>CM055118.1:303640702-304369467 GCA_029206835.1 Rana muscosa | reverse complement strand
CAAGCCCACCTCATCCTCCTCATCCTCTCTCCCCCAGGCTCAGGGTAGTGGCAAAGCAGCTGCCAAAGCGTCCTCTTCTCTGGTATCATTATCTTCATTAGTCAATCCTTCCCTAGACCCACCATGCCCTCCTCCTGAGGAGTCCCCCGAACTGTTTGAGCACAGTGTTGGGTACATGCTCCAGGAGGATGCCCAGCGTTTGGAAGGATCTGATGATGATACCCAGCTAGAGGAAGGCAGCAGCGTGAGAGCAGAGAGAGGGGATGCTCAAGAAGGACACCAATCTGGCAGTCATGTTCCAGCAGCTGCAGCATACTGCCAGATTGGCTCCAGTGATGAGGAGGGAGGGGATGATGAGGTCACTGACTCCACGTGGGTGCCTAATAGGAGAGAGGAGGAGGAGGAGGATGAGGAGGAGGCACATCTCCAACGAGGCAGGATGCCCTTGAGTGGCCAGCGTATGGGCAGCACACCGACGGAATCACACCGCAGAGCTCCGCCTGTGCAGGGCGCTGCCTCTGCCCGTCATTCAAAAAGTTCTTTGGTGTGGGCCTTTTTTGAGGCGAGTGCATCAGATCACACAGCTGCTGTTTGCAACATATGTCTCAAGCGTATATCGCGTGGCCAAAACATCAGCCGCTTGGGCACCACATGCTTGATCAGACATATGTTGACCTGCCATGCAGCTCGTTGGCAAGCCTACCTTGAAGACCCACACCAAAGAACAAAGCTGACCTCTTCTTGCACCGCATCAGCTGGGATCTCCAACCCCACTATACCTTCACTCCTCTCTGAAACCTGCTCTGAGAGGAATGAAGGTGTAGAATTAGGTGTGTCACAGGCAAGTACTTGCGGGCACTCTGCTAGCAGTACACCAACGTCCGATTCTAGCAGGCAAATTTCCCTGCCCCAGCTGCTGGACCGTCGAAAGAAGTTCACTCCCAGCCATCCACATGCCCAGCGATTGAATGCTAGCTTGGCTAAATTGCTAGCGCTTCAACTGCTGCCTTTTCAGTTGGTAGACTCGGCCCCCTTCCGTGAGTTTGTGCAATGTGCGGTTCCTCAGTGGCAGGTTCCCAAACGACACTTTTTCGCACGGAAGGCTATTCCGGCTCTCTACAGGCATGTGGAAGGCAATGTCTTGGCCTCGCTGGACAGGGCGGTCAGCGGTAAGGTGCATATTACCGCTGACTCATGGTCCAGCAGGCATGGACAGGGACGTTACCTTTCTTTCACGGCCCATTGGGTCACTCTTTTGGCAGCTGGGAAGGATGCAGGACAAGGTGCAGTAGTGTTGGAGGTTGTTCCACTCCCACGCCTCCAAAATGCTACTACTGGTTGTGACACACCTCTCTCCTCCACCCCCTCCTCTTCTTCTTCCTCCATGGCCTCTTCCTGTGGTTTGTCCTCGGAACCAGCGGTGCTCCGTAGGCGTTCAAGGGGCTACGCAAGTACGCAGGCAAAAAGATGCCATGCCGTGCTTGCGCTGGTGTGTTTGGGGGACAGGAGCCACACTGGGGCAGAGGTCCTGTCTGCTCTGCAGGGGCAGGCCGAGAGGTGGGTGACGCCACGCCAGCTTAAGCCAGGAATGGTGGTTTGCGACAATGGCACCAACCTCCTCTCCGCCCTCCGACAGGGACAACTGACCCATGTGCCCTGTATGGCTCACGTCCTTAACCTGGTGGTGCAGCGGTTCTTGGGCAGGTACCCGGGCTTACAGGATGTCCTGAGGCAGGCCAGGAAAGTCTGTGTGCATTTCCGCAGATCTTATAATGCCAGTGCTCGCCTGGCTGAGCTTCAAAAGGAGTTGAACCTGCCCAAGAACCGCCTTATATGTGACATGCCCACCAGGTGGAACTCAACGTTGGCCATGCTGCAGCGGCTGCACACGCAGCAGAGGGCCATCAATGAGTACCTGTGCGACTACGGCACCAGGACAGGGTCAGGGGAGCTCGGGTTTTTTTCACCACGCCAGTGGGGCATGATCAGGGATGCATGCACTGTCCTGGCACCATTTGAGGAGGCCACGAGGATGGTGAGCAGTGACAGTGCATGCATCAGTGACACTGTACCTCTTGTCCACCTGTTGGAGCACACGCTGCGTGGAATAATGGACAGGGCACTTGAGGCAGAACAGAGGCAGGAAGAGGAGGACTTCCTTGCCTCTCAAAGCCCCCTTTACCCAGACAGTGTTCCTTCTGTCCCACCCATCGCACAGGAAGAGGAGGAGGAGGAGGAGGAGGAGGATTGTGTCAGCATGGAGGTGGAGGCTGGCACTCAGCATCATCAGCAGCAGTCTTTTAGGGATGATTTACAGTCCCAAGAAACCAGTGGACTTGTACGTGGCTGGGAGGAGGTGGCTGCGGATCATGTCGTCCTTAGTGACCCAGAGGACTCCGGACTGAATGCCTCAGCTAACCTACGCTGCATGGCCTCCCTGATCCTGCAAAGTCTGCGGAAGGATCCTCGTATTCTTCGGATCAAGGAGAGGGACCATTACTGGCTGGCCACTCTCCTTGATCCACGGTACAAGGGTAAGTTTGCGGACCTTATCGTACCGTCGCAGAGGGAGCAGAGGATGAGACAACTCCGGGAGGCCTTGCAGAAAGGTCTGTGCAACGCGTTCCCAGAGACTGGGAGGTTACAAACTCCTGGTCCTGGACAACGAGTTGCTGAGGCTTCGGGCAGTCAAAGAAGGAGCGGTGGGGAAGGTCGCCGTCTGACCGATGCGTTCAGACAATTCTTTAGTCCGCAGCCCCAAAGTATGATCGGTTCCAGCAACCATCGCCAGCGTCTGATATACATGGTGCAGGAATACCTAGGGGCAAGGTCAGACTTGGACACCTTCCCCACCGAAAATCCTCTGGCTTACTGGGTCTTGAGGATGGATCACTGGCCAGAGCTTGCACAGTATGCAATTGAGCTACTGGCCTGTCCTGCATCCAGCGTTCTTTCAGAACGCACATTCAGTGCTGCTGGAGGATTTGTCACGGATCACAGGGTGCGCCTGTCCACTGACTCGGTTGATCGACTGACTTTCATCAAGATGAACCAGTCTTGGATCACCACCAGCTACCACACACCAGATGCTGATATAACAGACTAATTGATTTTAAAATGTCACATCCCTTCAAGACTGATGCTGATGCTGAGTGCCTGTGCTGTTATGTTGTCTGGCTATCCTCCTCCTCCTCCTCAATGATACGATTAACGATGATAGCTTGGAAGATCATTTTGGTTTATGGGTGACGCCACCAGTGGCTAAGGCCCAATTTTTCAGCCCCTGTTTAACAGGGGCGTGTAATTAAAATTTTTGATGCAATACTTTGCAACAGGCCTCATTGCTGTGCTCCAAGTACAGTATCTGTGAGGGGTTGCAGTGTTGTGCCACCAGTGCCTAAGGCCCAATTTTTCAGCCCCTGTTCAACAGGGGCATGCAATTATAATTATTGATCTAATAATTCACAGCAGGGCCCATTGCTGCGCCCACCAAGAGTAACTGTCAGGCCTTACAGTGTTGTGGCACCAGCAACACCATCACCACCACCACGACCACCAAAGGCCCAGTTTTTCAGCCCCTGTTCAACAGGGGCATGCAATTATAATTATTGATCTAATAATTCACAGCAGGGACCATTGCTGCGCCCACCAAGAGTAACTGTCAGGCCTTACAGTGTTGTGGCACCAGCACCACCATCAAAGGCCCAATTTTTATTACCACTGATCAACAATTATATGTTATTACAATTCCTGATATTATACTTGACAGCAGGGCGTTCCAGCACCCACCAAGAATAACTGTGAGTGCTTTCAGTGTTGTGCCAACACCAACACCTAAGGGGCCAATTTCTGCAGAGTATATACGGAAGGTCCCTACTTTCAAACATCCAACTTACAAACTACTACTACTTGCAAACGGAAGAAGACAACAGGAAGTGAGAGGAAATCTACCCCTTGGAAGGAAAATTCTCTCCTGTAAGAATTAATATGGGAGAAAGGTGTCTCCTCTCTACTGATGCTTTATCACCAATCCTTGTTTCAATACAAACACCACATTTCAAAAACAGTTGTCATTGGGACGCAAAGTGAGGTGAAATGTTCTGAACAGGGGCACAGACAGCAAAAAAAATGTGACAGGGGTG
This sequence comes from Rana muscosa, assembly GCA_029206835.1. Classification (NCBI taxonomy): domain Eukaryota; kingdom Metazoa; phylum Chordata; class Amphibia; order Anura; family Ranidae; genus Rana; species Rana muscosa. The sequence goes on along the minus strand of CM055118.1, from coordinate 304,365,325 downwards.
ATAACCGTTCCCTATGTTTTCCAAAAAGCTAAAAAAAAAGGAATTTGGCATGGAGCTACACTTAAACAATGCAGCTGTTCAAAATTACAAACAGATTCTACATAAGAACAAACCTACAGTCCCTGTCTTGTATGCACCGCCTGTATACGGCTGTTCAGAGTATATAGGGTTTTTTTTTATTTTGTGTGCGGGGTTCCCCTTAATATCCATACAAGACCCAAAGGGGCTGGTAATGGGCTGGGGTAGGGGGGGGGGGTTGATGGGGTAGCTATGCCATTTTTCCTAAAGATTTTCATCCATATTACCGGGACCAGACATTGCATTAAAGCCGCAAGCAGTTTTAAATGGCTTTTTTTCCTTTAGAAATGTTATTTTGTGCAGGGACAGTTCTAAACACGGGAAACACGTGGCACTTCACAGGCATACTTTAGACACCCCCCAGGTACAATATTTAAAGGAATATTTGACTTTTTTTTTTCACTTTATGCATCATTAAAATGACTGCTCCCGGAAAACGTCCGTTTTTAAAACTTCTTTTTGCATTGATACATGTCCCCTGGTGCAGAACCCGGGTTCCCAAACTCTGTTTCGGACAATAACATGTGTGACAGCAGGAAGGTAAAGTCACCTGGTTGCATCCAGGGGGGTAGGTATATTTCTCCCAGATTCAGGCTTTATGCCGACTTATACAACTAGGGAGAGAGTTGATGAAGCCCAGCTGAGGCTAGTGGGCTCATGGATGATTCATACCTCTAGGGAGAGTGCTGGGCGTCGTGCAGGCAGGGAGTTGATGAGACCAGCTGAAGCTTGTCAGCTCGTTTAAGGCCTCTATAAAAACTCCCAGCTTCATTAGGTGTTTGCTCATGCCTGGACCCAGACCTGTGTGGACTGTCTAGGGAGAGTGAACCCCTGTGCGGTGAGACAAGCCTGTGTGGCTATTTGTTTGGACATTTACTAAACCAGGGACTTAGGGACTAGGACAGCACCAGGCTGATCCCAGTTGTTAGTTAGGAAACCTGCATGTTTAGTCAGAGGTCAAGTTGACCAGGGTTTATTTTGTTTATGTTTCTTTTTGCTTTGCTGTGTTTTTTTTTGTCACTGTAAATAGAGAAATAAACCGCACCTTTTTGATCTTGAAAACCACAACCTCCGTCTGCTGGGCCTGTTTTTGTGTGGGGAGCCCATCCAGGGGATCACACACACCCGCTACCGAGTTAACCCCTTCACAGTTGGTGGAGAACCAGTGGCAGTTTTTTTAAGCCAGCATGGAGGAGATACTGAAACAGCTGGCTCTAGCAAATGCCAATCAACAGCAGACAAATGCAGGTTTGCAAAGGAGCCTTGCAGCCCAGCAGCAAGCTCACCAACAGAGTCTGGAAGCTCAGCAACAAGCCCAGCAGCAATCTGAGGCCCGCTTCATAGACCTGTTACAGAAGCTAGAGCAGAGACTACAACAAATGGAAGCAGTAATGCAGCAACGTCCGCAGACCAGTGAGGAAAGCCGTCCCACTAATACCGCGTCCTTTGGGGTGAGTCGTTTATTGACAAAAATGACTGGAGAGGATGATCCAGAGGTATTTTTGACCACATTTGAAAGGACTGCTGAAAGAGAAAAGTGGCCTGAGGAGCAGTGGGCTGGACTGGTGGCTCCTCTGTTAACTGGTGAATCGCAGAAGGCTTACTATGACCTAGAGCCTGACCAAGCAAAAGACTATGTGATGCTAAAAGCTGAAATATTGGCAAGGCTGGGTGTCACCCTGGCTGTCCGGGCTCAGCGTGTGCATAACTGGACTTTCCAGCTTGGAAAACCCCCCAGGTCTCAAATGTATGATCTCATTCACCTGAGCAGGAAGTGGCTACAGCCAGAGACTTTGTCCGCACCAGAGATTGTGGAACGTGTTGTAATGGATCGGTTTTTGAGAGCTCTTCCTACTGCCATCCAAAAGTGGGTAAGCCATGGAGACCCAGAGACGGCCGGTGGTCTTGTGGATCGTGTAGAGAAAAACTTGGCTACAGAGAACCTGACGGCCTCTTCCAGAGACTCTCGGACTTTCCACCCTAAGACCAGACCATCCCCAGGGGCGGATAAGAGGATTCCAAGGGGTGAGGGTGGAGAGAGTGAGAGGGTGGGAGCTCTACCCAAAGTTTGGCGAGAACAGCCTGGGAAGTCAGGGGCTCAAGAGGCAGCCAAATGGATTGTTTGCTACCGCTGCCGGCAAGCGGGACATATTGCAGCAAATTGCCCGGTTGTGGAGGAACCCATGCAATGTGACTTTCTGACGGACAGACGTCAGTCGCTGTGTGCGACAGTCGCATGCACTGCCATTCGGGGAACTGAGAAACATTTATGCAAAATGTGTATTAATGGTAGAAATGTTGTGGTATTACTGGATTCAGGTAGCCTTGTGACCCTGATAAAGGCGGAATTAGTTAAAACAGAGGTCTCTGGAAATAGCAAGGTAGCTGTTATTTGTGTGCATGGGGACACCCGAGAGTATCCAGTGACTACAGTGTGTTTCAAGACCCCCAAAGGTACCCTCTCTCATCCAGTGGGGTTAGTATCTCAATTGCCGCATGATGCCATTGTGGGAAGGGATTTTCCGAAGTTCTGGGAACTGTGGGATGATCCTGAGCCCCCCACTGGTGCCCCTATGTACCAGGAATGTGATAGCCAGAACTCCTCTGAGAGTGGTGAGGACTCTCCAGAATTTCCCTTGTCAGTATTGGCAGGGGAGACTCAAGAAACTGGAGAGGAGCCCACCTCCTCAGACGAAAACCTACCGTCTGTGGAGTTTTCTGATCTTGAGGTTCACAGGGAAAATTTTGCCACAGAACAGTTAAAAGACCCCGCCCTAATAAAGGCACGGGAAAACGTAGTGGAAATAGATGGCGAGTTAGTGAACCCAGATAATACCTGCACTTACCCATACTTCAGCGTAGAGAAGGACCTACTGTATCGGGTGGCAAAAAGGGCAGAAGAAACCGTTGAGCAGCTTGTGGTGCCCAAACCTTACAGGAAGTTGGTGTTGGAGTTGGCCCATGGGCACATTCTTGGAGGTCATCTGGGGACAGAGAAAACCCGAGAGAGGGTATTACAGAGATTCTATTGGCCTGGGGTGATGAAGGACATAGAAAATTATTGTTCCTCCTGCCCTGTGTGTCAGAGGTCGGCCCCGATGCCACATTTCCGTAGCCCGCTGGTCCCTCTACCCATCATTGAGGTCCCGTTTGAGAGAATCGCAATGGATTTGGTAGGTCCTATAATCAAGTTCGCTAGGGGGCACCAGTACATATTGGTTATAATGGACTATGCCACCCGTTATCCAGAAGCGATCCCTCTCAGAAATACCTCGGCCAAAACCATAGCCAAAGAGCTATCTCTTGTTTTTAGCCGGGTGGGTATTTGTAAAGAACTGCTTACGGACCAAGGTACACCCTTTATGTCCCGGGTTATGAAAGAGCTGTGTAAATTGTTCAAAGTGACGCAATTGCGTACATCTGTGTATCACCCCCAAACCGATGGGCTGGTTGAAAGATTCAACAAAACCCTAAAACAAATGTTGAAGAAAGTGGTGGATAGAGATGGAAAGGATTGGGACTGTCTACTTCCTTATTTGATGTTTGCTATTAGGGAGGTGCCCCAATCCTCTACGGGATTCTCCCCCTTTGAGTTACTGTATGGGAGACACCCAAGAGGGCTGTTGGATATTGCCAAGGAAACTTGGGAAAGTGAGAGTTCTCCCCACAGGAGTGTGATTGAGCATGTCGCCCTGATGCAAGATCGAATTGCACAGGTAATGCCCATCGTGAAGGAACATTTGGCCCAAGCGCAGTTGGCACAGCAGAGAGTGTACAACCGTGGAGCCAAGACCCGTACCTTTTCCCCAGGGGATAGGATATTGGTACTTGTCCCTACGGTTGAAAGTAAATTCCTTGCCAAATGGCAAGGCCCCTACGAGATAATGGAAAAAGTGAGCAAAGTGAATTACAAGGTCAGACAACCAGGAAGGCGAAAGCCCGAACAGATCTATCACGTTAATCTGTTGAAAGCCTGGAGGGATAGAGAGTCCCTAGTCGCAGAAACTTGGTCACCAGCTCAAACTGGTTGCGTGATTCCGGAGGTTGGAATAGCAGCCACCTTGTCACAACCCCAACAACAGGAGGTTAAGGAGTTTGTGCTTCGCAACAAGGAGGTGTTCTCTGAGCTGCCGGGACAAACATCTGGGGTAGAGCATGATATTATTACCCCGCCCGGTGAAAGGGTGAAGTTAAAACCCTATCGGATCCCAGAGGCCCGACGGGAGGCAATACGGGAGGAAGTACAGAAAATGCTGAACTTAGGGGTGATAGAGGAGTCCCAAAGTGATTGGTCTAGTCCCATTGTGCTGGTGCCTAAACCGGATGGGAGCTGGCGATTTTGTAACGATTTTCGTCAGTTGAACAAAGTTACAAAATTTGACACCTACCCCATGCCACGTATAGATGAGTTGATCGACCGGCTGGGAACAGCCCGATACATGACGACTCTTGACCTCACAAAAGGGTATTGGCAAATTCCCCTGGCCAAGTCGGCCAAAGAGAAAACCGCATTTGTAACCCCAGACGGGGCGTTCCAATATAAGAGAATGCCGTTCGGGTTACAGAATGCGCCGGCCACATTCCAGCGGAAAATGGACCAGATACTGAGGCCCCATCGGAAGTATGCTGCGGCTTACCTGGATGACGTAATTGTCCATAGCACAGATTGGGCCTCACATCTGCCAAAAGTGCAAGCAGTCCTAAACTCTATCCGGGAAGCGGGGTTTACGGCTAACCCCAAGAAGTGTACCATTGGGCAGGAGGAGGCCAAATATCTTGGGTACACCATTGGGAGGGGAGTAATAAAACCCCAACTCAACAAAGTCGAGGCCATCCAGAGTTGGCCACGTCCCAACAGCAAGAAGCAGGTACGAGCCTTTCTGGGAATAGCGGGGTATTATCGGCGCTTCATTCCCCACTTTGCTTCTAAGGCTGTGCCCCTAACCAACCTGACGAAAGGGAAAGGGTCGGTCATGATTAAATGGACCCCCGAGGCTGAGGCAGCATTCCAATTCTTGAAACAAGCCTTATGTAGCCAGCCAGTGTTGTACTCACCCGACTTCTCTAAAGACTTTGTCGTACAAAGTGATGCGTCAGATGTGGGGTTAGGAGCAGTATTGTCCCAGGTCTGGAACGGGGAAGAGCACCCAGTCATTTACCTCAGCAGGAAGTTGAAGTCCCATGAGGTAAATTACGCCACAGTTGAAAAGGAATGTTTAGCGGTGAAGTGGGCTCTAGATTCCCTTCGGTACTATCTGCTAGGTAGGCACTTTGACATGGTTACGGATCACGCTCCGTTAAAGTGGATGGCTCAAAACAAGGAGACAAATAGAAGAGTGAATAGGTGGTTCCTGGCCCTACAGGAATTCAACTTCACAGTAAAGCATCGCCCTGGCGTTCAAATGGGGAATGTGGATGCTTTGTCTCGAGTACATGAATGCCTGATTGCTGGTGTTCCAACCCCAAGGTTAAAACAAGAGGGGGGGGTATGTGACAGCAGGAAGGTAAAGTCACCTGGTTGCATCCAGGGGGGTAGGTATATTTCTCCCAGATTCAGGCTTTATGCCGACTTATACAACTAGGGAGAGAGTTGATGAAGCCCAGCTGAGGCTAGTGGGCTCATGGATGATTCATACCTCTAGGGAGAGTGCTGGGCGTCGTGCAGGCAGGGAGTTGATGAGACCAGCTGAAGCTTGTCAGCTCGTTTAAGGCCTCTATAAAAACTCCCAGCTTCATTAGGTGTTTGCTCATGCCTGGACCCAGACCTGTGTGGACTGTCTAGGGAGAGTGAACCCCTGTGCGGTGAGACAAGCCTGTGTGGCTATTTGTTTGGACATTTACTAAACCAGGGACTTAGGGACTAGGACAGCACCAGGCTGATCCCAGTTGTTAGTTAGGAAACCTGCATGTTTAGTCAGAGGTCAAGTTGACCAGGGTTTATTTTGTTTATGTTTCTTTTTGCTTTGCTGTGTTTTTTTTTTTGTCACTGTAAATAGAGAAATAAACCGCACCTTTTTGATCTTGAAAACCACAACCTCCGTCTGCTGGGCCTGTTTTTGTGTGGGGAGCCCATCCAGGGGATCACACACACCCGCTACCGAGTTAACCCCTTCACACATGGATAATAGTCGTTATAATTCGCACTTTAGAATCCGAACGTTCGCATCCATTGTATTTAATAGGGTTCTAATGTTCGCGCAAACTTTCGGTCCGTTCGCGGGTTCTAGTGCGAACCGAACCTGGGGGTGTTCGGCTCATCACTATTCATTAACAGTAAACTGAGCTCATATAATATAGTTTTTAAAAATCCGTCTATTTAGATATTGAATTTTAAAGGAAGATTGGGTGATCTGTCAAAGTGTGACCCGTCGAAAAGTGGGACCCGTCAAAAAGTGCGACCAGCCTAAAAGTGGGTGGGACCTTTCAGAAATTGTGATGTTCCATCGCTGCCATCTTGCTACCCACTGCACTTGTCCACAGTAACAATACAGTCAAGGCAGAAAGCTGACATCTTGTTGCCACCACCGGAGTCTTGCATTTCATTAACAGTAAACTGAGCTCATATAATATAGTTTTCAAAAAATCCGTCTATTTAGATATTGAATTTTAAAGGAAGATTAGGTGATCTGTCGAAACGTGTGACCCATCGAAAAGTGGGACCCGTCAAAAAGTGTGACCAGCCTAAAAGTGGGTGGGACCTTTCAGAAATTGTGATGTTCCATCGCTGCCATCTTGCTACCCACTGCACTTGTCCACAGTAACAATACAGTCAAGGCAGAAAGCTGACATCTTGTTGACTGCACAAGTCTTGCATTTCATTAACAGTAAACTGAGCTCATATAATATAGTTTTTAAAAATCCGTCTATTTAGATATTGAATTTTGAAGGAAGATTGGGTGATCTGTCGAAAAGTGTGACCCGTCGAAAAGTGGGACCCGTCAAAAAGTGCGACCAGCCTAAAAGTGGGTGGGACCTTTCAGAAATTGTGATGTTCCATCGCTGCCATCTTGCTACCCACTGCACTTGTCCACAGTAACAATACAGTCAAGGCAGAAAGCTGACATCTTTTTGCCACCACCGGAGTCTTGCATTTCATTAACAGTAAACTGAGCTCATATAATATAGTTTTTAAAAATCCGTCTATTTAGATATTGAATTTTGAAGGAAGATTGGGTGATCTGTCAAAAGGTGCGACCCGTCGAAAAGTGGGACCCGTCAAAAAGTGCGACCAGCCTAAAAGTGGGACCTCTCAGAAATTGGGATGTTCCATCGCTGCCATCTTGCTACCCACTGCACTTGTCCACAGTAACAATACAGTCAAGGCAGAAAGCTGACATCTTGTTGACTGCACAAGAGTCTTGCATTTCATTAACAGTAAACTGAGCTCATATAATATAGTTTTTAAAAATCCCTCTATTTAGATATTGAATTTTAAAGGAAGATTGGGTGATCTGTCTAAAAGTGTGACCCATCAAAAAATGGGACCCGTCAAAAAGTGCGACCAGCCTAAAAGTAGGACCTTTCAGAAATTGTGATGTTTCATCGCTGCCATCTTACTACCCACTGCACTTGTCCACAGTAACAATACAGTCAAGGCAGAAAGCTGACATCTTGTTGACTGCACAAGTCTTGCATTTCATTAACAGTAATCTGAGCTCAGATAATATAGTTTTTAAAAATCCGTCTATTTAGATATTGAATTTTAAAGGAAGATTGGGTGATCTGTCAAAGTGCGACCCGTCAAAACGTGGGACCCGTTAAAAAGTGTGACCAGCCTAAAAGTGGGAACTTTCAGAAATTGTGATGTTCCATCGCTGCCATCTTGCTACCCACTGCACTTGTCCACAGTAACAATACAGTCAAGGCAGAAAGCTGACATCTTGTTGACTGCACAAGAGTCTTGCATTTCATTAACAGTAAACTGAGCTCATATAATATAGTTTTCTTTTTCGTACATCACGGGACACAGAGCGACTTAGTCATTACTAATAGGTAATCTATATAACCCATTAGTAATGACTAAGTCGCTCTGTGTCCCGTGATGTACTCCAAGAAAAGGATTTTACAGGTAAGCTGTTATAAAAATCCCTTTATTAGTAATGACTAAGTCGCTCTGTGTCCCGTGATGTACTCCAAGAAAAGGATTTTACAGGTAAGCTGTTATAAAAATCCCTTTTTTTAAAATCCGTCTATTTAGATATTGAATTTTAAAGGAAGATTGGGTGATCTGTCGAAAAAAGCGACCCGTCAAAAAGTGGGACCCGTAAAAAAGTGCGACCAGCCTAAAAGTGGGACCTTTCAGAAATTGTGATGTTCCATCGCTGCCATCTTGCTACCCACTGCACTTGTCCACAGTAACAATACAGTCAAGGCAGAAAGCTGACATCTTGTTGCCACCACCGGAGTCTTGCATTTCATTAACAGTAAACTGAGCTCATATAATATAGTTTTTAAAAATCCATCTATTTAGATATTGAATTTTAAAGGAAGATTGGGTGATCTGTCAAAGTGCGACCCGTCAAAAAGTGGGACCCGTCAAAAAGTGTGACCAGCCTAAAAGTGGGACCTTTCAGAAATTGTGATGTTCCATCGCTGCCATCTTGCTACCCACTGCACTTGTCCACAGTAACAATACAGTCAAGGCAGAAAGCTGACATCTTGTTGCCACCACCGGAGTCTTGCATTTCATTAACAGTAAACTGAGCTCATATAATATAGTTTTTAAAAATCCGTCTATTTAGATATTGAATTTTAAAGGAAGATTGGGTGATCTGTTGAAAAGGGTGACCCGTCGAAAAGTGGGACCCGTGAAAAAGTGTGACCAGCCTAAAAGTGGGACCTCTCAGAAATTGTGATGTTCCATCGCTGCCATCTTGCTACCCACTGCACTTGTCCACAGTAACAATACAGTCAAGGCAGAAAGCTGACATCTTGTTGACTGCACAAGAGTCTTGCATTTCATTAACAGTAAACTGAGCTCATATAATATAGTTTTTAAAAATCCGTCTATTTAGATATTGAATTTTAAAGGAAGATTGGGTGATCTGTCGAAAAGTGGGACCCGTCGAAAAGTGGGACCCGTCAAAAAGTGTGACCAGCCTAAAAGTGGGTGGGACCTTTCAGAAATTGTGATGTTCCATCGCTGCCATCTTGCTACCCACTGCACTTGTCCACAGTAACAATACAGTCAAGGCAGAAAGCTGACATCTTGTTGCCACCACCGGAGTCTTGCATTTCATTAACAGTAAACTGAGCTCATATAATATAGTTTTTAAAAATCCGTCTATTTAGATATTGAATTTTGAAGGAAGATTGGGTGATCTGTCAAAAGGTGCGACCCGTCGAAAAGTGGGACCCGTCAAAAAGTGGGACCAGCCTAAAAGTGGGACCTTTCAGAAATTGTGATGCTCCATCGCTGCCATCTTGCTACCCACTGCACTTGTCCACAGTAACAATACAGTCAAGGCAGAAAGCTGACATCTTGTTGACTGCACAAGAGTCTTGCATTTCATTAACAGTAAACTGAGCTCATATAATATAGTTTTTAAAAATCCGTCTATTTAGATATTGAATTTTAAAGGAAGATTGGGTGATCTGTCGAAAAGTGCGACCCGTCAAAAAGTGGGACCCGTCAAAAAGTGCGACCAGCCTAAAAGTGGGTGGGACCTTTCAGAAATTGTGATGTTCCATCGCTGCCATCTTGCTACCCACTGCACTTGTCCACAGTAACAATACAGTCAAGGCAGAAAGCTGACATCTTGTTGACTGCACAAGAGTTGCATTTCATTAACAGTAAACTGAGCTCATATAATATAGTTTTTAAAAATCCCTCTATTTAGATATTGAATTTTAAAGGAAGATTGGGTGATCTGTCAAAGTGTGACCCGTCGAAAAGTGGGACCCATCAAAAAGTGTGACCAGCCTAAAAGTGGGACCTCTCAGAAATTGTGATGTTCCATCGCTGCCATCTTGCTACCCACTGCACTTGTCCACAGTAACAATACAGTCAAGGCAGAAAGCTGACATCTTGTTGACTGCACAAGTCTTGCATTTCATTAACAGTAAACTGAGCTCATATAATATAGTTTTTTTAAATCCGTCTATTTAGATATTGAATTTTAAAGGAAGATTGGGTGATCTGTCAAAGTGCGACCCGTCAAAAAGTGGGACCCGTCAAAAAGTGTGACCAGCCTAAAAGTGGGACCTTTCAGAAATTGTGATGTTCCATCGCTGCCATCTTGCTACCAACTGCACTTGTCCACAGTAACAATACAGTCAAGGCAGAAAGCTGACATCTTGTTGCCACCACCGGAGTCTTGCATTTCATTAACAGTAAACTGAGCTCATATAATATAGTTTTTAAAAATCCGTCTATTTAGATATTGAATTTTAAAGGAAGATTGGGTGATCTGTTGAAAAGGGTGACCCGTCGAAAAGTGTGACCCGTCAAAAAGTGTGACCAGCCTAAAAGTGGGACCTCTCAGAAATTGTGATGTTCCATCGCTGCCATCTTGCTACCCACTGCACTTGTCCACAGTAACAATACAGTCAAGGCAGAAAGCTGACATCTCGTTGACTGCACAAAGTCTTGCATTTCATTAACAGTAAACTGAGCTCATATAATATAGTTTTTAAAAATCCGTCTATTTAGATATTGAATTTTAAAGGAAGATTGGGTGATCTGTCGAAAAGTGTGACCCGTCGAAAAGTGGGACCCGTCAAAAAGTGTGACCAGCCTAAAAGTGGGTGGGACCTTTCAGAAATTGTGATGTTCCATCGCTGCCATCTTGCTACCCACTGCACTTGTCCACAGTAACAATACAGTCAAGGCAGAAAGCTGACATCTTGTTGCCACCACCGGAGTCTTGCATTTCATTAACAGTAAACTGAGCTCATATAATATAGTTTTTAAAAATCCGTCTATTTAGATATTGAATTTTAAAGGAAGATTGGGTGATCTGTCAAAGTGTGACCCGTCAAAGTGGGACCCGTCAAAAAGTGCGACCAGCCTAAAAGTGGGTGGGACCTTTCAGAAATTGTGATGTTCCATCGCTGCCATCTTGCTACCCACTGCACTTGTCCACAGTAACAATACAGTCAAGGCAGAAAGCGGACATCTTGTTGACTGCACAAGTCTTGCATTTCATTAACAGTAAACTGAGCTCATATAATATAGTTTTTAAAAATCCGTCTATTTAGATATTGAATTTTAACCACTTAACGACCGCTCACTGTATATATACGTCGGCAGAATGGCACCGACAGGCACAATCACGTAGAGCATACGTGATTGCCTTTGTATAGTTGGGGGGTCCAATCGGACCCCCCTCCTATACAGTGAGCGGTGGCTAAGTGTCCGGGAGCGTTCCGGGATGAGGGGGCAGCCATTCGTTTCTGGCCACCCCCTCGCGATCGCTCCCGGCGAATGGAAATGCCCCCTCTGTCTGTGTCAGACAGAGGGAGCAGGAGGAAGTGATGTCATCTCTGGTGCAGCGCTCACATATACCGAGCGCCGTACAAGAGAAGACATCAGGTCAGTGCACACAACACTACACTGACACCAGGACACATAGGGACATAAATCGCCCCCCCCCAGGCCCCCCCAGATCACCCCCCAGATCACCCCCCAGATCACCCCCCCAGCCCCCAGTCACAGTGTCACTGATTGCAGTGACCATTTATTTAGTGGTCACTGCAATCAGTGACATTTGTGACTGTAAAAGTGTCACCAAAGTTTAGTCTTAGGTCCAGTGTAGCCCCCTAACCCCCCCTAATAAAAGTTTAACCCCCAGATAACCCTTTCACCCCCTAGCACCGCCGTCGCTAAGCGATCATTTTTCTGATCGCTGTCTTAGCGTCAGTGATGCCGATCGGCAGCCAGTAATTTTTTTTAGGTTCGCCGCATGTTTTTATAGCGTCAGGTACCCCAATATATTATCTAATAAAGGTTTAACCCCCTTGATCACCCCCCAGGTAACCCTTTCACCCCCTATCACCACTGTCGCTAAGCAATTGTTTTTCTAAACGCTGTCTTAGTGTCGGTGATGCAGATCGGTAGCCAGTAATTTTTTTTAGGTTCGCCGCATGTTTTTATAGCGTCAGGTACCCCAATATATTATCTAATAAAGGTTTAACCCCCTTGATCGCCCCCCAGGTAACCCTTTCACCCCCATCACCACTGTCGCTAAGCGATCGTTTTTCTAAACGCTGTCTTAGTGTCGGTGATGCAGATCGGTAGCTGGTAATTTTTTTTAGGTTCGCCAAAGGTTTTTATAGCGTCAGGTACCCCAATATATTATCTAATAAAGGTTTAACCCCCTTGATCGCCCCCCAGGTAACCCTTTCACCCCCTATCACCACTGTCGCTAAGCGATCATTTTTCTAAACGCTGTCTTAGTGTCGGTGATGCAGATCGGTAGCCAGTAATTTTTTTTAGGTTCGCCGCATGTTTTTATAGCGTCAGGTACCCCAATATATTATCTAATAAAGGTTTAACCCCCTTGATCGCCCCCCAGGTAACCCTTTCACCCCCATCACCACTGTCGCTAAGCAATCGTTTTTCTAAACGCTGTCTTAGTGTCGGTGATGCAGATCGGTAGCTGGTAATTTTTTTTAGATTCGCCGCAGGTTTTTATAGCGTCAGGTACCCCCATATATTATCTAATAAAGGTTTTAACCCCCTGATTGCCCCTAGTTAACCCTTTCACCAGTGATCACCATATAAGTGTTACTGGTGACGCTGGTTAGTTAGTTTGCTTTTTATAGTGTCAGGGCACCCGCCGTGTATATAACCCAATAAAGGTTTAACCCCCTGATCGCCCGGCGGGTGATATCAATTAGGTTTTAGCATCAGAGAGGGTCTGCGTCACACCCCAGGCAGCGTCAGGTTAGTGCCAGTAACGCTAACACCCACGCGTGAAGCATACACCCCCCTTAGTGGTATAGTATCTGAACAGATCAATATCTGATCTGATCAGATCTATACTAGCGTCCCCAGCAGTTTAGGGTTCCCAAAAACGCAGTGTTAGCGGGATCAGCCCAGATACCTGCTGGCACCTGCGTTTTGCCCCTCCGTCCAGCCCAGGCCACCCAAGTGCAGTATCGATCGATCACTGTCACTTACAAAACAAAAACACACATAACTGCAGCGTTCGCAGAGACAGGCCTGATCCCTGCGACTCCAGTGCTGTAGGAGGTGATTTCACCACCACAGTTAAAAAAAAAAAGCAAATATGCCGAAGCATTGGGGCAGCAGGGGCGGAGGAGCGATTTTGCTCCTAATGCCGCGTACATACGGTCGAAATTCCGACGGAGGCTTGCCCGTGGAAAAGTCCGACCATGTGTGTGCGGCATAACTTTTTTGTGGGAGGATGCCCCCATGCTTCGGCATATATATGTAGCGCTACCCCCAGTTAAGAGAGCCGCTGATATTGATTTGGGCCCTGTAGTGCACTGCTGTCAACCCCTGGCAATCGGCTCTAACCTCCCGTGGCACAGCTGGTGATAGAGGGATAGGACCGCGTGACCGCAACTGTTGGTGACGCAGTCCTATAACAAACATACACAGAATATACTTTAAAACTCCTATTAAAGTAAGCGGAACTGACACCAAATGTACTTTACCCAGATATTTTACTGAGGCTAATGGGCAAGTAATAAACAACAGTATAACAAGTTGCAGATCCCTGCAATAAACAGTAATAAAGATAAACAGAGTAATCAGAATAATAAAGTATTGCTATGCAACTCTAGCGCTGCCCTTTTACAGCTACTTCCCCTCATGGGTAGACTAACACCCAGCAATGTCTACCTATGCAGTCAGGCCTGACTGATCTAAATGGAAGTTCAGTGAAACAATATTCGCTAGCAATCTTCTTGGTGGTGCACTTGAAGAACAACTTTGTAATCCCAACGAATAGTAAAGATAAAGTATCTGTCTTTAAACAGCTCTCACCACCCGGACAAGTCCAAATCCGTTTCCTCCATCGATTCGTCTAGGAACAGGAATCCACCGACATCCAAGTCTTCAATCCTTCTGGTGTACTGCAGCAAGGAGGATTAGATGTCTCTAAGGCTCTGCTAGGCTGGCAGAGGGCTCTTTGGAAAGGAGCACACGGCCCGGGCTTCAGGCCTTGTGCACACAGCAGTTCAGCACCGACATCCTCTTGCTAGGAGAGGGGTGTCCAAAAGAGACCGACCAAAACTCCGCCTCCCCTTTATAAAGTCTGCCCCAGCAGTCTCTGTTCTGGAGCAATGCACCCTGGGTGCTGCAAGATGTACTGGGAGATGTAGTCTCTCTCTCCTCTGCTTTCACTTCCATAATGTCTCTTTACTTCCTCCCGACTCACCTCTCACCTGGAACTTCTTGTCTCTCTGCATTAAAGGGGAACACCCCGCTACATATAAATGGTGCGTGTATGCCCATCATTAGAAGTGGGTGGATGAAGGGCGGTATTCTAATGGTGGGCATACCCAACGATCAATCTCTTTTTTCGTTCAGCCAACTGGCTGCATGAAAAAAAAAAGATTACAATACATGTCCAACAAGGACCAGCAACGTACTGGTATGTTGCTGGACTTTGAATGTTTATACCAGAATGATGCCTGCGGGTTTAGGTATCATCTTGGTATCATTCTTTTCAGCCTGCGGCCGGCTTTCATGTAAAAGTAATCCTAGCAGCTAATTAGCCTCTGGACTGCTTTTACAAGCAGTGGGAGGGAATGCCCCCCCCCGGATATAAAAAGCGCCATTGGGAAATTGGGAAAGCATTTTATCACACCGATCTTGGTGTGGTCAGATGCTTTGAGGGCAGAGGAAAAATCTAGGGTCTAGAAGACCCCAGTTTTTTCAAAAAAAGAGTACCTGTCACTACCTATTGCTATCATAGGGGATATTTACATTCCCTGAGATAACAATAAAAATGATAAAAAAAAAAAATACTTGGAAGGAACAATTTAAAAATAAAATAAAAAAGCAAAATTAATAAGAAAAAAAAGAAAAAAAAAAGCACCCCTGTCCTGCCCTGCTCTTGCCCAATGGCGAACGCAAGCGTCGGTCTGGCGTCATATGTAAACAGCAATTGCACCATGCATGTGAGGTATCACCACGAAGGTCAGATCGAGGGCAATCATTTTAGCAGTAGACCTCCTCTGTAAATCTACTGGGGTAACCTGTAAAGACTTTTAAAGGCTTTTAAAAATGTATGTAGTTTGTCGCCAATGCGCGTTTGTGCAAAATTTTAAAGCATGTCGTGTTTGGTATCTATGTACTCGGCCCAAGATCATCTTTTTTATTTCATCAAACATTTGGGCAATATAGTGTGTTTTAGTGCATTAAAATTAAAAAAGTGTATTTTTTAACCCAAAAAATGCGTTTGAAAAATCGCTGCGCAAATACTGTGTAGAAAAAAAAAATGCAACACCCACCATTTTAATCTGTAGGGCCTTTTCTTTAAAAATATATATAATGTTTGGGGGTTCAACATAATTTTCTTGCAAAAAAAAAATGTTTTCATGTAAACAAAAAGTGTCAAAAAGGGCTTTGTCTTCAAGTGGTTAGAAGAGTGGATGTAAGCTTCCTAATGTTGTGTATAAAATGCCAGAACAGTTCAAAACCCCCCTAAATGACCCCATTTTGGAAAGTAGACACCCCAAGCTATATACTGAGAGGCCTGTCGAGTCCATGGAACATTTTATATGTTGACACAAGTTGCGGAAAAACGACAATTTTTATTTATTTTTATTTATTTTTTTGCACAAAGTTGTCACTAAATGATATATTGCTCAAACATGCCATGGGCATATGTGGAATTACACCCCAAAATACATTCTGTTGCTTCTCCTGAGTACGGGGATATCACATGTGTGAGACTTTTTGGGAGCCTAGCCACGTACGGGACCCCAAAAACCAAGCACCGCCTTCAGGCTTTCTAAGGGTGTAAATTTTTGATTTCACTTCTCACTGCCTATCACAGTTTCGGAGGCCATGGAATGCCCAGATAGCACAAAACCCCCCCCAAATGACCCCATTTTGGAAAGTAGACACCCCAAGCTATTTGCTGAGAGGTATTGTGAGTATTTTGCAGATCTCGCTTTTTGTCACAAAGTTTTGAAAATTGAAAAAAAAAAAAAATATATATATATATTTTCTTTCTTCATTTTCAAAAACAAATGAGAGCTGTAAAATACTCGCCATTCCTCTCAGCAAATAGCTTGGGGTGTCTATATTCCAAAATGGGGTCATTTGGGGGGGTTTTGTGCGATTTTGGCATTTTATGGCCTTCGAAACTGTGATAGGTAGTGAGGAGTGAAATCAAAAATTTGTGCCTAGAAATCCTGAAGGCGGTGCTTGGTTTTTGGGGTCCCGTACGCGGCTAGGCTCCTAAAAAGTCCCACACATGTGGTATCCCCGTACTCAGGAGAAGCAGAAAAATGTATTTTGGGGTGTAATTCCACATATAACCATGGCATGTGTGAGCAATATATCATTTAGTGACAACTTTTTGTAATTTCTTTTTTTTGTTTTTTTTTTTGTCATTATTCAATCACTTGGGACAAAAAAAAATTATATTCAATGGGCTCAACAGGCCTCTCAGCAATTTCCTTGGGGTGTCTACTTTCTAAAATGGGGTCATTTGGGGGGGTTTTGTGCTATTTTGGCATTTTATGGCCTTCGAAACTGTGATAGGTAGTGAGGAGTGAAATCAAAAATTTGCGCCCTTAGAAATCCTGAAGGCGGTGCTTGGTTTCCGGGGTCCCGTACGCGGCTAGGCTCCCAAAAAGTCCCACACATGTGGTATCCCCGTACTCAGGAGAAGCAGCAAAATGTATTTTGGGGTGAAATTCCACATATAACCATGACATGTGTGAGCAATATATCATTTAGTGACAACTTTTTGTAATTTTTTTTTTTTTTAGTCATTATTCAATCACTTGGGACAAAAAAAAATTCAATGGGCTCAACATGCCTCTCAGCAATTTCCTTGGGGTGTCTACTTTCCAAAATGGGGTCATTTGGGGGGGTTTTGTACTGCCCTGTCATTTTAGCACCTCAAGAAATGAGATAGGCAGTCATAAATTTAAAGCTGTGTAAATTTCTGAAAATGTACCCTAGTTTGTAAACTCTATAACTTTTGCGCAAACCAATAAATATACGCTTATTGACATTTTTTTTACTAAAAACATGTGGCTGAATACATTTTGGCCTAAATGTATGACTACAATTGAGTTTATTCGATTTTTCTTATAACAAAAAGTAGAAAATATCATTTTTTTTCAAAATTTTCGGTCTTTTTCCATTTATATCGCAAAAAATAAAAATCGCAGAGGCAATCAAATACCATTAAAAGAAAGCTCTATTTGTGGGAAGAAAAGGACGCAACATTGCATGTCCGCACAATTTACAGTTAAAGCAGCGCAGTGCAAAATTCTGAATTCACCTCTGGTCCTTTAGCTACCAAATGGTCCGGGGCTTAAGTGGTTAAAGGAAGATTGTGTGATCTGTCGAAAAGTGCGACCCATCGAAAAGTGGGACCGGTCAAAAAGTGGGACCAGCCTAAAAGTGGGACCTTTCAGAAATTGTGATGTTCCATCGCTGCCATCTTGCTACCCACTGCACTTGTCCACAGTAACAATACAGTCAAGGCAGAAAGCTGACATCTTGTTGACTGCACAAGTCTTGCATTTCATTAACAGTAAACTGAGCTCATATAATATTGTTTTTAAAAATCCATCTATTTAGATATTGAATTTTGAAGGAAGATTGGGTGATCTGTCAAAAAGTGTGACCCGTCGAAAAGTGTGACCCGTCAAAAAGTGCGACCAGCCTAAAAGTGGGACCTCTCAGAAATTGGGATGTTCCATCGCTGCCATCTTGCTACCCACTGCACTTGTCCACAGTAACAATACAGTCAAGGCAGAAAGCTGACATCTTGTTGACTGCACAAGAGTCTTGCATTTCATTAACAGTAAACTGAGCTCATATAATATAGTTTTTAAAAATCCCTCTATTTAGATATTGAATTTTAAAGGAAGATTGGGTGATCTGTCTAAAAGTGCGACCCATCAAAACATGGGACCCGTCAAAAAGTGCGACCAGCCTAAAAGTGGGACCTTTCAGAAATTGTGATGTTTCATCGCTGCCATCTTGCTACCCACTGCACTTGTCCACAGTAACAATACAGTCAAGGCAGAAAGCTGACATCTTGTTGACTGCACAAGTCTTGCATTTCATTAACAGTAAACTGAGCTCATATAATATAGTTTTTAAAAATCCGTCTATTTAGATATTGAATTTTAAAGGAAGATTGGGTGATCTGTCGAAAAGTGCGACCCGTCAAAACGTGGGACCAGTTAAAAAGTGTGACCAGCCTAAAAGTGGGAACTTTCAGAAATTGTGATGTTCCATCGCTGCCATCTTGCTACCCACTGCACTTGTCCACAGTAACAATACAGTCAAGGCAGAAAGCTGACATCTTGTTGCCACCACCGGAGTCTTGCATTTCATTAACAGTAAACTGAGCTCATATAATAAAGTTTTTAAAAATCCGTCTATTTAGATATTGAATTTTAAAGGAAGATTGGGTGATCTGTCGAAAAGTGGGACCCGTCAAAAAGTGTGACCAGCCTAAAAGTGGGACCTCTCAGAAATTGTGATGTTCCATCGCTGCCATCTTGCTACCCACTGCACTTGTCCACAGTAACAATACAGTCAAGGCAGAAAGCTGACATCTTGTTGACTGCACAAGTCTTGCATTTCATTAACAGTAAACTGAGCTCATATAATATAGTTTTTAAAAATCCCTCTATTTAGATATTGAATTTTAAAGGAAGATTGGGTGATCTGTCGAAAAGTGTGACCCGTCGAAAAATGGGACCCATCAAAAAGTGCGACCAGCCTAAAAGTGGGTGGGACCCTTCAGAAATTGTGATGTTCCATCGCTGCCATCTTGCTACCCACTGCACTTGTCCACAGTAACAATACAGTCAAGGCAGAAAGCTGACATCTTGTTGACTGCACAAGAGTCTTGCATTTCATTAACAGTAAACTGAGCTCATATAATATAGTTTTTAAAAATCCATCTATTTAGATATTGAATTTTAAAGGAAGATTGGGTGATCTGTCGAAAAGTGTGACCCGTCGAAAAGTGTGACCCGTCAAAAAGTGTGACCAGCCTAAAAGTGGGACCTTTCAGAAATTGTGATGTTCCATCGCTGCCATCTTGCTACCCACTGCACTTGTCCACAATAACAATACAGTCAAGGCAGAAAACTGACATCTTGTTGCCACCACCGGAGTCTTGCATTTCATTAACAGTAAACTGAGCTCATATAATATAGTTTTTAAAAATCTGTCTATTTAGATATTGAATTTTAAAGGAAGATTGGGTGTTCTGTCGAAAAGTGTGACCCGTCGAAAGGTGGGACCCGTCAAAAAGTGGGACCAGCCTAAAAGTGGGACCTCTCAGAAATTGTGATGTTCCATCGCTGCCATCTTGCTACCCACTGCACTTGTCCACAGTAACAATACAGTCAAGGCAGAAAGCTGACATCTCGTTGACTGCACAAGAGTCTTGCATTTCATTAACAGTAAACTGAGCTCATATAATATAGTTTTTTAAATCCGTCTATTTAGATATTGAATTTTAAAGGAAGATTGGGTGATCTGTCGAAAAGTGCGACCCGTCGAAAAATGGGACCCGTCAAAAAGTGCGACCAGCCTAAAAGTGGGACCTCTCAGAAATTGTGATGTTCCATCGCTGCCATCTTGCTACCCACTGCACTTGTCCACAGTAACAATACAGTCAAGGCAGAAAGCTGACATCTTGTTGACTGCACAAGAGTCTTGCATTTCATTAACAGTAAACTGAGCTCATATAATATAGTTTTTAAAAATCCATCTATTTAGGTAAGGGAGTAACCGCTCAGGTGTAGCTGATAAATGCTTCACAGGGTCCTAGAGGCGTGGGTGCAGGCAGTGCATATCACAATGCAGAGAACAGGAAAAAATGCTTGGACAGCCGCACTCCAAAAAATGGTTGTTTATTAAAACAAAAATGTGAAAAACATATCACAGCATGGAAAGCAGCAAACAGGAGTTGACGCGTTTCGCACTGTGACTCAGTGCTTAATCATAGCTATTGAACAATTTAAAATGCACCTCTAATATATGTTCCCAAATGGTATTGAAACAAAAGCAAAACAATTGAAAAAGTGATTAGGTAATTAAACCTCAATTAGTTAATTAGTGGACTGACAGGTGTATGCTATCAGTGCCGTTTAGGGAACATCATGTGAACAAGAATATACAAATATCACACATACACAAATTCATTGAAAACCATAATTAAATGTGACTCTTGGTGTACTTATATCTATATGACTTATAGAATACATGTGTATATATCACACAAATATACACATATGAATAAATCACCTAATTATATAACAATTGAAAATGAAAAATAATAAAGGAGGGCACTCTTTTAAACACGCCCAGCTATATAATAAAATCTCTAATAATAAAATCTTTAATATTATTTTCCCCATCTTACACATTCTGCAATATGATCTCTGCTTACCCTTCATCATTTACATAGTGTAAGGTTTCCCTTCTTTTTTGATGTGTTTCCGCCCTCTACTTATGACGGAGATCCAGCTACCTATACAGATTAACGTTATTTAATGTGTAGTGTCTTACGGTTATATTATGGTCTTGAAGATTTAACAAACATACCAGGTATCACATTCGTCTAGCTATATGCATGACACGGTTGTCTAACCGATAGTCAACTATCCTTTATTTCTGTACATTTCCATTTTTACCATCTTTATCATTTTCCTCTATTTTCCATTTTGCTTTCATTTAGTTCCATACATATTTATATGTCCTTGCCAGAAATTGTGTCCCATTAAAGCCGATTATTGCTTTTAAGGTCCATTATATTTTGGATTTTTTATATCTTATATTTTACTAATTGTATCATTATCGCAGTTTATCCGCCTCATATGGCATCAATTTAAAAGTTCTGCTTAAATTTTATAGCGTCTCTTCTCTTTCCGTTTTGTCCATACATACAACATTTTACCAGTATTAACGGATTGCACATAGGTTCAGTCCGAGAATTCTCATTTTCACCTATGTATTTAGACATACTACTATATTATTAAGAGATACACATATTGCACATTGTCACACATTCGTTTGCATAAAGATGCTACGACCTAAACGGCCATAAGATCTTTATTGAATGCACATACATGGCCACAATCATGCCCGATAAGGTTATAGAACCGACCAGATGAAATTTTTTAATTTTTGTGTACATTTGTATACGTTTACAATACTCCTCTGCTTTTTCGGCATTGGATGCAGTTTACTAAGCTTAATAATAATAATGTCCGCATTATTATCTTTAATACATAGTTGGAAATTACTTTGGGATTGGAAGCCAGCCTTTGCTAATTGGGTGTATGCCATTCATTTACTTATGCACCACTGCATTTGCTTACGATCTTTTCACTAATTGCCCGTTTGTGTCCTAATTGTGTCATCCATATAATTTATATTTTTACTTTTTCATATTATATACACGAAAAACACTTCACTCTGTCTTATAATAATCTATTATTTTATTTATATCATTCAACACCCAAGCAAGACATCTTTTCACTTTTAAAAATCTTTTTACTCTTTTCTTCACTTTATAATTTAATGTATTTTGTTTTATGACACAAAAAGAATTTGAGAAGAGGAAGAAAAGTTTTTAATTTTTCATTTTATTTTTCATTTTCAATTGTTATATAATTAGGTGATTTATTCATATGTGTATATTTGTGTGATATATACACATGTATTCTATAAGTCATATAGATATAAGTACACCAAGAGTCACATTTAATTATGGTTTTCAATGAATTTGTGTATGTGTGATATTTGTATATTCTTGTTCATATGATGTTCCCTAAACGGCACTGATAGCATACACCTGTCAGTCCACTAATTAACTAATTGAGGTTTAATTACCTAATCACTTTTTCAATTGTTTTGCTTTTGTTTCAATACCATTTGGGAACATATATTAGAGGTGCATTTTAAATTGTTCAATAGCTATGATTAAGCACTGAGTCACAGTGCGAAACGCGTCAGCTCCTGTTTGCTGCTTTCCATGCTGTGATATGTTTTTCACATTTTTGTTTTAATAAACAACCATTTTTTGGAGTACGGCTGTCCAAGCATTTTTTCCTGTTCTCTCCATCTATTTAGGTATTGAATTTTAAAGGAAGATTGGGTGATTTGTCGAAAAGTGTGACCCGTCGAAAAGTGTGACCCGTCGAAAAGTGCGACCCGTCGAAAAGTGCGACCAGCCTAAAAGTGGGACCTTTCAGAAATTGTGATGTTCCATCGCTGCCATCTTGCTACCCACTGCACTTGTCCACAGTAACAATACAGTCAAGGCAGAAAGCTGACATCTTGTTGACTGCACAAGAGTCTTGCATTTCATTAACAGTAAACTGAGCTCATATAATATAGTTTTTAAAAATCCGTCTATTTAGATATTGAATTTTAAAGGAAGATTGGGTGATCTGTCTAAAAGTGGGACCCGTCGAAAAGTGGGACCCGACAAAAAGTGTGACCAGCCTAAAAGTGGGTGGGACCTTTCAGAAATTGTGATGTTCCATCGCTGCCATCTTGCTACCCACTGCACTTGTCCACAGTAACAATACAGTCAAGGCAGAAAGCTGACACCTTGTTGACTGCACAAGAGTCTTGCATTTCATTAACAGTAAACTGAGCTCATATAATATAGTTTTTAAAAATCCCTCTATTTAGATATTGAATTTTAATGGAAGATTGGGTGATCTGTCAAAAAGTGTGACCCGTCGAAAAGTGGGACCCGTCAAAAAGTGTGACCAGCCTAAAAGTGGGACCTCTCAGAAATTGTGATGTTCCATCGCTGCCATCTTGCTACCCACTGCACTTGTCCACAGTAACAATACAGTCAAGGCAGAAAGCTGACATCTTGTTGACTGCACAAGAGTCTTGCATTTCATTAACAGTAAACTGAGCTCATATAATATAGTTTTTAAAAATCCATCTATTTAGATATTGAATTTTAAAGGAAGATTGGGTGATTTGTCGAAAAGTGCGACCCGTCGAAAAGTGGGACCCGTCGAAAAGTGCGACCAGCCTAAAAGTGGGACCTTTCAGAAATTGTGATGTTCCATCGCTGCCATCTTGCTACCCACTGCACTTGTCCACAGTAACAATACAGTCAAGGCAGAAAGCTGACATCTTGTTGACTGCACAAGTCTTGCATTTCATTAACAGTAAACTGAGCTCATATAATATAGTTTTTAAAAATCCGTCTATTTAGATATTGAATTTTAACCACTTAAGCCCCGGACCATTTGGTAGCTAGAGGACCAGAGGTGAATTCAGAATTTTGCACTGCGCTGCTTTAACTGTAAATTGTGCGGACATGCAATGTTGTACCCAAACTAAATTTGCGTCCATTTCTTCCCACAAATAGAGCTTTCTTTTAATGGTATTTGATTGCCTCTGCGATTTATATTTTTTGCGATATAAACGGAAAAAAAACCGAAAATTTAAAAAAAAAATGATATTTTCTACTTTTTGTTATAAGAAAAATCGAATAAACTCAATTGTAGTCATACATTTAGGCCAAAATGTATTCAGCCACATGTTTTTAGTAAAAAAAATGTCAATAAGCGTATATTTATTGGTTTGCGCAAAAGTTATAGAGTTTACAAACTAGGGTACATTTTCTGAAATTTACACAGCTTTAAATTTATGACTGCCTATCTAATTTCTTGAGGTGCTAAAATGACAGGGCAGTACAAACCCCCCCCCAAATGACCCCATTTTGGAAAGTAGACACCCCAAGGAAATTGCTGAGAGGCATGTTGAGCCCATTGAATTTTTTATTTTTTTGTCCCAAGTGATTGAATAATGACTAAAAAAAAAAAAAATTACAAAAAGTTGTCACTAAATGATATATTGCTCACACATGCCATGGTTATATGTGGAATTTCACCCCAAAATACATTTTGCTGCTTCTCCTGAGTACGGGGATACCACATGTGTGGGACTTTTTGGAAGCCTAGCCGCGTACGGGACCCCGGAAACCAAGCACCGCCTTCAGGATTTCTAAGGGCGCAAATTTTTGATTTCACTCCTCACTACCTATCACAGTTTCGAAGGCCATAAAATGCCAAAATAGCACAAAACCCCCCCAAATGACCCCATTTTAGTAAGTAGACACCCCAAGGAAATTGCTGAGAGGCCTGTTGAGCCCATTGAATATAATTTTTTTTGTCCCAAGTGATTGAATAATGACAAAAAAAAATAAAAATTACAAAAAGTTGTCACTAAATGATATATTGCTCACACATGCCATGGTTATATGTGGAATTACACCCCAAAATACATTTTTCTGCTTCTCCTGAGTACGGGGATACCACATGTGTGGGACTTTTTAGGAGCCTAGCCGCGTACGGGACCCCGAAAACCAAGCACCGCCTTCAGGATTTCTAGGCACAAATTTTTGATTTCACTCCTCACTACCTATCACAGTTTCGAAGGCCATAAAATGCCAAAATCGCACAAAACCCCCCCAAATGACCCCATTTTGGAATATAGACACCCCAAGCTATTTGCTGAGAGGAATGGCGAGTATTTTACAGCTCTCATTTGTTTTTGAAAATGAAGAAAGAAAATATATATATATATTTTTTTTTTTTTTAAATTTTCAAAACTTTGTGACAAAAAGCGAGATCTGCAAAATACTCACAATACCTCTCAGCAAATAGCTTGGGGTGTCTACTTTCCAAAATGGGGTCATTTGGGGGGGTTTTGTGCTATCTGGGCATTCCATGGCCTCCGAAACTGTGATAGGCAGTGAGAAGTGAAATCAAAAATTTACACCCTTAGAAAGCCTGAAGGCGGTGCTTGGTTTTTGGGGTCCCGTACATGGCTAGGCTCCCAAAAAGTCTCACACATGTGGTATCCCCATACAGGAGAAGCAACAGAATGTATTTTGGGGTGTAATTCCACATATGCATGTTTGAGCAATATATCAATTAGTGACAACTTTGTGCAAAAAAAAAAAAAAAAATTGTCGTTTTTCCGCAACTTGTGTCAACATATAAAATATTCCATGGACTCGACATGCCTCTCAGTATATAGCTTGGGGTGTCTACTTTCCAAAATGGGGTCATTTGGGGGGGTTTTGAACTGTTCTGGCATTTTATACACAACATTAGGAAGCTTACATCCACTCTTCTAACCACTTGAAGACAAAGCCCTTTTTGACACTTTTTGTTTACATGAAAACATTTTTTTTTTTTGCAAGAAAATTATGTTGAACCCCCAAACATTATATATATTTTTAAAGCAAAGGCCCTACAGATTAAAATGGTGGGTGTTGCATTTTTTTTTTCTACACAGTATTTGCGCAGCGATTTTTCAAACGCATTTTTTGGGTTAAAAAATACACTTTTTTTAATTTTAATGCACTAAAACACACTATATTGCCCAAATGTTTGATGAAATAAAAAAGATGATCTTAGGCCGAGTACATAGATACCAAACACGACATGCTTTAAAATTTCGCACAAACGCACAAACGCGCATTGGCGACAAACTACATACATTTTTAAAAGCCTTTAAAAGCCTTTACAGGTTACCCCAGTAGATTTACAGAGGAGGTCTACTGCTAAAATGATTGCCCTCGATCTGACCTTCGCGGTTATACCTCACATGCATGGTGCAATTGCTGTTTACATATGACGCCAGACCGACGCTTGCGTTCGCCATTGGGCAAGAGCAGGGCAGGACAGGGGTGCTTTTTTTTTTTCTTTTTTTTTTATTATTAATTTTGCTTTTTTATTTTATTTTTAAATTGTTCCTTCCAAGTATTTTTTTTTTTTATCATTTTTATTGTTATCTCAGGGAATGTAAATATCCCCTATGATAGCAATAGGTAGTGACAGGTACTCTTTTTTTTGAAAAAACTGGGGTCTTCTAGACCCTAGATTTTTCCTCTGCCCTCAAAGCATTTGACCACACCAAGATCGGTGTGATAAAATGCTTTCCCAATTTCCCAATGGCGCTTTTTATATCCGGGGGGGCATTCCCTCCCACTGCTTGTAAAAGCAGTCCAGAGGCTAATTAGCCGCTAGGATTGCTTTTACATGAAAGCCGGCCGCAGGCTGAAAAGAATGATACCAAGATGATACCTAAACCCGCAGGCATCATTCTGGTATAAACATTCAAAGTCCAGCAACATACCAGTACGTTGCTGGTCCTTGTTGGACATGTATTGTAATCTTTTTTTTTCATGCAGCCAGTTGGCTGAACGAAAAAAGAGATTGATCGGTGGGTATGCCCACCATTAGAATACCGCCCTTCATCCACCCACTTCCAATGATGGGCATACACGCACCATTTATATATGCCGAAGCATGGGGGC
The DNA here is from genome assembly GCA_029206835.1 of Rana muscosa. Lineage (NCBI taxonomy): Eukaryota > Metazoa > Chordata > Amphibia > Anura > Ranidae > Rana > Rana muscosa. The sequence continues at coordinate 304,338,755 of CM055118.1, read as the reverse complement.
ATCCTCCCGCAAAAAAGTTATGCCGCACACACATGGTCGGACTTTTCCACGGGCAAGCCTCCGTCGGAATTTCGACCGTATGTACGCGGCATTAGGAGCAAAATCGCTCCTCCGCCCCTGCTGCCCCAATGCTTCGGCATATTTGCTTTTTTTTTTTAACTGTGGTGGTGAAATCACCTCCTACAGCACTGGAGTCGCAGGGATCAGGCCTGTCTCTGCGAACGCTGCAGTTATGTGTGTTTTTGTTTTGTAAGTGACAGTGATCGATCGATACTGCACTTGGGTGGCCTGGGCTGGACGGAGGGGCAAAACGCAGGTGCCAGCAGGTATCTGGGCTGATCCCGCTAACACTGCGTTTTTGGGAACCCTAAACTGCTGGGGACGCTAGTATAGATCTGATCAGATCAGATATTGATCTGTTCAGATACTATACCACTAAGGGGGGTGTATGCTTCACGCGTGGGTGTTAGCGTTACTGGCACTAACCTGACGCTGCCTGGGGTGTGACTCAGACCCTCTCTGACGCTAAAACCTAATTGATATCACCCGCCGGGCGATCAGGGGGTTAAACCTTTATTGGGTTATATACACGGCGGGTGCCCTGACACTATAAAAAGCAAACTAACTAACCAGCGTCACCCGTAACACTTATATGGTGATCACTGGTGAAAGGGTTAACTAGGGGCAATCAGGGGGTTAAAACCTTTATTAGATAATATATGGGGGTACCTGACGCTATAAAAACCTGCGGCGAACCTAAAAAAAATTACCAGCTACCGATCTGCATCACCGACACTAAGACAGCGTTTAGAAAAACGATTGCTTAGCGACAGTGGTGATGGGGGTGAAAGGGTTACCTGGGGGGTGATCAAGGGGGTTAAACCTTTATTAGATAATATATTGGGGTACCTGACGCTATAAAAACATGCGGCGAACCTAAAAAAAAATACTGGCTACGATCTGCATCACCGACACTAAGACAGCGTTTAGAAAAACAATTGCTTAGCGACAGTGGTGATAGGGGGTGAAAGGGTTACCTGGGGGGCGATCAAGGGGGTTAAACCTTTATTAGATAATATATTGGGGTACCTGACGCTATAAAAACCTGCGGCGAACCTAAAAAAAATTACTGGCTGCCGATCGGCATCACTGACGCTAAGACAGCGATCAGAAAAATGATCGCTAAGCGACAGTGGTGATAGGGGGTAAAAGGGTTATCTGGGGGGTGATCAGGGGGTTAAACCTTTATTAGGGGGGTTAGGGGGCTACACTGGACCTAAGACTAAACTTTGGTGACACTTTTACAGTCACAAATGTCACTGATTGCAGTGATCACTAAATAAATGGTCACTGCAATCAGTGACACTGTGACTGGGGGCTGGGGGGGTGATCTGGGGGGTGATCTGGGGTGTCTGGGGGGGAGATTTATGTCCCTATGTGTCCTGGTGTCAGTGTAGTGTTGTGTGCACTGACCTGATATCTTCTCTTGTACAGCGCTCGGTATATGTGAGCGCCGCACCAGAGATGACATCACTTCCTCCTGCTCCCTCTGTCTGACACAGACAGAGGGGGCATTTCCATTCGCCGGGAGCGATCGCGAGGGGGTGGCCAGAAACGAATGGCTGCCCCCTCATCCCGGAACGCTCCCAGACACTTAGCCACGGCTCACTGTATAGGAGGGGGGTCCGATTGGACCCCCCAACTGTACAAAGGCAATCACGTACACTCTACGTGATTGTGCCTGTCGGTGCCATTCTGCCGACGTATATATACAGTGAGCGGTCGTTAAGTGGTTAAAGGAAGATTGGGTGATCTGTCGAAAAGTGTGACCCGTCGAAAAGTGGGACCCGTCAAAAAGTGTGACCAGCCTAAAAGTGGGTGGGACCTTTCAGAAATTGTGATGTTCCATCGCTGCCATCTTGCTACCCACTGCACTTGTCCACAGTAACAATACAGTCAAGGCAGAAAGCTGACATCTCGTTGACTGCACAAAGTCTTGCATTTCATTAACAGTAAACTGAGCTCATATAATATAGTTTTTAAAAATCCGTCTCTTTAGACATTGAATTTTAAAGGAAGATTGGGTGATCTGTCGAAAAATGTGACCCGTCAAAACGTGGGACCCGTTAAAAAGTGTGACCAGCCTAAAAGTGGGACCTTTCAGAAATTGTGATGTTCCATCGCTGCCATCTTGCTACCCACTGCACTTGTCCACAGTAACAATACAGTCAAGGCAGAAAGCTGACATCTTGTTGCCACCACCGGAGTCTTGCATTTCATTAACAGTAAACTGAGCTCATATAATATAGTTTTTAAAAATCCCTCTATTTAGATATTGAATTTTAAAGGAAGATTGGGTGATCTGTCGAAAAGTGTGACCCGTCGAAAAGTGGGACCCGTCAAAAAGTGCCACCAGCCTAAAAGTGGGACCTCTCAGAAATTGTGATGTTCCATCGCTGCCATCTTGCTATCCACTGCACTTGTCCACAGTAACAATAGTCAATCAAGGCAGAAAGCTGACATCTTGTTGACTGCACAAGAGTTGCATTTCATTAACAGTAAACTGAGCTCATATAATATAGTTTTTAAAAATCCGTCTATTTAGATATTGAATTTTAAAGGAAGATTGGGTGATCTGTCGAAAAGTGTGACCCGTCGAAAAGTGTGACCAGCCTAAAAGTGGGACCTCTCAGAAATTGTGATGTTCCATCGCTGCCATCTTGCTACCCACTGCACTTGTCCACAGTAACAATACAGTCAAGGCAGAAAGCTGACATCTTGTTGACTGCACAAGAGTTGCATTTCATTAACAGTAAACTGAGCTCATATAATATAGTTTTTAAAAATCCCTCTATTTAGATATTGAATTTTAAAGGAAGATTGGGTGAGCTGTCAAAAAGTGCGACCCGTCGAAAAGTGGGACCCGTCAAAAAGTGGGACCAGCCTAAAAGTGGGTGGGACCTTTCAGAAATTGTGATGTTCCATCGCTGCCATCTTGCTACCCACTGCACTTGTCCACAGTAACAATACAGTCAAGGCAGAAAGCTGACATCTTGTTGAATGCACAAGTCTTGCATTTCATTAACAGTAAACTGAGCTCATATAATATAGTTTTTAAAAATCCGTCTCTTTAGACATTGAATTTTAAAGGAAGATTGGGTGATCTGTCGAAAAGTAGGACCCGTCGAAAAGTGGGACCCGTCAAAAAGTGTTACCAGCCTAAAAGTGGGACCTTTCAGAAATTGTGATGTTCCATCGCTGCCATCTTGCTACCCACTGCACTTGTCCACAGTAACAATACAGTCAAGGCAGAAAGCTGACATCTTGTTGCCACCACCGGAGTCTTGCATTTCATTAACAGTAAACTGAGCTCATATAATATAGTTTTTAAAAATCCGTCTATTTAGATATTGAATTTTAAAGAGAGATTGGGTGATCTGTCGAAAAGTGTGACCCGTCGAAAAGTGGGACCCGTCAAAAAGTGGGACCAGCCTAAAAGTGGGACCTCTCAGAAATTGTGATGTTCCATCTTGCTATCCACTGCACTTGTCCACAGTAACAATAGTCAAGGCAGAAAGCTGACATCTTGTTGACTGCACAAGAGTCTTGCATTTCATTAACAGTAAACTGAGCTCATATAATATAGTTTTTAAAAATCCGTCTATTTAGATATTGAATTTTAACCACTTAACAACCACCTGCCGACAAATAACGTCGACAAGGTGGTTGCTTAACTCTGGGAGGACGTTATATAACGTCCTCCCAGAATCGCGCTCCCGCGCGCCCCGGGAAACTCCTCTGGACCCGGCGGATCACGAATCGCGGTAAATCGCCGCTGATAGCGGCCGTTTACCACGTGATCGCTCCGTCAAATGACGGAGCAATCACTTGTAAACAGACCGGCGTCATTTGATGACGCCGGTTCCTCCCTCCCCTCTCTGTACCGATCGGTACAGTGTGAGAGGGGAGGGGGAGGGAGCGGATGGCAGCAGCAGCACTGTGGGCTGGATCTGTGACAATTGCAGTCACAGATCCAGCCATCCATCCATCCCTGCTCAGCCATCCCTGTGCTATACCCTGCCAATACTCTGCAATACACCCTGCCAATACTCTGCAAAATACCCTGGTGCAATACTCTGCAATACCCTGGTGCAATACTCTGCAATACCCTGGTGCAATACTCTGCAATACCCTGGTGCAATACTCTGCAATACCCTGCGAAATACTCTGCAATACCCTGCGAAATACTCTGCAATACCCTGGTGCAATACTCTGCAATACCCTGGTGCAATACTCTGCAATACCCTGGTGCAATACTCTGCAATACCCTGGTGCAATACTCTGCAATACCCTGCACAATACTCTGCAATACCCTGCACAATACTCTGCAATACCCTGCAAAATACTCTGCAATACCCTGCGCAATACTCTGCAAAATACTCTGCAATACCCTGCACAATACTCTGCAATACCCTGCACAATACTCTGCAATACCCTGCACAATACTCTGCAATACCCGCCACAATACTCTGCAATACCCGCCACAATACTCTGCAATACCCTCCACAATACTCTGCAATACCCTCCACAATACTCTGCAATACCCTCCACAATACCCTGTGCAATACCCTCCACAATACCCTGTGCAATACCCGTGCAATACCCTGCCATACACCGCAATACCCTGCCATACACCGCAATACCCTGCCATAGTCCGCAATACTCCGCAATGCCCGGCAATACTCCGCAATGCCCGGCAATACTCCGCAATGCCCGGCAATACTCCGCAATGCCCAGCAATACTCCGCAATGCCCGGCAATACTCTGCAATAACCACTTCCCGCCCTCCGGCCGTCATATGACGTCCTTGACTTTGTGCGGGGATATCTGAATGATGGGAGCAGCTACAGGCATCATTCAGATATTAGCTTTTTCAGCCGGCGATTCCCTACACCATAAGAACAATCATAGCGGCTGTTCCGCCGCTTGATCATTCTTACGGGAGGCGAGAGGGGATGTCCCCCCCCCCCCCCCACCGCCCTCCGGTGCTTCTACCGACTCACCGCTACGATCAAAGCCAGGATTGTTGGGATTTTTTTTGTATTTTTTTCAGGCTTCCCAGCCTAGAGGTGAGATGTGGGGTCTTATTGACACCCCCCCCCCATATCTCACTGTAAAGAGGACCTGTCATGCCATATTCCTATTACAAGGGATGTTTACGTTCCTTGCAATAGGTATAACAGTGATCAAAAAAATGTTTAGGGCGGAAAAACATGTCAAATTAAAATAAATAAAGTAAAATGAAGAATAATTTTTTTTTTTTTTTTTAAAGCGCCCCTGTCCCCGTGAGCTCGCATACAGAAGCGAACGCATACGTAAGTCCCGCCCACATATGAAAACGGTTTTCAAACCACACATGTGAGGTATCTCTGCGAACGTTAGAGCGAGAGCAATCATTTTGGCCCTAGACCTCCTCTGTAACTCAAAACATGTAACCAGTAAAAATATTTAAAGCGTCGCCTATGGGGATTTTTTAAGTAGCGAAGTTTGGCGCCATTCCACGAGTGTGTGCAATTTTTAAGGGCGACATGTTAGGTATCTATTTACTCGGCGTAACTTCATCTTTCACATTATGCAAAAACATTGGGCTAACTTTACTGTTTTTTTTTTTTTTTAAGCACAAAACATTTTTTTTCCGTAAAAAACGCGTTAAAAAAATTGCTGCGTAAATATCGTGCGAGATAAAAAGTTGCAACAACCACCATTATATTCTCTAAGGTCTTTGCTAAAAAAACATATATAATGTTTTGGGGTTCTATGTAATTTTCTAGCAAATAAATGATGATTTTTACATGTAGGAGAGAAATGTCAGAATTGGCCTTGGTGCTCCAGAACGCCTGAAGGTGCTCCCTGCATGTTGGGCCTCTCTATGTGGCCACGCTGTGTAAAAGTCTCACACATGTGGTATCGCCATACCCGGGAGTAATAGCAGAATGTGTTTTGGGGTGTAATTTGTGGAATGCATATGCTGTGTGTGAGAAATAACCTGCTAATATGACAATTTTGTGGAAAAAAAAAAAGAGAAAAAAAAAATCTTGATTTTGCAAAGAATTGTGGGAAAAAATGACAACTTCAAAAAACTAACAATGCCTCTTTCTGAATACCTTGGAATGTCTTCTTTCCAAAAAGGGGTCATTTGGGGGGTATTTGTACTTTTCTGGCATGTTAGGGTCTCAAGAATTGAGATAGGCCGTCAGTACTTCAGGTGTGATCAATTTTCAGATATTGGCACCATAGCTTGTGGACTCTATAACTTTCACAAAGACCAAATAATATACACCAATTTGTACTTATTTTTACCAAAGATATGTAGCAGTATAAATTTTGGCCAAAATTTATGAAGAAAAAATAGTAATTTGCAAAATTTTATAACAGAAACGAAAAAAAAATCATTTTTTTACAAGATTTTCAGTCTTTTTTCTCTTATAGCGCAAAAAATAAAAAACCCAACAGTGATTAAATACCGCCAAAGGAAAGCTCTATTTGTGTGAAAAAAAGGACAAAAATTTCATATGGGTACAGTGTTGTATGACTGAGTAATTGTCATTCAAAATGTGAGAGCACCGAAAGCTGAAAATTGGTCTGGTTAGGAAGGGGGTTTAAGTGCCCAGTGGTCAAGTGGTTAAAGGAAGATTGGGTGATCTGTCGAAAAGTGTGACCCGTCGAAAATTGGAACCTCTCACAAATTGTGATGTTCCATCGCTGCCATCTTGCTACCCACTGCACTTGTCCACAGTAACAATACAGTCAAGGCAGAAAGCTGACATCTTGTTGCCACCACCAGAGTCTTGCATTTCATTAACAGTAAACTGAGCTCATATAATATAGTTTTTAAAAATCCATCTATTTAGATATTGAATTTTAAAGGAAGATTGGGTGATCTGTCGAAAAGTGTGACCCGTCGAAAAGTGGGACCCGTCAAAAAGTGTGACCAGCCTAAAAGTGGGTGGGACCTTTCACAAATTGTGATGTTCCATCGCTGCCATCTTGCTACCCACTGCACTTGTCCACAGTAACAATACAGTCAAGGCAGAAAGCTGACCTCTTGTTGACTGCACAAGAGTCTTGCATTTCATTAACAGTAAACTGAGCTCATATAATATAGTTTTTTTTAAATCCGTCTATTTAGATATTGAATTTTAAAGGAAGATTGGGTGATCTGTCGAAAAGTGTGACCCGTCGATAAGTGCGATCAGCCTAAAAGTGGGACCAGCCTAAAAGTGGGACCTTTCAGAAATTGTGATGTTTCATCGCTGCCATCTTGCTACCCACTGCACTTGTCCACAGTAACAATACAGTCAAGGCAGAAAGCTGACATCTTGTTGACTGCACAAGTCTTGCATTTCATTAACAATAAACTGAGCTCATATAATACAGTTTTTAAAAATCCGTCTATTTAGATATTGAATTTTAAAGAAAGATTGGGTGATCTGTCGAAAAGTGCGACCCGTCGAAAAGTGGGACCCGTCAAAAAGTGGGACCAGCCTAAAAGTGGGACCTTTCAGAAATTGTGATGTTCCATCGCTGCCATCTTGCTACCCACTGCACTTGTCCACAGTAACAATACAGTCAAGGCAGAAAGCTCACATCTTGTTGACTGCACAAGAGTCTTGCATTTCATTAACAGTAAACTGAGCTCATATAATATAGTTTTTAAAAATCCATCTATTTAGATATTGAATTTTAAAGGAAGTGTAGCAAAATACTGAAACTGAGAAATGGTTTGGAGCACTTCAACGGTGACAGCAAAGATTCATTCCAGGAAATGTAGAGACAGAATGTCTACTGATGTCTGAATAAGCAAATTGGGTTAATTGGGGGTCTGAGGTAGCGTTCCATTCATCTATTGTTCAGTGTGTTAATGAAGTCACCTATTATCTGCTACGGGATGTAATTACACTCCTAGTAATGTGTCTGGCACGGTTCCATTGTTATGAGTAAATATGTGGAGCTCTGTTCATGGGGAGACAAACGTCTCACGCATACCAAATGTGTTAGAAGCAGTCCCAGGTAATTAAATCACTGTCATCTGTTAATTGTTGAAGGGAATGCCCCTGTAAAATGAGTTAAGAAAACCCTTGCATGGGAAATGATATAAAAAGCCAGCCTGGGCAAAATAAAGCGTTGATTTACTACCAGAACTGTGTGTCGTCCAGTTACTGGGGGGGGTAAAAGGTTGCCTTGGATAAGTCAGTACTTCCTCAGCTTCAAGGATTTCCCAGCGGACGTTGGAGCTCCGCAACAGGAAGATTGGGTGATTTGTCGAAAAGTGCGACCCGTCGAAAAGTGCGACCAGCCTAAAAGTGGGACCTTTCAGAAATTGTGATGTTCCATCGCTGCCATCTTGCTACCCACTGCACTTGACTGTATTGTTACTGTGGACAAGGCAGAAAGCTGACATCTTGTTGACTGCACAAGTCTTGCATTTCATTAACAGTAAACTGAGCTCATATAATATAGTTTTTAAAAATCCGTCTATTTAGATATTGAATTTTAAAGGAAGGTTGGGTGATCTGTCTAAAAGTGTGACCCATCGAAAAGTGGGACCCGTCAAAAAGTGTGATCAGCCTAAAAGTGGGACCTTTCAGAAATTGTGATGTTCCATCGCTGCCGTCTTGCTACCCACTGCACTTGTCCACAGTAACAATACAGTCAAGGCAGAAAGCTGACATCTTGTTGCCACCACCGGAGTCTTGCATTTCATTAACAGTAAACTGAGCTCATATAATATAGTTTTTAAAAATCCCTCTATTTAGATATTGAATTTTAAAGGAAGATTGGGTGATCTGTCGAAAAGTGGGACCCATCGAAAAGTGGGACCCGTCAAAAAGTGTGACCAGCCTAAAAGTGGGACCTCTCAGAAATTGTGATGTTCCATCGCTGCCATCTTGCTACCCACTGCACTTGTCCACAGTAACAATACAGTCAAGGCAGAAAGCTGACATCTTGTTGACTGCACAAGAGTCTTGCATTTCATTAACAGTAAACTGAGCTCATATAATATAGTTTTTAAAAATCCGTCTATTTAGATATTGAATTTTAAAGGAAGATTGGGTGATCTGTCGAAAAGTGCGACCCGTCGAAAAGTGCGACCCGTCAAAAAGTGCCACCAGCCTAAAAGTGGGACCTCTCAGAAATTGTGATGTTCCATCGCTGCCATCTTGCTATCCACTGCACTTGTCCACAGTAACAATAGTCAAGGCAGAAAGCTGACATCTTGTTGACTGCACAAGAGTCTTGCATTTCATTAACAGTAAACTGAGCTCATATAATATAGTTTTTAAAAATCCGTCTATTTAGATATTGAATTTTAATGGAAGATTGGGTGATCTGTCAAAAAGTGGGACCCGTCAAAAAGTGGGACCCGTCAAAAAGTGTGACCAGCCTAAAAGTGGGACCTCTCAGAAATTGTGATGTTCCATCGCTGCCATCTTGCTACCCACTGCACTTGTCCACAGTAACAATACAGTCAAGGCAGAAAGCTGACATCTTGTTGACTGCACAAGAGTTGCATTTCATTAACAGTAAACTGAGCTCATATAATATAGTTTTTAAAAATCCGTCTATTTAGATATTGAATTTTAAAGGAAGATTGGGTGATCTGTCTAAAAGTGCGACCCATCAAAAAGTGGGACCCGTCAAAAAGTGTGACCAGCCTAAAAGTGGGACCTTTCAGAAATTGTGATGTTCCATCGCTGCCATCTTGCTACCCACTGCACTTGTCCACAGTAACAATACAGTCAAGGCAGAAAGCTGACATCTTGTTGACTGCACAAGAGTTGCATTTCATTAACAGTAAACTGAGCTCATATAATATAGTTTTTAAAAATCCGTCTATTTAGATATTGAATTTTAAAGGAAGATTGGGTGATCTGTCGAAAAGTGTGACCAGCCTAAAAGTGGGTGGGACCTTTCAGAAATTGTGATGTTCCATAGCTGCCATCTTGCTACCCACTGCACTTGTCCACAGTAACAATACAGTCAAGGCAGAAAGCTGACATCTTGTTGAATGCACAAGTCTTGCATTTCATTAACAGTAAACTGAGCTCATATAATATAGTTTTTAACCACTTAAGCCCCGGACCATTTGGTAGCTAGAGGACCAGAGGTGAATTCAGAATTTAGCACTGCGCTGCTTTAACTGTAAATTGTGCGGACATGCAATGTTGTACCCAAAAGAAATTTGCGTCTTTTTCTTCCCACAAATAGAGCTTTCTTTTAATGGTATTTGATTGCCTCTGCGATTTTTATTTTTTGCGATATAAACGGAAAAAGACCGAAAATTTTGAAAAAAAATGATATTTTCTACTTTTTGTTATAAGAAAAATCGAATAAACTCAATTGTAGTCATACATTTAGGCCAAAATGTATTCAGCCACATGTTTTTAGTAAAAAAAATGTCAATAAGCGTATATTTATTGGTTTGCGCAAAAGTTATAGAGTTTACAAACTAGGGTACATTTTCTGAAATTTACACAGCTTTAAATTTATGACTGCCTATCTCATTTCTTGAGGTGCTAAAATGACAGGGCAGTACAAAACCCCCCCAAATGACCCCATTTTGGAAAGTAGACACCCCAAGGAAATTGCTGAGAGGCATGTTGAGCCCATTGAATTTTTTATTTTTTTGTCCCAAGTGATTGAATAATGACAAAAAAAAAAAAAATTACAAAAAGTTGTCACTAAATGATATATTGCTCACACATGCCATGGTTATATGTGGAATTTCACCCCAAAATACATTTTGCTGCTTCTCCTGAGTACGGGGATACCACATGTGTGGGACTTTTTGGGAGCCTAGCCGCGTACGGGACCCCGGAAACCAAGCACCACCTTCAGGATTTCTAAGGGTGCAAATTTTGGATTTCACTCCTCACTACCTATCACAGTTTCGAAGGCCATAAAATGCCAAAATCGCACAAAACCCCCCCAAATGACCCCATTTTGGAATATAGACACCCCAAGCTATTTGCTGAGAGGAATGGCGAGTATTTTACAGCTCTCATTTGTTTTTGAAAATGAAGAAAGAAAATATATATATATATATATATATATATTTTTTTTTTTTTTTCAATTTTCAAAACTTTGTGACAAAAAGCGAGATCTGCAAAATACTCACAATACCTCTCAGCAAATAGCTTGGGGTGTCTACTTTCCAAAATGGGGTCATTTGGGGGGGTTTTGTGCTATCTGGGCATTCCATGGCCTCCGAAACTGTGATAGGCAGTGAGAAGTGAAATCAAAAATTTACACCCTTAGAAAGCCTGAAGGCGGTGCTTGGTTTTTGGGGTCCCGTACGTGGCTAGCCTCCCAAAAAGTCTCACACATGTGGTATCCCCGTACTCAGGAGAAGCAACAGAATGTATTTTGGGGTGTAATTCCACATATGCCCATGGCATGTTTGAGCAATATATCATTTAGTGACAACTTTGTGCAAAAAAAAAAAAAAAAATTGTCGTTTTTCCGCAACTTGTGTCAACATATAAAATATTCCATGGACTCGACATGCCTCTCAGCATATAGCTTGGGGTGTCTACTTTCCAAAATGGGGTCATTTGGGGGGGTTTTGAACTGTTCTGGCATTTTATACACAACATTAGGAAGCTTACATCCACTCTTCTAACCACTTGAAGACAAAGCCCTTTTTGACACTTTTTGTTTACATGAAAACATTTTTTTTTTTTGCAAGAAAATTATGTTGAACCCCCAAACATTATATATATTTTTAAAGCAAAGGCCCTACAGATTAAAATGGTGGGTGTTGCATTTTTTTTTCTACACAGTATTTGCGCAGCGATTTTTCAAACGCATTTTTTGGGTTAAAAAATACACTTTTTTAATTTTAATGCACTAAAACACACTATATTGCCCAAATGTTTGAAAAAATAAAAAAGATGATCTTAGGCCGAGTACATAGATACCAAACACGACATGCTTTAAAATTTCGCACAAACGCGCATTGGCGACAAACTACATACATTTTTAAAAGCCTTTAAAAGCCTTTACAGGTTACCCCAGTAGATTTACAGAGGAGGTCTACTGCTAAAATGATTGTCCTCGATCTGACCTTCGCGGTGATACCTCACATGCATGGTGCAATTGCTGTTTACATATGACGCCAGACCGACGCTTGCGTTCGCCATTGGGCAAGAGCAGGGCAGGACAGGGGTGCTTTTTTTTTTTTTTTTCTTTTTTTTTTATTATTAATTTTGCTTTTTTATTTTATTTTTAAATTGTTCCTTCCAAGTATTTTTTTTTTTAATCATTTTTATTGTTATCTCAGGGAATGTAAATATCCCCTATGATAGCAATAGGTAGTGACAGGTACTCTTTTTTTGAAAAAACTGGGGTCTTCTAGACCCTAGATTTTTCCTCTGCCCTCAAAGCATCTGACCACACCAAGATCGGTGTGATAAAATGCTTTCCCAATTTCCCAATGGCGCTTTTTATATCCGGGGGGGGCATTCCCTCCCACTGCTTGTAAAAGCAGTCCAGAGGCTAATTAGCCGCTAGGATTGCTTTTACATGAAAGCCGGCCACAGGCTGAAAAGAATGATACCAAGATGATACCTAAACCCGCAGGCATCATTCTGGTATAAACATTCAAAGTCCAGCAACATACCAGTACGTTGCTGGTCCTTGTTGGACATGTATTGTAATCTTTTTATTTCATGCAGCCAGTTGGCTGAACGAAAAAAGAGATTGATCGGTGGGTATGCCCACCATTAGAATACCGCCCTTCATCCACCCACTTCCAATGATGGGCATACACGCACCATTTATATATGCCGAAGCATGGGGGCATCCTCCCGCAAAAAAGTTATGCCGCACACACATGGTCGGACTTTTCCACGGGCAAGCCTCCGTCGGAATTTCGACCGTATGTACGCGGCATTAGGAGCAAAATCGCTCCTCCGCCCCTGCTGCCCCAATGCTTCGGCATATTTGCTTTTTTTTTTTAACTGTGGTGGTGAAATCACCTCCTACAGCACTGGAGTCGCAGGGATCAGGCCTGTCTCTGCGAATGCTGCAGTTATGTGTGTTTTTGTTTTCTAAGTGACAGTGATCGATCGATACTGCACTTGGGTGGCCTGGGCTGGACGGAGGGGCAAAACGCAGGTGCCAGCAGGTATCTGGGCTGATCCCGCTAACACTGCGTTTTTGGGAACCCTAAACTGCTGGGGACGCTAGTATAGATCTGATCAGATCAGATATTGATCTGTTCAGATACTATACCACTAAGGGGGGTGTATGCTTCACGCGTGGGTGTTAGCGTTACTGGCACTAACCTGACGCTGCCTGGGGTGTGACTCAGACCCTCTCTGACGCTAAAACCTAATTGATATCACCCGCGGGCGATCAGGGGGTTAAACCTTTATTGGGTTATATACACGGCGGGTGCCCTGACACTATAAAAAGCAAACTAACTAACCAGCGTCACCCGTAACACTTATATGGTGATCACTGGTGAAAGGGTTAACTAGGGGCAATCAGGGGGTTAAAACCTTTATTAGATAATATATGGGGGTACCTGACGCAATAAAAACCTGCGGCGAACCTAAAAAAAATTACCAGCTACCGATCTGCATCACCGACACTAAGACAGCGTTTAGAAAAACGATTGCTTAGCGACAGTGGTGATGGGGGTGAAAGGGTTACCTGGGGGGGCGATCAAGGGGGTTAAACCTTTATTAGATAATATATGGGGGTACCTGACGCTATAAAAACATGCGGCGAACCTAAAAAAAATTACTGGCTACGATCTGCATCACCGACACTAAGACAGCGTTTAGAAAAACAATTGCTTAGCGACAGTGGTGATAGGGGGTGAAAGGGTTACCTGGGGGGCGATCAAGGGGGTTAAACCTTTATTAGATAATATATTGGGGTACCTGACGCTATAAAAACCTGCGGCGAACCTAAAAAAAATTACCGGATACCGATCTGCATCACAGACACTAAGACAGCTGTGAGGGGGTTAGCTTGGCAGCGGGTGTGCGTGACCCCCGGGATGGGCTCCCCACACAAAAACAGGCCCAGCAAACGGAGGTTGTGGTTTTCAAAATCAAAAAAAAGGTGCGGTTTATTTTCTATTTACAGTGACAAAACACAGCAAAGCAAAAGAAACATAACCAAAATAAATCCTGGTCAAGTTGACCTCTGACTAAACATACAGGTTTCCTAACTAACAACTGGGATCAGCCTAGTGCTGTCCTAGTCCCTAAGTCCCTGGTTTAGTAAAAGTCCAAACAAATAGCCACACAGGCTTTGCCTCACCGCACAGGGGTTCACTCTCCCTAGACAGTCCACACAGGTCTGGTTCCAGGCATGAGCTAACATCTAATGAAGCTGGGAGTTCTTATAGAGGCCTAAATGAGCTGACAAGCTTCAGCTGGCCTCATCAACTCCCTGTCTGTACGACGCCCCACACTCTCCCTAGAGGTATGAGTCATCCATGAGCCCACTAGCCTTATACAACTCTCCACCTAGTTGTATAAGTCGGCGTAAAGCCTGAATCTGGGCGAAATATATCTACCCCCCTGGATGCAACCAGGTGACTTTACCTTCCTGCTGTCACATACCCCCCCCTCTTGTTTTAACCTCGGGGTTGGAACACCAGCAATCAGGCATTCATGTACTCGAGACAAAGCATCCACATTCCCCATTTGAACGCCAGGGCGATGCTTTACTGTGAAGTTGAATTCCTGGAGGGCCAGGAACCACCTATTCACTCTTCTATTTGTTTCCTTGTTTTGAGCCATCCACTTTAACGGAGCGTGATCCGTAACCATGTCAAAGTGCCTACCTAGCAGGTAGTACCGAAGGGAATCTAGAGCCCACTTCACCGCTAAACACTCCTTTTCAACGGTGGCGTAATTTACCTCATGGGACTTCAATTTCCTGCTGAGGTAAATGACTGGGTGCTCTTCCCCGTTCCAGACCTGGGACAATACTGCTCCTAACCCCACATCTGACGCATCACTTTGTACGACAAAGTCTTTAGAGAAGTCGGGTGAGTACAATACTGGCTGGCTACATAAGGCTTGTTTCAAGAATTGGAATGCTGCCTCAGCCTCGGGGGTCCATTTAATCATGACCGACCCTTTCCCCTTCGTTAGGTTGGTTAGGGGCACAGCCTTAGAGGCAAAGTGGGGAATGAATCGCCGATAATACCCAGCGATTCCCAGAAAGGCTCGTACCTGCTTCTTGCTGTTGGGACGTGGCCAACTCTGGATGGCCTCGACTTTGTTGAGTTGGGGTTTTATTACTCCCCTCCCAATGGTGTACCCAAGATATTTGGCCTCCTCCTGCCCAATGGTACACTTCTTGGGGTTAGCCGTAAACCCCGCTTCCCGAACAGAGTCCAGGACTGCTTGCACTTTTGGCAGATGTGAGGCCCAATCTGTGCTATGGACAATTACGTCATCCAGGTAAGCCGCAGCATACTTCCGATGGGGCCTCAGCATCTGGTCCATTTTCCGCTGGAATGTGGCCGGCGCATTCTGTAACCCGAACGGCATTCTTTTATATTGGAACGCCCCGTCTGGGGTTACAAATGCGGTTTTCTCTTTGGCCAATTTGGCCAGGGGGATTTGCCAATACCCTTTTGTGAGGTCAAGAGTCGTCATGTATCGGGCTGTTCCCAGCCGGTCGATCAACTCATCTATACGTGGCATGGGGTAGGTGTCAAATTTTGTAACTTTGTTCAACTGACGAAAATCGTTACAAAATCGCCAGCTCCCATCCGGTTTAGGCACCAACACAATGGGACTAGACCAATCACTTTGGGACTCCTCTATCACCCCTAAGTTCAGCATTTTCTGTACTTCCTCCCGTATTGCCTCCCGTCGGGCCTCTGGGATCCGATAGGGTTTTAACTTCACCCTTTCACCGGGCGGGGTAATGATGTCATGCTCTACCCCAGATGTTTGTCCCGGCAGCTCAGAGAATACCTCCTTGTTGCGAAGCACAAACTCCTTAACCTCCTGTTGTTGGGGTTGTGACAAGGTGGCTGCTATTCCAACCTCAGGAATCACGCAACCAGTTTGAGCTGGTGACCAAGTGTCTGCGACTAGGGACTCTCTATCCCTCCAGGCTTTCAACAGATTAACGTGATAGATCTGTTCGGGCTTTCGCCTTCCTGGTTGTCTGACCTTGTAATTCACTTCGCTCACTTTTTCCATTATCTCGTAGGGGCCTTGCCATTTGGCAAGGAATTTACTTTCAACCGTAGGGACAAGTACCAGTATCCTATCCCCCGGGGAAAAGGTACGGGTCTTGGCTCCACGGTTGTACACTCTCTGCTGTGCTAACTGCGCTTGGGCCAAATGTTCCTTCACGATGGGCATTACCTGTGCAATTCGGTCTTGCATCAGGGCGACATGCTCAATCACACTCCTGTGGGGAGAACTCTCACTTTCCCAAGTTTCCTTGGCAATATCCAACAGCCCTCTTGGGTGTCTCCCATACAGTAACTCAAAGGGGGAGAATCCCGTAGAGGATTGGGGCACCTCCCTAATAGCAAACATCAGATAAGGAAGTAGACAGTCCCAATCCTTTCCATCTCTATCCACCACTTTCTTCAACATTTGCTTTAGGGTTTTGTTGAATCTTTCAACCAGCCCATCGGTTTGGGGGTGATACACAGATGTACGTAATTGCGTCACTTTGAACAATTTACACAGCTCCTTCATAACCCGGGACATAAAGGGTGTACCTTGGTCCGTAAGCAGTCCTTTACAAATACCCACCCGGCTAAAAACAAGAGATAGCTCTTTGGCTATGGTTTTGGCCGAGGTATTTCTGAGAGGGATCGCTTCTGGATAACGGGTGGCATAGTCCATTATAACCAATATGTACTGGTGCCCCCTAGCGGACTTGATTATAGGACCTACCAAATCCATGGCGATCCTCTCAAACGGGACCTCAATGATGGGTAGAGGGACCAGCGGGCTACGGAAATGTGGCATCGGGGCCGACCTCTGACACACAGGGCAGGAGGAACAATAATTTTCTATGTCCTTTATCACCCCCGGCCAATAGAATCTCTGTAATACCCTCTCTCGGGTTTTCTCTGTCCCCAGATGACCTCCAAGAATGTGCCCATGGGCCAACTCCAACACCAACTTCCTGTAAGGTTTGGGCACCACAAGCTGCTCAACGGTTTCTTCTGCCCTTTTTGCCACCCGATACAGTAGGTCCTTCTCTACGCTGAAGTATGGGTAAGTGCAGGTATTATCTGGGTTCACTAACTCGCCATCTATTTTCACTACGTTTTCCCGTGCCTTTATTAGGGCGGGGTCTTTCAACTGTTCTGTGGCAAAGTTTTCCCTGTGAACCTCAAGATCAGAAAACTCCACAGACGGTAGGTTTTCGTCTGAGGAGGTGGGCTCCTCTCCAGTTTCTTGAGTCTCCCCTGCCAATACTGATAAGGGAAATTCCGGAGAGTCCTCACCACTCTCAGGGGAGTTCTGGCTATCCCATTCCTGGTACATAGGGGCACCAGTGGGGGGCTCAGGGTCATCCCACAGTTCCCAGAACTTCGGAAAATCCCTTCCCACAATGGCGTCATGCGGTAACTGAGATACTAAGCCCACTGGATGAGAGAGGGTACCTTTGGGGGTCTCGAAACACACTGTAGTCACTGGATACTCTCGGGTGTCCCCATGCACACAAATAACAGCTACCTTGCTATTCCCAGAGACCTCTGTTTTAACTAACTCAGCCTTTATCAGGGTCACAAGGCTACCTGAATCCAGCAATACCACAACATTTCTACCATTAACACACATTTTGCATAAATGTTTCTCCGTTCCTCGAATGGCAGTGCATGCGACTGTCGCACACAGCGACTGACGTCTGCCCGTCAGAAAGTCACACTGCATGGGTTCCTCCACAACCGGGCAATTGGCTGCAATATGTCCCGCTTGCCGGCAGCGGTAGCAAACGATCCTTCTTGCCGCCTCTTGAGCCGCTGATTTCCCAGGCTGTTCTCGCCAAACTTGGGGTAGAGCTCCCACCCTCTCACTCTCTCCACCCTCACCCCTTGGAATCCTCTTATCCGCCCCTGGGGATGGTCTGGTCTTAGGGTGGAAAGTCCGAGTGTCTCTGGAAGAGGCCGTCAGGTTCTCTGTAGCCAAGTATTTCTCCACACGATCCACAAGACCATCGGCCGTCTCTGGGTCTCCATGGCTTACCCACTTTTGGATGGCAGTAGGAAGAGCTCTCAAAAACCGATCCATTACAACACGTTCCACAATCTTTGGTGCGGACAAAGTCTCTGGCTGTAGCCACTTTCTGCTCAGGTGAATGAGATCATACATTTGAGACCTGGGGGGTTTTCCAAGCTGGAAAGTCCAGTTATGCACACGCTGAGCCCGGACAGCCTGGGTGACACCCAGCCTTGCCAATATTTCAGCTTTTAGCATCACATAGTCTTTTGCTTGGTCAGGCTCTAGGTCATAGTAAGCCTTCTGCGATTCACCAGTTAACAGAGGAGCCACCAGTCCAGCCCACTGCTCCTCAGGCCACTTTTCTCTTTCAGCAGTCCTTTCAAATGTGGTCAAAAATACCTCTGGATCATCCTCTCCAGTCATTTTTGTCAATAAACGACTCACCCCAAAGGACGCGGTATTAGTGGGACGGCTTTCCTCACTGGTCTGCGGACGTTGCTGCATTACTGCTTCCATTTGTTGTAGTCTCTGCTCTTGCTTCTGTAACAGGTCTATGAAGCGGGCCTCAGATTGCTGCTGGGCTTGTTGCTGAGCTTCCAGACTCTGTTGGTGAGCTTGCTGCTGGGCTGCGAAGTTCTGTTGTTGAGCTGCAAGGCTCTTTTGCAAACCTGCATTTGTCTGCTGTTGATTGGCATTTGCTAGAGCCAGCTGCTTCAGTATCTCCTCCATGCTGGCTTAAAAAAAAACTGCCACTGGTTCTCCACCAACTGTGAGGGGGTTAGCTTGGCAGCGGGTGTGCGTGACCCCCGGGATGGGCTCCCCACACAAAAACAGGCCCAGCAAACGGAGGTTGTGGTTTTCAAAATCAAAAAAAAGGTGCGGTTTATTTTCTATTTACAGTGACAAAACACAGCAAAGCAAAAGAAACATAACCAAAATAAATCCTGGTCAAGTTGACCTCTGACTAAACATACAGGTTTCCTAACTAACAACTGGGATCAGCCTAGTGCTGTCCTAGTCCCTAAGTCCCTGGTTTAGTAAAAGTCCAAACAAATAGCCACACAGGCTTTGCCTCACCGCACAGGGGTTCACTCTCCCTAGACAGTCCACACAGGTCTGGTTCCAGGCATGAGCTAACATCTAATGAAGCTGGGAGTTCTTATAGAGGCCTAAATGAGCTGACAAGCTTCAGCTGGCCTCATCAACTCCCTGTCTGTACGACGCCCCACACTCTCCCTAGAGGTATGAGTCATCCATGAGCCCACTAGCCTTATACAACTCTCCACCTAGTTGTATAAGTCGGCGTAAAGCCTGAATCTGGGCGAAATATATCTACCCCCCTGGATGCAACCAGGTGACTTTACCTTCCTGCTGTCACACAGCGTTTAGAAAAACGATCGCTTAGTGACAGTGGTGATAGGGGGTGAAAGGGTTACCTGGGGGGCGATCAAGGGGGTTAAACCTTTATTAGATAATATATTGGGGTACCTGACGCTATAAAAACCTGCGGCGAACCTAAAAAAAATTACTGGCTACGATCTGCATCACCGACACTAAGACAGCGTTTAGAAAAACAATTGCTTAGCGACAGTGGTGATAGGGGGTGAAAGGGTTACCTGGGGGGCGATCAAGGGGGTTACACCTTTATTAGATAATATATTGGGGTACCTGACGCTATAAAAACCTGCGGCGAACCTAAAAAAAATTACCGGCTACCGATCTGCATCACAGACACTAAGACAGTGTTTAGAAAAACGATCGCTTAGTGACAGTGGTGATAGGGGGTGAAAGGGTTACCTGGGGGGCGATCAAGGGGGTTAAACCTTTATTAGATAATATATTGGGGTACCTGACGCTATAAAAACCTGCGGCGAACCTAAAAAAAATTACTGGCTGCCGATCGGCATCACTGACGCTAAGACAGCGATCAGAAAAATGATCGCTAAGCGACAGTGGTGATAGGCGGTGAAAGGGTTATCTGGGGGGTGATCAGGGGGTTAAACCTTTATTGGGGGGGTTAGGGGGCTACACTGGACCTAAGACTAAACTTTGGTGACACTTTTACAGTCACAAATGTCACTGATTGCAGTGATCACTAAATAAATGGTCACTGCAATCAGTGACACTGTGACTGGGGGGTGATCTGGGGGGTGATCTGGGGTGATCTGGGGGGCGATTTATGTCCCTATGTGTCCTGGTGTCAGTGTAGTGTTGTGTGCACTAACCTGATATCTTCTCTTGTACGGCGCTCGGTATATGTGAGCGCCGCACCAGAGATGACATCACTTCCTCCTGCTCCCTCTGCCTGACACAGACAGAGGGGGCATTTCCATTCGCCGGGAGCGATCGCGAGGGGGTGGCCAGAAACGAATGGCTGCCCCCTCATCCCGGAACGCTCCCGGACACTTAGCCACCGCTCACTGTATAGGAGGGGGGTCCGATCGGACCCCCCAACTGTACAAAGGCAATCACGTATGCTCTACGTGATTGTGCCTGTCGGTGCCATTCTGCCGACGTATATATACAGTGAGCGGTCGTTAAGTGGCTAAAAATCCGTCTCTTTAGACATTGAATTTTAAAGGAAGATTGGGTGATCTGTCGAAAAGTGTGACCCGTCAAAACGTGGGACCCGTTAAAAAGTGTGACCAGCCTAAAAGTGGGACCTTTCAGAAATTGTGATGTTCCATCGCTGCCATCTTGCTACCCACTGCACTTGTCCACCGTAACAATACAGTCAAGGCAGAAAGCTGACATCTTGTTGCCACCACCGGAGTCTTGCCTTTCATTAACAGTAAACTGAGCTCATATAATATAGTTTTTAAAAATCCGTCTATTTAGATATTGAATTTTAAAGGAAGATTGGGTGATCTGTCGAAAAGTGTGACCCGTCGAAAAGTGCGACCAGCCTAAAAGTGGGTGCGACCTTTCAGAAATTGTGATGTTCCATCGCTGCCATCTTGCTACCCACTGCACTTGTCCACAGTAACAATACAGTCAAGGCAGAAAGCTGACATCTGGTTGACTGCACAAGAGTTGCATTTCATTAACAGTAAACTGAGCTCATATAATATAGTTTTTAAAAATCCGTCTATTTAGATATTGAATTTTAAAGGAAGATTGGGTGATCTGTCAAAGTGTGACCCGTCGAAAAGTGGGACCCGTCAAAAAGTGGGACCAGCCTAAAAGTGGGACCTTTCAGAAATTGTGATGTTCCATCGCTGCCATCTTGCTACCCACTGCACTTGTCCACAGTAACAATACAGTCAAGGCAGAAAGCTGACATCTTGTTGCCACCACCGGAGTCTTGCCTTTCATTAACAGTAAACTGAGCTCATATAATACAGTTTTTAAAAATCCGTCTATTTAGATATTGAATTTTAAAGGAAGATTGGGTGATCTGTCAAAAAGTGTAACCTGTCGAAAAGTGGGACCCGTCAAAAAGTGGGACCCGTCAAAAAGTGGGACCAGCCTAAAAGTGGGACCTCTCAGAAATTGTGATGTTCCATCGCTGCCATCTTGCTACCCACTGCACTTGTCCACAGTGACAATACAGTCAAGGCAGAAAGCTGACATCTCGTTGACTGCACAAGAGTCTTGCATTTCATTAACAGTAAACTGAGCTCATATAATATAGTTTTTAAAAATCCCTCTATTTAGATATTGAATTTTAAAGGAAGATTGGGTGATCTGTCGAAAAGTGGGACCCGTCGAAAAGTGGGACCCGTCAAAAAGTGGGACCAGCCTAAAAGTGGGACCTCTCAGAAATTGTGATGTTCCATCGCTGCCATCTTGCTATCCACTGCACTTGTCCACAGTAACAATACAGTCAAGGCAGAAAGCTGACATCTCGTTGACTGCACAAGAGTCTTGCATTTCATTAACAGTAAACTGAGCTCATATAATATAGTTTTTAAAAATCCCTCTATTTAAATATTGAATTTTAAAGGAAGATTGGGTGATCTGTCGAAAAGTGTGACCCGTCGAAAAGTGGGACCCGTCAAAAAGTGGGACCAGCCTAAAAGTGGGACCTCTCAGAAATTGTGATGTTCCATCGCTGCCATCTTGCTACCCACTGCACTTGTCCACAGTAACAATACAGTCAAGGCAGAAAGCTGACATCTTGTTGACTGCACAAGAGTCTTGCATTTCATTAACAGTAAACTGAGCTCATATAATATAGTTTTTTAAATCCGTCTATTTAGATATTGAATTTTAAAGGAAGATTGGGTGATCCCCTATGATAGCAATAGGTAGTGACAGGTACTCTTTTTTGAAAAAACTGGGGTCTTCCAGACCCTAGATCTTTCCTCTGCCCTCAAAGCATCTGACCACACCAAGATCAGTGTGATAAAATGCTTTCCCAATTTCCCAATGGCGCTGTTTATATCCGGGGGGCATTCCCTCCCACTGCTTGTAAAAGCAGTCCAGAGGCTAATTAGCCACTAGGATTGCTTTTACATGAAAGCCGGCCGCTGGCTGAAATGAATGATACCCGCAGGCATCAATCTGGTATAACCATTCAAAGTCCAGCAACATACCAGTACATTGCTGGTCCTTGTTGGACATGTATTGTAATCTTTTTTTTCATGCAGCCTGTTGGCTGAACGAAAAAAAAGAGATTGATCGGTGGGTATGCCCACCATTAGAATACCTCCCTTCATCCACCCACTTCTAATGATGGGCATATATGCCGAAGCATGGGGGCATCCTCCCGCAAAAAAGTTATGCCGCGTACACAC
Source organism: Rana muscosa (assembly GCA_029206835.1). NCBI lineage: Eukaryota > Metazoa > Chordata > Amphibia > Anura > Ranidae > Rana > Rana muscosa. The sequence goes on along the minus strand of CM055118.1, from coordinate 304,315,783 downwards.
GGTCGGACTTTTCCACGGGCAAGCCTTCGTCGGAATTTCGACCGTATGTACGCGGTATAAAAGGTTATGCCGCGTACACATGGTCGAACTTTTCCACGGGCAAGCCTCCGTCGGAATTTCGACCGTATATACGCGGCATTAGGAGCAAAATCGCTCCTCCGCCCCTGCTGCCCCCATGCTTCGGCATATATGCTCTTTTTTTAACTGTGGTGGTGAAATCACCTCCTACAGCGTTGGAGTCACGGCTTTATGTATCGTGGGAGCAAACGCTGTTGCTGTCAAGATAAATAAATCCGCGATGCAACTGAATGGCGTACCTGCTAAGCAAATGAAGGTTAACATTAAAACAAAGTAACATTACAGTACAACAGTAAGACCTTACCATACCATACCTGCAAAGCAAATACCAAAACAAAACCTAGTAAAAAATAAAACATTTTTTTAACGCAACCTGTGCCTAAAATATATATATGCCGAAGCATGGGGGCATCCTCCCGCAAAAAAGTTATGCCGCGTACACACGGTCGGACTTTTCCACGGGCAAGCCTTTGTCGAAAATTTCGACCGTATGTACGCGGCATAAAAGGTTATGCCGCGTACACACAGTCGGACTTTTCCACGGGCAAGCCTCCGTCGGAATTTCGACCGTATATACGCGGCATTAGGAGCAAAATCGCTCCTCCGCCCCTGCTGCCCCCATGCTTCGGCATATATGCTCTTTTTTTAACTGTGGTGGTGAAATCACCTCCTACAGCGTTGGAGTCACGGCTTTATGTATCGTGGGAGCAAACGCTGTTGCTGTCAAGATAAATAAATCCGCGATGCAACTGAATGGCGTACCTGCTAAGCAAATGATGGTTAACATTAAAACAAAGTAACATTACAGTACAACAGTAAGACCTTACCATACCATACCTGCAAAGCAAATACCAAAACAAAACTTAGTAAAAAATAAAACATTTTTTTTAACGCAACCTGTGCCTAAAATATATATATGCCGAAGCATGGGGGCATCCTCCCGCAAAAAAGTTATGCCGCGTACACACGGTCGGACTTTTCCACGGGCAAGCCTCCGTCGGAATTTCGACCGTATATATGCGGCATTAGGAGCAAAATCGCTCCTCCGCCCCTGCTGCCCCCATGCTTCGGCATATATGCTCTTTTTTTAAACTGTGGTGGTGAAATCACCTCCTACAGCGTTGGAGTCACGGCTTTATGTATTGTGGGAGCAAACGCTGTTGCTGTCAAGATAAATAGATCCGCGCTGCAACTGAATGGCTTACCTGAAAACAAAAAATTACATACCTGAAAAGCAAGCATGATAAAACATTGCAGAATAGAATACAGTAAAAAAGAGCAGAACAATAGAGAGAAAATAGAGAGAGAGAGAACAATAAAACGACAACTAATTTTTTTTTTTTCTTTTATATTTTTTGTGTTTTGTTTTTTACGTTTTTTTTTTTTTCTTTTTTACACTTTTTTTTGTAACTTTAACAACTGTAATGGTTCGGGTCTCTCAAAATGTAATGGCATCTTGGGAGACCCTGTGTAAGTGTGTCCTAGTCTGTGAAATGCTGTACCCTACGCTAAAACTTCACTTTTGAGTGGTAGCGATCAAAACATTCACCAAGGCAAAGACCAGGTTTGTCAGGACAGATTGGACAAAAAACACGGGTGTCACGCCTAAATCCGCGCTTGCTACAGACACGACATCTTTTTTGGGGGGTTCGTTGGGTAGGGGTACTCGGGAGGGCATACGGATAATGCCTCTCATGCAGCCGGCTTACTGCATTTGGTAGGGGATGGTGAGGTGCAGAACCGCCTGGATACAGGAGTTCTGTGACTATCTCATTCTGGAATTTTAGAAGAGATAACGTCCCGCCTGAAGCTCTGTATAGCACATGAGCATTCAGCAAAGCCAATTGGAATAAGGATAGAGACACTTTTTTTGTACCAGCGTCTCGCCTTACGGTCAATTAGATACGGCGCCATCAACTGGTCGTTGAGGTCCACCCCTCCCATATTTTTGTTATATTCGTGGACACAGAGGGGTTTCTCCACATCACCAGTCGCCGTACGAATTTGGACTGTCGTGTCTGCATGAAGGGAGGTAAGAAGGAAAACATTCTTATTGTCCCTCCACTTCATAGCGAGCAAGTTATTACACTTCACGCAGGCTCTCTCCCCCAGCCTAAGACGGGCATCTACAAGCCGCTGGGGAAAGCCCCGGCGATTAGGTCGCACGGTGCCACATGCTCCAATCTGATGATCAAACAAGTGACTAAACAGTGGCACGCTCGTGTAATAATTGTCCACATACAAGTGGTACCCCTTTCCGAATAAGGGTGACACCAATTTCCACACTATCTTGCCAGCGCTCCCTATGTAATCCGGGCAGTTGACCGGCTCAACCTGACTATCTTTTCCCTCATAAACCATAAAGCTCCATACATAGCCTGTTGCCCTGTCACAGCACTTATAGAGCTTGACCCCGTATCTGGCACGCTTGCTGGGAAGGTACTGCTTGAAAGCCAAGAGGCCAGAAAATTTAATCAGGGACTCATCAACGCAGACAGCTTGATCGGGAATAAACAAGGCTGCAAAACGTTCGTTGAAGTGGTTTATGAGGGGCCGAATTTTATAGAGCCGGTCGTACTCAGGGTCCCCACGTGGACGACAAAGTTCATTGTCGTTGAAGTGCATGAACCGCAAAATCTGCTCGTATCGTGTCCTGGGCATGGAGGCAGAGAACACGGGCATGAGGTCAATTGGGTGCGTGAACCAATAAGCACGCAATGACGGGAATTTATGTGTGCCCATGTTGAGGGAAAGTCCCAGAAAGGTCTTAAATTCGGAAACCGTAATTGGTTTCCAATCTTTGGCAATTTTAGGCAACTGGGGGTTAGCGGCGATGAATTGACCAGCATACAAATTACTCTGGTCCACAATAGATCTATAGAGATCTTCCGTGAAAAACAGCGAATAATAATCGATTGGCATAAAATCAGCTGTTTCCACCTGAATACCGGGTTGGGCAGTGAATGGGGGAAGTACGGGTTCTGCAGAAGTGGTGGGGACCCAATCAGGATAGGCGAATTCTGCAGGAAGGGCACTATGGGCACGACGGGCCTGCCTTTGTCTAATTGGTGGCAGCGGGACACTACTTGTGCTTGCCACCTCGCCAGCTTGAACTGCACTTATGGGACTCGCCACGTCACCACGTGATACTGCAGTGTTGGATTACGCCCAGGCTGTACTAGGCCGCTGTTGCTTGCCAATTCACCAGAAGGAATGGCGGCGCTTGTACTACTCTGCTCCATGATACGAGAGCCCTTCGGTTCTTGCTCCTCAACAACCTCAGAAGATCGGGATCGGGTACACCTGACCTTAGCAGGGACCTCAACTTCGTCGTCAGAGCTATCTGACGTGGGGCCGCTGACGTCACTGTCTTCTACGGGAAGATATTCTGAGCCTGAATCTGACAGATACGTGACCTCCTCTTCACTATCTGTCATGCTCAGAATCTCGTAGGCCTCTTTACTAGTGTACCTTCGACTTGCCATTTTGGGCTCTAAATTTAGGGGTACACTAGTAAGATTCACAGGTAAAAAAAGCACCTGACTGTCACCAAATGTATCAAACGCTACCAAAAAAACTGTTAGCGATCGCAGGGATCAGGACTGTCTCTGCGAACGCTGCAGTTATGTGTGTTGTGTTTGGTAAGTGACAGTGATCGATCGATACTGGGTGGGCTGGGCTGGGCGGAGGGGCTAAACGCAGGTACTAGCAGGTATCTGGGCTGATCCCGCTAACACTGCGTTTTTGGGAACCCTAAAACGCTGGGGACGCTAGTATAGATCTGATCAGATACTATACCACTAAGGGAGGTGTATGCTTTGCGCGTGGGTGTTAGCGTTACTGGCACTAACCTAAAGCTGCCTGGGGCGACGCAGACCCTCTCTGGCGCTAAAACCTAATTGATATCACCCGCCGGGCGATCAGGGGGTTAAACCTTTATTGGGTTATATACGGCGGGTGCCCTGATGCTATAAAAAGCAAACTAACCAACCAGTGTCACCCCTAACCTTTATATGGTGATCACTGGTGAAAGGGTTAACTAGGGGCAATCAGGGGGTTAAAACCTTTATTAGGTTAAATATGGGGGTACCCAACGCTATATAAAAACCAGACGGGTTACCTAAATAACGAAATAACTCACTGGGTAACCAGTGTCACCAGTGACGCTTATACGGTGATCACTGGTGAAAGGGTTAACTCTAGGGGCAATCAGGGGGTTAAAATAATATATGGGGGTACCTGACGCTAATAAAAACCTGCGGCGAACCTAAAAATAATTAACTGGCTATCTAGGACACCAGCGACAAGAAAAAAGCGATCGGAAAAACGATCGCTTAGTGACGCTGGCGTTAGGGGGTGAAAGGGTTACCTGGGGGGCGATCAAGGGGTTAAACCTTTATTAGGGGGGGTTAGGGGCTACCTTGGACCTAAAGGGGCCTAATCCTAACTGCCCTGCAACTTTTTACAGTCACAAATGACACTGATTGCAGTGATCAGTAAAAAAAATGATCACTGCAAACGGTGCACTGTGACTGGGGGTACTGGGGGTGATCTGGGGGGTGATCTGGGGGTGACTGGGGGGTGATTTGTGTGCCTACGTGTACTGGTGTCAGTGGGCTGTTGGTGCACTTACTGTGAGATGTCTTCACTCCTCGCGCCGGATCGAAAAGACCGACACGAGGAGAGATGACATCACTTCCTCCTGCCTGTGTTTACATTACAGGCAGGGGAAGCTCTCTCATTCGCCGGGAGCGATCGAGAGGGGGTGGCCGGAATCGAACGGCCGTCCCCTCATGCCGGATCGCTCCCGAACACTTAACCACCACTCACTGTACAGAAGGGGGGTCCGATCGGACCCCCCAACTATACAAAGGCGATCACATACATATACATGATTCTGCCTGTCGGTGCCATTCTGCTGACGTATAATTACAGTGGGCGGTCGTTAAGTGGTTAAAGGAAGATTGGGTGATCTGAGGAAAAGTGTGACCCATCAAAAAGTGCGACCAGCCTAAAAGTGGGACCTTTCAGAAATTGTGATGTTCCATCGCTGCCATCTTGCTACCCACTGCACTTGTCCACAGTAACAATACAGTCAAGGCAGAAAGCTGACATCTTGTTGACTGCACAAGAGTCTTGCATTTCACTAACAGTAAACTGAGCTCATATAATATAGTTTTTAAAAATCCCTCTATTTAGATATTGAATTTTAAAGGTAGATTGGGTGATCTGTCGAAAAGTGTGACCCGTCGAAAAGTGGGACCCGTCAAAAAGTGTGACCAGCCTAAAAGTGGGTGGGACCTTTCAGAAATTGTGATGTTCCATCGCTGCCATCTTGCTACCCACTGCACTTGTCCACAGTAACAATACAGTCAAGGCAGAAAGCTGACATCTTGTTGACTGCACAAGTCTTGCATTTCATTAACAGTAAACTGAGCTCATATAATATAGTTTTTAAAAATCCGTCTATTTAGATATTGAATTTTAAAGGAAGATTTGGTGATCTGTCGAAAATAGCTACCCGTCAAAAAGTGGGACCCGTCAAAAAGTGCGACCAGCCTAAAAGTGGGACCTTTCAGAAATTGTAATGTTCCATCGCTGCCATCTTGCTACCCACTGCACTTGTCCACTGTAACAATACAGTCAAGGCAGAAAGCTGACATCTTGTTGACTGCACAAGAGTCTTGCATTTCATTAACAGTAAACTGAGCTCATATAATATAGTTTTTAAAAATCCCTCTATTTAGATATTGAATTTTAAAGGAAGATTGGGTGATCTGTCGAAAAGTGGGACCCGTCGAAAAGTGGGACCTGTCAAAAAGTGCCACCAGCCTAAAAGTGGAACCTCTCAGAAATTGTGATGTTCCATCGCTGCCATCTTGCTATCCACTGCACTTGTCCACAGTAACAATACAGTCAAGGCAGAAAGCTGACATCTTGTTGACTGCACAAGAGTAGTGATGAGCCGAACACCCCCGGGTTCGGTTCGCACCAGAACCCGCGAACGGACCGAAAGTTTGTACGAACATTAGAACCCTATTAAATACAATGGATGCGAACGTTCGAATTCTAAAGTGCTAATTATAACAACTATTATGCATGTTATTGTCCTAAAAAGGGTTTGGGAACCCCAGGGGACATGCATCAATGCAAAAAGAAGTTTTAAAAACGGTCGTTTTTCGGGAGCAGTCATTTTAATGATGCATAAAGTGAAAAAAAAAAAGTCAAATATTCCTTTAAATATCGTACCTGGGGGGTGTCTAAAGTATGCCTGTGAAGTGCCATGTGTTTCCCGTGTTTAGAACTGTCCCTGCACAAAATGACACTTCTAAAGGAAAAAAAAGCTATTTAAAACTGCTTGCGGCTTTAATGTAATGTCTGGTCCCGGTAATATGGATGAAAATCTTTAAGAAAAATGGCATAGCTACCCCATGACCCCCCCCCCCCCCCCTACCCCAGCCCATTACCAGCCCCTTTGGGTCTTGTATGGATATTAAGGGGAGCACCGCACACAAAATAAAAAAGGCCCTATATACTCTGAACAGCCGTATACAGGCGGTGCATACAAGACAGGGACTGTAGGTTTGTTCTTATGTAGAATGTGTTTGTAATTTTGAACAGGTACATTGTTTAAGTGTAGCTCCAGCCCAAAAATCTATTTTTAAACTTTTTGGAAAACATAGGTAAGGGTTATCACCCCTGTAACATTTGTTTTGCTGGCTGTGCCCCTGTTCAGAACATTTCACCTCACTTTCCGTCCCAATGACAACTGTTTTTGAAATGTGGTGTTTTTCTTGAAACAAGGATTGGTGATAAAGCATCAGTACAGAGGAGACACCTTTCTCCCATATTAATTCTTACAGGAGAGAATTTTCCTTCCTAGGGGTAGATTTCCTCTCACTTCCTGTTGTCTTCTTGCGTTTGCAAGTAGGAGTCGTTTGTAAGTTGGATGTTTGAAAGTAGGGACCTGCCGTATATACTCTGCAGAAATAGGCCCCTTAGTTGTTGGTGTTGGCACAACACTGTAAGCACTCACAGTTACTCTTGGTTGGTGCTGGAACGCCCTGCTGTCAACTATTATATCAGGAATTGTAATTACATATAATTGTTGAACAGTGGTAGTAAAAATTGGGCCTTTGATGGTGGTGCTGGTGCCACAACACTGTAAGCCCTGACAGTTACTCTTGGTGGGTGCAGCAATGGGCCCTGCTGTGAATTATTAGATCAAGAATTGTAATTGCATGCCCCTGTTGAACAGGGGCTGAAAAATTGGGCCTTTCGTGGTGGTGGTGGTGGTGGTGGTGGTGTTGCCACAACACTGTAAGCCCTCAGAGTTACTCTTGGTGGGTGCAGGAATGGGCCCTGCTGTGAATTATTAGATCAAGAATTGTAATTACATGCCCCTTTTGAACAGGGGCTGAAAAATTGGGCCTTTCGTGGTGGTGGTGGTGGTGGCGTTGCCACAACACTGTAAGCCCTCAGAGTTACTCTTGGTGGGTGCAGCAATGGGCCCTGCTGTGAATTATTAGATCAAGAATTGTAATTACATGCCCCTGTTGAACAGGGGCTGAAAAATTGGGCCTTAGGCACTGGTGGCACAACACTCCAACCCCTCACAGATACTGTATTTGGAGCACAGCAATGAGCCCTGTTGCAAAGTATTGCTTCAAAAATTGTAATTACACGCCCCTGTTAAACAGGGGCTGAAAAATTGGGCGTTAGGCACTGGTGGTGGCACCCATAAACAAAAATGATCTTCCAAGCTATCATCATCATCAATCGTATCATTGAGGACTCGGAGGAGGAGGATAGCCAGTCAACATAACAGCACAGGCACTCAGCATCAGCATCAGTCTTGAAGGGATGTGACATGTTAAAAACAATTAGTCTGTTATATCAGCATCAGGTGTGTGGTAGCTGGTGGTGATCCAAGACTGGTTCATCTTGATGAAAGTCAGTCGATCAACCGAGTCGGTGGACAGGCGCACCCTGTGATCCGTGACAAATCCTCCAGCAGCACTGAATGTGCGTTCGCTGGATGCAGGACAGGCCAGTAGCTCAATTGCATACTGTGCAAGCTCTGGCCAGTGATCCATCCTCAAGACCCAGTAAGCCAGAGGATTTTCGGTGGGGAAGGTGTCCAAGTCTGACCTTGCCCCTAGATATTCCTGCACCATGTTTATCAGACGCTGGCAATGGTTGCTGGAACCGATCATACTTTGGGGCTGCGGACTAAAGAATTGTCGGAACGCATCGGTCAGACGGCCACCTTCCCCACCGCTCCTTCTTTGACTGGCCGAAGCCTCAGCAACTCGTTGTCCAGGACCAGGAGTTTGTAACCTCCCAGTCTCTGGGAACGCGTTGCACAGACCTTTCTGCAAGGCCTCCCGGAGTTGTCTCATCCTCTGCTCCCTCTGCGACGGTAACATAAGGTCCGCAACCTTACCCTTGTACCGTGGATCAAGGAGAGTGGCCAGCCAGTAATGGTCCCTCTCCTTGATCCGAAGAATACGAGGATCCTTCCGCAGACTTTGCAGGATCAGGGAGGCCATGCAGCGTAGGTTAGCTGAGGCATTCGGTCCGGAGTCCTCTGGGTCACTAAGGACGACATGATCCGCAGCCACCTCCTCCCAGCCACGTACAAGTCCACTGGTTTCTTGGGACTGTAAATCATCCCTAAAAGACTGCTGCTGATGATGCTGAGTGCCAGCCTCCACCTCCATGCTGACACAATCCTCCTCCTCCTCCTCTTCCTGTGCAATGGGTGGGACAGAAGGAACACTGTCTGGGTAAAGGGGGCCTTGAGAGGCAAGGAAGTCCTCCTCTTCCTGCCTCTGTTCTGCCTCAAGTGCCCTGTCCATTATTCCACGCAGCGTGTGCTCCAACAGGTGGACAAGAGGTACAGTGTCACTGATGCATGCACTGTCACTGCTCACCATCCTCGTGGCCTCCTCAAATGGTGCCAGGACAGTGCATGCATCCCTGATCATGCCCCACTGGCGTGGAGAAAAAAAACCAAGCTCCCCTGACCCTGTCCTGGTGCCGTAGTCGCAAAGGTACTCATTGATGGCCCTCTGCTGCGTGTGCAGCCGCTGCAGCATGGCCAACGTTGAGTTCCACCTGGTGGGCATGTCACATATAAGGCGGTTCTTGGGCAGGTTCAACTCCTTTTGCAGCTCAGCCAGGCGAGCACTGGCATTATAAGATCTGCGGAAATGCACACAGACTTTCCTGGCCTGCCTCAGGACATCCTGTAAGTCCGGGTACCTGCCCAAGAACCGCTGCACCACCAGGTTAAGGACGTGAGCCACACAGGGCACATGGGTCAGTTGTCCCTGTCGGAGGGCGGAGAGGAGGTTGGTGCCATTGTCGCAAACCACCATTCCTGGCTTAAGCTGGCGTGGCGTCAACCACCTCTCAGCCTGGCCCTGCAGAGCAGACAGGACCTCTGCCCCAGTGTGGCTTCTGTCCCCCAAACACACCAGCGCAAGCACGGCATGGCATCTTTTTGCCTGCGTACTTGCGTAGCCCCTTGAACGGCTACGGAGCACCGCTGGTTCCGAGGACAAAGCACAGGAAGAGGCCATGGAGGAAGAAGAAGAGGAGGGGGTGGAGGAGAGAGGTGTGTCACAACCAGTAGTAGCATTTTGGAGGCGTGGCGGTGGAACAACCTCCAACACTACTGCACCTTGTCCTGCATCCTTCCCAGCTGCCAAAAGAGTGACCCAATGGGCCGTGAAAGAAAGGTAACGTCCCTGTCCATGCCTGCTGGACCATGAGTCAGCGGTAATATGCACCTTACCGCTGACCGCCCTGTCCAGCGAGGCCAAGACATTGCCTTCCACATGCCGGTAGAGAGCCGGAATAGCCTTCCGTGAGAAAAAGTGGCGTTTGGGAACCTGCCACTGAGGAACCGCACATTGCACAAACTCACGGAAGGGGGCCGAGTCTACCAACTGAAAAGGCAGCAGTTGAAGCGCTAGCAATTTAGCCAAGCTAGCATTCAACCGCTGGGTATGTGGATGGCTGGGAGTGAACTTCTTTCGACGGTCCAGCAGCTGGGGCAGGGAAATTTGCCTGCTAGAATCGGACGTCGGTGTACTGCTAGCAGAGTGGCCGCAAGTACTTGGCTGTGACACACCTAATTCTACACCTTCATTCCTCTCAGTGCATGTTTCAGAGAGGACTGAAGTTATAGTGGGGTTGGAGATCCCAGCTGATGCGGTGCAAGGAGAGGTCCGCTTTGTTCTTTGGTGTGGGTCTTTGAGGTAGGCTTGCCAACGAGCTGCATGGCAGGTCAACATATGTCTGGTCAGGCATGTGGTACCCAAGCGGCTGATGTTTTGGCCACGCGATATACGCTTGAGACATATGTTGCAAACAGCAGCTGTGCGATCTGATGCACTAGCCTCAAAAAAGGCCCACACCAAAGAACTTTTTGAATGACGGGCAGAGGCAGCGCCCTGCACAGGCGGAGCTCTGCGGTGTGATTCCGTCGGTGTACTGCCCTTACGCTGGCCACCAAAGGGCATCCTGCCTCGTTGGAGATGTGCCTCCTCCTCATCTTCCTCCTCCTCCTCTCTCCTATTAGGCACCCACGTGGAGTCAGTGACCTCATCATCCCCTCCCTCCTCATCACTGGAGCCAATCTGGCAGTATGCTGCAGCTGCTGGAACATGACTGCCAGATTGGTGTCCTTCTTGAGCATCCCCTCTGTCTGCTCTCACGCTACTGCCTTCCTGTAGCTGGGTTTCATCATCAGACCCTTCGAAACGCTGGGCATCCTCCTGGAGCATGTACCCAACACTGTGCTCAAACAGTTCGGGGGACTCCTCAGGAGGAGGACATGGTGGGTCTAGGGAAGGAGTGACTGATGATGAGTCTGACATTGATACCAGGGAAGAGGACGCTTTGGCAGCTGCTTTGCCAGTACCCTGAGCCTGGGTGAGAGAGGATGAGGAGGAGGAGGAGGGCTTGGTCATCCACTCTACCAAGTCTTCGGCATGATGTGGCTCAACATGTCCAGCTGCCGAAAAGAAGGACAAGCGTGTCCCATGGCCATGTGCTGATGACAATGCACCGCGTCCACGACCAGCACTGTTGCCCCCAGACACAGAGCCTGCTTGCCCTCTTTTATTGCCTCCTGACTGTCTGCCTCTCCTTGTTTGCCTTCCAGACATTCTAATGGATGGCCTGCAGGGAGATGGGAAAAAAGCAATAAGGGCTACCTTCAGGTGTCCTTCTCTGTCCCTTTACTTAAGGATTTCTAAATATGGTTGAGGATGATTGCTTTCGCACAGAATAGCACAATGACAATTTCCCTGACTGTCCAAAAAACAAGGATTTCAAAGATGGTTGATGAGGAATGCTTTAGCACAGTATAGCACAATGAGAATTTCCCTCACTGTCCTTCCCTGTCCCTACAAACAAGGTTTAGCACAGTAAAACACACTGACACTCTCCCTACCTATAGTTTTCTGTCCCTATAAAAAAAGTTTTTTTAAAGATGGTTGATGATGAATGCTTTAGCACAGTATAGCACAATGAGAATTTCCCTCACTGTCCTTCCCTGTCCCTACAAACAAGGTTTAGCACAGTAAAACACACTGACACTCTCCCTACTGTGAGGGGGTTAGCTCGGCAGCTGGTGTGTGTGACCCCCGGGATGGGCTCCCCACACAAAAACAGGCCCAGCAAACGGAGGTTGTGGTTTTCAAAATCAAAAAGGTGCGGTTTATTTTCTATTTACAGTGACAAAACACAGCAAAGCAAAAGAAACATAAATAAAATAAATCCTGGTCAACTTGACCTCTGAGTAAACATACAGGTTTCCTAACTAACAACTGGGATCAGCCTAGTGCTGTCCTAGTCCCTAAGTCCCTGGTTTTAAATGTCCAAGCAAATAGCCACACAGGCTTTTTCTCACCGCACAGGGGTTCACTCTCCCTAGACAGTCCACACAGGTCTGGTTCCAGGCATGAGCTAACATCTAATGAAGCTGGGAGTTCTTATAGAGGCCTAAATGAGCTGACAAGCTTCAGCTGGTCTCATCAACTCCCTGTCTGTACGACGCCCCACACTCTCCCTAGAGGTATGAGTCATCCATGAGCCCACTAGCCTTAGCTGGGCTTATACAACTCTCCACCTAGTTGTATAAGTCGGCGTAAAGCCTGAATCTGGGCGAAATATATCTACCCCCCTGGATGCAACCAGGTGACTTTACCTTCCTGCTGTCACATACCCCCCCCCTCTTGTTTTAACCTCGGGGTTGGAACACCAGCAATCAGGCATTCATGTACTCGAGACAAAGCATCCACATTCCCCATTTGAACGCCAGGGCGATGCTTTACTGTGAAGTTGAATTCCTGGAGGGCCAGGAACCACCTATTCACTCTTCTATTTGTTTCCTTGTTTTGAGCCATCCACTTTAACGGAGCGTGATCCGTAACCATGTCAAAGTGCCTACCTAGCAGGTAGTACCGAAGGGAATCTAGAGCCCACTTCACCGCTAAACACTCCTTTTCAACGGTGGCGTAATTTACCTCATGGGACTTCAACTTCCTGCTGAGGTAAATGACTGGGTGCTCTTCCCCGTTCCAGACCTGGGACAATACTGCTCCTAACCCCACATCTGACGCATCACTTTGTACGACAAAGTCTTTAGAGAAGTCGGGTGAGTACAACACTGGCTGGCTACATAAGGCTTGTTTCAAGAATTGGAATGCTGCCTCAGCCTCGGGGGTCCATTTAATCATGACCGACCCTTTCCCCTTCGTCAGGTTGGTTAGGGGCACAGCCTTAGAAGCAAAGTGGGGAATGAATCGCCGATAATACCCAGCGATTCCCAGAAAGGCTCGTACCTGCTTCTTGCTGTTGGGACGTGGCCAACTCTGGATGGCCTCGACTTTGTTGAGTTGGGGTTTTATTACTCCCCTCCCAATGGTGTACCCAAGATATTTGGCCTCCTCCTGCCCAATGGTACACTTCTTGGGGTTAGCCGTAAACCCCGCTTCCCGAACAGAGTCCAGGACTGCTTGCACTTTTGGCAGATGTGAGGCCCAATCTGTGCTATGGACAATTACGTCATCCAGGTAAGCCGCAGCATACTTCCGATGGGGCCTCAGTATCTGGTCCATTTTCCGCTGGAATGTGGCCGGCGCATTCTGTAACCCGAACGGCATTCTTTTATATTGGAACGCCCCGTCTGGGGTTACAAATGCGGTTTTCTCTTTGGCCGACTTGGCCAGGGGGATTTGCCAATACCCTTTTGTGAGGTCAAGAGTCGTCATGTATCGGGCTGTTCCCAGCCGGTCGATCAACTCATCTATACGTGGCATGGGGTAGGTGTCAAATTTTGTAACTTTGTTCAACTGACGAAAATCGTTACAAAATCGCCAGCTCCCATCCGGTTTAGGCACCAACACAATGGGACTAGACCAATCACTTTGGGACTCCTCTATCACCCCTAAGTTCAGCATTTTCTGTACTTCCTCCCGTATTGCCTCCCGTCGGGCCTCTGGGATCCGATAGGGTTTTAACTTCACCCTTTCACCGGGCGGGGTAATGATGTCATGCTCTACCCCAGATGTTTGTCCCGGCAGCTCAGAGAATACCTCCTTGTTGCGAAGCACAAACTCCTTAACCTCCTGTTGTTGGGGTTGTGACAAGGTGGCTGCTATTCCAACCTCAGGAATCACGCAACCAGTTTGAGCTGGTGACCAAGTGTCTGCGACTAGGGACTCTCTATCCCTCCAGGCTTTCAACAGATTAACGTGATAGATCTGTTCGGGCTTTCGCCTTCCTGGTTGTCTGACCTTGTAATTCACTTCGCTCACTTTTTCCATTATCTCATAGGGGCCTTGCCATTTGGCAAGGAATTTACTTTCAACCGTAGGGACAAGTACCAGTATCCTATCCCCCGGGGAAAAGGTACGGGTCTTGGCTCCACGGTTGTACACTCTCTGCTGTGCTAACTGCGCTTGGGCCAAATGTTCCTTCACGATGGGCATTACCTGTGCAATTCGGTCTTGCATCAGGGCGACATGCTCAATCACACTCCTGTGGGGAGAACTCTCACTTTCCCAAGTTTCCTTGGCAATATCCAACAGCCCTCTTGGGTGTCTCCCATACAGTAACTCAAAGGGGGAGAATCCCGTAGAGGATTGGGGCACCTCCCTAATAGCAAACATCAAATAAGGAAGTAGACAGTCCCAATCCTTTCCATCTCTATCCACCACTTTCTTCAACATTTGTTTTAGGGTTTTGTTGAATCTTTCAACCAGCCCATCGGTTTGGGGGTGATACACAGATGTACGCAATTGCGTCACTTTGAACAATTTACACAGCTCTTTCATAACCCGGGACATAAAGGGTGTACCTTGGTCCGTAAGCAGTTCTTTACAAATACCCACCCGGCTAAAAACAAGAGATAGCTCTTTGGCTATGGTTTTGGCCGAGGTATTTCTGAGAGGGATCGCTTCTGGATAACGGGTGGCATAGTCCATTATAACCAATATGTACTGGTGCCCCCTAGCGGACTTGATTATAGGACCTACCAAATCCATTGCGATTCTCTCAAACGGGACCTCAATGATGGGTAGAGGGACCAGCGGGCTACGGAAATGTGGCATCGGGGCCGACCTCTGACACACAGGGCAGGAGGAACAATAATTTTCTATGTCCTTCATCACCCCAGGCCAATAGAATCTCTGTAATACCCTCTCTCGGGTTTTCTCTGTCCCCAGATGACCTCCAAGAATGTGCCCATGGGCCAACTCCAACACCAACTTCCTGTAAGGTTTGGGCACCACAAGCTGCTCAACGGTTTCTTCTGCCCTTTTTGCCACCCGATACAGTAGGTCCTTCTCTACGCTGAAGTATGGGTAAGTGCAGGTATTATCTGGGTTCACTAACTCGCCATCTATTTCCACTACGTTTTCCCGTGCCTTTATTAGGGCGGGGTCTTTTAACTGTTCTGTGGCAAAATTTTCCCTGTGAACCTCCAGATCAGAAAACTCCACAGACGGTAGGTTTTCGTCTGAGGAGGTGGGCTCCTCTCCAGTTTCTTGAGTCTCCCCTGCCAATACTGACAAGGGAAATTCTGGAGAGTCCTCACCACTCTCAGAGGAGTTCTGGCTATCACATTCCTGGTACATAGGGGCACCAGTGGGGGGCTCAGGATCATCCCACAGTTCCCAGAACTTCGGAAAATCCCTTCCCACAATGGCATCATGCGGTAATTGAGATACTAACCCCACTGGATGAGAGAGGGTACCTTTGGGGGTCTCGAAACACACTGTAGTCACTGGATACTCTCGGGTGTCCCCATGCACACAAATAACAGCTACCTTGCTATTCCCAGAGACCTCTGTTTTAACTAATTCAGCCTTTATCAGGGTCACAAGGCTACCTGAATCCAGCAATACCACAACATTTCTACCATTAACACACATTTTGCATAAATGTTTCTCAGTTCCTCGAATGGCAGTGCATGCGACTGTCGCACACAGCGACTGACGTCTGCCCGTCAGAAAGTCACACTGCATGGGTTCCTCCACAACCGGGCAATTGGCTGCAATATGTCCCGCTTGCCGGCAGCGGTAGCAAACGATCCTTCTTGCCGCCTCTTGAGCCGCTGATTTCCCAGGCTGTTCTCGCCAAACTTGGGGTAGAGCTCCCACCCTCTCACTCTCTCCACCCTCACCCCTTGGAATCCTCTTATCCGCCCCTGGGGATGGTCTGGTCTTAGGGTGGAAAGTCCGAGTATCTCTGGAAGAGGCCGTCAGGTTCTCTGTAGCCAAGTATTTCTCCACACGATCCACAAGACCATCGGCCGTCTCTGGGTCTCCATGGCTTACCCACTTTTGGATGGCAGTAGGAAGAGCTCTCAAAAACCGATCCATTACAACACGTTCCACAATCTTTGGTGCGGACAAAGTCTCTGGCTGTAGCCACTTTCTGCTCAGGTGAATGAGATCATACATTTGAGACCTGGGGGGTTTTCCAAGCTGGAAAGTCCAGTTATGCACACGCTGAGCCCGGACAGCCTGGGTGACACCCAGCCTTGCCAATATTTCAGCTTTTAGCATCACATAGTCTTTTGCTTGGTTAGGCTCTAGGTCATAGTAAGCTTTCTGCGATTCACCAGTTAACAGAGGAGCCACCAGTCCAGCCCACTGCTCCTCAGGCCACTTTTCTCTTTCAGCGGTCCTTTCAAATGTGGTCAAAAATACCTCTGGATCATCCTCTCCAGTCATTTTTGTCAATAAACGACTCACCCCAAAGGACGCGGTATTAGTGGGACGGCTTTCCTCACTGGTCTGCGGACGTTGCTGCATTACTGCTTCCATTTGTTGTAGTCTCTGCTCTAGCTTCTGTAACAGGTCTATGAAGCGGGCCTCAGATTGCTGCTGGGCTTGTTGCTGAGCTTCCAGACTCTGTTGGTGAGCTTGCTGCTGGGCTGCAAGGCTCCTTTGCAAACCTGCATTTGTCTGCTGTTGATTGGCATTTGCTAGAGCCAGCTGTTTCAGTATCTCCTCCATGCTGGCTTAAAAAAAAACTGCCACTGGTTCTCCACCAACTGTGAGGGGGTTAGCTCGGCAGCTGGTGTGTGTGACCCCCGGGATGGGCTCCCCACACAAAAACAGGCCCAGCAAACGGAGGTTGTGGTTTTCAAAATCAAAAAGGTGCGGTTTATTTTCTATTTACAGTGACAAAACACAGCAAAGCAAAAGAAACATAAATAAAATAAATCCTGGTCAACTTGACCTCTGAGTAAACATACAGGTTTCATAACTAACAACTGGGATCAGCCTAGTGCTGTCCTAGTCCCTAAGTCCCTGGTTTTAAATGTCCAAGCAAATAGCCACACAGGCTTTTTCTCACCGCACAGGGGTTCACTCTCCCTAGACAGTCCACACAGGTCTGGTTCCAGGCATGAGCTAACATCTAATGAAGCTGGGAGTTCTTATAGAGGCCTAAATGAGCTGACAAGCTTCAGCTGGTCTCATCAACTCCCTGTCTGTACGACGCCCCACACTCTCCCTAGAGGTATGAGTCATCCATGAGCCCACTAGCCTTAGCTGGGCTTATACAACTCTCCACCTAGTTGTATAAGTCGGCGTAAAGCCTGAATCTGGGCGAAATATATCTACCCCCCTGGATGCAACCAGGTGACTTTACCTTCCTGCTGTCACACTACCTATAGTTTTCTGTCCCTATAAAAAAAGTTTTTTTAAAGATGGTTGATGATGAATGCTTTAGCACAGTATAGCACAATGAGAATTTCCCTCACTGTCCTTCCCTGTCCCTACAAACAAGGTTTAGCACAGTAAAACACACTGACACTCTCCCTACCTATAGTTTTCTGTCCCTATAAAAAATGTTTTTTTAAAGATGGTTGATGATGAATGCTTTAGCACAGTATAGCACAATGAGAATTTCCCTCACTGTCCTTCCCTGTCCCTACAAACAAGGTTTAGCACAGTAAAACACACTGACACTCTCCCTACCTATAGTTTTCTGTCCCTATAAAAAAAGTTTTTTTAAAGATGGTTGATGATGAATGCTTTAGCACAGTATGGCACAATGAGAATTTCCCTCACTGTCCTTCCCTGTCCCTACAAACAAGGTTTAGCACAGTAAAACACACTGACACTCTCCCTACCTATAGTTTTCTGTCCCTATAAAAAATGTTTTTTTAAAGATGGTTGATGATGAATGCTTTAGCACAGTATAGCACAATGAGAATTTCCCTCACTGTCCTTCCCTGTCCCTACAAACAAGGATTAGCACAGTAAAACACACTGACACTCTCCCTACCTATAGTTTTCTGTCCCTATAAAAAATGTTTTTTTAAAGATGGTTGATGATGAATGCTTTAGCACAGTATAGCACAATGAGAATTTCCCTCACTGTCCTTCCCTGTCCCTACAAACAAGGTTTAGCACAGTAAAACACACTGACACTCTCCCTACCTATAGTTTTCTGTCCCTATAAAAAAAGTTTTTTTAAAGATGGTTGATGATGAATGCTTTAGCACAGTGAGAATTTCCCTCACTGTCCTTCCCTGTCCCTACAAACAAGGTTTAGCACAGTAAAACACACTGACACTCTCCCTACCTATAGTTTTCTGTCCCTATAAAAAAAGTTTTTTTAAAGATGGTTGATGATGAATGCTTTAGCACAGTATAGCACAATGAGAATTTCCCTCACTGTCCTTCCCTGTCCCTACAAACAAGGTTTAGCACAGTAAAACACACTGACACTCTCCCTACCTATAGTTTTCTGTCCCTATAAAAAATGTTTTTTTTAAAGATGGTTGATGATGAATGCTTTAGCACAGTATAGCACAATGAGAATTTCCCTCACTGTCCTTCCCTGTCCCTACAAACAAGGTTTAGCACAGTAAAACACACTGACACTCTCCCTACCTATAGTTTTCTGTCCCTATAAAAATAGTTTTTTTAAAGATGGTTGATGATGAATGCTTTAGCACAGTATAGCACAATGAGAATTTCCCTCACTGTCCTTCCCTGTCCCTACAAACAAGGATTAGCACAGTAAAACACACTGACACTCTCCCTACCTATAGTTTTCTGTCCCTATAAAAAATGTTTTTTTAAAGATGGTTGATGATGAATGCTTTAGCACAGTATAGCACAATGAGAATTTCCCTCACTGTCCTTCCCTGTCCCTACAAACAAGGTTTAGCACAGTAAAACACACTGACACTCTCCCTACCTATAGTTTTCTGTCCCTATAAAAAAAGTTTTTTTAAAGATGGTTGATGATGAATGCTTTAGCACAGTATAGCACAATGAGAATTTCCCTCACTGTCCTTCCCTGTCCCTACAAACAAGGTTTAGCACAGTAAAACACACTGACACTCTCCCTACCTATAGTTTTCTGTCCCTATAAAAAAAGTTTTTTTAAAGATGGTTGATGATGAATGCTTTAGCACAGTATAGCACAATGAGAATTTCCCTCACTGTCCATCCCTGTCCCTACAAACAAGGTTTAGCACAGTAAAACACACTGACACTCTCCCTACCTATAGTTTTCTGTCCCTATAAAAAATGTTTTTTTAAAGATGGTTGATGATGAATGCTTTAGCACAGTATAGCACAATGAGAATTTCCCTCACTGTCCTTCCCTGTCCCTACAAACAAGGATTAGCAAAGTAAAACACACTGACACTCTCCCTACCTATAGTTTTCTGTCCCTATAAAAAATGTTTTTTTAAAGATGGTTGATGATGAATGCTTTAGCACAGTATAGCACAATGAGAATTTCCCTCACTGTCCTTCCCTGTCCCTACAAACAAGGTTTAGCACAGTAAAACACACTGACACTCTCCCTACCTATAGTTTTCTGTCCCTATAAAAAAAGTTTTTTTAAAGATGGTTGATGATGAATGCTTTAGCACAGTATAGCACAATGAGAATTTCCCTCACTGTCCTTCCCTGTCCCTACAAACAAGGTTTAGCACAGTAAAACACACTGACACTCTCCCTACCTATAGTTTTCTGTCCCTATAAAAAATGTTTTTTTAAAGATGGTTGATGATGAATGCTTTAGCACAGTATAGCACAATGAGAATTTCCCTCACTGTCCTTCCCTGTCCCTACAAACAAGGATTAGCACAGTAAAACACACTGACACTCTCCTTACCTATAGTTTTCTGTCCCTATAAAAAATGTTTTTTTAAAGATGGTTGATGATGAATGCTTTAGCACAGTATAGCACAATGAGAATTTCCCTCACTGTCCTTCCCTGTCCCTACAAACAAGGTTTAGCACAGTAAAACACACTGACACTCTCCCTACCTATAGTTTTCTGTCCCTATAAAAAAAGTTTTTTTAAAGATGGTTGATGATAAATGCTTTAGCACAGTATAGCACAATGAGAATTTCCCTCACTGTCCTTCCCTGTCCCTACAAACAAGGTTTAGCACAGTAAAACACACTGACACTCTCCCTACCTATAGTTTTCTGTCCCTATAAAAAAAGTTTTTTTAAAGATGGTTGATGATGAATGCTTTAGCACAGTATAGCACAATGAGAATTTCCCTCACTGTCCTTCCCTGTCCCTACAAACAAGGTTTAGCACAGTAAAACACACTGACACTCTCCCTACCTATAGTTTTCTGTCCCTATAAAAAATGTTTTTTTTAAAGATGGTTGATGATGAATGCTTTAGCACAGTATAGCACAATGAGAATTTCCCTCACTGTCCTTCCCTGTCCCTACAAACAAGGTTTAGCACAGTAAAACACACTGACACTCTCCCTACCTATAGTTTTCTGTCCCTATAAAAATAGTTTTTTTAAAGATGGTTGATGATGAATGCTTTAGCACAGTATAGCACAATGAGAATTTCCCTCACTGTCCTTCCCTGTCCCTACAAACAAGGTTTAGCACAGTAAAACACACTGACACTCTCCCTACCTATAGATTTCTGTCCCTATAAAAAATGTTTTTTTAAAGATGGTTGATGAGGAATGCTTTAGCACAGTATAGCACAATGAGAATTTCCCTCACTGGCCTTCCCTGTCCCTACAAACAAGGTTTAGCACAGTAAAACACACTGACACTCTCCCTACCTATAGTTTTCTGTCCCTATAAATTTTTTTTTTTAAAGATGGTTGATGATGAATGCTTTAGCACAGTATAGCACAATGAGAATTTCCCTCACTGTCCTTCCCTGTCCCTACAAACATGGATTAGCACAGTAAAACACACTGACACTCTCCCTACCTATAGTTTTCTGTCCCTATTGTGAGGGGGTTAGCTCGGCAGCGGGTGTGTGTGACCCCCGAGATGGGCTCCCCACACAAAAACAGGCCCAGCAAACGGAGGTTGTGGGTTTCAAAATCAAAAAGGTGCGGTTTATTTTCTATTTACAGTGACAAAACACAGCAAAGCAAAAGAAACATAAACAAAATAAATCCTGGTCAACTTGACCTCTGACTAAACATACAGGTTTCCTAACTAACAACTGGGATCAGCCTAGTGCTGTCCTAGTCCCTAAGTCCCTGGTTTTAAATGTCCAAGCAAATAGCCACACAGGCTTGTCTCACCGCACAGGGGTTCACTCTCCCTAGACAGTCCACACAGGTCTGGTTCCAGGCATGAGCTAACATCTAATGAAGCTGGGAGTTCTTATAGAGGCCTAAACGAGCTGACAAGGTTCAGCTGGTCTCCTCATCTCTGTCTGCACGATGCCCCACACTCTCCCTAGAGGTATGAGTCATCCATGAGCCCACTAGCCTTATACAACTCTCCACCTAGTTGTATAAGTCGGCGTAAAGCCTGAATCTGGGCGAAATATATCTACCCCCCTGGATGCAACCAGGTGACTTTACCTTCCTGCTGTCACACTATAAAAAATGTTTTTTTAAAGATGGTTGATGATGAATGCTTTAGCACAGTATAGCACAATGAGAATTTCCCTCACTGTCCTTCCCTGTCCCTACAAACAAGGTTTAGCACAGTAAAACACACTGACACTCTCCCTACCTATAGTTTTCTGTCCCTATAAAAAAAGTTTTTTTAAAGATGGTTGATGATGAATGCTTTAGCACAGTATAGCACAATGAGAATTTCCCTCACTGTCCTTCCCTGTCCCTACAAACAAGGATTAGCACAGTAAAACACACTGACACTCTCCCTACCTATAGTTTTCTGTCCCTATAAAAAATGTTTTTTTAAAGATGGTTGATGATGAATGCTTTAGCACAGTATAGCACAATGAGAATTTCCCTCACTGTCCTTCCCTGTCCCTACAAACAAGGTTTAGCACAGTAAAACACACTGACACTCTCCCTACCTATAGTTTTCTGTCCCTATAAAAAAAGTTTTTTTAAAGATGGTTGATGATGAATGCTTTAGCACAGTATAGCACAATGAGAATTTCCCTCACTGTCCTTCCCTGTCCCTACAAACAAGGTTTAGCACAGTAAAACACACTGACACTCTCCCTACCTATAGTTTTCTGTCTCTATAAAAAATGTTTTTTTAAAGATGGTTGATGATGAATGCTTTAGCACAGTATAGCACAATGAGAATTTCCCTCACTGTCCTTCCCTGTCCCTACAAACAAGGTTTAGCACAGTAAAACACACTGACACTCTCCCTACCTATAGTTTTCTGTCCCTATAAAAAATGTTTTTTTAAAGATGGTTGATGATGAATGCTTTAGCACAGTATAGCACAATGAGAATTTCCCTCACTGTCCTTCCCTGTCCCTACAAACAAGGTTTAGCACAGTAAAACACACTGACACTCTCCCTACCTATAGTTTTCTGTCCCTATAAAAATAGTTTTTTTAAAGATGGTTGATGATGAATGCTTTAGCACAGTATAGCACAATGAGAATTTCCCTCACTGTCCTTCCCTGTCCCTACAAACAAGGTTTAGCACAGTAAAACACACTGACACTCTCCCTACCTATAGTTTTCTGTCCCTATAAAATTTTTTTTTTAAAGATGGTTGATGATGAATGCTTTAGCACAGTATAGCACAATGAGAATTTCCCTCACTGGCCTTCCCTGTCCCTACAAACAAGGTTTAGCACAGTAAAACACACTGACACTCTCCCTACCTATAGTTTTCTGTCCCTATAAATTTTTTTTTTTTAAAGATGGTTGATGATGAATGCTTTAGCACAGTATAGCACAATGAGAATTTCCCTCACTGTCCTTCCCTGTCCCTACAAACAAGGATTAGCACAGTAAAACACACTGACACTCTCCCTACCTATAGTTTTCTGTCCCTATAAAAAATGTTTTTTTAAAGATGGTTGATGATGAATGCTTTAGCACAGTATAGCACAATGAGAATTTCCCTCACTGTCCTTCCCTGTCCCTACAAACAAGGTTTAGCACAGTAAAACACACTGACACTCTCCCTACCTATAGTTTTCTGTCCCTATAAAAAAAGTTTTTTTAAAGATGGTTGATGATGAATGCTTTAGCACAGTATAGCACAATGAGAATTTCCCTCACTGTCCTTCCCTGTCCCTACAAACAAGGTTTAGCACAGTAAAACACACTGACACTCTCCCTACCTATAGTTTTCTGTCCCTATAAAAAAAGTTTTTTTAAAGATGGTTGATGATGAATGCTTTAGCACAGTATAGCACAATGAGAATTTCCCTCACTGTCCATCCCTGTCCCTACAAACAAGGTTTAGCACAGTAAAACACACTGACACTCTCCCTACCTATAGTTTTCTGTCCCTATAAAAAATGTTTTTTTAAAGATGGTTGATGATGAATGCTTTAGCACAGTATAGCACAATGAGAATTTCCCTCACTGTCCTTCCCTGTCCCTACAAACAAGGATTAGCAAAGTAAAACACACTGACACTCTCCCTACCTATAGTTTTCTGTCCCTATAAAAAATGTTTTTTTAAAGATGGTTGATGATGAATGCTTTAGCACAGTATAGCACAATGAGAATTTCCCTCACTGTCCTTCCCTGTCCCTACAAACAAGGTTTAGCACAGTAAAACACACTGACACTCTCCCTACCTATAGTTTTCTGTCCCTATAAAAAAAGTTTTTTTAAAGATGGTTGATGATGAATGCTTTAGCACAGTATAGCACAATGAGAATTTCCCTCATTGTCCTTCCCTGTCCCTACAAACAAGGTTTAGCACAGTAAAACACACTGACACTCTCCCTACCTATAGTTTTCTGTCCCTATAAAAAATGTTTTTTTAAAGATGGTTGATGATGAATGCTTTAGCACAGTATAGCACAATGAGAATTTCCCTCACTGTCCTTCCCTGTCCCTACAAACAAGGATTAGCACAGTAAAACACACTGACACTCTCCTTACCTATAGTTTTCTGTCCCTATAAAAAATGTTTTTTTAAAGATGGTTGATGGTGAATGCTTTAGCACAGTATAGCACAATGAGAATTTCCCTCACTGTCCTTCCCTGTCCCTACAAACAAGGTTTAGCACAGTAAAACACACTGACACTCTCCCTACCTATAGTTTTCTGTCCCTATAAAAAAAGTTTTTTTAAAGATGGTTGATGATAAATGCTTTAGCACAGTATAGCACAATGAGAATTTCCCTCACTGTCCTTCCCTGTCCCTACAAACAAGGTTTAGCACAGTAAAACACACTGACACTCTCCCTACCTATAGTTTTCTGTCCCTATAAAAAAAGTTTTTTTAAAGATGGTTGATGATGAATGCTTTAGCACAGTATAGCACAATGAGAATTTCCCTCACTGTCCTTCCCTGTCCCTACAAACAAGGTTTAGCACAGTAAAACACACTGACACTCTCCCTACCTATAGTTTTCTGTCCCTATAAAAAATGTTTTTTTTAAAGATGGTTGATGATGAATGCTTTAGCACAGTATAGCACAATGAGAATTTCCCTCACTGTCCTTCCCTGTCCCTACAAACAAGGTTTAGCACAGTAAAACACACTGACACTCTCCCTACCTATAGTTTTCTGTCCCTATAAAAATAGTTTTTTTAAAGATGGTTGATGATGAATGCTTTAGCACAGTATAGCACAATGAGAATTTCCCTCACTGTCCTTCCCTGTCCCTACAAACAAGGTTTAGCACAGTAAAACACACTGACACTCTCCCTACCTATAGTTTTCTGTCCCTATAAAAAATGTTTTTTTAAAGATGGTTGATGAGGAATGCTTTAGCACAGTATAGCACAATGAGAATTTCCCTCACTGGCCTTCCCTGTCCCTACAAACAAGGTTTAGCACAGTAAAACACACTGACACTCTCCCTACCTATAGTTTTCTGTCCCTATAAATTTTTTTTTTTAAAGATGGTTGATGATGAATGCTTTAGCACAGTATAGCACAATGAGAATTTCCCTCACTGTCCTTCCCTGTCCCTACAAACATGGATTAGCACAGTAAAACACACTGACACTCTCCCTACCTATAGTTTTCTGTCCCTATTGTGAGGGGGTTAGCTCGGCAGCGGGTGTGTGTGACCCCCGAGATGGGCTCCCCACACAAAAACAGGCCCAGCAAACGGAGGTTGTGGGTTTCAAAATCAAAAAGGTGCGGTTTATTTTCTATTTACAGTGACAAAACACAGCAAAGCAAAAGAAACATAAACAAAATAAATCCTGGTCAACTTGACCTCTGACTAAACATACAGGTTTCCTAACTAACAACTGGGATCAGCCTAGTGCTGTCCTAGTCCCTAAGTCCCTGGTTTTAAATGTCCAAGCAAATAGCCACACAGGCTTGTCTCACCGCACAGGGGTTCACTCTCCCTAGACAGTCCACACAGGTCTGGTTCCAGGCATGAGCTAACATCTAATGAAGCTGGGAGTTCTTATAGAGGCCTAAACGAGCTGACAAGGTTCAGCTGGTCTCCTCATCTCTGTCTGCACGACGCCCCACACTCTCCCTAGAGGTATGAGTCATCCATGAGCCCACTAGCCTTATACAACTCTCCACCTAGTTGTATAAGTCGGCGTAAAGCCTGAATCTGGGCGAAATATATCTACCCCCCTGGATGCAACCAGGTGACTTTACCTTCCTGCTGTCACACTATAAAAAATGTTTTTTTAAAGATGGTTGATGATGAATGCTTTAGCACAGTATAGCACAATGAGAATTTCCCTCACTGTCCTTCCCTGTCCCTACAAACAAGGTTTAGCACAGTAAAACACACTGACACTCTCCCTACCTATAGTTTTCTGTCCCTATAAAAAAAGTTTTTTTAAAGATGGTTGATGATGAATGCTTTAGCACAGTATAGCACAATGAGAATTTCCCTCACTGTCCTTCCCTGTCCCTACAAACAAGGTTTATCACAGTAAATCACACTGACACTCTCCCTACCTATAGTTTTCTGTCCCTATAAAAAATGTTTTTTTAAAGATGGTTGATGATGAATGCTTTAGCACAGTATAGCACAATGAGAATTTCCCTCACTGTCCTTCCCTGTCCCTACAAACAAGGTTTAGCACAGTAAAACACACTGACACTCTCCCTACCTATAGTTTTCTGTCCCTATAAAAAAAGTTTTTTTAAAGATGGTTGATGATGAATGCTTTAGCACAGTATAGCACAATGAGAATTTCCCTCACTGTCCTTCCCTGTCCCTACAAACAAGGTTTAGCACAGTAAAACACACTGACACTCTCCCTACCTATAGTTTTCTGTCTCTATAAAAAAAGTTTTTTTAAAGATGGTTGATGATGAATGCTTTAGCACAGTATAGCACAATGAGAATTTCCCTCACTGTCCTTCCCTGTCCCTACAAACAAGGTTTAGCACAGTAAAACACACTGACACTCTCCCTACCTATAGTTTTCTGTCCCTATAAAAAATGTTTTTTTAAAGATGGTTGATGATGAATGCTTTAGCACAGTATAGCACAATGAGAATTTCCCTCACTGTCCTTCCCTGTCCCTACAAACAAGGTTTAGCACAGTAAAACAGACTGACAATCTCCCTACCTATCCTTCTCTTTCCCTAAACTAAAGGAATCCAGGTTAAGCAAGAAAAAAAAATGTCACTGTCCCTGCCTATGCTTCTCTTTCCCTGCTCCGGAACACACTACACTAGGCCGCCGTGCTGGCGGCCTTTTATAGTGTGGGGCGTGTACTAAACACCCTCAGCAATAATTGGCCACAGGCATCGTGCCTGTGACCAATCATTGCTCTCCTCGCTGCCGGCGCTGTGATTGGCCAAGCATGCGGGGTCACAGTGCATGCTTGGCCAATCACAGCGCCTGGATGACACTGCGATGGCGTAGTGCAGGGATATGCAATTAGCGGACCTCCAGCTGTTGCAGAACTACAAGTCCCATCAGGCATAGCAAGACTCTGACAGCCACAAGCATGACACCCAGAGGCAGAGTCTTGCTATGCCTGATGGGACTTGTAGTTCTGCAACAGCTGGAGGTCCGCTAATTGCATATCCCTGGCGTAGTGCATTGTGGGCCGCGAATTAGGCGCGAACGGCCCAAATCGTTCGTTGTTCGGCAAACGATCAAACAGCCGATGTTCGAGTCGAACGTATGTTCGACTCGAACACCGAGCTCATCCCTACACAAGAGTCTTGCATTTCATTAACAGTAAACTGAGCTCATATAATATAGTTTTTAAAAATCTGTCTATTTAGATATTGAATTTTAAAGGAAGATTGGGTGATCTGTCGAAAAGTGTGACCCGTCGAAAAGTGGGACCCGTCAAAAAGTGGGACCTTTCAGAAATTGTGATGTTCCATCGCTGCCATCTTGCTACCCACTGCACTTGTCCACAGTAACAATACAGTCAAGGCAGAAAGCTGACATCTTGTTGACTGCACAAGAGTCTTGCATTTCATTAATAGTGATGAGCCGAACACCCCCGGGTTCGGTTCGCACCAGAACCCGCGAACGGACCGAAAGTTTGTACGAACATTAGAACCCTATTAAATACAATGGATGCGAACGTTCGAATTCTAAAGTGCTAATTATAACAACTATTATGCATGTTATTGTCCTAAAAAGGGTTTGGGAACCCGGGTTCTGCACCAGGGGACATGTATCAATGCAAAAAGAAGTTTTAAAAACGGTCGTTTTTCGGGAGCAGTCATTTTAATGATGCATAAAGTGAAAAAAAAAAGTCAAATATTCCTTTAAATATCATACCTGGGGGGTGTCTAAAGTATGCCTGTGAAGTGCCACGTGTTTCCCGTGTTTAGAACTGTCCCTGCACAAAATGACACTTCTAAAGGAAAAAAAAGCCATTTAAAACTGCTTGCGGCTTTAATGTAATGTCTGGTCCCGGTAATATGGATGAAAATCTTTAAGAAAAATGGCATAGCTACCCCATGACCCCCCCCCCCTACCCCAGCCCATTACCAGCCCCTTTGGGTCTTGTATGGATATTAAGGGGAACCCCGCACATAAAATAAAAAAGGCCCTATATACTCTGAACAGCCGTATACAGGCGGTGCATACAAGACAGGGACTGTAGGTTTGTTCTTATGTAGAATCTGTTTGTAATTTTGAACAGGTACATTGTTGAAGTGTAGCTCCAGCCCAAAAATCTATTTTTAAACTTTTTGGAAAACATAGGTAAGGGTTATCACCCCTGTAACATTTGTTTTGCTGTCTGTGCCCCTGTTCAGAACATTTCACCTCACTTTCCGTCCCAATGACAACTGTTTTTGAAATGTGGTGTTTTTCTTGAAACAAGGATTGCTGATAAAGCATCAGTACAGAGGAGACACCTTTCTCCCATATTTATTCTTACAGGAGAGAATTTTCCTTCCTAGTGGTAGATTTCCTCTCACTTCCTGTTGTCTTCTTGCGTTTGCAAGTAGGAGTCGTTTGTAAGTTGGATGTTTGAAAGTAGGGACCTGCCGTATATACTCTGCAGAAATAGGCCCCTTAGTTGT
Source organism: Rana muscosa (assembly GCA_029206835.1). NCBI lineage: Eukaryota > Metazoa > Chordata > Amphibia > Anura > Ranidae > Rana > Rana muscosa. The sequence goes on along the minus strand of CM055118.1, from coordinate 304,287,311 downwards.
TGGTGTTGGCACAACACTGTAAGCACTCACAGTTACTCTTGGTTGGTGCTGGAACGCCCTGCTGTCAACTATTATATCAGGAATTTTAATTACATATAATTGTTGAACAGTGGTAGTAAAAATTGGGCCTTTGATGGTGGTGCTGGTGCCACAACACTGTAAGCCCTGACAGTTACTCTTGGTGGGTGCAGCAATGGGCCCTGCTGTGAATTATTAGATCAAGAATTGTAATTGCATGCCCCTGTTGAACAGGGGCTGAAAAATTGGGCCTTTCGTGGTGGTGGTGGTGGTGGTGTTGCCACAACACTGTAAGCCCTCAGAGTTACTCTTGGTGGGTGCAGGAATGGGCCCTGCTGTGAATTATTAGATCAAGAATTGTAATTACATGCCCCTTTTGAACAGGGGCTGAAAAATTGGGCCTTTCGTGGTGGTGGTGGTGGTGGCGTTGCCACAACACTGTAAGCCCTCAGAGTTACTCTTGGTGGGTGCAGCAATGGGCCCTGCTGTGAATTATTAGATCAAGAATTGTAATTGCATGCCCCTGTTGAACAGAGGCTGAAAAATTGGGCCTTAGGCACTGGTGGCACAACACTACAACCCCTCACAGATACTGTACTTGGAGCACAGCAATGAGCCCTGTTGCAAAGTATTGCTTCAAAAATTGTAATGACACGCCCCTGTTAAACAGGGGCTGAAAAATTGGGCCTTAGGCACTGGTGCCACAACACTCCAACCCCTCACAGATACTGTACTTGGAGCACAGCAATGAGCCCTATGGCAAATTATTGCTAAAAAAATTGTAATTACACGCCCCTGTAAAACAGGGGCTGAAAAATTGGGCCTTAGCCACTGGTGGCGGCATCCATGAACAAAAATGATCTTCCAAGCTATCATCATCAATCGTATCATTGAGGACTCGGAGGAGGAGGATAGCCAGTCAACATAACAGCACAGGCACTCAGCATCAGCATCAGTCTTGAAGGGATGTGACATGTTAAAATCAATTAGTCTGTTATATCAGCATCAGGTGTGTGGTAGCTGGTGGTGATCCAAGACTGGTTCATCTTGATGAAAGTCAGTCGATCAACCGAGTCGGTGGACAGGCGCACCCTGTGATCCGTGACAAATCCTCCAGCAGCACTGAATGTGCGTTCCGAAAGAACGCTGGATGCAGGACAGGCCAGTAGCTCAATTGCATACTGTGCAAGCTCTGGCCAGTGATCCATCCTCAAGACCCAGTAAGCCAGAGGATTTTCGGTGGGGAAGGTGTCCAAGTCTGACCTTGCCCCTAGATATTCCTGCACCATGTTTATCAGACGCTGGCGATGGTTGCTGGAACCGATCATACTTTGGGGCTGCGGACTAAAGAATTGTCTGAACGCATCGGTCAGACGGCCACCTTCCCCACCGCTCCTTCTTTGACTGGCCGAAGCCTCAGCAACTCGTTGTCCAGGACCAGGAGTTTGTAACCTCCCAGTCTCTGGGAACGCGTTGCACAGACCTTTCTGCAAGGCCTCCCGGAGTTGTCTCATCCTCTGCTCCCTCTGCGAAGGTAACATAAGGTCGGCAACCTTACCCTTGTACCGTGGATCAAGGAGAGTGGCCAGCCAGTAATGGTCCCTCTCCTTGATCCGAAGAATACGAGGATCCTTCCGCAGACTTTGCAGGATCAGGGAGGCCATGCAGCGTAGGTTTGCTGAGGCATTCGCTCCGGAGTCCTCTGGGTCACTAAGGACGACATGATCCGCAGCCACCTCCTCCCAGCCACGTACAAGTCCACTGGTTTCTTGGGACTGTAAATCATCCCTAAAAGACTGCTGCTGATGATGCTGAGTGCCAGCCTCCACCTCCATGCTGACACAATCCTCCTCCTCCTCCTCCTCCTCCTCCTCTTCCTGTGCGATGGGTGGGACAGAAGGAACACTGTCTGGGTAAAGGGGGCCTTGAGAGGCAAGGAAGTCCTCCTCTTCCTGCCTCTGTTCTGCCTCAAGTGCCCTGTCCATTATTCCACGCAGCGTGTGCTCCAACAGGTGGACAAGAGGTACAGTGTCACTGATGCATGCACTGTCACTGCTCACCATCCTCGTGGCCTCCTCAAATGGTGCCAGGACAGTGCATGCATCCCTGATCATGCCCCACTGGCGTGGAGAAAAAAAACCAAGCTCCCCTGACCCTGTCCTGGTGCCGTAGTCACACAGGTACTCATTGATGGCCCTCTGCTGCGTGTGCAGCCGCTGCAGCATGGCCAACGTTGAGTTCCACCTGGTGGGCATGTCACATATAAGGCGGTTCTTGGGCAGGTTCAACTCCTTTTGCAGCTCAGCCAGGCGAGCACTGGCATTATAAGATCTGCGGAAATGCACACAGACTTTCCTGGCCTGCCTCAGGACATCCTGTAAGCCCGGGTACCTGCCCAAGAACCGCTGCACCACCAGGTTAAGGACGTGAGCCACACAGGGCACATGGGTCAGTTGTCCCTGTCGGAGGGCGGAGAGGAGGTTGGTGCCATTGTCGCAAACCACCATTCCTGGCTTAAGCTGGCGTGGCGTCAACCACCTCTCGGCCTGGCCCTGCAGAGCAGACAGGACCTCTGCCCCAGTGTGGCTTCTGTCCCCCAAACACACCAGCGCAAGCACGGCATGGCATCTTTTTGCCTGCGTACTTGCGTAGCCCCTTGAACGGCTACGGAGCACCGCTGGTTCATAGGACAAACCACAGGAAGAGGCCATGGAGGAAGAAGAAGAGGAGGGGGTGGAGGAGAGAGGTGTGTCACAACCAGTAGTAGCATTTTGGAGGCGTGGCGGTGGAACAACCTCCAACACTACTGCACCTTGTCCTGCATCCTTCCCAGCTGCCAAAAGAGTGACCCAATGGGCCGTGAAAGAAAGGTAACGTCCCTGTCCATGCCTGCTGGACCATGAGTCAGCGGTAATATGCACCTTACCGCTGACCGCCCTGTCCAGCGAGGCCAAGACATTGCCTTCCACATGCCGGTAGAGAGCCGGAATAGCCTTCCGTGAGAAAAAGTGGCGTTTGGGAACCTGCCACTGAGGAACCGCACATTGCACAAACTCACGGAAGGGGGCCGAGTCTACCAACTGAAAAGGCAGCAGTTGAAGCGCTAGCAATTTAGCCAAGCTAGCATTCAACCGCTGGGCATGTGGATGGCTGGGAGTGAACTTCTTTCGACGGTCCAGCAGCTGGGGCAGGGAAATTTGCCTGCTAGAATCGGACGTCGGTGTACTGCTAGCAGAGTGGCCGCAAGTACTTGGCTGTGACACACCTAATTCTACACCTTCATTCCTCTCAGTGCATGTTTCAGAGAGGACTGAAGTTATAGTGGGGTTGGAGATCCCAGCTGATGCGGTGCAAGGAGAGGTCCGCTTTGTTCTTTGGTGTGGGTCTTTGAGGTAGGCTTGCCAACGAGCTGCATGGCAGGTCAACATATGTCTGGTCAGGCATGTGGTACCCAAGCGGCTGATGTTTTGGCCACGCGATATACGCTTGAGACATATGTTGCAAACAGCAGCTGTGCGATCTGATGCACTAGCCTCAAAAAAGGCCCACACCAAGGAACTTTTTGAACGACGGGCAGAGGCTGCGCCCTGCACAGGCGGAGCTCTGCGGTGTGATTCCGTCGGTGTACTGCCCTTACGCTGGCCACCAAAGGGCATCCTGCCTCGTTGGAGATGTGCCTCCTCCTCATCCTCCTCCTCCTCCTCTCTCCTATTAGGCACCCACGTGGAGTCAGTGACCTCATCATCCCCTCCCTCCTCATCACTGGAGCCAATCTGGCAGTATGCTGCAGCTGCTGGAACATGACTGCCAGATTGGTGTCCTTCTTGAGCATCCCCTCTGTCTGCTCTCACGCTACTGCCTTCCTGTAGCTGGGTTTCATCATCAGACCCTTCGAAACGCTGGGCATCCTCCTGGAGCATGTACCCAACACTGTGCTCAAACAGTTCGGGGGACTCCTCAGGAGGAGGACATGGTGGGTCTAGGGAAGGAGTGACTGATGATGAGTCTGACATTGATACCAGGGAAGAGGACGCTTTGGCAGCTGCTTTGCCAGTACCCTGAGCCTGGGTGAGAGAGGATGAGGAGGAGGAGGAGGGCTTGGTCATCCACTCTACCAAGTCTTCGGCATGATGTGGCCCAACATGTCCAGCTGCCGAAAAGAAGGACAAGCGTGTCCCATGGCCATGTGCTGATGACAATGCACCGCGTCCACGACCAGCACTGTTGCCCCCAGACACAGAGCCTGCTTGCCCTCTTTTATTGCCTCCTGACTGTCTGCCTCTCCTTGTTTGCCTTCCAGACATTCTAATAGATGGCCTGCAGGGAGATGGGAAAAAAGCAATAAGGGCTACCTTCAGGTGTCCTTCTCTGTCCCTTTACTTAAGGATTTCTAAATATGGTTGAGGATTATTGCTTTTGCACAGAATAGCACAACGACAATTTCCCTGACTGTCCAAAAAACAAGGATTTCAAAGATGGTTGATGAGGAATGCTTTAGCACACTATAGCACAAGGAGAATTCCCCTCACTTTCCTTCTTTGTCCCTAGAAACAAGGACTGGCAAAGTGAAAGAAACTGACACTCTCCCTACCTAGAGTTTTCTGTCCCTAGAAAAAATGTTTTTTTAAAGCACACTATAGCACAAGGAGAATTCACCTCACTTTCCTTCTTTGTCCCTAGAAACAAGGACTGGCACAGTGAAAGAAACTGACACTCTCCCTACCTAGAGTTTTCTGTCCCTAGAAAAAATGTTTTTTTAAAGCACACTATAGCACAAGGAGAATTCCCCTCACTTTCCTTCTTTGTCCCTAGAAACAAGGACTGGCACAGTGAAAGAAACTGACACTCTCCCTACCTAGAGTTTTCTGTCCCTAGAAAAAAATGTTTTTTTATAGCACAAGGAGAATTCCCCTCACTTTCCTTCTTTGTCCCTAGAAACAAGGACTGGCACAGTGAAAGAAACTGACACTCTCCCTACCTAGAGTTTTCTGTCCCTAGAAAAAATGTTTTTTTAAAGCACACTATAGCACAAGGAGAATTCCCCTCACTTTCCTTCTTTGTCCCTAGAAACAAGGACTGGCACAGTGAAAGAAACTGACACTCTCCCTACCTAGAGTTTTCTGTCCCTAGAAAAAATGTTTTTTTAAAGCACACTATAGCACAAGGAGAATTCCCCTCACTTTCCTTCTTTGTCCCTAGAAACAAGGACTGGCACAGTGAAAGAAACTGACACTCTCCCTACCTAGAGTTTTCTGTCCCTAGAAAAAAATGTTTTTTTAAAGCACACTATAGCACAAGGAGAATTCCCCTCACTTTCCTTCTTTGTCCCTAGAAACAAGGACTGGCACAGTGAAAGAAACTGACACTCTCCCTACCTAGAGTTTTCTGTCCCTAGAAAAAATGTTTTTTTAAAGCACACTATAGCACAAGGAGAATTCCCCTCACTTTCCTTCTTTGTCCCTAGAAACAAGGACTGGCACAGTGAAAGAAACTGACACTCTCCCTACCTAGAGTTTTCTGTCCCTAGAAAAAATGTTTTTTTAAAGCACACTATAGCACAAGGAGAATTCCCCTCACTTTCCTTCTTTGTCCCTAGAAACAAGGACTGGCACAGTGAAACACACTGACACTCTCCCTACCTATCCTTCTCTTTCCCTAAACTAAAGGAATCCAGGTTAAGCAAGAAAGAAATAAATGTCACTGTCCCTGCCTATGCTTGTCTTTCCCTGCTCCGGAACACACTACACTAGGCCGCCGTGCTGGCGGCCTTTTATAGTGTGGGGCGTGTACTAAACACCCTCAGCAATAATTGGCCACAGGCATCCTGCCTGTGGCCAATCATTGCTCTCCTCGCTGCCGGCGCTGTGATTGGCCAAGCATGCGGGGTCACAGTGCATGCTTGGCCAATCACAGCGCCTGGATGACACTGCGATGGCGTAGTGCATTGTGGGCCGTTCGCGTCACTCGAATTTGGCGCGAACGGCCCAAATCGTTCGATCTTCGTCGAACGATCGAACAGCTGATGTTCGAGTCGAACGTATGTTCGACTCGAACACGAAGCTCATCCCTATTCATTAACAGTAAACTGAGCTCATATAATATAGTTTTTAAAAATCCGTCTATTTAGATATTGAATTTTAAAGGAAGATTGGGTGATCTGTCGAAAAGTACGACCCGTCGAAAAGTGGGACCCGTCGAAAAGTGCGACCAGCCAAAAAGTGGGACCTTTCAGAAATTGTGATGTTTCATCGCTGCCATCTTGCTACCCACTGCACTTGTCCACAGTAACAATACAGTCAAGGCAGAAAGCTGACATCTTGTTGACTGCACAAGAGTCTTGCATTTCATTAACCACTTAACGACCGCCCACTGTAAATATACGTCGGCAGAATGGCACCGACAGGCAGAATCACGTATATCTACGTGACTGCCTTTGTATAGTTGGGGGGTCCGATCGGACCCCCCTTCTTTACAGTGAGCGGTGGTTAACTGATCGGGAGCGATCAGGCATGAGGGGACGGCCGTTCGATTCCGGCCACCCCCTCTCGATCGCTCCCGGCGAATGAGAGAGCTTCCCCTGCCTGTGTAATGTTTACACAGGCAGGAGGAAGTGATGTCATCTCTCCTGCGGCGCTCACATATACCGAGCGCCGTACAGGAGAAGATGCAGGTTAGTGCACAAAACACTACACTGACACCAGGACACATAGGTACATAAATCGCCCCCCCAGGCCCCCCAGACACCCCCAGATCACCCCCCAGATCACCCCCCAGCCCCCAGCCACAGTGTCACTGATTGCAGTGACCATTTATTTACTGATCACTGCAATCAGTGACATTTGTGACTGTAAAAGTGTCACCAAAGTTTAGTCTTAGGTCCAGTGTAGCCCCCTAACCCCCCCTAATAAAGGTTTAACCCCCTGATCGCCCCCAGATAACCCTTTTACCCCCTATCACCACTGTCGCTAAGCGATCATTTTTCTGATCGCCGTCTTAGCGTCGGTGATGCTGATCGGTAGCCAATAATTTTTTTTAGGTTCGTCGCAGGTTTTTATAGCGTCGGGTACCCCCATAAATTATCTAATAAAGGTTTAACCCCCTTGATCGCTCCCCCAGGTAACCCTTTCACCCCCTAGCACCGCTGTCACTAAGCGATCGTTTTTCTGATCGCTGTTTTATTGTCGGTGATGCCGATCGGTAGGCAGTTTTTTTTAAGGTTCGCCGCAGATTTTTATAGCGTCAGGTACCCCCATATATTACCTAATAAAGGTTTAACCCCCTTGATCGCCCCCCAGGTAACCCTTTCACCCCCTATCACCACTGTCGCTAAGCGATCGTTTTTCTGATCGCTGTCTTATTGTCGGTGATGCCGATAGGTAGCCAGTAATTTTTTTAGGTTCGCCGCAGGTTTTTATAGCGTCAGGTACCCCCATAAATTATCTAATAAAGGTTTAACCCCCTTGATCGCCCCCCAGGTAACCCTTTCACCCCCTATCACCACTGTCGCTAAGCGATCATTTTTCTGATCGCTGTCTTATTGTCGGTGATGCAGATCGGTAGCCAGTAATTTTTTTTAGGTTCGCCGCAGGTTTTTAAAGCGTCAGGTACCCCCATAAATTATCTAATAAAGGTTTTAACCCCCTTATTGCCCCTAGTTATCCCTTTCACCAGTGATCACCATATAAGTGTTACAGGTGACGCTGGTTAGTTAGTTTGCTTTTTATAGTGTCAGGGCACCCGCCGTATATATAACCTAATAAAGGTTTAACCCCCTGATCGCCCGGCGGGTGATATCAATTAGGTTTTAGCGTCAGAGAGGGTCTGCGTCACACCCCAGGCAGCGTCAGGTTAGTGCCAGTAACGCTAACACCCACGCGTGAAGCATACACCCCCCTTAGTGGTATAGTATCTGAACAGATCAATATCTGATCTGATCAGATCTATACTAGCGTCCCCAGCAGTTTAGGGTTCCCAAAAACGCAGTGTTAGCGGGATCAGCCCAGATACCTGCTAGCACCTGCGTTTTGCCCCTCCGTCCAGCCCAGGCCACCCAAGTGCAGTATCGATCAATCACTGTCACTTACAAAACACAACACACATAACTGCAGCGTTCGCAGAGACAGGCCTGATCCCTGCGACTCCAGTGCTGTAGGAGGTGATTTCACCACCACAGTTAAAAAAAAGCATATATGCCGAAGCATTGGGGCAGCAGGGGCGGAGGAGTGATTTTGCTCCTAATGCCGCGTACATACGGTCGAAATTCCGACGGAGGCTTGCCCGTGGAAAAGTCCGACCATGTGTGTGCGGCATAACTTTTTTGCGGGATATATAAATGGTGCATGTATGCCCATCATTAGAAGTGGGTGGATGAAGGGCGGTATTCTAATGGTGGGCATACCCACCGATCAATCTCTTTTTTCGTTCAGCCAACTGGCTGCATGAAAAAAAAAAAGATTACAATACATGTCCAACAAGGACCAGCAACGTACTGGTATGTTGCTGGACTTTGAATGCTTATACCAGAATGATGCCTGCGGGTTTAGGTATCATCTTGGTATCATTCTTTTCAGCCAGCGGCCGGCTTTCATGTAAAAGCAATCCTAGTGGCTAATTAGCCTCTGGACTGCTTTTACAAGCAGTGGGAGGGAATGTCCCCACCCGGATATAAAAAGCGCCATTGGGAAATTGGGAAAGCATTTTATCACACCGATCTTGGTGTGGTCAGATGCTTTGAGGGCAGAGGAAAGATCTAGCGTCTGGAAGACCCCAGTTTTTTCAAAAAAGAGTACCTGTCACTACCTATTGCTATCATAGGGGATATTTACATTCCCTGAGATAACAATAAAAATGATAAAAATGATAAAAAAAATAAAAAAAATGGAAGGAACAATTTAAAAATAAAATAAAAAAGCAAAATTAATAATAATAAAAAAAAAGCACCCCTGTCCTGCCCTGCTCTTGCCCAATGGCGAACGCAAGCGTCGGTCTGGCGTCATATGTAAACAGCAATTGCACCATGCATGTGAGGTATCACCGCGAAGGTCAGATCGAGGGCAGTAATTTTAGCAGTAGACCTCCTCTGTAAATCTAACGGGGTAACCTGTAAAGGCTTTTAAAGGCTTTTAAAAATGTATGTAGTTTGTCGCCAATGCGCATTTGTGCGAAATTTTAAAGCATGTCGTGTTTGGTATCTATGTACTCGGCCTAAGATCATCTTTTTATTTCATCAAACATTTGGGCAATATAGTGTGTTTTAGTGCGTTAAAATTTAAAAAAGTGTATTTTTTCCCCAAAAAATGCGTTTGAAAAATCGCTGCGCAAATACTGTGTAGAAAAAAAAATGCAACACCCACCATTTTAATCTGTAGGGCCTTTGCTTTAAAAATATATATAATGTTTGGGGGTTCAACATCATTTTCTTGCAAAAAAAAAATATGTTTTCATGTAAACAAAAAGTGTCAAAAAGGGCTTTGTCTTCAAGTGGTTAGAAGAGTGGATGTAAGCTTCCTAATGTTGTGTATAAAATGCCAGAACAGTTCAAACCCCCCCCCCAAATGACCCCATTTTGGAAAGTAGACACCCCAAGCTATATACTGAGAGGCATGTCGAGTCCATGGAATATTTTATATGTTGACACAAGTTGCGGAAAAAAGACAATTTTTTTTTTTTTTTGCACAAAGTTGTCACTAAATGATATATTGCTCAAACATGCCATGGGCATATGTGGAATTACACCCCAAAATACATTCTGTTGCTTCTCCTGAGTACGGGGATACCACATGTGTGAGACTTTTTGGGAGCCTAGCCGCGTACAGGACCCCAAAAACCAAGCACCGCCTTCAGGATTTCTAAGGGTGTAAATTTTTGATTTCACTTCTCACTGCCTATCACAGTTTCGGAGGCCATGGAATGCCCAGATGGCACAAAACCCCCCCAAATGACCCCATTTTGGAAAGTAGACACCCCATGCTATTTGCTGAGAGGTATTGTGAGTATTTTGCAGATCTCGCTTTTTGTCACAAAGTTTTGAAAATTGAAAAAAAAAAAATTTCTTTCTTCATTTTCAAAAACAAATGAGAGCTGTAAAATACTCACCATGCCTCTCAGCAAATAGCTTGGGGTGTCTACTTTCCAAAATGGGGTCATTTGGGGGTTTTTGTACTATTTTGGCATTTTATGGCCTTCGAAACTGTGATAGGTAGTGAGGAGTGAAATCAAAAATTTGTGCCTAGAAATCCTGAAGGCGGTGCTTGGTTTTCGGGGTCCCGTACGCGGTTAGGCTCCTAAAAAGTCCCACACATGTGGTATCCCCGTACTCAGGAGAAGCAGCAAAATGTATTTTGGGGTGTAATTCCACATATAACCATGGCATGTGTGAGCAATATATCATTTAGTGACAACTTTTTGTAATTTTTTTATTTTTTTTTGTCATTATTCAATCACTTGGGTTAAAAAAAAAATATTCAATGGGCTCAACAGGCCTCTCAGCAATTTCCTTGGGTGTCTACTTTCTAAAATTGGGTCATTTGGGGGGGGGGGTTTGTACTGCCCTGCCATTTTAGCACCTCAAGAAATGAGATAGGCAGTCATAAACTAAAAGCTGTGTAAATTCCAGAAAATATACCCTAGTTTGTAGACGCTATAACTTTTGCGCAAACCAATAAATATACGCTTATTGACATTTTTTTTACTAAAGACATGTGGCTGATTACATTTTGGCCTAAATGTATGACTAAAATTGAGTTTATTCGATTTTTCTTATAACAAAAAGCAGAAAATATCATTTTTTTTCAAAATTTTCAGTCTATTTCCGTTTATATCGCAAAAAATAAAAATCGCAGAGGCAATCAAATACCATTAAAAAAAAGCTCTATTTGTGGGAAGAAAAGGACGCAAATTTCGTTTGGGTACAACATTGCATGTCCGCACAATTTACAGTTAAAGCAGCGCAGTGCAAAATTCTGAAATCACCTCTGGTCCTCTAGCTACCAAATGGTCCGGGGCTTAAGTGGTTAACAGTAAACTGAGCTCATATAATATAGTTTTTAAAAATCCGTCTATTTAGATATTGAATTTTAAAGGAAGATTGGGTGATCTGTCTAAAAGTGCGACCCATCAAAAAGTGGGACCCGCCAAAACGTGCGACCAGCCTAAAAGTGGGACCTTTCAGAAATTGTGATGTTCCATCGCTGCCATCTTGCTACCCACTGCACTTGTCCACAGTAACAATACAGTCAAGGCAGAAAGCTGACATCTTGTTGACTGCACAAGTCTTGCATTTCATTAACAGTAAACTGAGCTCATATAATATAGTTTTTAAAAATCTGTCTATTTAGATATTGAATTTTAAAGGAAGATTGGGTGATCTGTCGAAAAGTGGGACCCGTCGAAAAGTGGGACCCGCCTAAAAGTGGGACCTTTCAGAAATTGTAATGTTCCATCGCTGCCATCTTGCTACCCACTGCACTTGTCCACAGTAACAATACAGTCAAGGCAGAAAGCTGACATCTTGTTGACTGCACAAGAGTCTTGCATTTCATTAACAGTAAACTGAGCTCATATAATATAGTTTTTAAAAATCCCTCTATTTAGATATTGAATTTTAACCACTTCCCTACCCAGCCATAGACAAATGACGTCCACAGATGGGATCTCCCATCCTGGGTGGACGTCATATGACGTCCTCGGCTTTATAGGGGGATATCTTAATGATGCCTGCAGCTAGAGGCATCATTCAGATATCCTTTTGAAGTGCCGGCGATTCTGTGCACCATAAGAACGATCATAGCGGCAGTTCCGCCACTTGATCATTCTTATAGGTGGCGGGAGGGGACACCCCCCCTCCCGCCGCCATCCGGTGCTTCTCCGGGCTCCCCCGTGCGATCGGGGACCCGGAGCGAATCTTCCGGCATCGTTGGTGGAGTCACGTGATGAGCATAGAGATGACTGGTGACCAGATGGTCACCAGTCATCTCTATGATCGTCAGAGGCCCGGGCGCGATGTGATGACGTCACGCCCGGGTCTCAAATGTAAACAAAGTCACCATTGCGGCTGTAAGTATGAAATCAGTGAAAAAAATTTCACTGATCTCATGCTTTCCAGCCTGGAGGAGAGATGTGGGGTCTTATTGACCCCGCATCTCTCCATAAAGAGGACCTGTCACACACATTCCTATTACAAGGGATGTTTACATTCCTTGTAATAGGAATAAAAGTGATCAAAAAAAAAAAAGTTAAATCATTGTAAAAAAATAAATAAATAAGTAAAATAAATAAATAAATAAAAAAAAAATTAAAACGCCCCTGTCCCCGGTAGCTCGCGATCAGAAGCGAATGCACACGTAAGTCGCCCACATATGTAAACGTCGTTCAAACCACGCATGTGAGGTATCGCCGCGTGCGTTAGAGCGTGTGCAACAATTCTAGCACTAGACCTCCTCTGTAATTCTAACCTGGTAACCTGTAAAAAAAATTAAAGCGTCGCCTATGGAGATTTTTAAGTACCGAAGTTTGGCGCCATTCCATGAGTGTGCGCAATTTTAAAGCGTGACATGTTAGGTATCTATTTACTCGGCGTAACATTATCTTTCATATGTTCCCAAAAAATTTGGCTAACTTTACTGTTTTGTTATTTTTTAATTCATGAAACCATTTTTTTTTTAAAAAAAGGCGTTTGAAAAATTATTGCGCAAATATTGTGCAAGAAAAAATGTTGCAATGACCGTCATTTTATTCCCTAGGGTGTCTGCTAAAAAAACATATATAATGTTTGGGGGTTCTGAGTAATTTTCTAGCAAAAGAATGATGATTTGTACATGTAGGAGAGAAGTGCCAAAATAGGCCCGGTATTGAAGTGGTTAAAGAAAGATTGGGTGATCTGTCGAAAAGTGGGACCCGTCGAAAAGTGGGACCCGTCAAAAAGTGCCACCAGCCTAAAAGTGGGACCTCTCAGAAATTGTGATGTTCCATCGCTGCCATCTTGCTATCCACTGCACTTGTCCACAGTAACAATAGAGTCAAGGCAGAAAGCTGACATTTTGTTGACTGCACAAGAGTCTTGCATTTCATTAACAGTAAACTGAGCTCATATAATATAGTTTTTAAAAATCCCTCTATTTAGATATTGAATTTTAAAGGAAGATTGGGTGATCTGTCAAAAAGTGTGACCCATCAAAAAGTGTGACCAGCCTAAAAGTGGGACCTTTTAGAAATTGTGATGTTCCATCGCTGCCATCTTGCTACCCACTGCACTTGTCCACAGTAACAATACAGTCAAGGCAGAAAGCTGACATCTTGTTGACTGCACAAGTCTTGCATTTCATTAACAGTAAACTGAGCTCATATAATATAGTTTTTAACCACTTAACGACCGCCCACTGTAAATATACGTCGGCAGAATGGCACCGACAGGCAGAATCACGTATATCTATGTGACTGCCTTTGTATAGTTGGGGGGTCCGATCGGACCCCCCTTCTTTACAGTGGGTGGTCGTTTTACCTTCGGGAGCGATCCGGCATGAGGGGACGGCAGTTCGATTCCGGCCCCCCCCTCTCGATCACTCCCGGCGAATGAGAGAGCTTCCCCTGCCTGTGTACTCTTTACACAGGCAGGAGGAAGTGATGTCATCTCTCCTGCGGCGCTCACATATACCGAGCGCCGTACAGGAGAAGATGCAGGTTAGTGCACAAAACAGCACACTGACACCAGGACACATAGGCACATAAATCGCCCCCCCAGGCCCCCCCAGACACCCCCAGATCACCCCCCAGATCACCCCCCAGCCCCCAGTCACAGTGTCACTGATTGCAGTGACCATTTATTTAGTGGTCACTGCAATCAGTGACATTTGTGACTATAAAAGTGTCACTACATTTAGTTTTATGTCCAGTGTAGCCCCCTAACCCCCCCCTAATAAAGGTTTAACCCCCTGATCACCCCCCAGATAACCCTTTCACCCCCTAGCACCGCCGTCGCTAAGCGATCATTTTTCTGATCGATGTCTTAGCGTCGGTGATGCTGATCGGTAGCCAGTAATTTTTTTTAGGTTCGCCGCAGGTTTTTATAGCGTCGGGTACCCCCATATATTACCTAATAAAGGTTTAACCCCCTTGATCGCCCCCCAGGTAACCCTTTCACCCCCTATCACCACTGTCGCTAAGCGATCATTTTTCTGATCGCTGTCTTAGCGTCGGTGATGCAGATCGGTAGCTAGTAATTTTTTTTAGGTTCGCCGCAGGTTTTTATAGTGTCAGGTACCCCCATATATTACCTAATAAAGGTTTAACCCCCTTGATCGCCCCCCAGGTAACCCTTTCACCCCCTATCACCACTGTCACTAAGCGATCATTTTTCTGATCGCTGTCTTAGCGTCGGTGATGCAGATCGGTAGCCAGTAAGTTTTTTTTAGGTTCGCCGCAGGTTTTTATAGCGTCAGGTACCCTGATATATTACCTAATAAAGGTTTAACCCCCTTGATCGCCCCCCAGGTAACCCTTTCACCCCCTATCACCACTGTCGCTAAGCGGTCATTTTTCTGATCGCTGTCTTAGCGTCAGTGATGCAGATCGGTAGCCAGTAATTTTTTTTAGGTTCGCCGCAGGTTTTTATAGCGTCAGGTACCCCCATATATTATCTAATAAAGGTTTAACCCCCTGATCGCCCCCCAGGTAACCCTTTCACCCCCTATCACCACTGTCGCTAAGCGATCGTTTTTATGATCGCTGTCTTAGTGTCGGTGATGCCGATAGGTAGCCAGTAATTTTTTTTTAGGTTCGCCGTCAGGTTTTTATAGCGTCAGGTACCCCCATATATTATCTAATAAAGGTTTTAACCCCTTAATTGCCCCTAGTTAACCCTTTCACCAGTGATCACCATATAAGTGTTATGGGTGATGCTGGTTAGTTAGTTTGCTATTTATAGTGTCAGGGCACCTGCCGTATATATAACCCAATAAGGGTTTAACCCCCTGATCGCCCGGCGGGTGATATCAATTAGGTTTTAGCGTCAGAGAGGGTCTGCGTCACACCCCAGGCAGCGTCAGGTTAGTGCCAGTAGCGCTAACACCCACGCGTTAAGCATACACCCCCCTTAGTGGTATAGTATCTGAACAGATCAATATCTGATCTGATCAGATCTATACTAGCGTCCCCAGCAGTTTAGGGTTCCCAAAAACGCAGTGTTAGCGGGATCAGCCCAGATACCTGCTAGCACCTGCGTTTTGCCCCTCCGTCCAGCCCAGGCCACCCAAGTGCAGTATCGATCGATCACTGTCACTTACAAAACACAACACACATAACTGCAGCGTTCGCAGAGACAGGCCTGATCCCTGCGACTCCAGTGCTGTAGGAGATGATTTCACCACCACAGTTAAAAAAAAAAAAAAGCATATATGCCGAAGCATTGGGGCAGCAGGGGCGGAGGAGCGATTTTGCTCCTAATGCCACGTACATACGGTCGAAATTCCGACGGAGGCTTGCCCGTGGAAAAGTCTGACCATGTGTACGCGGCATAACTTTTGCGGGAAGATGCCCCCATGCTTCGGCATATATAAATGGTGCATGTATGCCCATCATTAGAAGTGGGTGGATGAAGGGCGGTATTCTAATGGTGGGCATACCCACCGATCAATCTTTTTTTTTCGTTCAGCCAACAGGCTGCATGAAAAAAAAGATTACAATACATGTCCAACAAGGACCAGCAACGTACTGGTATGTTGCTGGACTTTGAATGTTTATACCATAATGATGCCTGTGGGTTTAGGTATCATCTTGGTATCATTCTTTTCAGCCAGCGGCCGGCTTTCATGTAAAAGCAATCCTAGTGGCTAATTAGCCTCTGGACTGCTTTTACAAGCAGTGGGAGGGAATGTCCCCCCCCGGATATAAAAAGCGCCATTGGGAAATTGGGAAAGCATTTTATCACACCGATCTTAGTGTGGTCAGATGCTTTGAGGGCAGAGGAAAGATCTAGGGTCCAATAGACCCCAGTTTTTTCAAAAAAGAGTACCTGTCACTACCTATTGCTATCATAGGGGATATTTACATTCCCTGAGATAACAATAAAAATGCTAAAAATAAATAAATATGGAAGCAACAGTTTAAAAATAAAATAAAAAAGCAAAATTAATAATAAAAAAAAAAAAAAAAAAAAAAGCACCCCTGTCCTGCCTTGCTCTTGCCCAATGGCAAACGCAAGCGTCGGTCTGGCGTTATATGTAAACAGAAATTGCACCATGCATGTGAGGTATCACCGCAAAGGTCAGATCGAGGGCAGTAATTTTAGCAGTAGACCTCCTCTGTAAATCTAACGGCGTAACCTGTAAAGACTTTTAAAGGCTTTTAAAAATGTATGTAGTTTGTCGCCAATGCGCGTTTGTGCGAAATTTTAAAGCTTGTCGTGTTTGGTATCTATGTACTCGGCCTAAGATCATCTTTTTTATTTCATCAAACATTTGGGCAATATAGTGTGTTTTAGTGCATTAAAATTAAAAAAAGTGTATTTTTTCCCCAAAAAATGCGTTTGAAAAATCGCTGCGCAAATACTGTGTAGAAAAAAAAATTGCAACACCCACCATTTTAATCTGTAGGGCCTTTGCTTTAAAAATATATATAATGTTTGGGGGTTCAACATAATTTTCTTGCAAAAAAAAATATGTTTTCATGTAAACAAAAAGTGTGAAAAAGGGCTTTG
Organism: Rana muscosa; assembly: GCA_029206835.1. NCBI lineage: Eukaryota > Metazoa > Chordata > Amphibia > Anura > Ranidae > Rana > Rana muscosa. The sequence goes on along the minus strand of CM055118.1, from coordinate 304,270,603 downwards.
CCTTCAAGTGGTTAGAAGAGTGGATGTAAGCTTCCTAATGTTGTGTATAAAATGCCAGAACAGTTCAAAACCCCCCCAAATGACCCCATTTTGGAAAGTAGACACCCCAAGCTATATACTGAGAGGCATGTCGAGTCCATGGAATATTTTATATGTTGACACAAGTTGCGGAAAATAGACAATTTTTTTTTTTTTTTTTTTTTTTTTGCACAAAGTTGTCACTAAATGATATATTGCTCAAACATGTCATGGGCATATGTGGAATTACACCCCAAAATACATTCTGTTGCTTCTCCTGAGTACGGGAATACCACATGTGTGAGACTTTTTGGGAGCCTAGCCACGTACGGGACCCCAAAAACCAATCACCGCCTTCAGGCTTTCTAAGGGTGTAAATTTTTGATTTCACTTCTCACTGCCTATCACAGTTTCGGAGGCCATGGAAGGCCCAGATGGCACAAAACCCCCCCAAATGACCCCATTTTGGAAAGTAGACACCCCAAGCTATTTGCTGAGAGGTATGGTGAGTATTTTGCAGATCTCGCTTTTTGTCACAAAGTTTTGAAAATTAAAAAAAAAAAAATAGGATTTTTGTACTCACCGTAAAATCCGTTTCTCTGGCATCCATGGACTGACACAGCGTGTCTTATACACCTTTACACGTGGGTTATGTCCCTGCTTGCAGGAGAAGACCTAGGCAGAATGTGAGATGTTATACATACATTCTAAACAGCCAGAGCTGAACAGCCCCGCCCAGGGGGGCGGTCCCTCCGGACATAACCCTCCCACTGCAGTCAGCAGACCTCAGTTCGTAACAAAGCAGTACAAACGTAAAAAGAAGGGTGGGTGCTGTGTCAGTCCATGGATGCCAGAGAAACGGATTTTACGGTGAGTACAAAAATCCTATTTTCTCTTGTCATCCATGGACTGACACAGCGTGTCTTATACACCTTTACACGTGGGATGTCCCAAAGCAGTGTCAAGAGGGATGGGAGCAGTATAAATGGAAAACCAAAAACTTCACTCCAAACAAGGCAGAGCTCCTCAACGGAGGAGTTGCAACATCAAACAGCGGCCTGCAACACCTTGCGGCCGAAGGAAGCATCCGAAGATGCAGCCACATCAACCTTATAAAACTTAGAAAAGGTATGAACAGACGACCAGGTCGCCGCCTTGCACACTTGTGCAACCGACGCTTGATGTCGGAAAGCCCAGGAAGCACCAATTGCCCTGGTGGAATGTGCCGTAACCGGAAAGGGAGGCGCCCGCCCCTTGAGAGCATAAGCCTGAATGACGGTTTGTCTGATCCACCTAGAAATGGTGGCAGACGAAACCGCTTGGCCCTGTTTTGGACCAGAGACAGCCACAAATAGTGAGTCAGCTTTCCGAATAGAAGCAGTAGCAGACAGGTACACCCCCAAGGCTCGTACCACATCCAAAGTGTGAAGCGCAAACTCTCTGGGATGCGATGGGTGAGGACACAAGGACGGGAGGACAATGTCCTCGTTTAAGTGGAAGGCCGAGACCACCTTTGGCAGAAAAGAAGGTCGCGGACGTAACACCGCCTTATCCTTATGGATGACCAAAAAGGGCGACTTGCAGGACAAGGCCGCCAATTCAGACACTCGTCTAATGGAAGTAATGGCCACCAAGAAGGCCACCTTCTGAGACAAAGTCAAGAGGGGAATATCTCTAATATTTTCAAAGGGAGGTTCCTGGAGGACCGAGAGCACCAAATTCAGATCCCACGGGGGGAGAGGAGGCTTGACAGGGGGGAGCACATGGCGAACCCCCTCCACAAAGGTGCTAACCAAGGGATGACCCGCCAGCGGTCGCTGAAAGAAGATGGCCAAGGCCGAAATCTGACCCTTAATGGTACTCAAAGCGAACTTTTGGGTCACGCCACGCTGCAGAAAATGCAGGATTCTGGGAACGGAATACGTTCGTGGGCGCCAGTCCAGCTCTTCGCACATGGCGATGTAAGCTCTCCAAGTACGGTGATAGATCTTTCTGGAGGAAGACTTCCGTGCCCTTAACATGGTCGAAATGACCGAATCCGAGAGACCTCGGTCTCTCAGCACCTGGCTTTCAATAACCATGCCATTAAAGCCAGAGACTGTAAAGCAGGATGAAATATAGGACCTTGAGACAGAAGGTCCCCCCGTATTGGTAACCGCCAGGGAACGTCTGCGACGAGACGTACCAGATCGGCGTACCAGTGACGCCGAGGCCAATCCGGAGCAATGAGGATCACCGGAATTCCCTCGGTCGCTACCCTGCGAAGCAGGTGAGGGAGCAACTGCAGCGGAGGATAAACGTATATCAGGTGATACTGACCCCATGGGGCCACCAACGCATCCAAGGCATCCGCCCAGGGATCCCTGGATCTGGCCACAAACCTCGACACCTTGTGATTGAGTCGAGAGGCCATCAGGTCCACATCCGGCGTGCCCCACCGTCTGCAAAGGAGTTGAAAGACCTCCGGGTGCAAGGACCACTCTCCCTGGTCCAGCGTCTGGCGACTTAGATAGTCCGCCTGCCAATTGTCTACGCCCGGAATGTAGACGGCCGACAGAGCCGGCACGCTTCTTTCGGCCCACCTCAGGATGCGGGCGACCTCGGAAGCCGCAGCTGAGCTCCAAGTCCCCCCTTGATGGTTGACATACGCCACTGCTGTGGCGTTGTCCGATTGGATCCTGATGGAGTGACCCTGTAGTTTCTCCGACCATGAGGAGAGGCACAGTCTGATTGCCCGTATCTCCAGCACATTGATCGGTAAGAGGGCTTCGTCCGGAGTCCAAAGCCCTTGGGCCGACAGGACTCCCCAGACTCCCCCCCCAGCCCGTCAGGCTGGCGTCCGTCGTGATCACCGTCCATTGGATGGGGAGGAACGACTTCCCGGACCGAAGAGCCGGGGACCTCAACCACCACGTCAGGGACGCCCTGACCAGGTGACTCACCTGGATCTGAAGATCCAAGGACAACGGGGATTTGTCCCAAGTGGACAAGATCTCTTTCTGTAAAGCCCTGGTGTGCGCTTGGGCATAAGGAACGGCCTCGAAGGAGGCCACCATGAGTCCCAGGACTCTCATGCAAAAGCGGATTGACGACCATTTTCGGGACGTCAGCACCCGTACTGCAGACTGAAGTGTCAGTAGTTTGTCTGGAGGTAGGAAGACTCTTGCCTCCAAGGAGTCCAGAATCAGACCTAGATACTCCAGACGCTGAGTCGGGACTAGAACCGACTTCTGAACGTTCAGGAGCCACCCAAACTCCCTGAGGGTCTGACTGACGATAGTCACACTTTCTTCCAATTCTGAGCCACTGTCTGCTCTTAGAAGAAAATCGTCCAGATAGCCCACGATAGCAATGCCTCGCTGTCTCAGCAAAGCTAGGACCGGAGCAAGCACCTTGGTGAACACCCTCGGTGCCGAGGCTAGGCCGAAGGGAAGAGCCACAAATTGATAGTGGACTTCGCCGACCGCAAAGCGCAGAAACTTCTGGTGGCTTGCGCAGATCGGAACATGCAAGTAGGCGTCCTTGATGTCCAAGGATGCCAGAAAATCCCCTTGATGGAGTGTAGCGATCACCGTGCGAATGGATTCCATGCGGAATTTTTGCACCTTCACGAAGGCATTCAGGGCCTTGAGGTCCAGGATTGGCCGAACCCCGTCCTTTTTTGGAACAACAAACAGATTCGAGTAGAACCCCTGAAACCTCTCCTGGGACGGAACCGGCACAATTACTCCGGACCCGGTCAAATCCTGTACAGCCCCCAAGAGGGCTGCCCGACGGGCAGGAAGGAGAGGGAGATTTGAGGGAAAGAATCTGTCTGGGGGCCAGGAGCGGAACTCTATTCTGTATCCTGAGGTGACCACCTCGCACACCCACCGGTCGGAGATCCGGGAGGTCCACCGATCCGTGAACCTGCGAAGTCGTCCCCCCACCCCAGAGACGGGCGGGGGCAAGACTTCACGCGGAGGCGGGCTTGGGAGCCGGCTTGTTCGGCTTACGCACCCAGGGGCGCTTGTGCCCGCCAGCCGCACTGTTGTCAGTCTGGAATGGCTTACCCGTGGACTCTGACGGACGAAAAAAACCCTTTTTTGCTGGAAAGGAAGGACCCGGTTTACGTCGGGCCTCCTTACCCTTGATAGTTTGAGGAAGGAGAGTGCTTTTACCTCCCGTGACATCCTTGATGATGTCATCCAGAGCAGCACCAAAAAGTCTACCACCCTTAAAAGGTAGATCCGTCAGGAGCTTCTTAGAGGCTAGGTCAGCAGACCAGCATTTCAACCAGATGAGACGACGCAATACCACCGCCGAGACAGAGGCCCTGGATATTAAAGGGGCCGCGTCCAACGTGGCGTCGCACACATATATCAGACCCTGCACCATCTGGTGGGCCAGAGCAATAGTGTCTGGAGGAAGGTTATACTCCTGCACAGTTTGGTGCAAAATTTTTGCCCATTCCGTGAGTGTCTGAGACACAAGGGTCGCCGCTACTACGGGCCGTAGGGCGGATCCCAACAAGGCGAACATGGCTCTACTCACCACTTCTGACCTCCTGTCAGTGGGGTCCTTAAACGCAGGAGTCCCCTCCATCGGGAGAGTGGTGGCCTTGTTTAAACGGGCGACTGGAGGGTCGACCACCGGGGGAGAAGCCCACTTTTTAAGCAGGGCGTCTTCAAAGGGGTATCTAATAGACAAACGCCGCGGGACCATAAAAGTCTTCTGCGGCTTTTCCCAGACCTGGTCAATGAGCTGGTCAAAGAAAGGTACATATGGAAAAACCTTTTTAGAAGGCTTGGTCTTAAAAGAACCAAAGGAGACTGTATCCGCCTGAGGTTCTGCGGTCGCAGCATTTAGCTTGAGAGTGTCCCTCACAGCATCAATGAGTTCACTAACAAGCGCCCTGTCATTTACTGACTCAGAACTGGAGTCTTCCTAACAAGGAATGTCCTGTTCAAAACCATCCAAATATTCAGAGCTAGGGTCCTGAGCAGCAATAGCTAGGCCCATATCTGAATCAGAGCACTCCCCTTGTGGAGATAAAGTGGGGAGAGGGCGCTTTTTTGCTCCCTTATGCTCACACACAGCTTCCATCCTGGTCAGAAATGATTCCAGGACTGCCGACAACTGGTCCATAGGGACCGCAGGTGCTGGAGCACTGGCTGCTGCCTCTGGCATGTGAGGGGAAGCTGGTGACTCTGACTCCATAATGTCCCTCTCTGAGACCACCCACAGGCTGTGCTGACTGAAGTAGGGGAATGCCCAGGGAACCCACCAACCTGACCAGGACCGCTCGGTTCCGCTGCTCTGTCTCACTGCGCCGCGCTGCTCAGCGTGAGTGAGCTGAGAGGAGAGAGTGTGAGGAGATTCGCGCCGTTCCCAGCGGCGCTAGAGGCCAAACTAGTGCCAGAAAAACGTGCAGCTACAAGAAAATGGCCGCCGCAATGTGCTCCGGCGGGCCACGGCAAGATGGCCGCCAATGTAAAAATCAGCACACACACAAAACATGGCGCCGAACGGCGCCCAGGCCCCTCACATCCAAAAACAAAACAGCCCCAGCGAATGCAGAGCCGCATGAGCCCCCCCCCAGGACAGTATGGCCCCCAGGCACCCCACACAGTACAGCGCCAGCACTAGTGAACAGAGAGTGACATTAAAAAGCACAGGGGGAGACAGGGAAATCCCCCACACAAGAAACACACAGCATGTACTCACCTGCAGCCAGGAGAGACTACTTACCCGTCCCCTGAGGGACCCACTGGTGTGTTTCTGACAGAACTATCACAGTGCGGTACCGAGTAGCTGTCGGCCCGGTCCACCGCGAAAGATACAGCCGGACTGTTCTATCTTGAGAGGACCGCGGAGCTGAAAGCCCACCGGCCACCCCTGGAGTCGTGGGGCATGTCGTGAACTGAGTCTCACGCACACAAGGCGAGGATCAGCACGCTCGATGGTTGGACAGGGAAGACTACGAGGATATCTTGTACCCAACCTGTTGCCCAGCCGACAGTTGATAGAAGATCTCAAAAGAATAAAATAGGAAAAAAATTCCCAAAGGAATAAAAATAGGTCAGGAGACTGGCTCCTGAGAGAGCCACGTCTTCTCCTTCTGCTAGGCAGAAAAAAACTGAGGTCTGCTGACTGCAGTGGGAGGGTTATGTCCGGAGGGACCGCCCCCCTGGGCGGGGCTGTTCAGCTCTGGCTGTTTAGAATGTATGTATAACATCTCATATTCTGCCTAGGTCTTCTCCTGCAAGCAGGGACATAACCCACGTGTAAAGGTGTATAAGACACGCTGTGTCAGTCCATGGATGACAAGAGAAATAATAATTTTTCTTCTTCATTTTCAAAAACAAATGAGAGCTGTAAAATACTCACCATGCCTCTCAGCAAATAGCTTGGGGTGTCTACTTTCCAAAATGGGGTCATTTGGGGGGGTTTTGTGCTATTTTGGCATTTTATGGCCTTCGAAACTGTGATAGGTAGTGAGGAGTGAAATCAAAAATTTGTGCCTAGAAATCCTGAAGGCGGTGCTTGGTTTTCGGGGTCCCGTACGCGGCTAGGCTCCCAAAAAGTCCCACACATGTGGTATCCCCGTACTCAGGAGAAGCAGCAAAATGTATTTTGGGGTGTAATTCCATATATAACCATGGCATGTGTGAGCAATATATCATTTAGTGACAACTTTTTGTAATTTGTTTTTTTTTTTTGTCATTATTCAATCACTTGGGACAAAAAAAAATATTCAATGGGCTCAACAGGCCTCTCAGCAATTTCCTTGGGGTGTCTACTTTCCAAAATGGGGTCATTTGGGGAGGTTTTGTGCTGTTTTGGCATTTTATGGCCTTCGAAACTGTGATAGGTAGTGAGGAGTGAAATCAAAAATTTGCGCCCTTAGAAATCCTGAAGGCGGTGCTTGGTTTTCGGGGGCCCGTACGCGGCTAGGCTCCCAAAAAGTCCCACACATGTGGTATCCCCGTACTCAGGAGAAGCAGCAAAATGTATTTTGGGGTGCAATTCCACATATAACCATGGCATGTGTGAGCAATATATCATTTAGTGACAACTTTTTGTAATTTTTTTTTTTTTAGTCAATATTCAATCACTTGCGACAAAAAAAAAAATATTCAATGGGCTCAACATGCCTCTCAGCAATTTCCTTGGGGTGTCTACTTTCCAAAATTGGGTAATTTGGGGGGGTTTTGTACTGCCCTGCCATTTTAGCACCTCAAGAAATGAGATAGGCAGTTTATTCGATTTTTCTTATAACAAAAAGTAGAAAATATCATTTTTTTTCAAAATTTTCGGTCTTTTTCCGTTTATATCGCAAAAAATAAAAATCGCAGAGGCAATCAAATACCATTAAAAGAAAGCTCTATTTGTGGGAAGAAAAGGACGCAAATTTTGTTTCGGTACAACATTGCATGTCCGCACAATTTCCAGTTAAAGCAGCGCAGTGCAAAATTCTGAAAACAGCTCTGGTCCTTTAGCTACAAAATGGTCCAGGGCTTAAGTGGTTAAAAATCCGTCTATTTAGATATTGAATTTTAAAGGAAGATTGGGTGATCTGTCTAAAAGTGTGACCCATCAAAAATTGCGACCCGTCAAAAAGTGCGACCAGCCTAAAAGTGGGACCTTTCAGAAATTGTGATGTTCCATCGCTGCCATCTTGCTACCCACTGCACTTGTCCACAGTAACAATACAGTCAAGGCAGAAAGCTGACATCTTGTTGACTGCACAAGTCTTGCATTTCATTAACAGTAAACTGAGCTCATATAATATAGTTTTTAAAAATCTGTCTATTTAGATATTGAATTTTAAAGGAAGATTGGGTGATCTGACGAAAAGTGTGACCCATCAAAAAGTGGGACCCGTCAAAAAGTGTGACCAGCCTAAAAGTGGGACCTTTTAGAAATTGTGATGTTCCATCGCTGCAATCTTGCTACCCACTGCACTTGTCCACAGTAACAATACAGTCAAGGCAGAAAGCTGACATCTTGTTGACTGCACAAGTCTTGCATTTCATTAACAGTAAACTGAGCTCATATAATATATTTTTTTAAATCCGTCTATTTAGATATTGAATTTTAAAGGAAGATTGGGTGATCTGTCGAAAAGTGGGACCCGTCAAAAAGTGGGACCAGCCTAAAAGTGGGACCAGCCTAAAAGTGGGTGGGACCTTTCAGAAATTGTGATGTTCCATCGCTGCCGTCTTGCTACCCACTGCACTTGTCCACAGTAACAATACAGTCAAGGCAGAAAGCTGACATCTTGTTGCCACCACCGGAGTCTTGCATTTCATTAACAGTAAACTGAGCTCATATAATATAGTTTTTAAAAATCCCCCTATTTAGATATTGAATTTTAAAGGAGGTTGGGTGATCTGTCAAAGTGTGACCCGTCAAAAAGTGTGACCAGCCTAAAAGTGGGACCTCTCAGAAAATGTGATGTTCCATTGCTGCCATCTTGCTACCCACTGCACTTGTCCACAGTAACAATACAGTCAAGGCAGAAAGCTGACATCTTGTTGACTGCACAAGAGTCTTGCATTTCATTAACAGTAAACTGAGCTCATATAATATCGTTTTTTAAAAATCTGTCTATTTAGATATTGAATTTTAAAGGAAGATTGGGTGATCTGACGAAAAGTGTGACCCATCAAAAAGTGGGACCCGTCAAAAAGTGTGACCAGCCTAAAAGTGGGACCTTTCAGAAATTGTGATGTTCCATCGCTGCCATCTTGCTACCCACTGCACTTGTCCACAGTAACAATACAGTCAAGGCAGAAAGCTGACATCTTGTTGACTGCACAAGTCTTGCATTTCATTAACAGTAAACTGAGCTCATATAATATAGTTTTTAAAAATCCGTCTATTTAGATATTGAATTTTAAAGGAAGATTGGGTGATCTGTCGAAAAGTGGGACCCGTCGAAAAGTGGGACCCGTCAAAAAGTGCGACCAGCCTAAAAGTGGGACCTTTCAGAAATTGTGATGTTCCATCGCTGCCATCTTGCTACCCACTGCACTTGTCCACAGTAACAATACAGTCAAGGCAGAAAGCTGACATCTTGTTGACTGCACAAGAGTCTTGCATTTCATTAACAGTAAACTGAGCTCATATAATATAGTTTTTAAAAATCCGTCTATTTAGATATTGAATTTTAAAGGAAGATTGGATGATCTGTCGAAAAGTGTGACCCGTCGAAAAGTGGGACCCGTCGAAAACTGTGACCAGCCTAAAAGTGGGACCTTTCAGAAATTGTGATGTTCCATCGCTGCCATCTTGCTACCCACTGCACTTGTCCACAGTAACAATACAGTCAAGGCAGAAAGCTGACTTCTTGTTGACTGCACAAGAGGCTTGCATTTCATTAACCACTTAACGACCGCCCACTGTAAAAATACGTCGGCAGAATGGCACCGACAGGCAAAGTCACGTATATCTACGTGACTGCCTTTGTATAGTTGGGGGGTCCGATCGGACCCCCCTTCTTTACAGTGAGCGGTCGTTTTACATTGGGGAGCGATCCGGGATGAGGGGACGGCCGTTCGATTCCGGCCACCCCCTCTCGATCGCTCCCGGCGAATGAAAAGCTTCCTGTGCTGTGTAAATGTAAACACAGGCAGAGGAAGTGATGTCATCTCTCCTCGTGTCGGTCTTTTCGATCCGGCGCGAGGAGTGAAGACATCTCACAGTAAGTGCACCAACAGCCCACTGACACCAGTACACGTAGGCACACTTTTCACCGCCCAGTCACCCCCAGATTACCCCCCAGATCACCCCCAGTACCCCAGTCACAGTGCACCGTTTGCAGTGGTCATTTTTTTACTGATCACTGCAATCAGTGTCATTTGTGACAGTAAAAAGTTGCAGGGCAGTTAGGTTTAGGCCCCTTTAGGTCCAGGGTAGCCCCCTAACCCCCCCCTAATAAAGGTTTAACCCCTTGATCGCCCCCCAGGTAACCCTTTCACCCCCTAACGCCAGCGTCACTAAGCGATCGTATTTCCGATCGCTGTATTTAGTGCCGGTGGTGCCCTAGATAGCCAGTTATTTTTTTAGTTTCGCCGCAGGTTTTTATAGCGTCAGGTACCCCCATATATTATTTTAACCCCCTGATTGCCCCTAGAGTTAACCCTTTCACCAGTGATCACCGTATAAGTTTTCCTGGTGACACTGGTTAGCCGGTTAGTTATTTAGGTTACCCGTCAGGTTTTTATATAGCGTCGGGTACCCCCATATATAACCTAATAAAGGTTTTAACCCCCTGATTGCCCCTAGTTAACCCTTTCACCAGTGATCACCATATAAGTTTTACGGGTGACGCTGGTTGGTTAGTTTGCTTTTTATAGCATCAGGGCATCCGCCGTATATAACCCAATAAAGGTTTAACCCCCTGATCGCCCAGCAGCTGATATCAATTAGGTTTTAGCGCCAGAGAGGGTCTGCGTCGCCCCAGGCAGCGTCAGGTTAGTGCCAGTAACGCCAATACCCACGCGCAAAGCATACACCTCCCTTAGTGGTATAGTATCTGAACAGATCTATACTAGCTTCCCCAGCGGTTTAGGGTTCCCAAAAACGCAGGGTTAGCGGGATCAGCCCAGATACCTGCTAGCACCTGCGTTTAGCCCCTCCGCCCCGCCCAGCCCACCCAAGTGCAGTATCGATCGATCACTGTCACTTACCAAACACAACACACATAACTGCAGCGTTTGCAGAGACAGTCCTGATCCCTGCGATCGCTAACAGTTTTTTTGGTAGCGTTTGATACATTTGCTGACAGTCAGGTGTTTTTTTTCCTGTGAATCTTACTAGTATACCCCTAAATTTAGAGCCCAAAATGGCAAGACGAAGGTACACTAGTAAAGAGGCCTACGAGATTCTGAGCATGACAGATAGTGAAGAGGAGGTCACGCATCTGTCAGATTCAGGCTCAGAATACCTTCCCGTAGAAGACAGTGAAGTCAGCGGCTCCTCGTCAGATAGCTCTGACGACGAAGTTGAGGTCCCTGCTAAGGTCAGGCGTACCCGATCCCGATCTTCTGAGGTTGTTGAGGAGCAAGAACCGCAGATCTCTCGTATCATGGAGCAGAGTAGTACTAGCGCCGCCATTCCTTCTGGTGAATTGGCAAGCATCAGCGGCCTAGTACAGCCTGGGCGTACATCCAGCACTGTATGGCGAGTCCCATAAGTGCAGTTCAAGCTGGCGAGGTGGCAAGCACAAGTAGTGTCCCGCTGCCACCAAGAAGACAAAGGCAGGCCCGTCGTGCCCATAGTGCCCTTCCTGCAGAATTCGCCTATCCTGATTGGGTCCCCACCACTTCTGCAGAACCCGTACTTCCCCCATTCACTGCCCAACCCGGTATTCAGGTGGAAACAGCTGATTTTATGCCAATTGATTTTTATTCGCTGTTTTTCACGGAAGATCTCTATAGATCTATTGTGGACCAGAGTAATTTATATGCTGGTCAATTCATCGCCGCTAACCCCCAGTTGCCTTCCATTGCCAAAGATTGGAAACCAATTACGGTTTCCGAATTTAAGACCTTTCTGGGCCTTTCCCTCAACATGGGCACACATAAATTCCCGTCATTGCGTGCTTATTGGTCCACGCACCCAATTGACCACATGCCCGTGTTCTCTGCCTCCATGCCCAGGAAACGATACGAGCAGATTTTGCTGTTCATGCACTTCAACCACAATGAACTTTGTCGTCCACGTGGAGACCCTGAATACGACCGGCTCTATAAAATTCGGCCCCTCATAAACCACTTCAACAAACGTTTTGCAGCCTTGTTTATTCCTGATCAAGTTGTCTGCGTTGATGAGTCCCTGATTACATTTTCTGGCCGCTTGGCTTTCAAGCAGTACCTTCCCAGCAAGCGGGCCAGATACGGGGTCAAGCTCTATGAGTTCTGTGACAGGGCAACAGGCTATGTATGGAGCTTTACGGTTTATGAGGGAAAAGACAGTCAGGTTGAGCCGGTCAACTGCCCAGATTACATAGGGAGCGCTGGCAAGATAGTGTGGAACTTGGTGTCACCCTTATTCGGAAAGGAGTACCACTTGTTTGTGGACAATTATTACACGAGCGTGCCACTGTTTAGTCACTTGTTTGATCATCAGATTGGAGCATGTGGCACCGTGCGACCTAATCGCCGGGGCTTTCCCCAGCGGCTTGTAGATGCCCATCTTAGGCTGGGGGAGAGAGCCTGCGTAAAGTGTAATCACTTGCTCGCTATGAAGTGGAGGGACAATAAGAATGTTTTCCTTCTTACCTCCCTTCATGCAGACACGACAGTCCAAATTCGTACGGCGACTGGTGAAACCCCTCTGTGTCCACGAATATAACCAAAATATGGGAGCGGTGGACCTCAACGACCAGTTGTTGGCGCCGTATCTTATTGACCGTAAGGCGAGATGCTGGTACAAAAAAGTGTCTCTATCCTTATTCCAATTGGCTTTGCTGAAAGCTCATGTGCTATACAGAGCTTCAGGCGGGACTTTATCTCTTCTAAAATTCCAGAATGAGATAGTCACAGAACTCCTTTATCCAGGCGGTTCTGCACCTCACCATCCCCTACCAAATGCAGTAAGCCGGCTGCATGAGAGGCATTATCCGTATGCCCCTCCCGAGTACCCCTACCCAACGAACCCCCCAAAAAAGATGTTGTGTCTGTAGCAAGCGCGGATTTAGGCGTGACACCCGTGTTTTTTGTCCACTTTGTCCTGACAAACCTGGTCTTTGCCTTGGTGAATGTTTTGATCGCTACCACTCAAAAGTGAAGTTTTAGAGTAGGGTACAGCATTTCACAGACTAGGGTACAGCATTTCACAGACTAGGACACACTTACACAGGGTCTCCCAAGATGCCATTACATTTTGAGAGACCCGAACCATTACAGTTGTTAAAGTTTTAAAAAAAAAAATGTAAAAAAGAAAAAAAAAACGTAAAAAACAAAAACACAAAAAAATATATAAAATAAAAAAAACAAAAATAGTTGTCGTTTTATTGTTCTCTCTCTCTCTATTTTCTCTCTATGGTTCTGCTCTTTTTTACTGTATTCTATTCTGCAATGTTTTATCATGCTTGCTTTTAAGGTATGTAATTTTTTGTTTTCAGGTGCGCCATTCAGCTGCAGCGCAGAATTATTTATCTTGACAGCAACAGCGTTTGCTCCCATGATACATAAAGCCGTGACTCCAGTGCTGTAGGAGGTGATTTCACCACCACAGTTTAAAAAAAAAGAGCATATATGCCGAAGCATGGGGGCAGCAGGAGCGATTTTGCTCCTAATGCCGCGTACATACGGTCGAAATTCCGACGGAGGCTTGCCCGTGGAAAAGTTCGACCGTGTGTACGCGGCATAACTTTTTTGCAGGAGGATGCCCCCATGCTTCGGCATATATAAATGGTGCATGTGTGCCCATCATTAGAAGTGGGTGGATGAAGGGAGGTATTCTAATGGTGGGCATACCCACCGATCAATCTCTTTTTTTCGTTCAGCCAACAGGCTGCATGAAAAAAAAAGATTACAATACATGTCCAACAAGGACCAGCAACGTACTGGTATGTTGCTGGACTTTGAATGTTTATACCAGAATGATGCCTGCAGGTTTAGGTATCATCTTGGTATCATTCTTTTCAGCCAGTGGCCGGCTTTCATGTAAAAGCAATTCTAGCAGATAATTAGCCTCTAGACTGCTTTTACAAGCAGTGGGAGGGAATGACCCCACCCCCATATAAACAGCGCCATTGGGAAATTGGGAAAGCATTTTATCACACCGATCTTGGTGTGGTCAGATGCTTTGAGGGCATAGGAAAGATCTAGGGTCTAACCCCCCAATTTTTTTTTAAAAAAAGAGTACCTGTCACTACTTATTGCTATCATAGGGGATATTTACATTCCCTGAGATAACAATAAAAATGGTAAAAAAAAAAAAAAATATGGAAGGAACAGCTTAAAAATAAAATAAAAAAGCAAAATAAATAAAAACAAAAACAAAAAAAAGCACCGCTGTCCCCCCCTGCTCTTGCGCAAAGGCGAACGCAAGCGTCGGTCTAGCATCATATGTAAACAGCAATTGCATCATGCATGTGAGGTATCACCGCGAAGGTCAGATCGAGGGCAGTAATTTTAGCAGTAGACCTCCTCTGTAAATCTAACGTGGTAACCTGTAAAGGCTTTTAAATGCTTTTAAAAATTAATGTAGTTTGTCGCCGCTGCGCGTTTGTGCGCAATTTTAAAGCATGTCGTGTTTGGTATCCATGTACTCGGCCTAAGATCATCTTTTTTATTTCATCAAACATTTGGGCAATATAGTGTTTTTAGTGCATTAAAAATAAAAAAAGTGTGTTTTTCCCCCAAAAAATGCGTTTGAAAAATCGCTGCGCAAATACGGTGTGGACAAAAAAAAAATGCAACACCCACTATTTTAATCTGTAGGGCCTTTGCTTTAAAAAAAAATTATAATGTTTGGGGGTTCAACATAATTTTCTTGCAAAAAAAATTTTTTTTCATGTAAAAAAAAAGTGTCAGAAAGAGCTTTGTCTTCAAGTGGTTAGAAGAGTGGGTGATGTGTGACATAAGCTTCCTAATGTTGTGCATAAAATGCCAGGACAGTTCAAAACCCCCCCAAATGACCCCATTTTGGAAAGTAGACACCTCAAGCTATTTGCTGAGAGGCATGTTGAGCCCATTGAATATTTTTTTTTTGTCCCAAGTGATTGAATAATGACAAAAAGAAAAAAAAAGAAAAAATGTACAAAAAGTTGTCACTAAATTATATATTGCTCAAACATGCCATGGTTATATGTGGAATTGCACCCCAAAATACATTCAGTTTCTTCTCCTGAGTACGGGGATACCACATGTGTGAGACTTTTTGGGAGCCTAGCCGCGTACAGGACCCCGAAAACCAAGCACCGCCATCGGGATTTCTATGGGGGTAAATTTTTGATTTCACTCCTCACTGCCTATCACAGTTTCGGAGGCCATGGAATGCCCAGATGGCACAAAACCCCCCCAAATGACCCCATTTTGGAAAGTAGACACCCCAAGCTATTTGCTGAGAGGTATTGTGAGTATTTTGCAGATCTCGCTTTTTGTCACAAAGTTTTGAAAATTGAAAAAAGAAAAAAAAAAAAAAAAGTCTTTCTTCATTTTCAAAAACAAATGAGAGCTGTAAAATACTCACCATGCCTCTCAGCAAATAGCTTGGGGTGTCTACTTTCCAAAATGGGGTCATTTGTGGGGGTTTTGGGCTATCTTGGCATTTTATGGCCTTCAAAACTGTGATAGGTAGTGAGGAGTGAAATCAAAAATTTGTGCCCTTAGAAATCCTGAAGGCGGTGCTTGGTTTTTGGGGTCCTGTACGCGGCTAGGCTCCCAAAAAGTCTCACACATGTGGTATCCCTGTACTCAGGAGAAGCAGCAGAATGTATTTTGGGGTGCAATTCCACATATAACCATGGCATGTGTGAGCAATATATCATTTAGTGATAACTTTTTGTACATTTTTCTTTTTTTTTTCTTTTTGTCATTATTCAATCATTTGGGACAAAAAAAAAATATTCAATGGGCTCAACATGCCTCTCAGCAAATAGCTTGAGGTGTCTACTTTCCAAAATGGGGTCATTTTGGGGGGTTTTGAACTGTCCTGGCATTTTATGCACAACATTAGGAAGCTTATGTCACACATCATCCACTCTTCTAACCACTTGAAGACAAAGCCCTTTCTGACACTTTTTGTTTACATGAAAACATTTTTTTTTTTTGCAAGAAAATTATGTTGAACCCCCAAACATTATATATTTTTTTAAAGAAAAGGCCCTACAGATTAAAATAGTGGGTGTTGCATTTTTTTTTGAAGGCGGTGCTTGGTTTTTGGGGTCCCGTACGCGGCTAGGCTCCCAAAAAGTCCCACACCTGTGGTATCCCCGTACTCAGGAGAAGCAGCAGAATGTATTTTGGGGTGTAATTTCACATATGCTCATGGCATGTGTGAGCAATATATCATTTAGTGACAACTTTGTGCAAAAAAAAAAAAAGTTTGTCATATTCCCGCAACTTGTGGCAAAATATAAAATATTCCATGGACTGAACATGCCTCTCAGTAAATAGCTTAGGGTGTCTACTTTCCAAAATGAGGTCATTTGGGGGGGGGGGGGGGTTTGTGCTATTTTGGCATTTTATGGCCTTCAAAACTGTGATAGGTAGTGAGGAGTGAAATCAAAAATTTACGCCCTTAGAAATCCTGAAGGCGGTGCTTGGATTTTGGGGCCCCGTACAAGGCTAGGCTCCCAAAAAGTCCCACACATGTGGTATCCCCGTACTCAGGAGAAGCAGCAGAATGTATTTTGGGGTGCAATTTCACATATAACCATGGCATGTGTGAGCAATATATCATTTAGTGACAACTTTTTGTAATTTTTTATTTTTTTTTGTCATTATTCAATCACTTGGGACAAAAAAAAAAAAAATATTCAATGGCCTCAACATGCCTCTCAGCAATTTCCTTGGGGTGTCTACTTTCCAAAATGGGGTCATTTGGGGGGGTTTTGTACTGCCCTGCCATTTTAGCACCTCAAGAAATGAGATAGGCAGTCATAAATTTAAAGCTGTGTAAATTCCAGAAAATGTACCCTAGTTTGTAAACGCTATAACTTTTGCGCAAACCAATAAATATACGCTTAATGACATTTTTTTTTTACTAAAGACATGTGGCTGAATACATTTTGGCCTAAATGTATGACTAAAATTGAGTTTATTCGATTTTTCTTATAACAAAAAGTAGAAAATATCATTTTTTTAAAAAATTTTCGTCCTTTTTCCGTTTATATCGCAAAAAATAAAAATCGTAGAGGCAATCAAATACCATTAAAAGAAAGCTCTATTTGTGGGAAGAAATGGACGCAAATTTCGTTTGGGTACAACATTGCATGTCCGCACAATTTACAGTTAAAGCAGCGCAGTGCAAAATTCTGAAATCCCCTCTGGTCCTTTAGCTACCAAATGGTCCGGGGCTTAAGTGGTTAACAGTAAACTGAGCTCATATAATATAGTTTTTAAAAATCCGTCTATTTAGATATTGAATTTTAAAGGAAGATTGGGTGATCTGTCGAAAAGTGTGACCCGTCGAAAAGTGGGACCGGTCAAAAAGTGCGACCAGCCTAAAAGTGGGACCTTTCAGAAATTGTGATGTTCCATCTCTGCCATCTTGCTACCCACTGCACTTGTCCACAGTAACAATACAGTCAAGGCAGAAAGCTGACATCTTGTTGACTGCTAGGGATGAGCTCGGTGTTCGAGTCGAACATAAGTTCGACTCGAACATCGGCTGTTCGACCGTTGGGCGAACATCGAACGATTTGGGCCGTTCGCGCCAAATTCGAGTGACGCGAACGGCCCACAATACACTGCGCCATCGCAGTGCAATCCCGGCGCAGTGATTGGCCAAGCGTGCACTGTGACCCCTTATGCTTGGCCAATCACAGCGCCGGCAGCTAGGAGAGCCATTATTGGCCACAGGCAGGTTGCCTGTGGCCAATTATAGCTCAGGGGGTTCATCACATGCCCCACACTATAAAAGGCCGCCAGCGCGGCGGCCTTGTGTAGTGTGTTCCGGCGCAGGGAAAGAGAAGGATAGGCAGGGACAGTGTGATATTCTTTGTGCTATTCTTGTGTGCAGGGAGAGAGAAGGATAGGCAGGGGACAGTGTCAGTGTCACATTCTTTGCTAAACCTTGTGTGCAGGGAGAGAGAAGGATAGGCAGGGAGAGTGTCAGTGTCATATTCTTTGATAAACCTTGTGTGCAGGGAGAGAGAAGGATAGGCAGGGAACAGTGTCAGTGTCATATTCTTTGCTAAACCTTGTGTGCAGGGAGAGAGAAGGATAGGCAGGGGACAGTGTCAGTGTCATATTCTTTGCTAAACCTTGTGTGCAGGGAGAGAGAAGGATAGGCAGGGGACAGTGTCAGTGTCATTGTTGCTAAGCCTCCTGCACATTATACACCTGAAGTTAGCCCGTATTGCTGTGTTTTCCTGGTGTGTTGCACCAACAGGCATTTGCAGCACTTACAGCAGGCGTAGTGTGATTCCTGCAAAATATACTCCTGAAGCTAGGCCTTATTGCTGGTTTTCCCATCTCCCTGCAGGCCATTAGAATGTCTGGAAGGCAAACAAGGAGAGGCAGACAGTCAGGAGCCAATAAAAGAGGGCAAGCAGGCTCTGTGTCTAGAGACAACAGTGCTGGTCGTGGACGCGGTGCATCGCCATCAGCACGTGGCCATGGGACACGATTGTCCTTTTCGGCAGCTGGACGTGTTGAGCCGCATCATGCCGAAGACTTGGTAGAGTGGATGACCAAGCCCTCCTCATCCTCTCTCACCCAGGCTCAGGGTACTGGCAAAGCAGCTGCCAAAGCGTCCTCTTCCCTGGTATCAATGTCATCATCAGTCACTCCTTCCCTAGACCAACCATGTCCTCCTGAGGAGTCCCCCGAACTGTTTGAGCACAGTGTTGGGTACATGCTTAAGGAGGATGCCCAGCGTTTCGAAGGGTCCGATGATGATACCCAGCTAGAGGAAGGCAGTAGCGTGAGAGGGGATGCTCAAGAAGGACACCAATCTGGCAGTCATGTTCCAGCAGCTGCAGCATACTGCCAGATTGGCTCCAGTGATAAGGAGGGAGGGGATGATGAGGTCGCTGACTCCACGTGGGTGCCTAATAGGAGAGAGGAGGAGGAGGCACATCTCCAATGAGGCAGGATGCCCTCAGGGGGCCAGCGTAAGGGCAGCACACCGACGGAATCACACCGCAGAGCTCCGCCTGTGCAGGGCACTGCCTCTGCCCGTTAATCAAAAAGTTCTTTGGTGTGGGCCTTTTAGTCGAGTGCATCAGATCGCACAGCTGCTGTTTGCAACATAGGTCTCAAGCGTATATCGTCCATGCAGCTCGTTGGCAAGCCTACCTTAAAGACCCACACCAAAGAACAAAGCGGACCTCTCCTTGCACCGCATCAGCTGGGATTCCCAACCCCACTATACCTTCAGTCCTCTCTGAAACCTGCACTGAGAGGAATGAAGGTGTAGAATTCGGTGTGTCACAGCCAAGTACTTGCGGGCACTCTGCTAGCAGTACACCGACGTCCGATTCTGGCAGGCAAATTTCCCTGCCCCAGCTGCTGGACCGTCAAAAGAAGTTCACTCCCAGCCATCCACATGCCCAGCGGTTGAATGCTAGCTTGGCTAAATTGCTAGCACTTCAACTGTTGCCTTTTCAGTTGGTAGATTTGGCCCCCTTCCGTGAGTTTGTGCAATGTGCGTTTCCTCAGTGGCAGGTTCCCAAACGCCACTTTTTCTCACGGAAGGCAATTCCGGCTCTCTACCGGCATGTGGAAGGCAATGTCTTGGCCTCGCTTGACAGGGCGGTCAGCGGTAAGGTGAAAGTTACCGCTGACTCATGGTCCAGCAGGCATGGACAGGAACGTTGCCTTTCTTTCACGGCCCATTGGGTCACTCTTTTGGCAGCTGGGAAGGATGCAGGACAAGGTGCAGTAGTGTTGGAGGTTGTTCCACCGCCACGCCTCCAAAATGATACTACTGGTTGTGACACACCTCTCTACTCCACCCCCTCCTCTTCTTCCTCCATGGCCTCTTCCTGTGCTTTGTCCTCGGAACCAGCGGTGCTCCGTAGGCGTTCAAGGGGCTACGCAAGAACGCAGGCAAAAAGATGCCATGCCGTGCTTGCGCTGGTGTGTTTGGGGGACAGGAGCCACACTGGGGCAGAGGATCTGTCTGCTCTGCAGGGGCAGGCTGAGAGGTGGTTGACGCCATGCCAGCTTAAGCCAGGAATGGTGGTTTGCGACAATGGCACCAACCTCCTCTCCGCCCTCCAACAGGGACAACTGACCCATGTGCCCTGTGTGGCTCACGTCCTTAACCTGGTGGTGCAGCGGTTCTTGGGCAGGTACCCGGGCTTACAGGATGTTCTGAGGCAGGCCAGGAAAGTCTGTGTGCATTTCCGCAGATCTTATAATGCCAGTGCTCGTCTGGCTGAGCTGCAAAAGGAGTTGAACCTGCCCAAGAACCGCCTTATATGTGACATGCCCACCAGGTGGAACTCAACGTTGGCCATGCTGCAGCGGCTGCACACGCAGCAGAGGGCCATCAATGAGTACCTGTGCGACTACGGCACCAGGACAGGGTCAGGGGAGCTCAGGTTTTTTTCACCACGCCAGTGGGGCATGATCAGGGATGCATGCACTGTCCTGGCACCATTTTAGGAGGCCACGAGGATGGTGAGCAGTGACAGTGCATGCATCAGTGACACTGTACCTCTTGTCCACCTGTTGGAACATACGCTGCGTGGAATAATGGATAGGGCACTTGAGGCAGAACAGAGGCAGGAAGAGGACTTCCTTGCCTCTCAAGGCCCCCTTTACCCAGACAGTGTTCCTTCTGTCCCACCCATCGCACAGGAGGAGGATTGTGTCAGCATGGAGGTGGAGCCTGGCACTCAGCATCAGCAGCAGCAGTCTTTTAGGGATGATTTACAGTCCCAAGAAACCAGTGGACTTGTACGTGGCTGCGGATCATGTCGTCCTTAGTGACCCAGAGGACTCCGGACCGAATGCCTTAGCTAACCTACGCTTCATGGCCTCCCTGATCCTGCAAAGTCTGCGGAAGGATCCTCGCATTCTTCGAATCAAGGAGAGGGACCATTACTGGCTGGCCACTCTCCTTGATCCACGGTACAAGGGTAAGGTTGCGGACCTTATCTTACCGTCGCAGAGGGAGCAGAGGAGGAGACAACTCCGGGAGGCCTTGCAGAAAAGGTGTGTGCAACGCGTTCCCAGAGACTGGGAGGTTACAAACTCCTGGACAACGAGTTGCTGAGGCTTCGGTCAGTCAAAGAAGGAGCGGTGGGGAAAGTGGCCGTCTGACCGATGCGTTCAGACAATTCTTTAGTCCGCAGCCCCAAGGTATGATCGGTTCCAGCAACCATCGCCAGCGTCTGATCTACATGGTGCAGGAATACCTAGGGGCAAGGTCAGACTTGGACACCTTCCCCACCGAAAATCTTCTGGCTTACTAGGTCTTGAGGATGGATCACTGGCCAGAGCTTGCACAGTATGCAATTGAGCTACTGGCCTGTCCTGCATCCAGTGTTCTTTCAGAACGCACATTCAGTGCTGCTGGAGGATTTGTCACGGATCACAGGGTGCACCTTTTCGACTCTGTTGATCGACTGACCTTCATAAAGATGAACCAGTCTTGGATCACCACCAGCTACCAAACACCTGAAGCTGATATAACAGACTAATTTATTTTCAAATGTCACATCCCTTCAAGACTGATGCTGAGAGACTGTCCTGTTATGTTGACTCCTCCATTTTTTGTTTCTGGGTGCCGCCACCAGTGGCTAAGGCCCAATTTTTCAGCCCCTGTTCAACAGGGGCATGTAATTACAATTCTTGATCTAATAATTCACAGCAGGGCCCATTCATGCGCCCAACAAGAGTAACTGAGGGCTCAGTGTTGTGGCAACACCAACATGTAAGGGGCAAATTTCAGCTGAGTATATATGGCAGGCCCCTACTTTCAAACATCCAACACAAACGACTCCTTCTTGCAAACAGAAAGATACAACAGGAAGTGAGAGGAAATCTACCCCTAGGAAGGCAAATTCTCTCCTGTAAGAGTTAATATGGGGAAAAAAAAGTGTCTCCTCTCCACTGATGCTTTATCACCAATTCTTGTTTCAATAAAAACCCAAAAATTTTCAAAAACATTTGTCATTAGGACAGAAAGTGAGGTGAACTGTTCTGAACAGGTGCACACTGCACAGACAGCAAAACAAATGTTACAGGGGTGATAACCCTTCCCTATGTTTTCCAAAAAGCTTAAAAATATATTTTTGGCTGGAGCTACACTCAAACAATGTACCTGTTCAAAATTACAAACAGATTCTACATAAGAACAAACCTACAGTCCCTGTCTTGTATGCACTGCCTGTTCAGAGTATATAGGGCCTTTATTTTGTGTGCGGGGTTCCCCTTAATATCAATACAAGACCCAAAGGGGCTCGGGTAGGGGGGGGGCTGTGATGGGGTAGCTATGCCATTTTTCTTAAAGATTTTCATCCATATTACCGGGACCAGACATTGCATTAACCACCTCCCTACCGGGCACAAAAAACCCCTTCCTGCCCAAGCCATTTTTTCAGCTTTCAGAGCTGTCACACTTTGAATGACAATTGCGCGGTCGTGCGATGTGGCTCCCAAACGAAAAATTTGCGTCCTTTTTTTCCCCACAAATAGAGCTTTCTTTTGGTGGTATTTGATCCTCTGCGGTTTTTATTTTTTGCGCTATAAACAAAAGAGCGTCCATTTTGGAAAAAAAAAACCAAAAAAAATAAAAAAAAAAACACTACTTTTTGCTTTAATAAAAACCCATTTTTTTTTTTCAATTAAAATTTTCCTCAGTTTAGGGAGATACGTATTTTACATATTTTTGGTTAAAAAAAAAAAATATTGCAATAAGCGCGTATTGATTGGTTTGCGCAAAAGTTATAGCGTCTACAAAATAGGGGATAGATTTATAGCATTTTTTTTATTAGTAATGGCAGCGATCTGCGATTTTTATTGTGACTGCGATATTGCGGCGGACACATCGGACACTTTTGGGACCACATTTATACAGCGATCAGTGCTATAAAAATGCTTTGATTACTGTATAAATGTGACTGGCAGGGAAGGGGTTAAATATGTTCCCTTAATGTGTTCTAACTGTGGGGGGGGGGGGAGGTGACCGACTGGGGGAGGTGACCGATGGTTGTCCCTATGTACAAGGGACACACCATCGGTCTCCTCTCCCTCACAGGACGTGGATGTGTGTTTACACACACACACACACAGATCCACTTTCCTGCTCAATTCCCGGGCAATCGCGGGTGCCCGGCAGCAATCGCGGCCGCCGGGCACGTGCATCGGGTCCTTGGGAACGCGGCGTGCACGCACCCCCTAGCTCGTTTTAAAGGCAGGACGTCATATGACGTCCTGTCAGAACGAGAGTGTCCTCCGCCCGCCGTCAATTGACGGTGGGCGGGGGACAAGTGGTTAAAGCCGCAAGCAGTTTTAAATGGCTTTTTTTCCCTTTAGAAGTGTCATTTTGTGCAGGGACAGTTCTAAACACGGGAAACACGTGGCACTTCACAGGCATACTTTAGACACCCCCCAGGTACGATATTTAAAGGAATATTTGACTTTTTTTCACTTTATGCATCATTAAAATGACTGCTCCCAAAAAACAGCCGTTTTTAAAACTTCTTTTTGCATTGATACATGTCCCCTGGTGCAGAACCCGGGTTCCCAAACCCTTTTTAGGACAATAACATGAATAGTCGTTATAATTAGCACTTTAGATTTCGAACGTTCGCATCCATTGTATTTAATAGGGTTCTAAAGTTTGTGCGAACTTTCGGTCCGTTCGCGGGTTCTGGTGCGAACCGAACCCGGGGGTGTTCGGCTCATCACTATTGACTGCACAAGTCTTGCATTTCATTAACAGTAAACTGAGCTCATAATAGTTTAAAAATCCGTCTAGATATTGAATTTTAAAAGGAAGATTGGGTGATCTTTCGAAAAGTGGGACGACCCGCCTAAAAAAAGTGGGACGACCCGCCTAAAAAAAGTGGGACGACCCGCCTAAAAAAAGTGGGACGACCCGCCTAAAAAAAGTGGGACGACCCGCCTAAAAAAAGTGGGACGACCCGCCTAAAAAAAGTGGGACGACCCGCCTAAAAAAAGTGGGACGACCCGCCTAAAAAAAGTGGGACGACCCGCCTAAAAAAAGTGGGACGACCCGCCTAAAAAAAGTGGGACGACCCGCCTAAAAAAAGTGGGACGACCCGCCTAAAAAAAAGTGGGACGACCCGCCTAAAAAAAGTGGGACGACCCGCCTAAAAAAAGTGGGACGACCCGCCTAAAAAAAGTGGGACGACCCGCCTAAAAAAAGTGGGACGACCCGCCTAAAAAAAGTGGGACGACCCGCCTAAAAAAAGTGGGACGACCCGCCTAAAAAAAGTGGGACGACCCGCCTAAAAAAAGTGGGACGACCCGCCTAAAAAAAGTGGGACGACCCGCCTAAAAAAAGTGGGACGACCCGCCTAAAAAAAAGTGGGACGACCCGCCTGAAATTGTGATGTTCCATCGCTGCCATCTTGCTACCCACTGCACATGTCCACAGTAACAATACAGTCAAGGCAGAAAGCCGACATCTTGTTGACTGCACAAGAGTCTTGCATTTCACTAACAGTAAACTGAGCTCATAAGCAGCGATATGGCGGCTTTTTTGGGGGCATCCGATTGGCCCGGGGAGGGGTATCTGTGTCAGTTTCATTCCGGGACACTATTGTCCTGGAATGAAGGTGCCTGGGACAGACCTGCAAAATGCGGGACTGTCCCAGGCAATTCGGGACACCCTATATGGATAGGCCCCCAAGCCAACATCCCCAGATGCACAAGGTAGAGAAATACATCCACACTGGAGGTGGATCACCTCAAGTTTTTTGCCACATGTCCATGCTGTGATTCAACTCTGTATTCTGGTAACCATTGGCACTGAAGTGAAAGTACCAGGACAGACAAAATTTTACAGGCATACCCATTATGGTGCAACTTTCTATGTGAGATCATCTCTAACTGATGTGTCTTCAGCAGTACAAACCGCCCCCCAAATAAAACAAAGCTTTGCTTATACCATCAGGCCCCCCCCTCCCCAGGCAGTAAGCTTACTACTCTTTGAAACAATCTGTGGTGGATCGCTTTTCAAATGGCTTTATAGCAGTGGTGCTAGGCACTGAAGAAGCAGTTGCTTCTGCTGCAAAACCCCCCTTTTTTAATCTCTGAATGTCATATTTACATTGAAGGACCACTCTGGGCAAGTTTGACAGTTGACACCACCTGCCAAATTCTATCTGGAGCCAGAGTTAAAAATATGGGGGGGCCTGCTACATCAGGCTGTAGTGTCAAATTCAGACGAGAGGCAAAAAAAAAAATTGTGGCTCAGCCACCTGTTACTACTGCCCCCTAGCTGCCCATGTTAAAGAACCCCAAGATGTGTAGTATGTTGTGCACAACTTTTTTTTTCAATTACCTAGAGAGTCTTCATTGAATGAGATTTGAATAAAAGATTTATTGTCAATAAAACATTCAGATAAAAATAAGACATTTGGTCATTAGGCTGCTTCTTAAAACAAAAGCTCAAGACTAGTTATAAAAAAAAAAACAAAAAAAAAACGCGAATCACCCCCTCCAATGAATATGTCAAGAGAAGCACAATAAAATAAACAAAGTGATAACAGGTAAATTTGTGGAACTCATGACAGTTTAAACCAGGGGTCTCAAACTAGTAGCCCTCCAGCTGTTGCGAAACTACAAGTCCCATCATGCCTCTGCCTGATAGAGTTATGCTTTAACCATCAGCCTTGCAAATGCCTCATGGGAATTGTCAATTTGCAACAGCTGGAGGACCACCAGTTTAAAACCTTTCCACACTTTTTGGGGGTAGAACCTCTTGGGGGGGGTTACACTGCTGTGTGCCCCAGTTTGAGATTAGTTCCCACTTGCAATCCTGGTCACCATCGTCAAGAGGAGAGGGAATGAAGTGAAACCTAATTATAGTATAAAATAGGTCTCCAGAAAAGGCAAGTGGAAATCTCCCAAGAGAAGAAAGTGGAAACCTGCCAGAGGGTTCCAAGCCTTCACCACACAATGGAGTGGTCAATCAATAGGCTTCAAGTATAAGTGGGTAAGAAATGACACTAACCAATCAGATGTTTGAGACTTTAACAGTCCAGGTTAGAGAATAGAAGAAATGAGCCGATTGGCTGCCAAGGATAACTCCAGCACAATATCACACAATCCCATGTGACATACTTGAAGGTACAAAACTTCTGTTCACCAAGTTCTCCTTGTGCTTCTGATGACCTCAGCAATCATCTGCTTAGATCGATGCTCAGGATGAGAACCACAAGGAAAAATAAAATAAAAGTAAATTCTCTCCCTGGTAGGTCAAAATTGCATGCAGATTTTCCGCACACGATTTGGACATGAATCACACTGCATACAACTCGAGCCCATTTTGAATGGGCTCAAATCACACTGCAAAGTTTTCAGCATTTGCATGAGTACTTTTATTGGCACTGATACAGATACTGGTATTGGTGCAACCCTAGGTAAAACCATTGCCAACAACAGAGGAAGAAAAAAATAAATAAACACTAATGGGAGGGCTGAATAGCAGTAAAACAGGGTTCTAAATCTTTGCCACAAAAAATAAAAAATAAAGTTTTGTCTGAACATACAAGTTAAACCTGTTATCTGCCCTGCATGGGGAGAAGTTTTATTTTAAGAAGTCTCCACTCAAGTGGGCCCCCGATTTAGGTCCCTCTGTAGCAAGACAGAAGGATAACTGGTACCTGTGCAGCATAGGTACTAGAGCTGATAAAGTTTTTTTTTTTTTTTTCAAAGTCTAAGCAGCAGCAACATTTGGTTTTATAACCCAACCTCAACCTACAGATAATCTGCACAGACAATACAAAAAAAAAAAAATATATATAAAAAAAAACATTTGAATTTAAAATTTCAGACTTCACAATAAAAAAAAAAAAAAAAAAAAAAAAAAAAAAAAGCTAGCCTTTTGAAAGTGCGTTTTCCATATTGGACACTAAAGGGCTCAGCGTCCATTCTGAGAAGTCTGGTTGCAGGAGGGAATGTGCAAAATCACAATCGCAAAAAGCTAATTGCAAAAGGGTAATCGGTTGCAGAATTTACGCCAATTTTGCCCCTTCCATAAAGAGGGCTACGTCAAATCCCATGTACAAATTTCCGGTAAAAATACAATAAAAAAAAAAAAAAAAAAAAAAAAAAAGTCCAACATTCTAAAAACGGTTGCCGTTTTTAGGGTCGTTAAGTAGTCCAACTTTTCCTGTGGCATAAGTATTCGGTTCAGAGGCCATCACAAAGGCCCTGTGTCAAACGGAGTTTTCGTCTACAAGGCCGCCATCCATCTTAGGATACGGGCAGGAAGCCTTCACCGCTGCCGACGCTGGCAAACTCACGATCGTACCGGGTCTCGCAGCCGCATTCCTCCACCAGGACCACCTCCTCCCAGAAAAGCCGGCCTCCGCGGCACTGCAGGGGGATAGAGATGCGTCTGGACTGTATAGGGGAGCAGGAAGTGCAAGGCTGGGACAGTCTGGCTGGCCAGCCGGGGACATAGAAGGAGTTGCACTGGCCGAAGCAGAATTTGTTGGGGATCCGCATTGGGGCGCAGCTTTCCCTGTAGATGTTCTGGAATGAAAAATGAGAAAACATTAAAATAAAAGGCATTACTTCATACCAGTTCCTGGAGGGCCAGAAAATATAAAATAGGGGCTCATTTAGTAAGGGGGGGGGTGCAAAAAATAAAAAGTTTTGGGAGGAGCAATCTTAAGTGGAACCAAAAAAAGTTTCCTTTACCACAATGAATCTTGGCATGAATGGTTTAGGGTAGACATGTGCAATTCATTTAGTTCCAAATTCGTTTAACAAATTAGTTAATTCCGAATTTTTGGATTTCCAAAAAAAAAAAAAGGAGCAACGAATACAGACAAATTTTTCGACAGTGCGCAATATTAAAAAAAAAAACCTGTCACCACATTTCTTTTCAACAAGTTATACGTGCAGACAACACATTTAAACACATCTGTAAAAGCCTCCCTTGCATACACATCCAAAAGCCCAGAGACTGCTTGATGGGTGCCATCAGAGCTGTCACTTTAGGATTCCCCTTTGCTCCCCCCAGCAGCCAAATTGTTTAGTTGTTAGGGAGGGGTGGAAGAGCTGGGCCAGCACAGACCGAAGACACTCTGGGGAGAGGACCATGTGGAAGGGGGGGGAGAACTGTCACTGTGGCAGGAAATTGACCCCCTCCTGGAGCGGTCACATTCCCTAGCTAGTTCAAAGACTGATTGCAAGTAACTTTACCGATTTGCAAATAAATTAAAAGGCAAAAAAAAGATTTTTCAATCTTAGACAGATGCACTTTGGTTGTGATACTTAAAGTATGACAAAAGAAAAAAAAAAAAACCCACACACACCTTTGGGATAGAGTAGAGAAGGATTAAAACCTGTCAGTTTTTATTGCTGTCTGCGTCCCCGTTAAGGAGATTTACCCTCCATTTGTCCTGCTTACCATGATCATTGAAAGTAAATGACAATCCCAAATTTTGGCTTGTCCCCAGAAAAGAGGGGGAATCTTCCAATGGGGGACACTAGTTCTGGTGACCAAGGAATTCCCTTAAACTTCCCGTTTGACTATGGGACGCAGATGAAAGGGGGGAAAAAAAAAAAAAAACGAACTTTTCCTAAAGGACATGCGGCTTCCATTAATTTATTGCACCTCAATCCTTCAATGTAGTGGCTGCATTTTTTTCTCTCCCCCCCCTCCTTATTTTTAACCTGGCGATTGGACCAGTAACACTCCCCATCTTAGGGTGTCTACACTCACTCCTCCACTGTATCTATGGAGGAGCAACATAGCCACCCTAGGATAGTTACTGAGTTGCGGCTGGTGGAGAAAAAAAAAAAAACACTTGGGGCAGCAAACAGGCCCCCAGGGTCCTCTGCAATCTTCAGAAAAGGTTTGTGACCAAATCACACAACAGACCAATATATATTGTAATACAATTCTACATATCAGATCACAATGTAACCCACAGGCAATTTTTTTTTACCTGGACAAAAGGCATAGCATTACACCTGGACCTCTTCAGCGCTTCCTGTGCCAGTGGCAGAACCTGGTCTGGATGGGACCTGGGCTTCTCTTTCTTGATGGTGTTCTCCCACACCATTTTTCTCCGTAAGGCTGCTTCATCCATGCTGTCCCTGGACCCCATACCTTGCATTCCTTGGGACAAGGGCTTCTCAGAATCTACCTCGCCTTTCCTGACAAAAGGGGAATTTAAGAAAGCAAGAGGAGAGACACCATGAGCCTCAGCCATGGATCTAAAGCGAGATCTTCCATGGATTGTGTCCAACCGGATCAACGTCGGCCCGGCTTTGTTGAATGGAGTGGAAGAGACTATAGCGGGAAGCAGGAGCATTACAAACTGTAGCAAGGACATCTTTCTTGGGGTATGGCGGGTTTAAGATTGTTCAATCTGGGGATCAAGCCCCTGTCGTCTAGCTGGGTCGAGGGCCTAAAGAGAGCCCCACCGTCGTAGGTTCAAGTTCTTTCCTCAGATACTATGGAGGCTCCGCTTTATATACCCAGATGAACCACGAAGCTGAAGAGAAACAAGGCTTGACGTAGAGAGAAAATTGCCACCTTTGTCACACCTGTTACAAAATGAGCAAGAGAAAAGGTTTGTTTTTACTGAGGTCTGCTGGATGGTTTCAGGCAACAAGTCCTGTTTGAGTTTCATGAATGACAGGTGACACAGTGGGGTTGATTATAAAACTAGAGTGTGCAACAATCTGGGAGCAGCTGTGTATGGTAGCCAATCAGGTTCCAACTTCAGCTTCTTCAATATATATATATATATATATATATATATATATATATATAGGGTTTCTATGCAGAGCTGCGCCAGATTTTGCACTCTCCAGTTTTAGAGAATAAACCCGTGTGTCTGCACATAAAATAAATGTCTAAGATCTGAACCCAGAGCGGCCTACAGAAACAAGAGTAGATACAGCAGGCACTAGGTCCAGTGGATAAAAGGTTTCTACCAGAAACTTGTGTCACGGTGCCAACACCTGCAGAGTGTTCTGATGCTTGGTACAGCAAGTCTGACTACACCTTGTGCGTTTATTACATCCGTGTCCAATCCTGGTGTTTTTTGGTACCCAGGAGGTACAAGTGCAGTGTCAAATCTGAAACAAGCAAACCCTGTATCTAACGGGACCCACATTTAGAGCCGCATGCGTTCAGTGAGGCAGAATCCCTGAATGCATACAGCTTTAAAACACAAGTAGGGCTTGGTAAAGTGTCCAGGCTGCTGGCAGACGGTCTGGACGCTGCACCTGTACCCCCAGGCTCATGAAAATTCCAGGATAGATTGAGCCCGAGGCCCTACCAAGTCTACAGAGAATGTTTGTTATTGTCATATCAAGGAACATTTGTAGGTCCATCGTTGGTGTTCCCTAGACAAGCTTGCTTGGGGAAGTTGATTGCCTGCAAAAAATCTAATTTATGGTTTCCTCAACCAGTTAACCACTTCAACACAGGGCTTTTTATACCATATCAATACCGGGCCTATTCTGGCACTTCTCTCCATGTACAAATCATTCTTTTGCTAGAAAATTACTCAGAACCCCCAAACATTATATATTTTTTTTAGCAGACACCCTAGGGAATAAAATGACGGTCATTGCAACTTTTTTTCCTTGCGCAATAATTTTTCAAACGCCTTTTTTTGAGAAAAAGATTAAAACAGTAAAGTTAGCCCAATTTTTGGGAAAAATATGAAAGATTGTTTACGCCGGATACCAAACATGTCACGCTTTAAAATTGCGCACACTCATGGAATGGCACCAAACTTCGGTACTTAAAAGTCTCCATAGGCAACGCTTTAAAATTTTACACAGGTTACCAGGTTAGAGTTACAGAGGAGGTCTAGTACTAGAATTGTTGCACGCGCTCTAAAGCACACGGTGATACCTCACATATGTGGTTTGAATGGAGTTTACATATGTAAGCGGGACTTGCGTGTGCGTTCGCTTCTGATCGCGAGCTACCGGGGACAGGGGCATTTCATTTTTTTTTATTATTTATTTTATCTTAACACTTATTTTACTTTTTTATCACTTTTATTCTTATTACAAGGGATGTTTACATTCCTTTGTAATAAGAATGTGTGTGACAGGTCCTCTTTATTGAGAGATGCGGGGTCAATAAGACCCCACATCTCTCCTCCAGGCTGGAAAGCATGAGATCGTGAATTTTTCACTGATCTCACACTTATTAGCCGCAATGGCGGCTTTGTTTACATCTGAGGAGCCGGGTGTGACGTCATCACATCGCGCCCAGGCCTCCGACGATCATAGAGATGACTGGTGACCATCTGGTCACCAGTCATCTCTATGCTCGTTACGTGACCCACCACCGGCGCCGGACAATTCTCTCCGGGTCCCCGATGGCACGGGAGAGCCCGGAGAAGCACCAGATGGAGGGGGCATCCCCCCCCCTGCCACCTATAGGAACGATCAAGCAGTGGAACCCCCGTTATGATCGTTCTTATGGTGCGCAGAATCGCCGGCACAAGAAAAGGATATCTGAATGATGCCTCTAGCTGCAGGCATCATTCAGAAATCCCCCCCTCAAAGCTGAGGAAGTCATTTGACGTCCACCCAGGATGGGAGATCCCATCTGTGGACATCATTTGACTATGGGCAGGTAGGTAAGTGGTTGTAAACCACTTTTGACTACTTCTACCTATAGGTAAGGCTTGTTCTAGGCCTACCTATAGGTAGTGGAAATATCTCCTAAAAGTGTGCCGTTTAGGAGATTTCACTTGTTAACGGCGCATACGCGGGGAAGAAACAAAAGTACCGTTTCTTCCCAGCCTGTTCTGCAAATTGTGGCTCGCATGCGCGGGAGTGACGTCACGCAGCTCTGGCGAATCAGTGCTGGAGTCCGCAGCCCGGAAGGTAGAGGAGACAGAAGATGGACACTTCCTACTGTGGGGACATGGCTGGATTCTTTTGCAGGCAAGTGTCACATAATGGGCATACTAGCTCATTATGCTTTACATTTGCAGGCTGTTCATGTAGCAAAAGAGGAAGTAAAACCCTTTGGCTGCCAAATGACCAGGCCACTTTGTGATTCGGCACTGCATCGCTTTAACTGACATTTGCGCGGTCGTGCGATGTTGCTCCCAAACAAAATTTAAGTCCTTTTTTCCCCACAAATAGAGCTTTTTGGTGGCATTTGATCACCTCTGTAGTTTTTATTTTTTGCGCTAAACGAAAAATTTTGAAAATTTTTTTTTTATTTTGCTAGAAAAAATATCCAATTATTTTTTTTAACGCAAATTTCTCAGTTTAGGCCGAAATGTATTCTTAATTTTTTTACCAAAAATATTGCAATAAGCGTATATTGATTGGTTTGCACAAAAGTTATAGCGTCTACAAAATAGGGGATAGCTTTATGGCTTTTTTTTTCCCCCCCACTAGTAATGGCGGCGATCTGCGATTTTTATCGTGACTGCGACTTTATGGCAGACAGCGGACACTTGACACATTTTTGGGACCATTGTCATTTTTGCACCGATTACTGTAGGGGGCGCTGAAGAGCTTAAGTGTCCTAGGGAGTGATTCTAACTGTTAGAGAAGCTACCAGTGACATGTCAGCGATCACTGTTCCCGATCACAGGGAACAGTAGATCCCTGACATGTCACTAGGCAGAACAGGGGAATGCCTTGTTTACAAAGGCATCCCCCCTGTTCTGCCTTTGCTGACTGCAATTGCAGGCCGCCCAGAAGCAGAGTTACCAGGACCCGCGGGCGCACTCACGAGGCACGCACGCCCGCTGGCCGGCAAACTTAAAGGGACGTACGCTGGGAGATACGAAATCTCATGCAGCTGTGCATGGTAGCCAGCTTCTAACTTCAGCTTGTTCAATTAAAGTGATTGTAAACGATCACCTTGTAAAAAAAAAAAAAAAAAAAAAAAAAAAAAAAAAAAAAAAAAACCCTCACACAACCCAAACTACAAATAGCTTTCCTTTTAAGCATGGGTTCCTACTGACAGCGGCATTGAAATAATGCGAGTTCAGCTGAACTCGCAAGATTTCATTCCCGCATGTCAGTCCAACATCTGTGTGGGTTCCTGCACAGATGTCTATACAAATCGCACCGCGAAGTCACCAATAGTACAGAAACTTGGGAATCAGTGCCAGAAACTACTTTTGAGAATCAGTGTGGCGCCACCAATGCGGCGTCGCACCGATTCAGACGGTGCCATCGCTGGCAACAGCCGCCGATTTGACATGTCAAATGGCTTCAATGTGAACCTAGGCTTATAAGTGATCACATTCCCTTGGTTCTCAGCTGCATAAGAGCTGGGGGGAGGAGAAACAGCACAACACTGATCTTCCCAGTGAACAGCTGTATGGAGGGGGCCCCCCCCCCCCCCATCGGAAGTCTGATCATTGGAGAATAGGCAGTGTTCCCAGCATAGCTAGAAAAGTGGCCAGTGTACTGCTTAGCATGGTCAGTTTTTAATAGGAAAGTAGAGACTGACAGGAACACCTGGGATTTTACATAAATACAAAGAGAACAGGATACTTTATCATTATAAGTACATGGTACAGCAGGCACATATCAGGAATATGAAGTGTTGGGGTAGCAAACTAATAAAACCTGGAAGCCAATTGGTTTACATGCAGATCTGCACCAAAATTTTGCACTCCACTTTTAGTAAATCAACCCAATCTCACTTGTCTTGGGCAGAGCTGCTATTAGAAATCATGGGGCCCCATACAGCCTACCTGACAGGGCCCCCTTCCAAAAGTGACTGGAGGACAGATTTAATCTGTTTCTCTGTAGCCTCAGCTGCACAGATGAATGAATAGGAAGCGCATTGAAGCTTCCTGCTCATTCCCAAACTGAAGCATAGTAAACAGTTTGTTATGCTTCAGCCATAAATGGACACAATAGTGATTGAACACTGAGCAAAAAAGTACCATTCAGGAATGAAGGGGCCAGTAAATTACAGTTACTGGCCCCTTCAACCGCTCTCCATCCTGAAACCCCTGCTTGCTGCCGGCAGCAGAGGGGAGTCGGCAACAATGTGGGGGAAAGGGGCATAGGGAGGTCTGGACAGCAGATGGAAGGGGTGCATGTGCTCGAACCAATCCCCCTGCAGTGCAGCCAGAGGGAGAAAGGCAAATCTGCCAGCGCTGCAAGGGGAGGCATAAGAGGACTGGTGTCTGCAATAAGACAGTACAGCCAGACCTCCTGCTCAGCAGGTGCTCTTAGACTTTAGGTCCTGCACCATTTTGGAGCAAATGCAATGCAATTTCAGCCATAGTTTGTATGGCTGAACTCACATTACATGTGAGGTTTGTATGGCTGAATTTGCATCGCACACATCACATGCGCAGCAATGCAGTGCGAATCACATGCAATGTCTGCCATCGCACTAGTGTGAACCCAGCCTAAAGCAGGACCATCTGCACTAACATGAATGTCATATTGGGAGCAGCATCTGTCCGTGCAACCGCTGCATCCCAATAGACATTGGTGGGCCTGCCTACACAGAACACCTGTGCATCCCCATGTGGGTAAACATGGCCCTCCACAGGTATACAGTATAGTACATCCTGTGTGAACAGGGCCTAAACGTTTGAATCTGTTCACATGCAGGAGATGCCGTTTGGAAAGTATAAACTGATTGATAAATGTCCCTCTCGGGTTTATAAAGACCTCTGGGAATGAGGCCAGGTTCACCCGGTTACTGTGTGGCCCAATGACTGCTCCAGCAGGAACAGTGCAATGTGCGTATCAGTGCATCGCACCGCTTGATTTATTAAATTATTTACATATGGCTGGCCCCACGGAAGTGGGCCTTTAAAGGGGTTGTAAACCCTTGAGGTTTTTCACCTTAATGCATTAAGGTGAAAACCCTGTAGTGCAGCTGCCCCCAAGAGCCCCCCCCTTTTACTTGAACCCGATCGTGCTTTAGGCAAGATATAAAAAACAAATACGCTCTGTTTTTGGGCCCCATTACAGGTATAAACAAATACACATGTTGTATTACACCGATTGTCAGGAACAGAATTTATTTTGGGTTGGTCTTTGGTGGAGTTATAGTAATAAAACAGCACTTTTCACAATTTTGTACAATAAAAGATACATCCATTTACCACCAAAATGAAAGCCCAACAGTTGTCCTAGCAAATGTCAAAGTTGCAAAACTGTGTTCAGGTTTATCACTTTCCTTTATGAGCAGGGCCCTCAGATTTCTCCTGTATTCAATTTTATTGCAACTGTACTGTCTGCCCCAACGTTGTGTAGCGGCCTCACCCCTCTCTCCCTTTCTCATACTCAGCTTGTCTTTCTTCGTCTAGGGGGTGTTAGTACCGGGGAGGAGGGATGAGATACACCACGGCCCATGTCCTCCATAGCGAAGAGGTGAAGGCCAGAAGATTGGGTTTTGTGTAGGTGTCCTAGAGTCAAGTCCAGTACTTCGTCCCTGACTCCTTTGCTCCTAGTAACCAGAGTTCCACACAGTGAATAGGTCCAACTCAGTTTTATTCTTCTTGGCTAACATACAGTTTCTTTACTGAGTAGTAATGGGGATAGATCGAGGCACAATCCTTTTCCCTTCTCCTGCTAAGGACTGTGGTATCACCAGTGGTAAAATAGTCACTGCCACTGACTGTGGAAGAACGTGAATTACCTTCGCTAGCACGGCGAAGGAAATCCGTCCAAGGGAGAAACCGGAGGCCTCTGTCACCAGCGATGCTGCGCCGGACTCTCCAGAGAATTTCCGCACGCCAGTCCTCACAAACTCAGACACGGGCACCCAAGGAGTTAGGGCCCCCTCTGATTCCTCCACCCTCACGGAACTCAGTCGAAGGTACTGAGACCCAGGCGTCCGCCATAGTACCTCACCCCAGGCTAAAGGTGCCTAAGATGGACTCCATCTCCGCTCCAGCCAGGCCAAGGGCACCTAGGCCTGGAGCACTGGAACGCCAGCACACAAGCTGAAGGTGCCTGGGTGCGGCCAAGTCCTCCGACTCCCACTCTGAACCCCATGGTAAGGGCATCCGCCCCTTTCATCCCCTCTCCCTTTGCGTCACAGCGGGTTCCCCGCCCCACCAGCTCCAGGGGAGGACAAAAAAGGTACAGTCTTGCGGTGTGAGTTCAGCTCCGGCCCAGGGCAACAGCGCCACCCATGGACCGCAAGGAACCACACCAGAGTCCTCCAAGAACCAGAAAAAGGTCTCGGATCCCCCTAGCAATTTGTGCATCTGGGTTACACTACCACCCAGACGCCTTTTAAATTCAAACACCCGCTACAGTTGTAAAGCGCAGCGCAAACTGTTGGCACTATATAAATCCTGAGCAGGTTACCAAGCAGTCTCCTACACAAAAAAAAAAAAAAAAGCCCGAAGCTAGATCATAAACACGCGCTGCAAAACACCAAGAAACGCATGAAGCACATGCCCAGGTGTGAACCCAGCTTTCATCCCACCACAGCAGCACTGCTGTGCCATCCAGTGCTTTGCAGAAAAATGTAAACAAGGCTCATTCACACCATTTGCCAGTGTTCTTGCACTAAAATACAGGTTGCCGCCAGTGGTTTTCGACGTGCCCCATTCACATGTCAACGCTGGAGCAATGTGCAGAAAAATGCAGCAGACAGATTTTTCTACACTGTACTGGTTGACACCACGTCAAACAGCACAGTTGCTGTGCACTGGCATGAGTAAAGTCACTAATGCCCTGTACACAATCCGAATATCGTACGACAGAGCGTACGACTTTTT
The DNA here is from genome assembly GCA_029206835.1 of Rana muscosa. Taxonomy (NCBI): domain Eukaryota; kingdom Metazoa; phylum Chordata; class Amphibia; order Anura; family Ranidae; genus Rana; species Rana muscosa. Next base: position 304,234,050 of record CM055118.1, on the reverse strand, counting down.
GCTTAATAGTCGCAAGTAAAATTAAATAGGTTATTAAAGTCACGAAAATTCTCGTACGACAGAAAAAAAAAAAAGGGAAGTGATGTCATGTATTTGTATTGTATTTTCGGACGACAACTGTACTGACTAAACAAAAATCGTACGATTTGTTATCGTACAAGGAAAATTTGTGCATGTCCGATAAAATAATAATATCGGATGAACTGCCATGATCGGCTCTCGAAGCTCTGTACTAACGATCCGATTAGCGTATGATTCTTTCTCGGACGACATTTGTCGTACGATATTCGGATCGTGTGTATGGGGCTTAAGGCTACTTTCACACTGGGGCGATTTTCAGGCATTTTGTGCACAAAAAAAACCTGTAAAGTGCCCATCAAGCCACCCCAGTGTGAAAGCCGGAGTTGACACTGAAGCAGTGCGCTTGCAGCATCTTTGTGGGGGTTGCAGTAGCGGTGAATTCACCACTCCTAAAACGCCCGCCATTGAAATCAATGGCCAGCGCTACCGAAGCGCCAATTTGTGGGTGCTTTTAATTTAACCCCTTTGTTCGGCTGCTACCGAGGGTTAGCGGCCATAAAGACGGTAAAGCAGACACGCCCCCAGTCCAGTGTGAAAGTGCTTTTAGTGATATTTCAAATAAAAAGTTGTGCAGCAAAGTGCATGCAAAATCCAGCATGTTAAAATGTTGCGTTTACTGTGCAGGCCACTGAATGTAGCACCCCTTGCTGCAGCTCGCACCACACCAGCTTTGCGGTGTAAAAGGTTCATACTTTTGCTAGTAGTGCCCTGTGTTTAGCAAGTGCAGAAAAAAACACAGGTCACCACTGATACTATGAATGAGCCTCAAGGGTGGCCGTACATTAATTTTTACGAACCAGTGGGTTAAAGGGGGGGGGGGGATTCCCCACTGTGCTATTGTATTCTGACAGCAAGGAACCTTTCAGAATACAATGATCAATGCCGCTAGCACTGTTCAGGTGTGTGAAAACACGGTCAAATTGTTGATCAACTAGTGTACAACCAGCTAGCCCATACACAAGATCTAAAATTTGGCCGGACCTGGCTGAATTTCAATTTATGTATAGCCAGTTTAAGGGTTACTTTGATAGGATTACCCTGTAGGTTTTATTTCATAGTGAGGGAGACCCTTTATTGTTCCATTCCCCCATAAGCACGTCAGCTGGTAGATACTCAGAAGAACGGACAAACTAATTCTGATGCCTGTGGGGTGATCTGTATGGAGAAGATCAGAGGACAATAAACACAAGTGTACAGAGAATCGACACTCCGGCCGGTGGCAGTGTATACACAGCCCATAGACAAGTAGGTGACAGTTTCATCTGCAGTGGATGGAGGGAACAACTGTCCATAGAAATTACTGCAACCACTCAGCTCCCCATTATCCAGGGCAGATCATGGCATGACATATATGGCACATTTTTTTTACTACCCAATAGGGGACATTTATGCATGGCAAAATGTAGATATATACTGTAGTAATTTTATTACAGCACCTTCTCTCCCCATAAAAGTTATACCGTATTAAAATTACTTTAAAGTATTACGGTACAGTGCCTTGAAAAAGTAATCATACCCTTTGAAATTTTCCATATTTTGTCATAAAACCAAAAACATAAATTTATTGGGATTTCATGTGATAGACCAAAAAGTGGCACGCAATTGTGAAGCGGAAGGAAAATTAACATTTTTTTACAAATAAATATGCGAAAAGTGTGGTGTGCATTTGTATTCAGCCCCCCTGAGTCAATACTTTGTACAACCACCTTTCACTGCAATTACTGCCAGTCTTTTTGGGGGTGTCTCTACCAGCTTTGCCCATCTAGAGAATTACATTTTTGCCCATTCTTCTTTGTAAAATAGCTCAAGCTGTCAGATTGGATGGTGAGCGTCTGAACAGCAATTTAAGTCTTGCTGCAGATTCTCAATTGTATTTAGGTCTGGACTTTGGGGCATTCCAACACATGAATATGCTTTGATCTAAACTTAGCATTCCATTGTAGCTCTGGCTGTATGTTTAGGTTCGTTGTCCTGCTGGAAGGAGAATCTCCACCCCAGTCTCAAGTCTTTTACAGACTAACAGGTTTTCTTCTAATATTGCCCTGTATTTGGCTCCATCCATCTTCCCATCAACTCCAAGCAGCTTCCCTGTCGAAGAAAGGCATCCCCACAACATGATGCTGCCACCACCATGTTTCACAGTGGGGGATGGTGTGTTCAGGGCGATGTGCAGTGCTAGTTTTCTGCCACAGAGTTTTGCTTTTTTAGGCCAAAAAGTTAAAATGTTGTTCTCGTCTGACCAGAGCACCTTCTTCCACAGGTTTGCTGTGACCCCCCACATGGCTTATCGCTAATGGGACTTATGGCTTTCTAGCCACTCTGCCATAAAGGCCAGATTTGTGGAGAGCACGACTAATAGTTGTCCTGTGGATCTCTGCAGCCCCTCCAGATTTACCATGGGCCTCTTGGCTGCTTTTCTGATTAATGCTTGCCTTGCCGAGCCTGTCAGTTTAGGTGGATGGCAATGTCTTGGTAGGTTTTCAGTTGTGCCATACTCTTTCCATTTTCAGATGATGGATTGAACAGTGCTCTGTGAGATGTTTAAAGTTTGTGATATTTATTTTTTTAATTTTATTTTTAAATAACCCAACCCTGCTTTAAACTGCGTCACAACTTTTTCCCCCCTGACCTGTCTGGTGTGTTCCTTGGCCTTTATGATGCCGTTTGCTCACTACAGCTCTCTAACAAACCTCTGAGGGCTTCACATAACAGGGGAAAGGAAGGTTGCCGCTCCAGGTAGGAACCTTGGTGGTGATCTGCCCCACAGAGATCTCAGGTGCAGACAATGCAATCAGCAAAGCAGGATATAGCAAGGATGTATTTCTGGACAGCCGCACTCTGAATAGTTGCCTTTATTAAAAATTACAGACAGCACTACAAGCGGTGGCTTGTAGTGCTGTCCGTAATTTTTAAAGGAAACTATTGTTCAGAGTGCGGCTGTCCAGAAATACATCCTTGCTATATCCTGCTTCCAGGGCCGCTGTTAGAAATCATGGGGCCCCGTACAGCCTACCTGATGGGGTTACCCATAAAGTAACAAAGTCAGCACACAACATCATGTGGTACACTGATAGAGCCATAGAGCACCTTATGTGCTGTGTGAATGATTATCGTAAGGCACTGTGAGGATATAGACGATTCTGCTAAGATTACAATGGAACACGTCTTCACTCACTGTGTGCTGCCCAGTGCGTGCCTCGCTACCCTCCGCCGCCAGGATTCTTTTGCCATTCCCTCCCTGTCAGCTGTCTCAGATCGGTGCTTGAAAGAGCGGAGCAGGCAAATCACTGTACAGATACTCTGCCAAGCACCAGGGTAGAGCGGCCGGAACCCTAGAGCATGTGGCTGGGCGCAGGTTTGTGTACCTCCGCCCGAAAATGGAAAAGTAGTCCCTCCCCTGCGCCCACCTCATGAGCCCCTCTGTTCACTTTATGGGGCCCAGGAAAATATATTTTTACACTCCCTAAGCCAGTAGGGGGGTGGGGGTATAATTTATTCAGACTTTTTTTGGGTTTGAATGAAATACACTATAAATCTGTCCGGGCCCCCCTGATGAGCTGTAAGGGCCAGGGCCCAGTACAACAGGGCTGGTTGTACTGACCCATCAGCGGCCCTGCCTGCTTCACATAACAGCTGTATTTATATGGAGACTACACAGGTGGACTCCATTTACTAATCAGGCGTAGAGCTTAGATTCTGGCTAAAATGAGAATCAATTCTCACAGCTCAACATCATTAACAAAGAAAAAAAAAAAAAAAAAAAACACTTTACTGTTTTGTTTAATTGAAGTGTATTTTTCGCCCCAAAAAAACTGCATTTGGAACAACGCTGCGTGAATAAAATATTGCAACCACCATTATTTTATGGTCTAGGGTCTCTGCTAAAAATATTTATATAATGTCTGGGTGTTCCAAGTAATTTTCTAGCAAAAAAATACAGATTTCAACTTTGTAAGAAACAAGTTTCAGAAAAAGGTTTAGGACTTTAAGTGGTTAAACTTCCCATGTCAGACCGGAGTTCATTCCTTTGATCCAAGAACAAAAAGTTACAATGTTAAAAACTTGGCAGACGAGTGAGCAGAGAACTCTACACTTGTTACATAAATGAATAGGAAATTCTGCATATAGATTGGGGGGGTGATCTTGCTTTGTTTTTTGACTGCAACATAATGTGGAAAATTTCAAGGGGTGTTAATACTTTTTCAAGGCACTGTACAATTAAGGCAAAACTTTTTTTCTCCAGTTTTGGATAGCGTGGACAGGAATTAGAATCCAAAGGGCCCTTTAGGGATACAATGAGCAGCAAGTGGGAACAGGGGGGGGGGGGGGGACCAGGGTGAGGCAGATTTACAACCAACATTTAATGGGGCAACAACTCTTTACCACCAAAATATGCAAGCTGTCCCATCTCAGTCAGACTCCACTTACAGTCCTTATCATGGTCACCATTAAAGTTACCATCAGTGTCTGCCTTACATCAAAATGGCCCTTATATCAGGATCCCCATTAGAATTTCCCCCCCCCCCCCCATTAGAGTCCCCTTTTACATCATAAAAAATACATAACCAGAACCAAGTGAAACATTATGAATTACTGCCAACATCCCAACGTATGTAATAAGGCCACTGTCACGTGGGCGGCAGTAAAGCACCGCTTTACTGTCGTTTTTGCCCGCTAGCGGGGTGCTTTGAACCCCTGCTAGAGGGCAAAAAAAAAAAAGTTAAAACCACCCGAAAGGCGCCGCTGCAGCAGCGCTTTGCCGGCAGTTCGGCCACGCTGCCCATTAATTTCAATGGGCAGGAGCCAAAAAGCGCCCAAAAAACGCCCCAGTGTGAAAGGGGTCTAAATGGAAACGTTACAAAAAAATGGAACAAAGAAACCCTTCAGGGACTTTGGGGCAGTAAGTAGCAGCAAAGTTAAGGGACAGCACCAATTAATTTTTTATAAATCATAAAAAAACAAAGTGGACAGACTAAGACCCCTTTCACACCAAGCGGTTTTCAGACTTTTAGCGCTAAAAATGGCCTCTGCAAAGCGCCTGAAAACCGCCGGCCATTGATTCCAGTGTGCCTTTTCACACTGGAGTGGTGCGCTTGTGGGACGTTCCGAAAAGTCCTGCAAGCAGCATCTTTGGGGCATGTTAGGAGTGCTGTATTTAGCCACATGCCCCCTGCCCATAGGAATGAATGGGCAGCACTTTTTAAAACACCTTAAAGTGGTTGTAAACCCACTTTTTAAACAAAGACCTACAGGTAAGCCTAGATTAAGGCTTACCTGTAGGTGCATGAAATATCTCCTTAACCTACACGGTCAAGGAGATATGTTTGTATGTAAATGCAGCGACGCTGACGTCACCCCATTCACAAATTCGGCTAGGTCGCAACATTCGACGTAGCCGAATTCGACAGCTCACGCACGCATGCGCGGAGTCATGTCTTCGCCGCTCCGGCCAATCACAGCGCCGGAGCGGCGCTGTGATTGGTTGCAGCGGCGATAGCCGGAAGTAACATTCCGGCTATCGCCGCAGCGATGGATGCGGCTAGAGGGACACAGACGACTTCGGGGGCCCCGATCGAAAGCAAGTGGTACATAATGAGCTAGTATCTAGTCATACTAGTTCATTATAGCTTTGTCTTGCAGGTTAGTAAAAAAAAAAATTAAAAAAATATAAATAAAAGGGTTTACAACCACTTTAACCACTTCCTACCGGGTCATAGACATATGACGCCGGCAGGAACCCTCCCTCCCTCCGGGCGGACGTCATATGACGTCCTTTTTTCCCGGCCGTCTATGGGGCGCGCGTGCCGCCGGCGGCGCGCGCGCACCCGCGGCAACGCTCGTGACCCGGTGAGTGTGCCCGGCGGTCGCGATGTCCGCTGGGCACCCGCGATTGCCCACGATCACGGCAGAAGTGTGGATCTGTGTGTGTAAACACACAGATCCACCTCCTGTCAGAGGTGAGGAGACCGATGTGTGTTCCCAGTACAGAGGAACACAGATCGGTCTCCTCCCCTTGTGAGTCCCCTCCCCCTACAGTTACAATCACTCAATAGGGAACATATTAACCCCTTGATCGCCCCCTAGTGTTAACCCTTTCCCTGCCAGTCACATTTACACAGTAATTAGTGCAGTTTTATAGCACTAATCGCTGTATAAATGTGAATGGTCCCAAAAACGCGCCAATAGTGTCCGATGTGTCTGCCGCAATGTCACGGTCACAATAAAAATTGCAGATCGCCGCTATTACTAGTAAAAAAAATAAAAAAAATAAAAATGCCATAAAACTATCCCCTATTATGTAGACGCTATAACTTTTGCGCAAACCAATCAATATACGCTTATTGCAAAAAAAAATTACCAAAAATATGTAGAATACGTATCGGTCTAAACTTAGAAAAAAAATTGTGATATTTATTAAATCAAAAAGTAAAAAATATTGCATTTTTCTCAAATATGTCGCTCTTCTTTTGTTTATAGCACAAAAAATAACCGCAGAGGTGATCAAATACCACCAAAAGAAAGCTCTATTTGTGGGGGAAAAAGGACGTAAATTTTGGTTAGGTTCAACGTCGCACGACTGCGCAATTGTCAGTTAAAGCGACGCAGTGCTGCATCGCAAAAAGTGCTCTGGTCAGGAAGGGGGTAAATTCTTCCAGGGCTGAAGTGGTTAAAAGCTCATCTTTTTGGGGGGTAAAAACCACCCCGCTAGCGGCCAAAAAGCACCACTAAAACGAGCATATGAACACAACATACAGATATAGAAGAAAAAAAACAGATATCCACAACTATGGGACCCAACTCAAAAGGCTGCCTACTGATGGGTTGTTAAATGGGACCCCCAGAACTAGCCTGACATGTTTCAGAGTAATTCTTTCTTCTAAGGCAGTGGTCATCAACCCTGTCCTCAGGGCCCACTAACAGGCCAGGTTTGCAAGATAACTGAAATACATCACAGGTGATATCATTTGCTGCTCAGTGATTGCAGTATTCTAGTCTGCAATTCGCTATAACCCTCTATGAGGGCCTCATCAGGGTTCCCATTAGAATCCCCCCCCCCCTTACTTTAATGTTCACTTTAGAGTCCACCCCCTTACATCGGGGTCTGCTGCAAGGAAGGATATACATTGAGCAAGTGGGTATACGGGGAAGGAGGGGGCCAGAGAATCATAGGGACTATAAAGTCCAAACTGATCATCAATGTTATACAGGAAGACACTGCTGACCACCAATGGGGAAACTCACTCTTGACCAAATGAAATCTTTAAGGTGTCCTGGGTTGCCCCCTCCACCATCTCTCAGTCCTCTACAGAGCCCCTTTACATCAGGGTACCCTTACAGTACCCACATTGGTGTCCCCCTTAGATTACAGTTCCCCTATATTAGTGTAGCACACGCTGCCCTTTAGCTCACTTGCAGGAAAGGCACACCATGCTATGTGCCTGTACCCTCTTGTGTGAAAAGGTTGAGCGGTGTCACAAACTAGAGCCCTGCAGCAAGGTTCTCCCTTTAGTTGGTTCCCGTCTCTTAGAATGTAAGGACAAGTCTTTATATCCCCAAGTAACTCCAAGGACCACACCAGTAGTAAACTCCAACGTAGAGTTTATTCCTTTATATTCAAAGTCAATGGAAAAAAAAGGGTGGAAGGAAGACAGGAAAGTAAGAGTTTGGATAGGAGTCCAGGCACAAGACAACTTATGAATTCACTACTCATTCTTCAAGTAGGCTTAGCTCACCCGGATAGTTCCCTATGAAAGTGGATCCTAGCAGCCGAAGTGATGCTCGGACGTTTCTTTAATTTTCCCCTTCTACATGCGACTAGGAGATTCTCTACCACAGAACCGTTATTCCCAATCCTCTGGTGTTGATTCGATCTAATCCCTCCAGAGAGTTACCAGGCCCTTCTTTCTCCGTGAACTTTTCACCGGTCCTTCAGAAGGGTCCTCCCCCGGCCCCCTCATCTCAGAATGGGTCCCCATGCCAGAGGCACCCTGGGGATTTCTCCTTCCAGGATACGGGCCACAGCTAAAGGTGCTGGGCCCAAGGCTGTTGCTGCAGCCCCAGGGTTAAAGGTGCCTGGGACTGATGCGTACGTGGGCCCCTGGCCAGGTACCACACTCCACAATGGCCCCCTGGGCTCGAACCAGAACCGACGACCACTACACACAAGCAGCGTCTGCCCATTTATATCCTCTCCCAGCATGCACAGCAGGCCAACCACACCCACCGCCGAGAGAGGACATCCAAGGCACAGCACTATACCAGCGGTTCAACCCTGGCCCATTATGGCAGCACCACCTACAGGCCACAGGGAACTACACACCAATATACTACCTGCGGTGTAAAATAGAATGTCCTAACAATTAAGGTGGTCTGAGCCCATCTACAGCTCAAACCTTCCCCTAAATTTGGGTATAGCAGGATTAAATTTGGGGACCCCACTACATAAGTGTCCCCATTAGCACACCCCCCACCAAATAGAGTCACTATAGCATGGATATGCAATTAGCGGACCTCCAGCTGTTGCAAAACTACAAGTCCCATCATGCCTCTGGGTGTCATGCTTGCTGCTGTCAGAGTCTCGCTATGCCTCATGGGACTTGGTTTGGCAACAGCTGGAGGTCCGCTAATTGCATATCCCTGCACTATAGGAACACTGCCTCCCCCCCATATCAGGGTCTCTCCACACACCAGGGCCCCTACAAGAGTCCACCTCCCATACATTAGGGCCCCCAATAGAGCACCCCATACATTAGGGCCCCCAATAGAGCACCCCATACCCCTTTAAAACCAGGGTTCCCATTAGAGCACCCCCACTGACACAGGGTCCCATTGGGAGTATCCCCCTTACATCACTGTACGCCTCAGAGCACACACACACACACCTTAAATCAGAGTTTCTCACAATCAGGTACCCCAGCAGACCGCTCTCCCCAATCACTTACATCAAGCTCCCCACCAGAGTCCCCCATTACATGAGGTCCTCAATGGAGTCCCCTGCTTACAACAGGGTCCCTACTCAAGTCTTCCACCTTACATTAGCGTCCCCCTTTTCCACCTATAAAGAGGCCCCATTAGAGACTCTCTCTTTACAATAGGCTCCCCATCACAGTCATCCCCCCCCCCCTTATATCAGGGTCCCAATAGAACCAGCTAAACACTTAAAACCCTGCAGGCCATAGTTTTGAGACCCTGGATTATGAGGATGCTTAAATTATAAACCATCCATAGCACAGACATAAAATGGTCTAACTTAAAAAAAAAAAAAAAAATATTATAACAAATTTCCATATATAAAACAATGGTGGCAGTTTTCTGATCAACTTGAGCTCTCCAATCCCCCCATACAGGTGAACCATCAGAATTTCTGCTGGTGAATAGATCCATGTGTCCTCCCCATAGTACTCACACAATGTGATCCCAATCTGCTCAGCACACACTCTACCTGCTCACACCTGTCTCCCCCTATATAGCCAATCAGTGTCATCAGCACCAATTACAGGTGTGCACAACAGGCATAGCCGTGGATACCTTATTCCCTGCCCAACGCAGGCACCGCAAGGGCGCCTCGATTAGGCCTCACATAGAGTTCAGCGCTTTCTGTGCACTTCCGCCACACTCTAAGGACCCCCTCCTGTCAGAGGGGTTTCCAACATGGCGCTGCCCGTACAGCGGTGCTGGTCTAGGCTGCGGGCTGTGACCTTACAGTGGCCGGCGGCGGGTTATCACGCCAAGCCGGTGCCTCTGAACCTGAGCGGCGTCTACATCCCGGATCCCTCCGATCCGAACACGAAGGAGTGGCACAAGGGCCCGGCCTTTGAAGCCAAGCTGTACGGCCGGTATGGAAGCGCCTCCGGGGTGAGGCCTGAGCGGCTGTGGCCGAGGCCTGAGGAGCTGCAGAGGATAGAGGGGGAGGAGAAGGAATGGTACCCGAGCCTGGGGGAGATGCTGAGCAGCGTGGAGGCCAAGGAGAAGGAGGAGCTGAAGAAGAAGCAGGAGAGGTGAGTGCCCCCCAATCACAGCCTGTCTATAGAGGGATGGAGGGTTCTACCCCCTGCCAGGGTTTATTTCTGTCATCTGTGTCCCCTTAAGGGGGATTTTCTTTCACTTCCTGTCCCATGGCCAAAACACTTCCGGTCCCAGGGTGATAACTGTACTGTGTCTAGCGTTGTCGCCCAATGAAAGGAGCAGGTTGGGGCTACAAGACCCCTCCACCTCTCCATAACATAGGGAGGTGTATTGTGACAAATGGCGATAGCTGGGAACAATGCTGCCCAATCGCTTCCTATTGGTTCCCAGGATTTGCAGCTGGATGAACAGATAACTTTGTCAGACAGATGTGTAGTATTGCTGGGAGCACTGTGTAAATTGTATAGAGCGGGCATCACTAATTGGCGGACCGCGGTCCAGATCTGGAATGAGCCATTGTCCCAATCGGACCATCACAGTCCGGCCTCTCAGGGGCCGTTCTGCTCGGCTGCTATCGCTGTCATTCTCATAGAGTCCGACAGCGGGAGCCTTGGGGGCTGTTAACAAGAAGTTGACTGGTTGATAGGACTGCCCTGCATCTTAGCAACCAATCACTAGCTCACAGCTCCCGCCCCCTGTCCAGACCCGCTGTGCCTCACGTCCTCCACCCTGTCTGTGTAAGGTAGGACAGGAAAGGGGGGATCTGAAGACGGTAATGAGGGAGGATCTGAGGAGGACTGTGGGGGGTTGAAGACAGTGATGGGGGGGAGAGAGAGCTGAGAACAGTAATGGGGGGCTGAGAACAATATTGGGGAGAGGAGCTGAGGACAGTGGGGGGATATGCTGCAGGGGGGGGGGATCTGAGGACAGTAATATCCTGCAGGGGGGATCTGAGGACAGTAATATCCTGCAGGGGGGGTGAGGACAGTAATATGCTGCAGGGGGGGGGGGGGTAAGGACAGTAATATGCTGCAGGGGGGGTAAGGACAGTAATATGCTGCAAGGGGGGGGTGAGGACAGTAATATGCTGCAAGGGGGGGTGAGGACAGTAATATGCTGCAGGGGGGGGGGGGTGAGGACAGTAATATGCTGCAGGGGGGGGGGGTGAGGACAGTAATATGCTGCAGGGGGGGGGGTGAGGACAGTAATATGCTGCAGGGGGGGTGAGGACAGTAATATGCTGCAGGGGGGGTGAGGACAGTAATATGCTGCAGGGGGGGTGAGGACAGTAATATGCTGCAGGGGGGGGTGAGGACAGTAATATGCTGCAGGGGGGGTGAGGACAGTAATATGCTGCAGGGGGGGGTGAGGACAGTAATATGCTGCAGGGGGGGGGGTGAGGACAGTAATATGCTGCAGGGGGGGGTGAGGACAGTAATATGCTGCAGGGGGGGGGGTGAGGACAGTAATATGCTGCAGGGGGGGGTGAGGACAGTAATATGCTGCAGGGGGGGGGGGTGAGGACAGTAATATGCTGCAGGGGGGGTGAGGACAGTAATATGCTGCAGGGGGGTGAGGACAGTAATATGCTGCAGGGGGGGTTGAGGACAGTAATATGCTGCAGGGGGGGCTGAGGACAGTAATATGCTGCAGGGGGGGGCTGAGGACAGTAATATGCTGCAGGGGGGGCTGAGGACAGTAATATGCTGCAGGGGGGGGGCTGAGGACAGTAATATGCTGCAGGGGGGGGGCTGAGGACAGTAATATGCTGCAGGGGGGGGGCTGAGGACAGTAATATGCTGCGGGGGGGGGCTGAGGACAGTAATATGCTGCGGGGGGGGCTGAGGACAGTAATATGCTGCGGGGGGGGCTGAGGACAGTAATATGCTGCGGGGGGGGCTGAGGACAGTAATATGCTGCGGGGGGGGGGGCTGAGGACAGTAATATGCTGCGGGGGGGGGGGGCTGAGGACAGTAATATGCTGCGGGGGGGGGGGGCTGAGGACAGTAATATGCTGCGGGGGGGGGGGCTGAGGACAGTAATATGCTGCAGGGGGGGGGGCTGAGGACAGTAATATTCTGCAGGGGGGGGGGCTGAGGACAGTAATATTCTGCAGGGGGGTGCTGAGGACAGTAATATTCTGCAGGGGGGGGTGCTGAGGACAGTAATATTCTGCAGGGGGGGGTGCTGAGGACAGTAATATTCTGCAGGGGGGGGTGCTGAGGACAGTAATATGCTGCAGGGGGGGCTGAAGACAGTAATATTCTGCAGGGGGGGCTGAAGACAGTAATATTCTGCAGGGGGGGGCTGAAGACAGTAATATGCTGCGGGGGGGGGGCTGAAGACAGTAATATGCTGCAGGGGGGGGGGGCTGAAGACAGTAATATGCTGCAGGGGGGGCTGAAGACAGTAATATGCTGCAGGGGGGGGGGCTGAAGACAGTAATATGCTGCAGGGGGGGGCTGAAGACAGTAATATGCTGCAGGGGGGGCTGAAGACAGTAATATGCTGCAGGGGGGGGCTGAAGACAGTAATATGCTGCAGGGGGGGGGGGCTGAAGACAGTAATATGCTGCAGGGGGGGGGGCTGAAGACAGTAATATGCTGCAGGGGGGGGGGGCTGAAGACAGTAATATGCTGCAGGGGGGGGGGCTGAAGACAGTAATATGCTGCAGGGGGGGGGGGCTGAAGACAGTAATATGCTGCAGGGGGGGCTGAAGACAGTAATATGCTGCAGGGGGGGGGGCTGAAGACAGTAATATGCTGCAGGGGGGGGGCTGAAGACAGTAATATGCTGCAGGGGGGGGGCTGAAGACAGTAATATGCTGCAGGGGGGGGGGCTGAAGACAGTAATATGCTGCAGGGGGGGGCTGAGGACAGTAATATGCTGCAGGGGGGGGCTGAGGACAGTAATATGCTGCAGGGGGGGGGCTGAGGACAGTAATATTCTGCAGGGGGGTGCTGAGGACAGTAATATTCTGCAGGGGGGGGTGCTGAGGACAGTAATATTCTTCCGGGGGGGCTGAGGACAGTAATATGCTGCAGGGGGGGCTGAAGACAGTAATATGCTGCAGGGGGGGGCTGAAGACAGTAATATGCTGCAGGGGGGGGCTGAAGACAGTAATATGCTGCGGGGGGGGGCTGAAGACAGTAATATGCTGCAGGGGGGGGGCTGAAGACAGTAATATGCTGCAGGGGGGGGGGGCTGAAGACAGTAATATGCTGCAGGGGGGGGGCTGAAGACAGTAATATGCTGCAGGGGGGGGGGGGGCTGAAGACAGTAATATGCTGCAGGGGGGGCTGAAGACAGTAATATGCTGCAGGGGGGGCTGAAGACAGTAATATGCTGCAGGGGGGGCTGAAGACAGTAATATGCTGCAGGGGGGCTGAAGACAGTAATATGCTGCAGGGGGGGGTTGAGGACAGTAATATGCTGCAGGGGGGGTTGAGGACAGTAATATGCTGCAGGGGGGGGTTGAGGACAGTAATATGCTGCAGGGGGGGGCTGAGGACAGTAATATGCTGCAGGGGGGGCTGAGGACAGTAATATGCTGCAGGGGGGGGGGGGCTGAGGACAGTAATATGCTGCGGGGGGGCTGAGGACAGTAATATGCTGCGGGGGGGCTGAGGACAGTAATATTCTTCCGGGGGGGTGCTGAGGACAGTAATATTCTTCCGGGGGGGTGCTGAGGACAGTAATATTCTTCCGGGGGGTGCTGAGGACAGTAATATTCTTCCGGGGGGGCTGAGGACAGTAATATTCTCCCGGGGGGGGGGCTGAGGACAGTAATATGCTGCAGGGGGGGGGCTGAGGGCAGTAATATGCTGCAGGGGGGGGGCTGAGGGCAGTAATATGCTGCAGGGGGGGGCTGAGGGCAGTAATATGCTGCAGGGGGGGGCTGAGGGCAGTAATATGCTGCAGGGGGGGCTGAGGGCAGTAATATGCTGCAGGGGGGGGCTGAGGGCAGTAATATGCTGCAGGGGGGGGCTGAGGGCAGTAATATGCTGCAGGGGGGGGGCTGAGGGCAGTAATATGCTGCAGGGGGGGGGCTGAAGACAGTAATATGCTGCAGGGGGGGGGCTGAAGACAGTAATATGCTGCAGGGGGGGCTGAAGACAGTAATATGCTGCAGGGGGGGGGCTGAAGACAGTAATATGCTGCAGGGGGGCCTGAAGACAGTAATATGCTGCAGGGGGGGCTGAGGACAGTGGGGGGGTAGTAAAGGTGGGGGGTGAGGACAATAATGGGGGGCGGAGCTGACAGTATTAGGGGTAACTGAGGGGGGGATCTTGAGGACAGTAATGGGGGTGGGGCGGGGGAGCTGAGGACAGTAACATGAAGGGAATGGAACCTTCATGTAAGTAGGGGGGGGGGGGCGAGGATGTTGATGTAAGAACGAGAATGTGATATGACACACGCACACATCGCGGGTAGGGTAGTCTCTTCGGCGCCCCCCCACCTCTGGCCACATGCGGTATTGCATGCCATAGAAGTCAATGTGGAACGAATTATCTTCGTTTCCATTGACTTCTATGGGGAAACTCGCTTTGCTATGCGAGTGCTTTGGATTACAAGCACTCTCCTGAAACGGATTATGCTCGTAATCCAAGGTTCAACTGTATGTATGTGTGTGTATGTATGTATGTATGTATATATATATATATATATATATATATATATATATATATATATATATATATATATATAATATATAATGTATGTGTTTAGGGGTTATAAGTAATTTTCTAGCAAGAAAAATACAGATTTTTACATGTAGGATAACAGTGTCAGAATTGGCCCGGTAGGGAAGTTGTTAAAGTGGAACTTTAGTCAGCAAATTCTGCTAGATCACTTCAGACTGGCCCCCTCTTGCAGGTATAGCTATTAAAAACATTAAAAAATAAGTGTCTATACTGTTTAAAATCCAGCAATGCACTGCCTCGCTCTGCACATGCTCATTTGCTCCCAATTTTAGGAATTTTTAGGCACGGCTGAATTTGCCGATCTGCTGACAGGCTTAAAGCAGAATTGAACCCTCCTATCTTTTACAGCCAAGGAAGATGCTTCTGTTTGATCTGTAACTGCCATGGTGCTGCACATGTGATCAGTTATGGCACCAGACATTTGATGATTTGATTTTGTTGAGGACACAAGCAAATGTGACAGTTACATTCCTGGAATGCCAGTATTGCTAACTGTTTTTAGAAACTGTTAAATCGATGGGTTTAGTACTGCTTTATGATTTACTGCTGCTCAGGGGCTCTGGGCTTCAACATAATGGCAGCCTCTGGCAGGAAGACACAGGAGCAATGCTGGAGGCAATTTACAACATGTATTCATTTTGGTAGCATAATATTAATGTGGATTGTATGTTCCTTGCTTTTTTTAAATTTTTATTAAGTTGTTATGGGGAACGTTCCGCTTTAAGGTACTAAAATACAGATTTATTTTACTCAGTATGAGGAGTATTTGTGTATTACATGCTATAGTGAATAAAAACCTGTAGTACTGCAGTTTCTCAAAATGATTTGACATTTTAAAGTGGTTCTTCAGTCATCTTTTAAAAAAAAATAGTCTCTATCTCTAATTGTTTTTTATTTATTTTTTCTTGCACTGTGCACGTGACTTTGGAAAAGGCCTAAAGACTGAACTAATTTCCAACAACTTTTTATTTCTAACAGGGAACATCTGATTGCTGGCAACATGGCAAAGATGCCCAAGATGGTGGAAGATTGGCGCAGAGGAAAGCGTGAGGCGCGGCAGAAGGAGAAAGAGGAAAAAGCCAAAAAGCAGCGTCTGTTATTGATCGCCCGTGAGAAGTTTGGTGTCACAGTGGATCCTCGCAGCCCTAAGTTTCTGGAGATGATGAAAGATCTAGAGAAGGACGAGAAGAGGAAGCTAAAGGCTGTGAAGAGAATGCAGCGTGAGGATGAGAGAGCGGCCATTGCAGCAGCCTTCGCTGTAAAGCCACCTGCAGACTCGGACAGTAGCAGTCCTGTATAATGAATGTGGTGTTATCGGCACACACTGACTGGTACAAAGGAAAAGATGGAAGTTTTCATAGCTGTCCCATTACCTTCCATCTCCTATACTGCTCTGGAAGCACGTCAGCTGCTTCATGCAGGCTCTTCTAGTATCAATAGACTGGCTCTATTATAACTTAATGGAACACAAGAGCTGAATGTGTATAGGTTGACATTTTGTGCGTTTTTTTATATGCATGCAATAGTTCCTATACAGAGAGTTTCTAATAAAATGGTTTTCAGCTGACTTATTTTTCCTTTGTTGCTGAATTCATAGTGATATGCCTGTTTTGTAGATTCACATTTCTCTAAGCATTTATGGAATGGTGCAATGAATCATTGGTGATTTGTAGGGCTGAAACAACTATTTTCATAATCGATTAGTTGGTCAGTCGATTAGTTGAACTGCATACAGAATGCATTATTTAAAACCGAAAAAACTTTACTCAAAACAATCTGAGTGAGAAAAGCAAATAGTAGCGCTAAAAAACAATAAAACTATATAATAGTGTAATAAACTCAATAACACCACGTGACAAGTGATATAAAGTCCATAACATAAATGATGAAATCGGTGAAAAAAATCCTTATTTCTGTAAATCTTCCACCACACCACTGTGCTGTGCCAACTTCCTCTTTGAAAAACGCAGTCACCAAATAAATTTGCCTTTCACTCTCGTGTCAGGCTAAATTCGCTTGTGTATGATCCCACAAATGGAAAAAGCAATCTCAGCTGAATCACCGTGATAGTCCCTCAATGTTGCACATATAAGAATAAAGAAAGTGCTCCAATAGTGTAAAATTGTAACTCCAGTTTAATAAATAAAATCACAGCAACACTTCAATCATTCAACTCACATGTAAAAAGTGAAAAAAGAGCGTCAAATGAAATTCACAGCAATCAACAGTGTAAGATTGGCTCTGCGGTGCTAAGCGGCCACGGCGGACCTGAGGTGTGTTTTATGCTGGTAAATCTCACCACACTCCAGGTTCCTAGCTCACAATAGCGGTAGATGTTCCAAACAGCAACGGCGGCCCTAATAGGTAAAGCTAATAAAGTTGTAGCGGCTACAACTTTATTAGCTTTACCTATTAGGGACGTCATTGCTGTTTGGACCATCTACCACTATTGTGAGCCAGGAACCTGGAGTGTGGTGAGATTTACCAGCATAAAACGCACCTCAGGTCCGCTTGGCTCTGCAGTGCTAAGCGGCCACATCTTACACTGTTGATTGCTGTGAATTTCATTTGAAGCTCTTTTTTCACTTTTTACATGTAAGTCGAATGATTGAAGTGTTGCTGTGATTTTATTTATTAAACTGGAGTTACAATTTTACACTATTGGAGCACTTTCTTTATTCTTATATGTGCAACATTGAGGGACTCTCACGATGATTCAGCTGAGATTGCTTCCATTTGTGGGATCATACACAAGCGAATTTTAGCCTGACACGAGAGCGAAAGGCAAATTTATTTGGTGAGTGCATTTTTCAAAGGGGAAGTTGGCACAGCACTGTGGTGTGGTGGAAGATTTACAGAAAAATTATTTTTTCACCAATTTCATCATTTTATGTTATGGACTTTATATCACTTGTCACGTGGTGTTATTGAGTTTATTACACTATTATAAAGTTTTATTGTTTTTTAGCGCTACTATTTGCTTTTTCTCACTCAGATTGTTTTGAGTAAAGTTTTTTTCTGTTTTAAATTTTTATTCACTAAGTGGCAGCTATAGTTACTTGCACATTTTTTTCATTGGCGCAGTGGTGATAGAGGTTATTCAGGGCGTTTATATCCAATATCAACAACAGAATGCATTATTTGTTTACATGTCAGAAAATACAGTGCAGCACACATACAGCTCAGTACACATCCATACATATCAGTATACACAGTGCAGCACACATACAGCTCAGTACACCATCCATACATATCAGTATACACAGTGCAGCACACATACAGCTCAGTACACCCTCCATACATGTCAGTATACACAGTGCAGCACACATACAGCTCAGTACACCGTCCATACATGTCAGTAAGTGTCCGAGCGCTTGTGAATGTAGGAGGAGCAAATGCCTCATGGGGACATTTTTTGTCTGATTGCCTCTAATATTTTGGGGACATATGGTTGGAGTTCTACCCTGCGTGAGTGTGAAGGATCCCTGACATTGGAGCTGGTGGACATCCCCCATCTCGCCCATGCTTTTTTAACCACTTCAATACCGGGCACTTTCCTGCCCAGGACAATTTTTCGTTTTCAGCGCTGTCACATTTTAAATAACAATTGTGCGGTCATGCAACACTGTACCCAAACTAAATTTTTATAATTTTCTTCCCAAAAAAAGAGCTTCCTTTTGGTGGTATTTGATCACCTCTGCGGTTTTTAATTTTTGCGCTATAAACAAAAAAAGACAGACAATTAAAAAATAAAAAAACTGATGGGTGGCACTGGATAGGCAGCACTGATGAGGAGCTACTGACAGGCTTTAGTGAATGGCACTGATTGGCACTGTTGTGGGCCCTGATCAGTACTGGCATCCATTTATTATGGGGACAGGCTAACAGGTGTTGGGCACTGATTGGCAGCTGATGGGCACCTTTTGATGGGGGCTGTGCTGATAATCAATGTGCTGATTATCAGCACAGACCCCCCCCCCCCATCCTCTGACAGGGAGAGCCGTTTACCGGCATTTCCTGGTTCACGCGATGATCAGCTGTGATTGTTCACAACTGATCACGTGGTAAGAAGCCTGTGTCAGAGGCTTCGTACCACGAGAGGTGTTGCTGTGTGTCTGACTGACACACAGCACCTCCGATCGCCGTGCTGTGCGCTGGCTCTGTTATCCTGATCGCGTCATATGACGTCCGATCAGGATAACACAACCACTTTGCTGCCGTCATTCTGCTATATGGCGGGCGGCAATAGGTTAAAGAACCTTTCTGTCACATCATCATTATCCGGAGTGTTACCAGTAAGAATAATGCCCCATACACACGATCATTTTTCATGCCGTTAAAAATGCCATTAAAACGACGTGAAAAACGGGCATTAAAAATTTCGAACATGCTCTCTTTTTTCACGTCGTTTTTCATGTCGTTTTTTTTAACGACGTGAAAAACGATAGTGTGTATGCTTTAACGACGTGAAAAAAAATGCGCATGCTCAGAATCAAGTATGAGACGGGAGCGCTCGTTCTGGTAAAACTAGCGTTCGTAATGGAGATAGCACATTCATCATGCTGTAACGGACTGAAAAGAGCGAATCGTCTCTCAACAAACTTTACTAACATGAAGGGTGGCGCCATTCGAACGGAACTTCCCCTTTATAGTGCCGTCGTACGTGGTGTACGTCACTGCGCTTTTCTTGAACATTTTTTAAAATGATGGTGTGTACGCAAGACAGGCTTGAGAGGAAACAAGAAAAAAAATTACAAGAAAAACATCAGTTTTAAAAATGACATTAAAAATGATCGTGTGTATGGGGCATAAGAGTAGAAAAACACAGCAATTCCCTATGATACTAATGCGAGCCTGCTGCACTTAGTTGTGTAGCCATTCATTTTGGTAAGCCTCCATTCACATCAGTGGCTGAATAGTTTTTGTCATTGATTAAGTCAAACTATTTTTTATATTGCAATTGGACATACTTAAGAGGACGTTTCATTAGCCTTTAATCAACATTGTTTAATATTTTACATTTCACTTTTTTTCATTCTCACTACAGCGCTGCACATTTTTATATGCATTTCTCATGGGACATGTAGTCCTGGCAAGGAGAAGGAAGTGATTTGAATTGATTTTAAAGGCAGAAGTTTTTTTTTTTACCTTGCTATAGGGCAGTGATGGCAAACCTTGGCACCCCTGTTGTTTCAGGAACTACATTTCACATGATGTGTAGTTTGAGCATCATGGGAAATGTAGTTCCAAAACATCTGGGGTGCCAAAGTTCGCCATCGCTGCTATAGGGGAACCTTATATTATACTTTGCAGCTTGCTATAGGGGCACTCTGAAGACAGGAGAAGCAAGAAGCGCAGACAGGCCACCCCAGAAGAGGAAGTACGAGTACTAATGCTTTCTCAAGTACTCTCGGATATCAATTACCAATACCCATTTTTAATGTTGTGACAGTTTTGAAAAATGATTACTGTTTCTTTAAAATTATGAAGAACAGTTCTTCTGTGGCTTTGAAATCGCGCTACTTTCAAAGCAACTCAATGCTTACCTTCGGTCACTGCCAACAGATCATCAAACCTTACGCCAGCTCACTTCGCTTGAACAGATCTGCATGGACAGAGAGCAGCTCCCCCATTCACTTTTATGCTCTCTTAACGAACCAAGTAGAGATTTCTGATCTCACCTTTTTACAACAATGGAAAAATTACCTTCAAACTACGTTCTCCCAGCCTCAGAAAGACAGGATAATACTCTGCTCACAAGGCCTCTTTGGCTAGTAGATACCAAGAGGGAGGTTATAAACTTCTCACAAGGTTGTATAGAACGCCAGCCATATTGCATAGAACACGTGTTGGCGCTGACCCTTCTACATAATTTTTGTAAATGCCCAAACTTAAACAGTTTTTGGACTGGGGTGGAATCTACTATTGAAACACTAACCAGAGTCTCCCTTTGTAAGAACCTGACAGCTTACTTATTGAATGACACCTCAATGTCCAACAAGAAATTTAACAACTCTTTACTGAGACATCTGCTGATGGCCGTTAGGGCCTGCATTCCAGCAATGTGGAAAAATAGGAGCCCCCCTACAATCTCTCATTGGAAGACAAGAGTTGCAGACATCCAGGTGATGGAGAATCTTACCATGACCTTAAACAAGCAAGCGAAAAAATACTGGAAGATCTGGACTCCTTATTTTATCTTTAGAGACCAGACACTGTTGGCCTCCCAGCCAATGGAGCACTTGGTGGAGTGATCTAGTCACAAGGGCTTCCCTAACCTTCACCCTTCTTGCTACACAACCCTCCTTTTTTCCCTTGCGCCCCCCTCCTTCCCATCCTTTTTCTTTTTTTGTTCCCCTTCTCCTGCTTTCTCTCGAACTTTGTTTTTTATTTTCCTCTCTTTGGGGTCAGTCGCTTTGACCGTTACCTTGCTTTGTTATAGTAAAAGCAAAAAAATGTTCATGGAATTAGCCAAAATCCGGGAATACCCATCCAAAATGATACGATGGGGATCCACGTTGAATATGCTTTTCGCTTAGTAGTTATGTGTACACTGTGCTACGGAGTATCTTGGTTTCATTTTGTATCTGATATGTGCTTATGCAATGAAATTTTGTGAAATTCAGTGACTTTAAAAAAAAAAAAAAGATGAGCTTGACTTTACTTGCAGCAGGAAGATTTTGGGGGTTATTTACAAAAGGCAAAACCACTTAGCACTGCAAGTGCAGTCACTGTAGATCTGAAAAATAAAAAAACAGCATTTTTGCTTGTACATGATTGGATTACAAAATCAGCATAGCTTTCCCTCAGATCTACAGCGACTGCACAACAAGTGCACTTGCAATACACTTGTAGTGCAGAGTGGATTTCCCTTTAGTAAATTAACCCGTTTGTGTTCCTCAAATACACGAGTAGAGCCTTTAAATGCTCGCCCAAGAAACTCCTTATAAATTAGTTTTGCATTGGTACATGACCCCTGACCGCATATCCAGACTTCTCCCTAAAGCCTCCCCGCTCTGCTTTTGGGGTTGCAATAACTCCGGTACTCCCCTGCACATCTGGTGGTCCTGCTTTTGGATACAAGTCTATAATATGCTTTGGTCGGTTCTACATACTAAGCTCACCTTTGACCTATGGGAAGCCCCATTACATAAGCGTGTACCACCGCTTGATAAACATCAGAGAATGCTGGTGGGAATTGTGTTTATGGCAGCCTGGCACACACTAGCTAAAGCCTGAAAACAACCATCAATACATTTTTGCTGAGATCAAACAGACTCATGAGCACACTGATACACGAGAAGCTAACATCCATACTTACTGATACCCATGCAAAATATTTTAATGTTTGGGGGACATGGTTAGATTATAATGATCACCTACTTTTAGGTCGTTCCCTTCTTTTGCTGTGATTGACCACATGGAGCTAGGCTGGTTGGTTGGGCTTCATGGGATCTCCCTTAACTACCCCCTTTCTCCCTCCTCCTCTGGACTGCCCCAGATTTTCCTATCATTCACTCCATTCCTCTTTCCGCTTCTCTCGTTCTTCTGTTTTCCTCTTCCACCACCTCATCCTAATGAGTTATGTGCTTGCGAACTTCTTCCTACCATTTATACAGTGACTTTTGTTGGCCCTCTCGATGAGAAATATCCATGGAATTAAACATCTTTTGCCCAAGTTTCATATATGCTTTTGTGAATCCTCCATATTAGAGGTCTGATCTGTTTTTAGCCTGTGATTTTATATGTCTCCAGGGGTCTCCAGGTTTTCTAAGCAAAGGGCCAATTTACTGTCCTTCCGGCTTTAAGGGGCCAGACTGTGGGCAGTGGCGGTAGAAAGTGCCCCATCATTGGTGTTAATGGGAGGAATAATGCCCCCATAGTTGATATCAATGAGAAGAATAGTGTCCCACTGATGTCATCCGTAGGTGGAATGGTGCCCCATCATTGGTCTCAATTGGTGGAATAGTGCCACAAGGGCCAGATAAAGGTAAGCAAAGGGGTAGTTTGGAGACCACTGATGTAAATGATGGGAGTTTTTATTCCATGCTCTTTTTTCTCTCGTTGTAGTCTTTATGTACTCATGCATATAGGTTTTCTGTGTGATGCTTGGGAAACTCAATAAACTACACAAATAGATTTATTTGTCCCACATCGACAAATGTTGTGTTGTGGGTTCCAGGAATAAAACTGTACAAAGAGTGCTGCTCTAAAAGAAAGATACCGCCATCTGACAATCACCTGACATAATTGGCTTTCGTAAATCCACGGGGGAAGATAAAATAGCATTGTACACAGATGGCACCCTGTTGTTTTTAGGGGATACCTTGTCCTCCCTAGTCGTTATGTCCCTTTTTACTACCTATGGCTCCTATTCAGGGTTCACTACTGGGACACGTTGGTCTTATTGCCGCTAGATCCTATTCTGGCAACACTCCCCTCTATAGCATCTCAAATAGCAGTGGAAACAACTTTTAAATACTTGGGTGTTGTGGTAATCATGCGAATACAAGACTATGTAGAGAAAAATTTGGGCCCCTTGCATGCACATTTTAAACAATTGGGTAAAACTTGGAGTACGCTTAACCTGACAGTAATAGGGTAGGGCCAATATATTACCCCCACTTTTTATTTAATATACAAGATATGGGAAACGGTGCAAAGTCTATGTACGAAGGTTACGCACACTATATGCCGATTTGGAATAATCCTGGGCTGCCGGAGCTGAATAAATTAGAGGGTTTCGACTTGTGGAAAAAGGCTGGTGTTAGATTTCTTTATCAGCTATATGACAAACATATATTACTACCTTTTAATAAGCTTCCATTACCTTTAAATACGACACGCCTTACAGAGCCAAACGTAATATAATCCCTCTGTAATTTTAATTATGGCAACCTCCACCTCTTACACCAAGCGGGGACTCATAGGAGACTAATGCCGCTCAACGGTCGGAAATTCCGCCAGCAAAAGTCTGATGTGAGCTTTTGGTCGGAAATTCCGACCGTGTGTATGCTCCATCGGACTTTTGCTGGCGAAATTTCTGCCAGCAAAAGATTGAGAGCAGGTTCTCTATTTTTCCGACGGAAAAAATTCCGAACGGAAATTCCGATCGTCTGTACCAATTCCGACGCGCAAAATTCCGACGCATGCTCAGAAACAATTCGACGCATGCTCGGAAGCATTGAACTTGCTCGTCGTAGTGTTGTACGTCACCGCGTTCTTGACTGTCGAAAGTTCAGAGAACTTTTGTGTGATCGTGTGTATGCAAGCCAAGCTTGAGTCGAATTCCGTCGGAAAAACCATCCAAGGTTTTTCCGACGGAAAATCCGATCGTGTGTACGGGGCATTATACTTTACTATACAAACGGCTGGCAGTGCTCACATACAGGTAAATAGCCTTCGGTCATGGCAACAGGATGTTGATTCTTTGGATGATGAGGAATGGACCCAGGCCAGATATTCAGGCTTACTGGGGGCAAATCATCGAGTTCCTACATCATCGCATGGATTCCCCGCTTCAACTAGACCCTAAACCAGTGATGGCGAACCTTGGCACCAGGCACTGGAAAATTTAACGGTCTCTTTATCCCCTGTGCAGCGCCTGACTCAGCTGTTCATCCTTCATATAGTACATTATACCCCATTGAACCTATATGCTTTGGAGGGGGGGGGACATCTCTACAATGTCCCAAATGTACTACGGCCTCAGGTTCTCTCCTACACCCTGCTGTGACGCTCTCCCAAGCTCCATCGTTATTGGGAGTCTATCTTTTCGATCCTTAATTCCCTCTGTTCTACACAGGTGCTTGTAGATCCAAAAATTGCTATTTTGGGAATAATCCCTGAAAATATTCTTTCTGCTGAAATAAATTTATTGTAAACTCATTCAGAATATACACTGGCACTTACTTTACGGAGAGGAGTTAGGGTATAAACACAGGGGGTGCCCTAAGAATTTTTTTTATTAATTTGCTCGCTGCACACCAGACGCATTTGGGAATTAGCTCTTAGGAAACTCAATGCACCAACCTACCAAGCACATATTCCCCTATGGCACAACTCCCACTTGCAGAAACTCTCCTCTATTTGGGTATTGACCTGTGGGCTTCCAAGGTTGTGATATACCTCCATCAGGTGCTCACCCCCACAGGAGTGAGACCCTTTCAATCCCTGAAAGAGGAATTCAAGCTCCCTACCTTCATGTTATTTAGATTCTTGCAGTTATGCCACGTCCTACAGACACAATTCCTGGAGACCATCCCCATCCTGCACACTTCATCCTTGATAGATATTATTACTAGGTCAGACCCCTCCAAACGAACATTAGCACTGTATAAGGCTCTGTGTTCCCCCACCACTAATCAAATAGCTGACAGGGCCGAATCTTGCTGGATAGGTGATGTTGGGCCTTTAGAGGAATCAGAATGGGATGAAGTGCTAGAAGGCACAGAGCTAGTCTCACCTAGACTCTCTGACTGTTTGAAGCAACTGTATATTATACACAAAGCCTATTTAACTACAATAGGAATATCCAAATACCGCGCAAACCAAAGCCCATTGTGCCCCAAATGCTCTACTGAACCTTGTGCTTTCTTCCACTTAATTTGGAGTTGTCCTGATATTCCGGCTTACGGGGGGGCAAATCATCGAGTTCCAACATGATCGCATGGGTTCCCCACTACAACTAGACGCTAAACTAGTGATGGTGAACCTTGGCACCCCAGATGTTTTGGAACTACACTTCCCATGATTCTCAGGCACTCTGTAGTGTAGTTGAGCATCATGGGAAATGTAATTCCAAAACATCTGGGGTGCCAAAGTTTGCCATCACTGCCCTAAACCATGCATACTAGGTCTGCTTCCAGACGTTGAAGTGGATACGTTTCTTTCCACCTTCCTGCACGAAACTCTGTTTCGTGCACGAAAGCTTGTGGTGCGTCACTGGATGCAGGCGGCTCCCCCTACTTACTGATCTAGCTCAATAGGGGCTGTCCATCCAATTATAACAAAGTTTGGGACAGGTAGTTGGAGCAGTCTGACACATGCAATGGCTGATTCCATGTTTATGACCTCATATGGGTTAATAGGATTTTTTTCACGTGGAGTCTCTCATAGTACCTCATTTTGTGAAATGTCTGTATACCCCCGGAGTTTGCACAGCTTGTGATATCAGCGCCTTCTCCGTTTTCACTTTGATGTGTTACATTTGAGAACTTTGTACCGTTCAGTTACACTGTTTTGTACCCTTATTTTATCCCCCTTTTGCTTTTTTATTTGATCGAACAGTACTATGCTTTTATACATTGTACACACCTCTTACCAATAAACTTGGTTTGTTGAAAAAATTTGGTCGCTGTGGCTAATGAATCAACACATTCATCTATACCTCGGGCTGGATGCTGTACGCTACTTACTTGCCTTGCCGGTAGACAGTATAATATGGTATTGTAACAAATGCACTGTAATAACAAAATATGCGGAACTCTTTATTCTGTCTACAGGGTGTTGTACACTGCAGCGTTTGCAGGGTCTAAATCAGGGGTGCCCAACATTTTGAAGGCAGAGGGCCACTTAAGAGACTTAGTAACCAGTTGTGGGCCACACTGAGCGGAGTGGGCAGATGACAGGTCAGTGTCCAGTCTGCATATGCAAAACAGACACAGCCCAATCTACTCTATGGGCCCGCTGATCCAATCAGAATGACGGGGAGGGATCCACTTCTGTTTTTTTTTTTTTTAACAGATCGGATTGGAGTAGGGATGAGCTTCGTGTTCGACTCGAACATCAGCTGTTCGGTCGTTCGACGAAGATCAAACATTATGGGCCGTTCGCGACAAATTCGAGTAGCGCGTCACGGCCCATAATTCACTGCGGCATCGCAGTGCATTGCTGGCTGATGATTGGCCAAGCATGCACTATGACCCGCATGCTTTGGCCAATCACAGCGCAGAAAAACGGAGGGCCAATTGTGGCTCAGGGGGTTTAGTACACGCCCCACACTATATAAGGCCACCGGCTCGGCGGCCTTGTGTAGTGTGTTGGAGTTGTAAAACGAGAGAGTTTACAGAGACAGACAGTGTCATTTATATTGAGTTAGATAGAGCAGGCAGGCGAGTCAGTTAGCTGCAGTTACAGTGTGTAGAGCAGGGATATGCAATTAGCGGACCTCCAGCTGTTGCCAAACTACAAGTCCCATCATGCCTCTGCCTCTGGTTGTCATGCTTGATGCTGTCAGAGTCTCGCTATGCCTCATGGGACTTGTAGTTTGGCAACAGCTGGAGGTCCGCTAATTGCATATCCCTGGTGTAGAGGATATATATGCATCCTAGTTGTTGTATATATATTTATACACTGTATTTAGTTTAGCTAGATCCGTTCCTGGTTTTCTCTATACTGTGACAGGCAGGCAGGTGATTGTGCTAGCTGCAGACAGTCAGTGTTTCACTTAGTGTACTGTGTGCTGTGTGCTTTGCATAGCGTTCACCTAAAGCTTACCTGAATACAGTTAGTGAGTGACTAATAGTGGTGTTCTCATAATTAAACCACAGGCAGAGAGCTGCAAGTATTTTCAGTTTACTGTGTCCCTCTCTGCACAGTTTTCACCTAAAACTAACTGCTGCTGCTGCTTTTCCCATACTAATACCACAGCAGGCAGTTGATTCTGATAGCTGCATTATCTGTACAGACAAATAAAAAAATGTGTGTGTATATGTGTGTATACTGTATATATATATACACACATACATACATACACACACACACACACACACATCCCACCTTTGTGCAGCTACATCTCACTGCAGGCCATTAGTATGTCTGGAAGGCAAACAAGGAGAGGCAGACAGTCACGAGGCAATAAAAGAGGGCAAGCAGGCTCTGTGTCTAGAGGCAACAGTGCTACTGGTCTTGGACACGGTGCATCCTCATCAGCACGTGGCCGTGGAACACGCTTGTCCTTTTCGGCAGCAGGCCATGTTGAGCCGCAACATGCCCAAGACTTGGTAGAGTGGATGACCAAGCTGTCCTCCTCCTCCTCTCTCACCCAGGCTCAGGGTACTTTGGCAAAGCAGCTGCCAAAGCGGCCTCTTCCCTCAGCTCAATGGCATCAGTCACTCCTTCCCTAGCCCCACCATGTCCTCCTGAGGAGTCCCCCGAAGTGTTGGGTACATGCTCCAGGACGATGCCCAGCGTTTTGAAGGCTCCGATGATGGAACCCAGCTGAAGGAAGGCAGTAACGTGAGCTCAGAGAGAGGGGGTAGTAACGTGAGCCCAGAGAGAGGGGGTAGTCACGTGAGCCCAGAGAGAGGGGGTGCCCAACAAGGACAGCTATCTGGCAGTCATGTTCCCCCAGCTGCAGCATACTGCCAGATTTGCTCCAGTGATGAGGAGAGAGGGGATGATGAGGTCACTGACTCCACGTGCGTGCCTGATAGTAGAGAGGAGGCGGCACATCTCCAACGAGGCAGGATGCCCTCCAGGGACCAGCTTAAGGGCAGCACAACGACCGCATCACACCGCAGAGCTCCGCACGTGCAGGGCGCTGCTGTATCTGCAAGTTATTCCAAAAGTTCTTTGGTGTGGACTTTTTTTCAGACGTGTGCAGCAGATCGCACCGTTGCCATTTGCAACATATGTCTAAAGCGTATATTGCGTGGCCAAAACATCAGCCGCTTGGGCACCACGTGCTTGACCAGACATATGTCGACCTGCCATGCAGCCCATTGGCAAGCGTACCTAAAAGACCCACACCAAAGAACAAAGCGGACCTCTCCTTTCTCCTCATCAGCTGGGATCTCCAACCCCACTATACCTTCAGTCCTCTCTAAAACCTGCACTGAGAGGAATGAAGGTGTAGAATTTGGTGGGTCACAGCCAAGTACTTGCGGACAATCTGCTATCCATACACCGACGTCCGATTGTACCAGGCAAATTTCCCTGCCGCAGCTGCTGCACCGCCGAAAGAAGTTCGCTCCCAGCCATCCACATGCCCAGCGGTTGAATGCTAGCTTGGCTAAATTGCTAGCACTTCAACTGCTGCCTTTTCAGTTGGTAGACTCTGCCCCCTTCCGTGAGTTAGTGGAATGTGCGGTTCCTCAGTGGCAGGTTCCCAAACGCCACATTTTCTCACGGAAGGCGATTCCGGCTCTCTACCGGCATGTGGAAGGCAATGTCTTGGCCTCGCTTGACAGGGCGGTCAGCGGTAAGGTGCATATTACCGCTGACTCATGGTCCAGCAGGCATGGACAGGGACGTTATCTATCTTTCACGGCGCATTGGGTGACTCTGCTGGCAGCTGGGAAGAATGCAGGACAAGGTGCAGTAGTGTTGGAGGTTGTTCCGCCACCCCGCCTCCAAAATTTTACTACTGGTGATTCTGACACACCTCTCTTCTCCACCCCCTGCTCCTCTTCTTCCTCCATGGCCTCTACCTGTGCTTTGTCCTCAGAACCAGCGGTGCTCCGTAGGCGTTCAAGGGGCTACGCAAGTACGCAGGCAAAAAGAGGCCATGCAGTGCTTGAGCTGGTGTGCTTGGGCGACAGGAGCCACACTGGGGCAGAGATTATGTCAGCTCTGCAGGGGCAGGCTCAGAGGTGGTTGACGCCACGCCAGCTTAAGCCAGGAAAGGTGGTTTGCGACAATGGCACCAACCTCCTCTCTGCCCTCCGACAGGGACAATTGACCCACGTGCCCTGTTTGGCTCACGTCCTTAACTTGGTGGTGCAGCGGTTCTTGGGCAGGCACCCAGGCTTACAGGAGGTCCTGAAGCAGGCCAGGAAACTCTGTGGGCATTTCCACCGGTCATATAATGCCAGTGTTCGGCTGGCTGACCTGCAAAAGGATTACAACCTGCCCAAGAACCGCCTAATCTGTGACATGCTCACCAGGTGGAACTCTACGTTGGCCATGCTGCAGCAGCTGCACACACAGCAGAGGGCCATCAATGAGTATCTGTTGCAATATGGAACCAGGACAGTGTCAGGGGGAGCTTGGATTTTTTTCCCCACGCCAGTGGGCCATGATCAGGGATGCATGCACTGTCCTAGCACCATTTGAGGAGGCCACGAGGATGGTGAGCAGTGACAGTGCATGCAACAGTAACACTGTCCCTCTTGTCCACCTGTTGGAGCACACGCTGCGTGGAATAATGGACAGGGCACTTGAGGCAGGAAGAGGAGGACTTCCTTACCTCTCAAGGCCCCCTTTATCCAGACAGTGTTCCTGCTGGCCCGGCTATCACACAGGAGGAGGAGGATTATTGTGTCAGCATGGAGGTGGAGCCTAGCACTCAGCAGCAGCAGTCTTCAAGGTATCAATTACAGTCCCAAGACACTCATGGACCTGTACGTGGCTGGGAGGAGGTGGCTGCGGATCATGTCGTCCTCAGTGACCCAGAGGACTCCGCACCAAATGCCTCAGCAAACCTACGCTGCATGGCCTCCCTGATCCTGCAAAGCCTGCGGAAGGATCCTCGTATTCGTGCGATCAACGAGAGGGATCATTACTGGCTGGCAACCCTCCTTGATCAATGTTACAAGGGTAAGGTTGCAGACCTTATCTTGCCATCGCAGAGGATGAAGCATCTTCAGGAGGCCTTGCAGAAAGGTCTGTGCAACGCGTTCCCAGAGACTGGGAGGTTACAAATTCCTGGTCCTGGACAATGTGTTGCTGAGGCTCCGGTCAGTCAAAGAAGGAGCAGTGGGGAAGGTGGCCGTCTGACCGATGCGTTCAGACAATTTTTTAGTATGCAGCCCCAAGGTATGATCGCTTCCAGCAACCATCGCCAGTGTCTGGTTTACATGGTGCAGGAATACCTAGGGGCAAGATCAGACTTGGACACCTTTCCCACCAAAAATCTTCTGGGTTACTGGGTCTTGAGGATGGATCACTGGCCAGAGCTTGCACAGTATGCAATTGAGGTACTGGCCTGTCCTGCATCCAGCGTTCTTTCAGAACGCACATTCAGTGCTGCTGGAGGCTTTGTAACCCATCACAGGGTGCGCCTGTCCACCGACTCAGTCGATCGACTGACCTTCATAAAAATGAATCAGTCTTGGATCACCACCAGCTACCAAGCACCTGATACTTGGTAGCTGGTGGTGTAACCGAATAATTTTTTGGGAAATGTCAGATCCCTTCAAGACTGCCTATGCTGAGTGACTATCCTGTTATGCTGAGTGATGATCCTCTTCCTCCTCAATAATCATGCCGATAGCTTGAAAGAACATTTTTGGTTCTGGGCACCGCCACCAGTGGCTAAGGCCCAATTTTTCAGCCCCTGTTTAACAGGGGCATGTATTTACAATTTTTGATGCAATGCTTTGCAGCAGGGCTCATTGCTGTGCTCCAACTACAGTATCTATGAGGGGTTGCAGTGTTGTGGCACCAGTGCCTAAGGCACAATTTGTATGCCCCTGTTCAACAAGGGCATGTAATTACAATTCTTGATCTAATATTTCACACCTGGGCCCATTCCTGCGCCCACCAAGAGTAACTGTGAGGACTTACAGTGTTGTGGCACCACCAAAGGCCCAATTTTTCCTGCCACTGTTCAACAATGGCATGTAATTACAATTCTTGATTTAATAGTTCACAGCAGGGCGTTCCAGCGCCCACCAAGAGTAGCTGTGAGGGCTTACAGTGTTGTGGCAACACCAACACCTAAGGGCCAACTTTCTGCAGAGTATATACGGCAGGCCCCTACTTTCAAACATCCAACTTACAAACGACTCCTACTTGCAAACGGAAGGAGACAGCAGGAAGTGAGAGGAAATCTACCCCTAGGAAGGGAAATTCTCTCCTGTAAGAGTCAATATGGGAAAAAGGGGTCTCCTCTCCACTGATGCTTTGTCACCAATCCTTGTTTCACTAAAAACTTTTCAAAAAACATTTGTCATTGGGACGGAAAGTGAGGTGAAATGTTCTGAACAGGTGCACAGACAGCAAAACAAATGTTACAGGGGTGATAACCCTTCCCTATGTTTTCCAAAAAGCTTAAAAATAGATTTTTTGGCTGGAGCTACACTTAAAAAAATTTACCTGTTCCAAATTACAAACAGATTCTACTTTAGAACAAACCTACAGTCCCTGTCTTGTTTGCAGGGTGCTATATACTGCTGTTAAGAGTATATAGGGCCTTTTTTTAAGTTTGGGTGCGGGGTTCCCCTTAATAGCCATACAAGACCCAAAGGGGCTGGTAGTGGGCTGGGGGGGGGGGGGTACCCATGCCATTTTTCTCAATGATTTTCATCCATATTGCCAGGACCATACATTACATTAAAGCCGCAAGCAGTTTTAAATGACTATTTCCTTTAGAAATGTCATTTTGTGCAGGGACAGTTCTAAACACGGGAAACACGGGCCACTTCACAGGCATACTTTAGACACCCCCTAGGTACGATATTTAAAGGAATATTTCACTTTTTTTTCTTTCACTTTATGCATCATTAAAATCACTGCTCCCGAAAAAACTGCTGTTTTTAAAACTTATTTTTGCATTGATATATGTCCCCTGCGGCAGGACCCGGGTCCCCAAACCCATTTTTAGGACAATAACTTGCATATTAGCCATTATAATTATCACTTTTGATTTCAAACGTTCGCGTCTATTGTATTTAATATGGTTCTAAAGTGCGCTCGAACTTTCGGTCCGTTCGCAGGTTCTGGTGCGAACCGAACCGAGGGGTGTTCCGCTCATCCCTAGATTGGAGGTAGACGGACAAAAGTCTGTTTACATCTGCCGCTCCATAGAGGTGAACGGATGGTCTGTGGTCTTCCCACAATGTGGGTGCGGCGCAGTGTACCTGAGGTTTTCCTGGTGGTTAGTTGCACTTTGCCATAGACGTCTATTATATCCTGCAGGTGTGGCGTACTTTCTGAAAAGCCGCTTGCTTCCTCTAGCGCCGGCTTCATTCACAACACTGATACTCTAGGATGGCAGGTCGGCAACCTGCTATCTGGGCTTGCCAGCCAGCTATCCCAGAGCAGGAGGTCGGGGGCCACTGGTTGGGCACCCATGGTCTAAATATTTCCTTTAATGGGCTTTTTTTAATTTATTTTTTATTTCAGCTTATGATACGTGCATTATGACAACTTCTACACTTTCTCCCTCAGGGCCTCAAACTGCTTTTGCAGGAGGAAAGATACATTGGGGGTTATTTACAAAAGGCAAATCCACTTTGCACCACAAGTGCAAAGTGCACTTGAAATTTCACTGAAAGCGCGCTTGGAAATGCAGTTGCTGTAGATCTGAGGGGTAGATCTGAAATGAGGGGAAGCTCTGCTGATTTTATCATCCAATCATGTGCAAGCTAAAATGCAGTTTTTTATTTTCCTTGCATGTCCCCCTCCAATCTACAGCGACTACACTTCCAAGTGCACTTTCACTAAGTGGATTTGCCTTTCGTAAATAACCCCCATTGTCTTTTCCTGCTTTGGCTCTAGGACAGGAAATCTCCCTAATGCACAACTAGTAGGAAAAAAAGAAAAATCAGAAGGTTTTTAACCCCTATACTGCCACCTGTGTAAGGCTTACATCGGCGGCAGCAGCAGGGGTAATTAAACACTTCCAGTAGCTGAGACTGTGTATATACTTGTCAAGCTGTTAGTTTTCTGGTGGAAGGGATTCCTCTACAAGAACCATAAAGTACTGGTTGAACTGGATGGAATTGTGTCTTTTCAACCCGGCTAACTATGTACTGGGAGGAAGGTTATGGCAACCACCAAGGAGGAGGAACGGGACTGGCCATGATTAAGGCCCGGTTTCCACTTGCGCGACTTGGGACTGCAAAGTCGTACCCCATGATTTCCAATGAGAACCGTTCATATTTGTGCGATTTTAAGTCGCAGCGACTTCAAAGTAGTCCCTTCACGACCTTGGTCCCACTTTGATGTCCACAGACCTCAAAAATACACAGGCATTGCTTCAAGTCGCATCAAAATCGTGACAAACAATCATGGTAAAATCGCAGCAAAAGTGCCTGACTTTGGGGTTGCAATAGTGGAAACAGAGCCCAAGAGAGAATATGCCAATAACTGGGGGGGAGGAGCAGGACTGCCCTTGATGTACGGGGGGGGGGACCCGCTGTGACGCAGTTGTGTGGGCATGGCATCTTTGTTCAAAGGGTAAAATGCTATACTGTTGGGGGGGGGGGGGAGGACTGCACCATCACACAGCTAGCACAACCCTGTAGTAGGGCTGGGCGATTTTCCCCCCCAAAAAAATCTGCGATTTTTTTTATAAAAAACTCGATTTACGATTCGATTTTTTTTTTTATTATATTAATTAAAGTGCATCAACAAACAAAATTGCAAAGTCAAACCCTTTCTCTAACTGCAAAGTCAGTGTGTAGTGTGCAACAAAAGATTGTTAAACATCCAAATTATTAATACTGTATTTGGATTTAGCTAATAAAACAACAAAAAATCTTGAGGTTACTCTTAGTTGAATTGAACTGTGCCCGTGCCTCACTGTGCCCATGCTTCAATCACTGTGCCCGTACCTGATGCAGATTTTCATGGGATACGGATTTTACTGCTACACCGGCAGCCATTACAGTATTCAAAAGCCGCGCCTCCTCCTCGTCTGTGATAGGCTGAACACTCAATTTCCCAGCATTCAGTGTTCCGCCTATCATGGACATCCGCTCATCCTCATAACACAGACGAGGATGAGAGGATGTCCGTGATAGGCTGAACACTGCCTGCTGTGAAATCGAGTGTTCCGCCTATCACAGACGACAAGGACTCGGGAGGTGCGTCTTTTGAACACTGCAATGGCCGCCGTCTGTCTGCATGACACGCTGATCAGGTAGGCAGACGATCTTTTTTTTTTTTTTTATCTAAAAAAAAAAATCGATTTTCTTCAAATCTGAATCGATTTGAACTCAAAACTCGATTCAAGATTAAAATCGATTTTTTCCCCAGCCCTACCCTGTAGTCTAGTGGCAGCAGCACTGAGGAACAAAAAAAAAGTGACAATGCTGAGTGAATTTAAATTGCTGCCTACAGCGTTGTCACTCTAACAGTATACACCAAACTGAGCATGTGTAGCGTGACTCCAACGGCTCTGCCTTCTCAGGAGATTGATTGTGGAAGAAGGGAAGGAACAGAGAAGACAGGATCAAACAGCCTTTTTTTACACAATGTGGAGGATTAACCCCTTAAGTTCCACAGTGAGTATAACAAGCATGCTTTACTGCATATACCAACTGATTTTACTGTTGTGTGTTTATTTACACTTTAAGGCCTGTGTTTGCCCATACTGAGATGCAAAGGTGTTGCGTGCATTCTCATGCAGGCAGTCCCATTCATGTCAATTGAGCTGCAGCATGGACACAGCCACTATTCTTAATTTGACAGCCGTGCAGATGCGCAGCCCTGAATGCCCACTGTCTGTGTGTTGGGGCTCTGCGTCCGCACTCTCATGACTGTCCTATTGGGAGCAGCGGTCCAACTGACATGAATGGGACTACCTGCATGGGGATGCGTGGAATACCCGAGCATCCCCCTGCGGGCAAAGACAGCCCTCGCACGGGTGTGCGCTATAGTGTGCCCGTGTAAATGAGGCCATAGGCATGTGCACAGATTGACCAACTGTTCTGTCCCCTGGTTTACAGTGTTCATTTTGGCAGCAAATTCTGCAATTGTTTTAGTCTTAGTCGAATTTAGTCGACTAAATCTCCAGGACATTTTAGTCATCTAAAATCTAATGAGTGTAATTAAATTGTAATGCATTATTTAACATTCCTCTACAATGTCCAAACTCATTATAAACTGCTGGAGTGAAAAATCTCATATGTTGTTATTTATGGTATTAAGGTATGAACATGCACTACAGACCAGTGTTAATTTTAAAGTCAAATTTCAATTTAGTTTTA
Source organism: Rana muscosa (assembly GCA_029206835.1). Lineage (NCBI taxonomy): Eukaryota > Metazoa > Chordata > Amphibia > Anura > Ranidae > Rana > Rana muscosa. Next base: position 304,198,481 of record CM055118.1, on the reverse strand, counting down.
GTCTTAGTCTTTTGACTAAAATGCCATTTTAGTCTTAGTCGTATTTTAGTCATCTCAATTGTTTTAGTCTATTTTAGTTGACTAAAATAGTAATAATTTAGTCAACTAAAATGTTTTAGTCGACTAAATTAACACTGCTGGTTTACTGCAATAAGATTAAGGTTGTAACTGGGCCGCCTATACATCTGCTGGACCTCAGGCTCTGGTCTGTGGTGGTAACTAGAAAACCCTTTATAATCAGAGTTCAAACAAATATGCACCAAAGTCAGAACAAGCCAAGTCAACTTCAATGTTCTTATCACAATACAAAGACAATACAGCTTTATCCAAAACTATACAATTTATTACATTTACAGGCAAACACACTATTGATTAGTACCGACAGGCAGGAAACTCCCGACCATGTTCAGTTTAAATACTTTCCACCCTCTATATTTTTTTTATTTTGAGAAATGCAATTGAAATAAATACAGAAATGACATTGGATTTAAACAGCGGAATTAAAACTGCAAAAAAGATTGCAACATTTACAAACCTAACGCGGACCGGAATGCAAGCATGTGCTTCTATTTTGGATGCATTTTTTCCAAAAGTGTTTTTTATCTTGAAAACTGTACCTTTTTAATGTCAATGATTAGGGACAATAAGGGGTTGATTTACTAAAGGCAAACAGACTGTGCACTTTGCAAGTGCAGTTGCTCCAGAGCTTAGTAAATGAGCAGAAGCTCCGACAACTTTTATCATCCAATCACGTGCAAGCAAAAATGCAGTTCTTTTTATTTTCCTTGCACGTGATTGGGTAACTCTTTGCAAAGCGAACCTTAACCTCATTTACTATGCTCTGGAGAAACTGCACTTTGCAAAGTCTATTTGCCTTTAGAAAATTAACCCCTGTGTATTTACTGAACCACAGAAATTGTTCAGTTTTCAGCCTGCATTGGCTTTACAAATAAATTTAATTATCAGTTATTACATTAGTTACAGACCCTCGTCTTCGGAGGCCACTAAAGGAAACCCACATTGGAAATAAAGAACTGAAGACAAGAGCTGGGTGACATGAACTATAGGGTGCCCATTTATACCTTTTTTTTACAAGACAAAGCCCCTTTCCTGTGTCACTGCACCCCTCAGAATTTGCTATGCACATACCAGCTTTCTGAAAGTCAGTGGAACCTTGGATTACGAGCATAATCCGTTCCAGGAGAATGCTTGTAATCCAAAGCACTTGCATATCAAAGCGAGTTTCCCCATAGAAGTCAATGGAAACAAAGATCATTTGTTCCACATTGACTTCTATTGTATGCAGTACCGCATTTGGCCAGAGGTGGGGGGGGCGGCGCCGGAGAGACTTGTAAATAATCGGAGACCGCTCGGATAGTATTTCCGAGTGTCACCGGCGCCCCCCCCACCTCTGGCCAAATGCAGTACTGCACACCACAGAGGCTTAAATCCTGCTCGTTTTGCGAGACAACACTCGTAAACCGAGTCAGGATTTTTTTTAAAGTAATAACTCGTATTGCGAAACGCTCGTTAACCTCGTTACTCGCAATCTGAGGTTTTACTGTATTTGCATAAGCATAGACACACCCTTCACCTGACAACTCTGACCGCTGCTCAGGCACTGGACATTGCCCCTTGCAAAGTGTGGTGGTTGTTGTTTCTTTCCATACCTGGAAGTTCAGGTATTTTGGCGTTTTACAAGACGACGACTCTTGTGCAGTCAGGACCCCTATGGCATGTTATCCAGTGCTGTTCCTCTTCGATTTCTTTTTTATTTCTTTTTAGGACGGTGTCATGTTAAGCCAATGTACGTTACGACATTTATTAAATCTTATAGCTGAAGTCTATGTATAGCAATTTTTGTGCCATACCCCACGGAAGCTGGAACTCACTGTAGTAGGCACCCCTACTACAATGACTGCCGCTGCCTTCCAGATCCTGTGCCGAGTGGCCTTGCTTCTGCATTGTGCACACAGGTCTCTTACTCAATACAGGGACCATTTAGAGAACACTTTGCTATTTCTCAACGGATGCAAATTGTTATCTGATTGGGCAAGGTGGAGATTGTGACGTCATCCCCTACCTCGTCCAATGCTTTGAAAACTTGGAACAGTTGCCTACTACACTGATTTCCAGCTTCCATGGGGATCCTACAGGTATGGTACATAGATACTTCAGTGGTCCAAGCTGGACCAATGTAAAATTGCCATACCTGGAATTCAGCTTTAAGTGACCCTTTTACTTTGCCCAGAATGGCCAGAAGAAAGTGACAATAATGCAATGTTTGCCAGTAGGCATTAAAATATTACACAGGCAAACTATGCAGACACAATTCATCAGTATTCCTAAATGCTTAGTGTGAGCCCCCCAACAACTGGTCAGGAGAGGCTGGCTCCGTCTACACTGTTCTCCTCAGAGTCTGGTGCTTTGAGCTTAGACAAAGCTGCATGTATCCTGAAGAGGGTGCGGGATTCCATGGAATAATTCTTGTAGTTGTTCCTAAAAGAAAGTAAAGTTATGCCAAAAATTAAAGTTCACCTCCACTAAAAATCGATATTTCAGTTTTGCATGGGCATATGTGGGCTCAAAGTGTACAAGAAATAGACTATCAACATTTAGTAGCGGGTACTACGGTGATAATATTTCAGTATCTTGAAGCACAAAAGATAAGATAACCTTTAAGGCCCCATTCACACTTCAGCAATTTGTAGCCTGAAGCTTCAAAACGCGGGAGGAGGAAAAAATAAATAAAAAATCAATTATTCTCTATGGAGATGGTTCACAGTCGCCTGAAGCTCGAAAAAAGTACTGGTGCTTTTTTTTTGTGGTTTAAATTGGGCAGATTTGTGCATTCTTGGCGCATTTTTACTCCCATAAAAATGTATGTAAACACGCGATTTGCACTTTTTTCTACTCAAATGTAAAATAAATAAAAAGAAATAATAGTAATAATATATGAATAAATGTAAAATAAATACACAAATAACGAAAAAATTTCATAAATAAACTAAAATTAATACCATGTAGTAACAAATTAATAAATAATTAATCCCTAAGCTTAAAAAAATCTATTAAATAAATTATTATTTTTAATAATAAAATAATAAACATCCAAACCCGAACAAAAAAATAAAATAATTTATTATTATTAATAATACATTTATTTTGGGTTAGGGTTAGTGTGTTTATTATTGTATTATCATCATTTTATTTTTAGGGGTTAAGGTTCCCGGTTACTGCATTGTGAGGAGGCAAGGAAGTCACATGTGCCTGAAAACCTTAATGTACCTTGTTTAAATCAATTATATATATTTAAATACAAGCAGTATAAACACCTAAATTTGCCTTCATATTGTTGGAAGAGCAACAGCATGTAATGTAAAGTACTGTGAAACTACTGTGAACTAAATACTGTATGCATTATACTCATCTATGCAGCAGGTGGCGGTATAGTATTATAGAGTTATAATGTGTATTCTATGATATGACAAAATGTACTGCCGGTCTCTGCACTTGTTTGTATTTAGTTCCTGTTCCTGTCTCCATGCCGATAAAGACAATCTAATATTCTCCATAAAAGTAAAGCCGTTTGTTGTATCCAAGAAGCTTCCAATGTATAATTTCAATACTCTGACAACACATATCAGTCTCATGTGCTACCAAGTAACTTGCTGACAAGAGGAGAGAGCAGAGTAAGAGTGAGGAGTTCATCAGTCTCCTGTTTCTGCGTTCACTGTCAAATCACATGCTGGAGGAAGGGCCCGACCTGTAAGTGTGGCTTAAATACAGCCGTGGCCAAAAGTTTTGAGAATGACAAATATTGATTTTCACAAAGTCTGCTGCGTCAATGTTTTTACATTTTTGTCAGATGTTCCTATGGTATACTGAAGTATAATTACAACCATTTCACAAGTGTCAAACACTTTTATTGACAATTACATTAAGTTTATGCAGAGTCAATATTCGCAGTGTTGATCCTGCTTTTTCAAAACCTCTGCAATTCTCCCTGGTATGTGGTCAATCAACTTCTGGGCCACATCCTGACTGATGGCAGCCCATTCTTGCATAATCAATGCTGGGATGATCTCCAAAAGCCCCTATCTACTACTATCTACAAGTTCCTTTTCCCTGAGACTGTTCAGCTCATGAGTGTGTGTAGAGCCAAGTGGGAGTCGGTGGTCCCTGATTTGGATACGGAAGATTGGGAGGATGTCTGTGATGCACCCTTTACCAGACTAATCTCGGCCCGTGACCAACTGATCCACTACAAATTTCTGCATCATATATACATGACTCCGGCGAAGGTAGCTAGAATTTTTGGTCCAGTCACCTCTTCTTCCTGGCGTTATTCGGCAAGGGGGGCTGACTGTATGCATATCTTCTGGGATTGTCCTGGTATACTGGAAGTATATATTGATGTGTGTACAGGAGGGGACAACTATCTCCTTAAGTCCTTCTATAAGACCCTTCACACTGGGGCCGCATTAGAGCTAAAGCGCCGCCCGTTTAAGCAGCGCTTTTCGGACGCTAGCAGGGCGCTTTTAACCCCAAAAGAGGGGTTACAAAATTCTGTGTTGCGGCGCTCCGGAACTGCTGCCCATTCATTCCAATGGGCAGGGCGTTTTGGGAGCACCAAATACAGCGCTCCCAAACCGCCCCAAAGATGCTGCTTGCGGGACTTTTCGTAACATCCTGCAAGTGCACCGCCCGAGTGTGAAAAGTCACTTGAATAAATGGGAGGCGGTTTTCAGGTGCTTAGCAGAGGCTATTTCCAGCACTAAAGCGCCTGAAAACCACCACAGTGTGAAAGGGGACTAAGGCACTGCCTGCTTAGGCTGGTGGATGATTTGGCCCCTACTACAGGCTATACGGACCTTACTTACTCTATTATTTTTTCATGCTAGAAAAACGCATAGTTCTGTCTTGGAAAAGTTCTACTCCTCCATCGGTAGAGTCCTGGAAGGTTTCAGTGAAAAGGGCCCTACCCTTTTATAAAGCCACATATCTGAACAGGGGGGGGGGGGGGCGCTTCTCACATTTGATAAGGTCTGGGGCGGATGGATGGCCTTGCCTCTTACTGTAACAGACTAGTTTTAACCTTTTGTTAATGTTATTCTTTCTGATCTGACAAGGCGGGTTGGTGGGATTTCTGCAAAATTGTACGGTGGGACACACACATTATATTCTGTGGAGAGTGTGGGTAGTTTTTTCACATGGATCCTCGTGCTTCTGGTTGATCATGGGAGGGGAAGGTTTGTGCGTCTTCTGAGAAGGCGGTGTGGGTCAGGTTGGCAAGCTTCACAGGCAATGTTCATGTACATGTCATGGACTTTATGTACTATGTTTTGTTTTATTTTTTGGGATGGCTCATCGCATTGTGGCGAGTGGTCCTTGAATGTTTTATTGAATACTATATCCGTTATTGAAAACAATAAAAAAATAAATTGCAATTCATCTGATCACTTTTCATAACATTCTAGTTTTTTTTTGTGTCATTCAATACTTTTGGCCACAGCTGTACAGCAGAGAAAAATCAGGCCTCCTGGCCTGCCCCTTCCAAATCTTTTGGAAAGTAAAACAGCTTCCATACACTGCATTTTCATAAGGGTACTTCACCATATGCCTTGTGTTTAGCTTTAAAAAAGTGGGGGCGTGTCCAGCGACGTGAGGAGAAGGACGTGTTCTGGCTGAGCGCCGCAGCCTGAGCCCTAATCTATTGCCATCCGGCAACATAGGAGAAAATAAAAATAGTACGGGGTTACACCCTGTTGCTGCAAAGCAAAAGACACAGTTACCGGGGTCTGAGGGGTCTGGAGGATAGTTAGGCCGGCCCGCCGGCCCTCAGGCCTGTGGCTGAACCTGACCAGTGCCGCGCCTCCGCCATCTTGGGGCCTGTACCTACACCGGATCCATCCTGACCGGGTAAGCCTGCGGACCAAACGGCGACACCTCCGGATCGCAGCACGGAAGATTGCCTGTCCCCACGGCAGGATAACTGATCTGGAGAGGTCTGTAGGCCGGCCCTCAGACCTGCGGCCGAATCCATCCAGCGCCGCGCCGCCGCCATCTTGGGACCCGTGACTGCCTCTGAACCACCCCGCTCCGGTAACTAACGCCGCAGATCACCCAGCGACAGATCCGGAGCGCGGCCCGGACGACCACATTATCCCACATCAAATCTGAAGGCAGGCAGAAGGTGGGTTACCTAACTAGGACCGGAGATAAACTGCAGGGTCCGGCGGCCATCTTGCTGCACCCAAGATCAGACGAGGACACCCACCCTGCTACCAAACGGCTTGGAACTTCTCTGAAAAGTGGAGGACCCACTACATCCAAACCACAGGTGAGACGACCTGACATTCAGATCAAGGTGACTGCCAGTTATATGATAGCCTTGTCCCTGTGATCCTGAACGGCGGCCATCTTGCTACACCCTGGGCCTAACAGTAGTAGAGACTCAGGCATGCCTGCCCCCTACCGATAAACCACTATACTGCAGGTGCAATCAAACAGAGACACACAGTCGGCTGTAATAAAATCCTGCTATACTGAATGGCAGCCGGTCTTTCCCACTTTACCACTTGATGCAAGAGAAGTCCCTCCCTCACCGCAACTAATGCACTAATCACACCTACCCCTCCTATTGTGATTATATTCTCACAAAAATGTTTTGCTTCCTACTATCCTCACCTAGGATTTAGGGATAGTGGCTTGGCGCACGGCACCGATGGCAGATGTGTGAGTGAAAACTGAGCTGCTGTGAGACCTGGGCCTGAAAATTAACCGTACACATAGTGAATATGACCACACAAATCAGAAAGGGAACACATGACCACGTTCTCCGCTCTCTGACTACCCCCAAAAGAAGGATAACTTCAACAAACCTGAACAAATACAGATACAGCGGGGGAAGGAGAAACTCCAAAATGACGACACCTCACAAGCAAAATATGGAGGAAGAATTAGAAGACGACGAAGTTTCCTTACCGCCATCTGAGGACTCGGCAGCGGGCCACGATGAAGGTGACAGACCTCTGACCTACGCTATCATGACAGATATAGCTGCGGATATTAAAAGATCATTCACCTCCGCCATTACGGACATTAAAACGGAGCTGCTTAGGCTCTCCGAACAAATGGCTGTAACGGAACGAGCGGGAAAAAGGAGAGACAGGGCACTGGTCAGACTGGATGACATCACTACCTCCCACTCTCAACACTTGATTGAAATGAATAGACATTTGGAAGACTTGGATAATAGAGGAAGGAGACATAATATAAGAATCAGAGGTGTTCCTGAGACTGTTCTACCAGACCAAGTCAAACCGGCGCTGACTTCCATCTTCAACAAGCTCCTAGATAGACCTGAACAATCTCCCATAGAATTTGACAGGGCTCACAGGGCTCTCCGACCTAGGGCACCAGATGGAAACCCACCCAGGGATATCATATGTTGCCTACCCAACTTTGGTCTAAAAGAAGACGTTCTCCAGAAAGCAAGATCCAATGACCAAATCCTATTTAATGAGACCACAGTGCAATTGTTCCAAGACCTGTCACCAATTACCCTAAAGAACAGAAGAGCACTGAGACCGCTGCTGGAAGTCCTTAGAGAAAAAGGCATAATCTATAGATGGAAATTCCCATTTGCACTACAAGCCTCTCATATGGGCAAACAATACTTGCTCAAAATCCCTGACGATTTAAAAAAATTCTGCGAAAATCTACAAATAACCCCAATAGATCTCCCTGATTGGTACGCGGAATTCTTGCTGCCGCCGGAAATCAACAATTACCAATCTGGATCTGGTTCAACACCCATCCGTCCTCCTTCCCAACAAGGACCCTACCGCAGAAATACCAACAGGAGCAACTCCGACTCTCCCTCTTCCTTCAAAGGAACTAGAAACCCAAGATCCAAGTAAACAATCTAATATTCACTTTTACAGAACTCACTGACGCAAGGGAGGAGAACAAAGAGAGAGGGGGATGTCCCCCCAAGATTTTAAAGAAGAGGAGAAGGAAGGAGAAAAAAAAAAAGGGGAAATTTTTTATTTTTTTTTGTTCTCGCAGCAGGAAACTTTAGATCGAAACTTCTACATGAGAATTCAGTCTGTTTAGGTGTTATGTTATTTTAAGATAACCCTTTTACTCTAGTAAAATATTACCTGGTTTGTTTCCCGGGAGATATCCGCACACCCCTCTCGGATTAAAAGTAGGGCAGTTGAGCACAGATGATACGCTCATGAACATGCCTTATTGAACCTACCCTCAAGGTCTAACAAAATAACTCCTTCTCCCACGAACACCGTAGGGGGGATACCAGATCTCTTGACCCTAAACGCCTTACATAAGTGTTACAATCTAAGCCCATGGTATCCATAGTGTTTGAAGACTTAGGAATAAGATCTCATAAGCGACTAACTATACTGCTTTTGATAAGGTTTAACTTGCATAATCTCTCCACTTGGAGGCAGGACGAGTGACAGACCGACATCAGACGAATAGTAAGTGCATACCCTCATCTACCCTTTACAGCAACCGGATCTGTGAGTATACAAAATAACCGCATTAATGATGCAAGGAGAGTGTGCTCCCTAGACAAACGAGAGAGAACAAAAATGCATCTGCTCTGGCACCTGGATTTTGACTGTCCTCACATGTACCGGTATGTACTGAGGGAGTCAGACTTGTTCTCAAGCCGGTCTAACTGTAACCTGTCAAAATGTAACCATTTATCGGAGATCACCGATTTTTGGTAATGAGGGTCTTGTATATGTGACTATTGCTCTATGCTCTGTGCCAACCCACACAAGCACTTATTGGGGTATGTCTGACCTCTTAACTGTATGTTCCACATGGGGCACTAGGCTACACGCACGGTGCGGGGTGAGGGGAAGGGGCTTCCATATGCTGCTAATGCCTACAGAATCTCACTATTTTCACGTCAGACAAGAATTTTTTCAGAAAATCTGGTAGATCTGTGAGGACTCTCCTCCTTAGAACCCCTTTCGAGAGGGGGGATATGGGTGTTTTTTTTTTTTTTTGTTTTTTTTTTTTTTTCAGGTCTTTTTGCCTCTCTCCTCCCTTGACTGCTGTTACGTTGTTAAAGTTATCGGTTTGAGTTTATATTACAATTCTATGATGCTCACTTCCCCCCAGGTCTCCCAGTTCTGCTCTCATTCTATATGAGAGATAACCTCACACACAACACATTCTAGTGATACATTTTTGGTAAACATCATTCCACTGCCAAATTTGTGCCGCTGCGCCTCCCTTATATCCCTCAGAGTTGACATCGTTGTCTCGTTTTAAAGACAACTTACTTGCTCCCCACCTATCAGGTGTAACGTGAGCATTCACTCAACCTCCCCTATCTGTTCACCCCCCTTTCAATCTCACTACCCCTACTCCCTTCCTTAACCTACCCATAACCCACCTAATAACCAGATATTGCCCTAACCACAAACCCCTCGACTATAAGGCAAACCGTACCGGAATCTCAATCATACGATACGTAATTACACAAATTAGATCATGGCTTATACCCATCTAGGAAAATCCCCGACCCTGATATCCCACAATGTCAATGGCCTCAACATCCCTGAGAAGAGATCCAAACTGTTAAAAGAACTTAAAAAAGTACATCCGTCCGTAGTCTTCTTACAAGAAACACATTTCAAGAGCAAACATGTCCCTACATTCACTGATAACATGTTTACAAAAATGTACCATGCCACAAACCCTCTGGCCAAAACAAAAGGAGTTTCTATATTGATTAACAAGGATTCCCCCTTTGAAGTCAAACAACTCCTTTCAGACCCAGAGGGCCGCTTCCTCTTCCTCAAAGGCGTTTGGGCAGGCTCACCTGTTACACTCGCCAATGTTTACTTCCCAAATGCCGCCCACATCACATTCTGTCATAGGATAATAGACGAGCTAAAATGGTTTGCAGAGGGGTGTATCATCTTGGGAGGAGATTTCAATATTCCCCTCTCTCCCCTCATAGACACCTCCACGGGACACACTGCTGTAACATATAGAATCCTCAAGCGAATCAAATCACTTTTAAGATCCCTATCTTTGGTAGATACTTGGAGATCTATACACACCACTGAGAAGGACTATACCTTTTTTTCCTCCCCACATAAACGATACTCACGAATTGACTTGATCCTGATCTCACAAAGGGATTTGTGCAACCTACAAAGGGCTGAGATAGGTATAATCTCCCTATCCGACCACGCACCCACATCCATCTCACTGACTTTTGACCCTCCGAAGCGCACTACTTTTAGCTGGAGACTCAATGCGTCACTCTTGACTGATCAGACCATAAAAGACGACATTCATGGGGCGATTAATGAATACTTTAAAAGCAATGTAGACGCAGATACTAATCCCCTAAATAACTGGGAAGCTCACAAAAGTGTGATAAGGGGAGAATTTATGAGATGGGGCGCCAGGAAAAAGAAAGAGAAGGAGAAAGAAATAGTCAATTTGTCCTCGCAAATAGCCACATTGGAATCACAACACAATCAATCACTCTCCATCAAGGTAGAAGAAGAACTGACGCGCTGTAGGGCCGCCCTCAAATCTGTACTTGACCTCAAAATTAGAAAGGCCCTCTTTTTCAAAAAAAGTATATATTTCGAACACGGAGATAAAAGTGGCAAACTACTAGCCAAAGCATTAAAAGATACCACCATGGCAGGACACATACATGCCATAAGGGATAAAGATGGTACTCCTAGACATAAGACTACTGAAATAGCTGACCTTTTTCAGAAGTATTACTCAAAACTTTACGACCTCCCAGAACAACATAAGCCACCACATTTGACAACCACAAAACAAGAAACGATATCTGATTTCCTTAAGGATAGCCAACTTCCCACGCTCACTCAGGAAGACGCAACGAAATTAGAAGAACCCATTGATACCGAAGAAATTTTAGAGGCAATCAAAGGCCTTAAAGCAGGGAAAAGCCCAGGTCCAGACGGTTTTACCTCACAGTACTACAAAGCCTACACACATTTACTTATAAAGCCCCTTAGGTCCACATTTAACTATCTAGCTAAGACTGACCATAACTCGGAATACTTCCTTATGGCACACATTGCAGTAATACCCAAACCGGACAAAGACCAGACGGAATGTGCAAACTATAGACCCATCTCCCTATTGAATATAGATCTGAAACTTTTGGCCAAAATACTAGCTAACAGACTGAAACCCCTACTGTCAAAAATTATAGGACCAGAACAAGTAGGATTCATGCCGGGCAGAGAAGCACGAGATAATATCACCAAAGCACTAAACTTAATACACTTCTCCCGACACTCTAAAACAAAGGGATTGTTGCTTTCTACTGATGCTGAGAAGGCTTTCGATAGGGTCTCCTGGGACTATATGATGGCCACATGCTCCCATATTGGCTTAAATGAAAAAATGCTTTCTTGGATCACAGCCCTCTATCGAAATCCGAGTGCAAAGGTCAAGGTCAACAATACCTTTTCTGAATCCATTAAGATCCACAATGGTACACGACAGGGATGCCCCCTTTCCCCCCTTCTCTTCATCATCTCTCTGGAGCCTCTGATAAGGAAAATAAACCTAGTAGAGGATGTCTCAGGCTTTAAGATAGGGAAAAGAGAATACAAAGTAGCCGCCTATGCGGATGATTTATTATTTTTTCTATCACAGCCGCACATATCCATCCCTAACTTAAAAAGAATTTTTGAGACGTTTGGATTTATATCCAATTTTAAGATTAATCAATCCAAATCTGAAGCCCTGAATATTAACCTTCCTCCTGATCAACTAAAATTAATGAAGGACAACTACAATTATAGATGGGAACGAGACACATTGAAGTACCTAGGAATACACCTGACTAACGATTTAGACTCTCTTTACCGATACAACTACAAGCCACTACTCAACTCACTGACTAGAGAACTCCGAAAATGGTCCTCCAAGACCTTCTCGTGGTTTGGCAGAGCTTCAATTTTAAAAATGACGGTTCTCCCAAGACTGCTCTACCTCTTCAATGCACTTCCCATTAAAATCCCAGAGGCTTTTTTCACAAGCCTCCTCAGAGCCCAGAGACGCTTCCTATGGGCAGACAAGAAACCAAGAATTAATTTTGATTTGCTGACACGCCCCAAACATAGGGGAGGAATTGGTTTGCCTGACTTTAAAAAATACCACCAAGCCACCCACATTACTAGGATACTAGATTGGCACTGCCACGGTCAGGATAAAGACTGGATCCAACTGGAACAAAGCTCAACTCCAAACAACCTACTTTTCTACCCTTGGACACAACACTCCAAAACAGACAAAACTCAGACACATCCTTTAGTAGCAAACACCCTTCAGGTCTGGCACAAAATTGCAGGCAGATACAATATTGCCTCCGTACCTGGGCCTCTGACCCCAGTTACTAACAATCCCGATTTTATTCCGGGCCAACGCCTGAAAGAAATACACACATGCACAACCTCCCAATGCCTATCAGACTCAAAAGTCAAATCTTTGGATACTATGCAGGCAGAATGGGGAGGGCCGTTCCCGGGCCTCTGGTTTTACATGCAACTAAGAGATTTCCTGATTAACAGCAAATTTAGGTCATCGTACTGTAGGCCAATGTCCCCATTTGAGAAACTTTGCTTCAAGAGATCCTCAGTAGCTCATACCACTTCTCTAGCCTACACCTGGTTAACCCAGGCTCAGCACACAGACGACTCGAAACATAAGGCTAAATGGGAAAACGACCTCAAAATTACGATATCGACACAACAATGGGAGAAGGCATGTATTATGACACACAAATGCTCCTTAAGCGCTAAATATCAGGAGGTCTCTTATAAAATTCTTACCCAATGGTACATTACACCCCAGAGGTCTGGGAGATGGTCCACCACAGCCTCAAATACATGCTGGCGTTGTGATCACGCCATTGGTTCCTTCCTCCATATATGGTGGGAATGTCCAAAAATTCTAGGGTACTGGGATGAGGTCAGGAAATGGGTCCAATTCATAACTGAAACCAGTCTCAATCTTACAGCAGCAGCTTGCCTGATTAACGTTAACAATTTCACCGTAAGCAAATATAAGAAATCCCTCACTAGACATCTCCTCCTTGCAGCGAAAACACTTATACCCCTTCACTGGAAGACCAAACAAGTGCCAAAAATTAGGGACTGGTTGGATAGAATACACCATATATACAAAATGGAAGAAATTGCAGCTATGAAGAGGGAGGATAACACCAATTTTGCCGAAATCTGGCAACCTTGGGTCGTATTCTCATACTCCTCTGAATTCCAATCACTTACTACATAAGCCCTATCATAGAGAATGTATACATGTGACGGAGGGTTGTTGTTTCCCTTCTACCTATACTGCCATGCTTCAATCATTCCACTTCTCCCACCCCTTCCCTCCCTCTTGCCCATTCTTTTTACCTTTCCCATTCCCCCACCATTACATTTACTCAAATATATGTTCAATTTATGTTTGTTTTAGGTTACCCTATTACTATCATCAGGGCTTTATATTTTGTTATGCCTATGCCTATTGATTCTGCATATTACTGAGCCCTGAATGTTCAATTCTGTATTTTATATGCCTGATTTATTATTTGTTATCTGTAACAAACTTTAATAAAACTCTTTGATTGAGAAAAAAAAAAAAAAGTGTAGGAATCGAAAAACAAAAACACATACTCACCTAGATGGTTGCAGCTGTCTCCCGCTAGCCCTAGAACCGATTTGTTTTACTACTGCTAAGCTTAAGTAGTTGCTGTAATGTTTATAAAAGTTTAATAAATATACCCTTAAAAAAAAACAAAAAAACAAAACAAAAAAAAAGTAGAAGAACTGAGCGATCAAAGACCGCTGATCGCTCAGTTCTTGGGTCAGCTCTGAGCAGAGAGTGGTGACGGTCAGTCACCAGCTCTTTGCTCTGCCCCTCCAGTGAGCACTGGACTGTGGAGGGGTTGGTAGCAGCTGGCTCAGGCTCTCAGCAACGAGCTGAGAGGATGAGCCAGCTGCTGGTCAGGCATCTGGGTGAATCCCGACAATATTGTCAGGATCCCTGCAGAGCTTGAACGGGCTCTGTGACGTCAGCCAACAGTGGGCTTTAGCCTTTTGTCAGCTGAATCTGGGTCACAGGAGAGCAGAACTCCTTTGATTCACAGGAGAATTATGGCCAAAAGAGCTTTAGCCATACTTCTCCTACAGTATAAAGTAAAATACTGTTTATTGGAGGGTAATATACCTCCAAACTGAAGATATAAGCCTTAATACCATCAGTATTTTACATACTTGGCACGACGTAGAACTGGAATGGCATCTTCTCCCCTGCGCTGTTGTATGTAGAGGAGGCTCAGCTCCAGCAGGGAGTTCGGAACCAAATGATGATCATATTTTATCTTCTTCTCGCTGCAAAGGAGATCAGAAATCAATTAGGGTTCATCAATTCATACATGGACATCTGTGACACACTATGCCGTGTCTATACCAGACTGCTCACCTCTGGCTGATGTGAGTGAAGCACTGCTCAGCCTGTGCCAACCTCCCTCGATGTCTCAGACACAAACCTTTCAGCAGAAGGATGGAGCAGTGGTCGTCCTCCGTGTACTCATTGGCTGCCAGGAGGGAGGCAAGGTAATACACAGTCAGCAGGATAGAAGATTTTACTGCATGACAAACCACATTGGCATATGTGAAACTACTGTGGTTCTCTGATCCATAAAGTGTTTCTAGCACTCTGAATGGCTAGTTGCATGACATGGCCATTCATGTGCATTTTTGTCTGTTATAGTGTATAAAAAATATATAATCACCTAATCAGCGCAAACAATTTCTAAACTGTAGTGGATATCCTAATAAATATCTAAATCAGACACAACTGTGACTGCTACCAACACTATCAAAGTGTGCCCACTCAAACAATAATAAAAGTGCATCAAATAAGTGCAGCGCAATCAAAATCATATAAATTACAAAATCCAAATCAGGTTAAATCATTATTGTGATAACAAAAAATGTCTACAATGGGGCAAAAAAGTATTTAGTCAGCCACCAATTGTGCAAGTTCTCCCACTTACAAAGATGAGATAGGCCTGTAATTGTCATCATAGGTATACCTCAACTATGAGAGACAAAATGTGGAAACAAATCCAGACAATCACATTGTCTGATTTGGAAAGAATTTATTTGCAAATTATGGTGGAAAATAAGTATTTGGTCCCCTACAAACAAGCAAGCTTTCTGGCTCTCACAGACCTGTATCTTCTTCTTTCAGAGGCTCCTCTGTCCTCCACTCATTACCTGTATTAAATGGCACCTGTTTGAACTTGTTATCAGTATAAAAGACACCTGTCCACAACCTCAAACAGTCACACTCCAAACTCCACTATGGTGAAGATCAAAGAGCTGTCGAAGGACACCAGAAACAAAATTGTAGACCTGCACCAGGCTGGGAAGACTGAATCTGCAATAGGCAAGCATCTTGGTGTGAAGAAATCAACTGTGGGAGCAATAATTAGAAAATGGAAGACATACAAGACCACTGATAAATTCCCTCGATCTGGGGCTCCACACAAGATCTCACCCCGTGGGGTCAAAATGATCACAAGAACGGTGAGCAAAAATCCCAGAACCACACGGGGGGACCTAGTGAATGACATGCAGAGAGCTGGGACCAACGTAACAAAGGCTACCATCAGTAACACACTACGCCGCCAGGGACTCAGATCCTGCAGTGCCAGACGTGTCCCCCTGCTTAAGCCAGTACATGTCTGGGCCCGTCTGAGGTTTGCTAGAGAGCATTTGGATGATCCAAAAGAGGATTGGGAGAATGTCATATGGTCAGATGATACCAAAGTAGAACTGTTTGGTAGAAACACAACTCGTCGTGTTTGGAGGAGAGAGAATGCTAAGTTGCAACCAAAGAACACCGTACCTACTGTGAAGCATGGGGGTGGCAACATCATGCTTTGGGGCTGTTTCTCTGCAAAGGGAACAGGACGACTGATTCGTGTACATGAAAGAATGAATGGGGCCATGTATCGTGAGATTTTGAGTGCAAACCTCATCCCATCAGCAAGGGAACTGAAGATGAAACGTGGCTGGGTCTTTCAGCATGACAATGACCCCAAACACACCGCCCGGGCAACGAAGGAGTGGCTTCGTAAGAAGCATTTCAAGGTCCTGGAGTGGCCTAGCCAGTCTCCAGATCTCAACCCCATAGAAAACCTTTGGAGGGAGTTAAAAGTCCATGTTGCCCAGCGACAGCCCCAAAACATCACTGCTCTAGAGGAGATCTGCATGGAGGAATGGGCCAACATACCAGCAACAGTGTGTGACAACCTTGTGAAGACTTACAGAAAACATTTGACCTCTGTCATTGCCAACAAAGGATATATAACAAAGTATTGAGATGAACTTTTGATATTGACCAAATACTTATTTTCCACCATAATTTGCAAAAAAAATTATTTCCAAATCAGACAATGTGATGGTCTGGATTTGTTTCCACATTTTGTCTCATAGTTGAGGTATACCTATGATGACAATTACAGGCCTCTCTCATCTTTTTAAGTGGGAGAACTTGCACAATTGGTGGCTGACTAAATACTTTTTTGCCCCACTGTATATCAAAATCCCATTCATAAAATTCCACCGTAGTGTAAATATAGTTACAGTCACTAGTTGTATCCAACGTGTTCGGTGTCCACCACCTTCAGGCAAAATTCCTGCTCACCTCCAATATCTGACCCCACCAGAGTCAAATCGGTCTTTTTTTTTTTTTTTCCTTTGCATGCTAGTCGTATATCGAACCTGAAGAGTTTACTAAAGTTACGAAAAAAAAATTGTACGACATAATAAAAAAATCGGAAGTGATATCACGTATTGTAGTGTATTTGTATTGTATTTTCGGACGACAACTGTACTGATTAAAACGAAAATCGTACAATCTGGCATCGTATGAGAAAACTTTTTGTGCATGTCCGATAAAATATCGGATGAACTGTCGTGGTCGGCTCTCGAAAGCCCTGTACTAACGATCCGATTATCGTACGATCGCATCGAAAGCAGTATTTTTCATACTTTTTTTAAGATTGCGTGTACAGGCCATTCGTTTCCTCCACTTAAGAGGATACTGGATGGTACTGGAACACTCTCTCTGGTAGCACCTCAGTTTCTTAGTCCTCCACCTCTCACTCTCGATGATCATGTGGTATATCATTAAAACAGACATGGAGAGGGGGGCGTGTCCGGACGTGAGCGGCGAAAGACGTGGTTCTGAGGAGCTCCGCCATCAGCTATCCCTATCTAATGCCATCCGTGGCATTTAGACAAGGCCCAAACCCCCAAAACAGCTGTCCAGGCTCCGGGGAGCCCCCTGCATCAGCCTAAAGTCAAATTGGTCTTTCTGACCACCGGACAGCTCCGCTATACGGCCCGCGGCCGCATCGGCTTCCCAGGGCCCCGCCGCCATCTTGCGGCCTACACTATCCCCACACCCTCGGCGCTTGAGTTTCCCGGTCCGCCCGGCGGGCGGCGGCGGCGGCAATCCCCCACACCGGTGGGGGGCCTTCCCCGCGCGGACCGGTGCGGGATCGTGGTGTCGCCGGAGAGCCGCCGTGTGCCCGCGACTGCATCGGCCTGCCAGAGCCCCGCCGCCATCTTGCGGCCTGCGTGATCCTCGCATCCTCGGCGCTCGGGTGCAGCGATCCACCCGGCGGACGTCGACGGCATTCCGCCACTCCAGAGGAGGACCTTCCCCGTGCCGACCGGCGCTGAGTCGCCGGGGAGCCACCGTTGGCCTGCGACCGCATCAGCCTACAAGAGCCCCGCCGCCATCTTGCGGCCTACACGATCCCCGCATCCTCGGCGCTCTAGTGCTGCTGTCCGCCCGGCGGGCGGCGACGGCAATCCGCCACACCAGAGGAGGACCTTCCCCACGCAGACCGGCGCTGAACAACTGGAGAGCCACAGGGGACAACTTGTGAGGCACATCGCAACTGAAACACAGGTGAGAGGTGGCCATCTTGCTACACCCCCGGAGCCCACAGTAGCCTCCCCACCCCTTGATAGCCTGCGGGACTACAGCATCATCTGGCCCACATAGGGGGTGTTCTCAGCCAGGGATTTGGGATCTCCTCGGTCCAGTGTTTGCCCTAGGGATCGCCGGGGCCCTGTCCCCACAGTCTATTGTAGCGGCCATCTTGCTGCACCCGACAGCAGTGTAGCCAGGACTCCACAGGCTCCTATAAGACACTCTGCAGAAATCCTAGTACTACCCAGCAAATCAACCTATCAACAATAGCCCCCATCATAGGTCCCCAATATATTCTGCCTCAAGAGACACTGCTGTACTTATCACTCCAAAGAGCGGCCATCTTGCTACACCCACACCCCATTAACCAGCTCTCCCTGGCTCCTAATTGCTTAACCCTTAATCTGATGGCCTCGCAGCCCCCTCATCAAGAAGTACATACCAACATTGCAGGCATGTAATGAATCATCTACCGGGGACATACGGGACAGGATGAGCTAAAAGTCACAATCAAATCTTAGAGGGGACGCATGCGCGGCGCGATGCAGATCACCATCTTCAATTAAGCCTTCCATCAGATCAGCGAGGATTTAACCCACATTGCATTGTTTAATCTCCACAAACTACCATATATTTTTTATAAATCCACCTTGCAGTTCATACTAGTGCATGCCGTCGGGCAAGAAGGCGTACAATCGCCGTGCGCAACAGCACTCTTTGGTCACATACTCATTACGCAACAAGGAACATAGAAAGATGGCCCATATGGGCGCTGGTTCTCCTTCGGTACAGTCTCCTACAGCTTCCAATATTCCTCAGCAGAAATCTGCTTCCACACATAACAATAGTGATCTCTCCTCCCAGATCACAAAATCAGATCTGGACTTCAGCTTAACCAAAATCTACGAAAAACTTGTAGACAAGATACAGTGTGAACTCCAAAAAACAACAAATACACTCACACAAGAAATAGCAACCCTGGGAGGTCGTACCGATATTCTAGAAACCAAACACGACGAGCTCTCACTTGCACACAACGATCTTAGAAAGGACTTTGAACTTTTAGCTGAAAACTACACGTACCTACAATCGCAAGTAGAAGATTTGGACAACCGCAACAGAAGGAACAACCTAAGGATTCGTGGTATCTCAGAATCAGTCACTGAACTGATGCCTGCAGTGTCTAAATTGTTCCACAGTCTCCTCCCTGACACACCCCCATCCTCATTTGCGTGTGATAGAATTCATAGGGCCCTGCGCCCTAAACCTCCCCCAGACAAACCTCCTCGTGACATCATTCTATGCATGAAAGATTTCATCATTAAGGAAAACATATTAAGAGCATCCAGAAATATGCATAATATCGAATTGGAGGGCACCAAAATCCAAATTTTTCCAGATATCTCACAGGCTACCCTGGAAAGAAGACGCAAAATGAAGGAGATCACTTCGGTATTACAATCAGCTCATATCAGATACCGGTGGGGTTTTCCATTTAAGTTAACAGTGCCACACAACGGGACAACCTATACAATATTCAACACCTCAGAAGGCAAGGATCTCCTTGTGAAGTTAGGTCTTCTAGATCCGGGAACAAATACAGGACCTCCAGCAACTCCCCACACCTCACCTATCTGGGCCACCCCAGCCACACGCCGTGATCAAAGGAGATGGCGACCATCATTCAGAAATTTAAACGCTTGAAGATAAAGATGGATCCCATTTGTGGCCCAAAACTTACCCCCCTTCTTTTATAAAAACCTTGCTCTTTTCCTCCCCCCCCCCCTTTTTTTTTTTTTTCTCTCTTTTCTTCTCTTTCTTCTTTTTTCTTTCTTCTTTTCTTTTTTTTTTTTTTTTTTTTTTTCCTCTCCCCTTTGCAAGGTTCAAAATATCACTTTTACAGTTCGAATTGTTTGAGGTTGTTTTTCCTGATTATAGTAAACAACTGTACCACACGTTTATATGGTACCGGATCGGCATTACCACAGTTTCTTCTATACGACATTATATATCTAACATTTCTTCTTGCTCCTTTTTTATACAGTTTCGTTTGCTAATTTTTTATAAGTAACAGCATGCACTTATATAAAAAATGTTCTTTTTATAGCATCCTCGCTAAGGCTGATGTGCTCCGCCTGCGTTAGTTTGTCCCCCTGCTCACAAAAGACTCCAAAAGCATGGTCCAACTGGTGGATATTTTTCTGCTACTGATCCTGCTATCCTCCGTTCTAGTGGTGGAGGGTCTATTTGTGAGTAATGGACAGTATTGTCCAAATCAATACTTTTTTCGGTCAGGAAGTGCTTCTCACCCTGACCCCCTAATCATAAAAGTTAATTCACATAGTCATACTAAAACACTCTATATTTACAAAATGTCGAAAAGGTCAAACAAACTCTCTTTACCTCAATTAAAACATTATTATGGAATGTCATTGTACAATACAGTACTGTTATTTTCTATAAGTTTACTAGCTCTAATGTGCCACTGTTCAAGAGCCCTGTTCTTCATGGTTCTGTGGTATAGGCACAAAATGTTATTCAAAAAACAAAGGTCAACGAGGAAATATTTGAGCTGGATACAAATGTATAACCTGATATATTACATATATACACAGTTACAAATGGCAATACGATGTTGGCTAGTTCCGCCTATATCTCAAGTAGCTTCACTTTCGATCTTAATGGCGATAATCAAATTATCAACTCCACTCCGATGTGGCTATATACCCAAACCTAGGCTTGACGACCCACTGCCATTTCTTCATAACCACCATCGCCCCTTAAAACCAATACAATGGGTCTCAGAGTGATTTCTCATAACGCCCAGGGTATTAATTCACCTCACAAGAGAAAGAAGGCCTTTCGCCATTATAAAAGATTAGGAGCTGATATAATCTTAATGCAGGAAACGCACTTTGCCACAGATAAACACCCTAAATTTTTTGACAAAAGTTACAGCCAATATTATTGCACTACTTATAACACAAAATCTAGAGGTGCTGCTATATTCATTAGAAACACAGTGTTATTTGACGTTCAAAATATATTTAAAGATCCAGACAGTCGTTACTTGATCTTGAAAGGTTCAATCAAAGGACGTTCTATCACCATTGCCTCAATTTATGCTCCCAACGAAGCCCAGTCAAACTTTTTCACCAAATTTTTTGATACTCTAGACAATTATCACTCCACACATTTAATAGTGGGTGGGGATTTTAATTTAGCTGCCCATTCAGCTCTAGATAGAAGCAATGTTGTCCCATCCTCAAAAGCTTTCCCCAAATCCTTGAATAGATCACTATATAACCATCAATTAATAGACACTTGGAGAGCCCATAACATAGGATCCAAATCTTACACATTCTACTCCCATCCGCACAACTGCTTCGCTCGTCTTGACTACATCTTTTGCACCCCAATTCTACTTGCCAATTCCTCTAGAGCAGATATCCATCCGTGTCCTTGGTCTGATCACCACATAGTCTCCTTTGATACTTCACATATAGGTCTAGCCAACACAGCACACTCATGGCGAATAAACGATTCTTTGCTCACAGATCCCTCAAGCAACCAACAAATTCTATCTTACCTTGAACAATATTTTGCACAAAATGTAGCACCAGACATGTCCCCTACAACTATATGGATGGCACATAAAGCAGTAATGAGAGGTCATCTGATAAATATCGCCTCAATCAACAACAAATCCAAACTTGCAGACATTAGATCCCTAACAAAAGATCTAGATCACTTGTATCATAGAAACAATCAGAACCCATCTAGTGACCTACTTAAACAGATACAAGAGAAACGCACTACCTTAGACACATTATTAACATCAGATACTGAAAAAGCTCTCAGATGGTCTAAAGCTAGATTCTTACTCAACAGTAATTCTTATTCCACCATGTTTGCTAAAAAACTAAATCAATCTATGAAACCCCCACACACCTATAAATTAAGGAACCCTTCTGGTAATTTGGTATCCCATCCCAAAGAAGTCATGAAATTATTCTCGGACTTCTATAAAAATCTCCTGACCTCACCAAAAACACCTCCGAAACAGTCCTCCTTAGACTGGCTTAATAACATTACGTTACCCACTCTTACTAGAGATCAAATTGAATCTCTTAATGCCCCTTGCTCGGAGATGGAAGTTAACAAAATCATTGGAACACTAAAAATATCCACAGCCCCAGGCCCTGACGGCTATTCCACATCTTACTATAAAAAAATTTCCTCTACCATTACACCACACCTTACTAAACTGTATAATAATATCTTACAGGGTGGCCAATTCCCACCCGAGATGATTTTGGCTAATATGTCCCTACTTCCCAAACCAAATAAAGATCACTCCACCCCTCAAAACTACCGCCCGATATCAGTTATTAACAACGACCTAAAAATATTCGGCCGTGTATTAGCAGACAGATTATCAGCCGTTATCTCCCCATTAGTTGATCCTGATCAAACGGGCTTCATTCCCAACAGACAAATAACAGACAACATACGACTTACCACAAATATCATTCAAGACTCCAACATTCATTCCAGATCCACGCTGCTTCTTGGTCTTGATATACACAAAGCTTTCGACAGCGTTTGCTGGTCATATCTTGACACCCTTCTCCCAAAATATGGCATCAACAATGAATTTCTACATGGCTTTAAGGCTCTCTATCACAACCCACAGACACGTATTAAACTCCCAGGTAACAATTCTGACTTTTTTCCCCTGACTAAAGGTACCAGACAAGGTTGTCCACTCTCCCCCCTACTCTTTGCCCTCGCAATAGAACCCCTCGCCTGTGCAATTAGAAACAATACAAATATTAAAGGATATCTTAAGGGATCCAAGGAATACAAACTGAGTCTTTATGCGGATGACGTCCTTCTATTCATAACTGACCCTCTTATTTCCCTACCTAATCTAACTAAAACCCTGGACGTCTTTCATGATTTGACAGGTCTGGGAGTAAACCTATCTAAGTGCTCGGCTTTACCAATCAACATTCCCCCAGCATTAATATCCTCACTTAAAGACAAATTCTCATTCAATTGGCACGTAGATTCGTTTAGATACCTAGGTATTCAGATTACATCTTCATATAAAACGTTATATCAAGCAAACTACCCTCCTTTATTTAACAATATTAAAAACCTACTTAAACTATGGTCATCATATCAGATTTCTTTCTCGGGCAGGATAGTAGCCACAAAAATGATGATATTACCCAAACTTCTATTCTTTTTCAGAACCCTTCCACTTATTCTACCTAAAAAAACACTAGAATCTTTACAGAGAGAAATTAATAAATTTATATGGCAAAACAAGAAACCCAGATTTAGTTATTCCCTTATGTTTAGACCCCATTTAAAAGGAGGCCTCGGCATTCCAAACCTTTGGCTATATTACTTGTTGGCCAGATTCACCCAATTAGCCCAATGGTATGCCCCTTCATCCCAAATCCCTTGGCTCCTGTTCGAGGAAGAATCTATCCTTCCCTACAATTTACAAGGACTTCTCTGGTCCAATATCATCCCACCACAAAAAATAAGGCCCTTAAATCTCATCGTCACTCACACTCTTCAACTATGGAACAGACAAATCTCTAATTTTAAGTTATCCTCAGATGTTCCCCCCTTAGCTTCCTTTATGGGCGACCCACGTTTTTCCCCCCCAGATAGAGCTCAGGATGAAAATTTGCTAACATATTGGAAGTCACATAATCTAATACATTTAAAATCGCTCTCCCAAGACAATGCATTTCTTACTTTCACCAGACTACAAACAAAATACAATATCTCTCCTACTGAACTAGAGATCTATGCGAAAATAAAAAAATTCTATGAGAAATATTACTCACTTACACTCCACCCCCCTTATACACAATTTGAGCAAATTTGTATCTCTTCCCCCCGTGACCGGGGTTTAATCTCCAGAATATATAAAAATTTAAATGAGACAAACATGCCTGATAAATCACATCCCATGCTACAATGGGAATCAGATTTAAATACCTCATTTACTCTTGATCAATGGGATACGATTTTTACAAATCTCCACAAATGTACCAGAACAACCTCGATTAGAGAATCGGCCATCAAACTACTTTATAGATGGTATCTTACTCCCGCTAAACTCAATTCATTTTATCCCTCAGTGTCCCCACTCTGCTTTAGGGGTTGCCCCACCCAGGGGACACTTTTACATATATTTTGGGATTGCCCCCACATTAAAGACACTTGGCATAAGGCAAATATTATAATAGATAAAATATCCTGTAGAAAGATCTCTCTTACACCCCAAATAGGCCTTTTATTCACCCCTATACAGGACATTCCAATGACTAGTACAAGGTTAATACATACACTCTTTAGTTCCATCCACTGGGCCATAGCATTTAATTGGCGCTCCACTACGGTACCTTGGCCACAAATTCTTAACCGCATGTCAAACATTAAGCTTTCAGAAAGAATTCATCACACATTATATGATTCTATGCCCCTTTACCAGAAAAAATGGACTCTCTGGGATACCACCTCTCTGGTCTAGTACCTTCCCGTTTTTTGTTTCTTTTTTTCCTCCCACTCTTAAAATATATACAATTGTCATTTAACCCTCTCTCCAATACAATGCTCTTGATTGACTCTATTTGAACAATATACATTTCTATACCAGTCTTAAGAAATAAGAAAAATAAATAAATTAAGAAAAGGAAAAAAAAAAAAAAAAAAAGAAGAACCTTTTCTCCTTCCTCTGTACAATGCTCAATATGTACAATGTTCATATATATACCTGTACCATCATTGTGATTTGTGTTTATACCTTGACCTTTTCTATAATAAAAATCGTTTGTAAACAAAAAAAAACAGACATGGAGAAACCCTAATGCTCTCTGCTACATATGTATCTATTAACATAATCTAGGGATAAAAACACTCACAAAACTATAGGTAAAAAACGCATATCATCAGCTCACCACACTAATACAAATTGGTGAAATGACGTCAAATGGCAATGGCTCCTCTCACCCCCCCGTAAACGTTACGTCTACTTCATGAGCTTCTTTATTTGATATTTTTGTTATCACAATAGTGATTTAAAGTGGTTATAAGCCCTCACGGTTTTTCACCTTAATGCATTCTGTGTATTAAGGTGAAAAGCCTTTTGTGTTGCAGCTGCCCCCCAGAGCCCCACTTTTTCTTACCTGAACCTGATCGTTCCAGCGACGGGGACGAGCACACCAGCTCCAGCCGCCATCTCGAGTCCTCATTGGTCAGATTGATAGCAGCGGAAGCCATTGGCTCCCACTGCTGTCAATCAAATCCAGTGACACCGGAGCCGGGGGGGGGGGGCGGGGGGTGGGCTGAGTCCTGCTGTCTGTGACACAGCAGCAGGACTAGAGAGCGCGCCCGCTCGAGTGCCCTAAGGGAAAGCAGCTCTCCGTGGGGGCACTCGAGAAGAGCAGGAGCGCCACAGGGGGACCCCAGAAAAGGGAGATCAGGGCCACTCTGTGCAAAACCCTTGCACAGAGGAGGTACATATAACATGTTTGTTATTTAAAAATAAATACAAATTATTTGATTTTGATTGCGCTGCACTTATTTGATGCACTTTATGTCTGTTATAGGATTTGAATAAAGGAATAACCAAGTTTTATATTCAGACCTCTACCTCTAGATTATGTCCAGGAATATTTTTTTTCTCTCTTACCTTGTCCCAATAGCAAAAAGCAGCTTTTATTACTCCCTGTGATATCCCCACCATTAGGCTGTCTTGTATTTTTAATGTCTGCATACTACTTTGGCCATTAGACATCACTGCACAATCAGGTCTGGTGCAAGGATTTTTGACACCCTAGGCCAGTGATGGCGAACCTTGGCACCCCAAATGTTTTGGAACTACATTTCCCATGATGCTCATGCACTCTGCAGTGTAGCTGAGCATCATGGGAAATGTAGTTCCAAAACATCTGGGGTGCCAAGGTTCGCCATCACTGCCCTAGGTAAAACCTAATTTTGCAGCCCCCATTGGCTCCTCCCCTTTTTTCCTGCCCATGTGACAGGAGGTGGCACTATACAGGAAGCATTGGCTCTGCTTCCTCTAGCGCTGGCTCCAGTGCTGCACTGCGCCTCTAATTACACTACCGGTCGGACAGAGCAGCTGCCTGAGACTGAGTTAATTACATGCTGCAGTCTGCAGAGCATACAGACGCGGAGGGAAACCAGTGGCCGGGCGCCCCTAAACAGCAGTGTGCCCTAGGCGGTTGCCTAGTTTGCCTAGTGGTAGTACCGGCCCTGTGCACAATGCTACTCAGCATTTGAAAAACGTAAAAAGAATATGTTAACCCAACATTTCTGATATGTGCATGCTGTACCATGTACCTGTATGAAAAAAGTATCCTGTACAAAGCGTATTGCTTCCTTTATGTGAAATCCCTGGTGTTCCTGCCAGTCTCTCTGCTTTCCTAATAATAACTGACCACACTAAGGAGGAGAGCACACTGTGGTAAGTGCTCTAGATGTGCTGGGAACTCAGCCTACTCTCCTCCAATGATCAGACTTCTTCTGACACGCTCCCCTCTGCACAGCCTTTCACTGGGAATATCGGTGTGCTGTTGTTTCTCCTCCTCCCAGCTCTTATGCAGCTGAGAACAGAGGAAATATGACTACTTATAAAAAACATTATAAAACACCTTTTCTCTTTTTTATATCTATACATACCGTATATACTCGAGTATAAGCCGAGTTTTTCAGCACATTTTTTTGTGCTGAAAATGCCCCCCTCGGCTTATACTCGAGTCACCTTTTTGTGCCTAATCTCCCGGAGTTTGGGGACACGGTACCGGCCGGTCGTAGGTTCCCTGGACCCCAAACTTGGCACACATGTAGCCCCACTCGTCCTCTACAAGTGTGAAAAGTTTGTTGCCCGGGGGACCTACGGCCAGGGAGCACCGATTTTTCAAAGCCGGGCACCCCTTCCATAGACTCCCATGTTAAATGGTAATTTCTCTAGTAATTTTGGGGACCCAGTACCGACCGGTCATAGGTCCCCTGGACCTAAAACTTGGCACACCTGTAGCCCCATTTCTCCTCTATAAGTGTGCAAAGTTTGTTGTCTGGGAGACCTACGGCCAGGGAGCACCGATTTTTCAAACCCGGGCACCCCTTCCATAGACTCCCTCATTAAACATCAGTCTAGTCATGGACACATTGAGGCATGCACATGGACACAGTGAGGCAAAGTGAGGCATGCAGATGGACACCCTAGGCTTATACTCGAGTCAATACGTTTTCCCATTTTTTTGTGGTAAAATTAGGTGCCCCGGCTTAAATTCGGGTCGGCTTATACTCGAGTATATACGGTAAATGTTTTGCCTTTCATTTCTATTTTAAATTCAATAGGTTGTTTTACAAGGTGATCGTTTACAATCACTTTAATCTGACTCATTTTCTTAGGATATTCACAAGGCAAAGTCACCTGTTACAGTTATTTGTATATCAGAAACAAACAGAAGCGGGAAAACCCGGCATTGCGGATATGACGCAACTGCCTTCAGGCATCTAGCATGTGCCTAAACACAAACTGTGAAATTGGGTGATTGTGTTCAGGTCTATGAAGCAGGGTGGGGGACAGGTTCAGCAGACATCTCCAGGGTTGACTTATTCCAGAGAAAATAAGAGATTGCAAAAAGTAACCAGTTTATCTGAAGAGCCCCAATCTGGTAGTGTCTGCAGGTACCCCATAGACATTAAGTCTTCACCCAACCCATCTGTTTGATTGCCATCCAATGTGTTTGGCCACCTTAGACCCCCTGTTAAGATACAACATATTTCTCATGTTACCTGGCTCTTGTAGAAGATGGTTCTCGGCCACACAAAGTGTATTCAGAGTGTCTTCTGTAAGCTTGGCGTCTTTTCCAAGTACGGAAAATCCATTCCATAGGTACATCATCTCCTAAAGAGCAAAGACCAGCATTTATAAGATTCTATACCTCTGATAAATCATGGATATACATGGTGCCCTTCATCCAACAGTCCAATCTTTTACCAAAAATATGTTCTGTAAGGTTAGGGCGCACTCTCAGGCTGAGCTTGGTCTTTAGAAATACAAAAAACACAGTCACTTCCAGCGCTAATAGGTCTTCCAAGGTGTGATGTAACAGATATCAGATAAAATGGTGGTGTAAAAGGTATATATGGTATCCCAAAGCTAGGTGGATGCTGCCTTCCTCAGATGGGGTACCCCGTGTTCTGTGCATGTCCATGCACTGTGTTTATGGCCTTTTGTCAGTTGCATTTTGTGAGTACCCACTCTTATACTAAAAAAATTTATTATTAAATTATCTCTGGTAATGCACTAGGTGTGCGCCTTCCATTTCTGTTTTTCTTAGCTTGATCTTTGACCCAATGTCATTTATTCCTAGCTTGGCATCTGGATTGGGGCACCTAAACTTCCTCTCTCTATTAGCAGCTAGGAACAATCTTTGGGGCTGAACTCCAGGTAGACAGAAAAGGAACCAACTAATGTTCTAAAAAGTATTATTACATCATTATTTTGATTTGAATTTCCCGCTCTTCTTGACCTACAGGGCTTCTTGAATCAGTGCAATTCTCTTTGTCAGTGTTGACCAATCGGAATCACTCTCATCCATCCCAGAAGCACTGCAGAAAGAAGGGGGAGAAGAGCAAAGGGGGATTTAAAATCCCCTGGACTACTGCACCATCTGCATGGGTACTGACAGCTCTTCACCCAAGAAGGCAAGTACAGCAGGGACCAGAGGGTGGGGAGGGTGTGGGGCATTAGTTCACCTTTTCATTTTTTCTAAGAAGGTGAACTTACACTTTAGCTGACCACGCTATAGCTGAAAGACAGCTATAGCATGGTTGTCCAGTTCTGGGAGGGCGGCTATTGACGTCCTCTTAGAACTCCATCCCCATGCATGCCCGCAGGGCATGCTCTGTGATCACGGTGTCCATCAGACACAGCTGATCACAGATTGAGGTAAAGGCCCAAACACAACGGCCCTTCACCATGTGATCAGCTGTGTCAAATCACAGCTCATCACATGTAAACGAATGCCAGTTAATCGGCATTTCCTTTACCCAGCGCGGTCACTGTGTGAGGAAAGGAAAGCCAATAACCGGCTATACCGTGACAGGAGACATTTACACTGAATCAGTGCAGCCCCATCAGTGCAGCCTCTTCAGTGCAGCCCCAGCAGTGGCCATCAGTGCAGCCCCAGCAGTGGCCATCAGTGCAGCCCCAGCAGTGGCCATCAGTGCAGCCTAATCAGCGCCCATCAGTGATAAAAAAATTACCCACATTTTATAACAGAAACTACGTTTTTTTTTTCTCGCTTGTTTAGCAAAAATAAAAACCCCAGTGGTGATTAAAATGGCAACAAAATTGTCATTCAAAGCGCGACGGTAATGAAAGCTGAAAATTGGCCTGGGCAGGAAGGAGGTGAAAATGGCCAGTAGGCAAGTACCGTAGTTAACTTTAGGCAAGGCAATTTTCCATTGGTTCAGTTCACGCTGCACTGGTGTGTTCTGAAATAAGAATAGCATGTAGTACTTTTTTGTTTAGTGAAGCGTAGTGTGATGCAATCCAGTGCACTGCGCGTTTCAATAAAGTTCCGAAAAAAAAGTTTGCCATGTGATGCGCTGTTTGCAGTGGCAACACACCCTTCTCACCCCATACCAGGGGATGTGTTCTAATGCAGCTGCTGATGTGAATAGGTCCCAATTTTAAATTAAGTACAAAACCTAGCAGAGAGGTTAGAACATCTGAGGAGTGAAGGGTGTAACTGGCAAGTCCAGGGCAGAGATCCTGTCTCATGAGTCCTTAAAACATGTGGTTCAGCACATCAGTATTCACCAAAAAATTACATAACAACTGGGCAGTATAACTGTATAAAAATAGGCGTATTCTGCACTTACATAACAACTGGGCAGTCTAATGTAGGCAGTATAGGCAACAGATCTACATTTCTTTCTGTCAGTTTCACAAAATGTCCATTGGCATGCACAAAAAACAGCCACATACCAGTGCAGGAACTGGTAACAGGATAGGGTCCTTGGCCTGGTATCTTCTCGCTTTCCTGTTGGCAAATTTTTCTGTGGGTGGCGATTTTCCTGCTATTTTCTTTTTCAATGTAGGTACCAGTCTGTAGAGAAGAGTGAGAGGATGTTTAATCATACTACTCAGACTGTCACTAACAATGGACTGATAGTTCCTTACCTGAACAATTCTATCTCGTTCTCTCCAAATGGTCGAGGCTCATCCACAGACAGCATACTGAGAAAAGCGGCCTTCATGTACACATACATAGCCTGGGGCAGAGCAGGAGGATACGTGTTATAGGCAGTGGTTAAAATGGAAGGAAAGTACATCTGTTAAATATTTTCCTCATTAAAGTAGAACTAAAAAAGCAAATCTTTTTTTTTCTCATTTTGGATAGAGCAAGGGAGGGCTATAGCCCCTGTCAATTTATTTTTTGCCTTCACTTCTTTTTCCATAGCCAAAACAGGAAGTGAGAGGCAATTCCTGCAAGGACCCCATTGGAATAGTCCCCATTGGAATATTACCCCTCTATTACTTTTCTGGGGACAACCCAAAATTTTGGATTTTCTTTTACGTTCAATGATAATAGGATTTTTATAACAGCTTACCTGTAAAATCCTTTTCTTGGAGTACATCACGGGACACAGAGCGACATAGTCATTACTAATGGGTTATATAGATACCGTCAGGTGCTGGCACTGGCAACTTCCAAAACCGGAAGTACCCTCCCCTATATAAGCCCCTCCCATCCGGGAGCACCTCAGTTTTGTAGCAAAGCAATAAGTGTCCCCAAAGAGGGGCAGGAGCTCTGTGTCCCGTGATGTACTCCAAGAAAAGGATTTTACAGGTAAGCTGTTATAAAAATCCTATTTTCTTTCTCGTACATCACGGGACACAGAGCGACATAGTCATTACTAATGGGATGTCCTAAAGCAATGCCAAATGAGGGGGGGGATACACCATATATAAGCTGAGCGCTATCAGACATGAGGATCTTTTGCGGCCTGCAACACACTGCGCCCAAAGGCGACATCCTCCTGACTTCTAACGTCCACCTGGTAGAACCTAGTAAACGTGTGAACTGAAGACCATGTTGCGGCCTTACAGATTTGAGCCAGGGAGGCCTGGTGATGCACTGCCCATGAAGTTCCAACTGCTCTCGTGGAGTGCGCTCTAACTTTGAACGGAGGCGGTCTCCTTCTCAAGCCATAAGCTTGCATAATGACCTGTCGAATCCACTTGGCTAAAGTAGATTTTGACGCTGCCTGACCCTTTCTGGGGCCTTCCGGCAGAATAAACAAAGTATCCGTTCTGCGAATCTGAGCAGTGGCTTTTAGATAAGCTTTAACTGCTCTTACTACATCCAAAGAATGCAATAACTTTTCCTCTACCGAAGTAGGTTTGGGGAAAAAAGAAGGAAGAACCACATCTTGGTTCAAATGAAACCTCGATACCACCTTAGGAAGAAAGGCTGGATGAGGACGTAACACTACTCTGTCCTTATGGATAACCAGATATGGCTCCTTACAGGACATAGCTGCTAATTCCGATACTCTTTTAGCCGAACAAATGGCTACTAGAAAAATCAATTTCCTGGTGAGAAGCACCAAGGAAATATGCTGTAATGGTTCAAATGGTTGTTTCTGTAGAACCGACAGAACCAAGTTTAGATCCCATGGACATATGGGAATATTAACCGGAGGACTAATACGCATCACTCCTTGTATAAAGGCTTTGACTAGTGAATGCGAAGCCAAGGGCCTTTGAAAAAATATTGACAAGGGCGAAATCTGACCCTTGATAGTACTCAAGGCAAGCTTCCTATCTACAGCCCACTGTAGGAAGTCCAGAATCCTACCTATTACGTACTTATGTGGATGCCATTTCTTGGCCTCACACCACGCGATGTACGCCTTCCAGATTCTATAGTAGATCTGCCTGGATACCGGCTTCCTGGCATTGATCATGGTAGATACCACAGCATTAGAGAGCCCTCTCTTTTTTAGAATGTGGGCTTCAATAGCCAGGCCGTCAAACCTAGGGCTGGTAAGGAAGGGTGGTATATCGGTCCTTGCGAAAGCAGGTCCGGACGACGTGGGAGAGTCCAAGGACTCCCCACTGAAATTTTACAATCTCCGCGTACCACGCTCTTCGGGGCCACGCTGGAGCCACCGGAATCACTGGTTTCTTTTCTACCCTGATTCTGCGGAGTAATCGAGGTAACCATTGTGGCGGTGTGAATGCATATATCAGCTTGAACTGATCCCAAGGGAACACTAGGGCATCCGAGCCGCAAGCTAGGGGATCCCTTGTCCGAGAGACAAACCTGTCCCCCTTTGCGTTGAATCTGGATGCTAGAAGATCTACATCCGATGTTCCCCACCGCTGACATATTGTCCAGAAAACCTCGGGGTGAAGGGACCCTTCCTCTGGGCCTAATTGCTGGCGACTTAGAAAGTCCGCCTTCCAATTCTCCACTCCTGGAATGAATACCGCAGATATGGCTGGGACATATTTTTCTGCCCATTTCAGGATGTAATTTACTTCCCTCTGGGCTGCACGACTCCTGGTGCCCCCCTGATGATTGATATATGCCACTGCTGTGGCATTGTCTGATTGAATTCTGACAGGGGACCCTTGGAGTTTGGATGTCCATGCTACTAGGGCATACCGGGCTGCTCGTATCTCTAAGAGATTGATGGGCAGGGCCTTTTCTGCATCCGACCATCTGCCCTGGAGAGACTATTGCTCCAGTACTGCTCCCCAGCCTATAAGGCTGGCATCTGTAGTGACCACCTTCCAAGAAATCGGACTGAAGGATTTCCTTTTTTCCAGATTCTGGGGAACCAACCACCAACGGAGGCTCTTGCGAACGGAAGGGGACAAGGACATTGTAAGTCTAGGGCCTGAACTTTTTTGTTCCAGGCTGACAGTATGGCCCCTTGCAAATTCCTTGAATGGAATTGACCGTAGGGTACTGCTTCGAATGATGCCACCATTTTTCCCAGCAGCCTCATATACAGGCGTATGGACGGCTGTCTTTTTTGTACCCACTAAGTGGATCAAATCTTTCAAAGACAACACCTTTCCTCGAGGCAAGAATATTTTTCTCTGGCCTGAATCCAACCTTAGCCCCAAGTATTCCAGACTTTTGACTGGTTTTTAGGGCTGACTTGTCTCGGTTGATAATCCAACCGTGAGATTCCAGATACTTGATTGTCTTGTGAACGACCACGTCTAGTTTTTTCACTGAGTGGTCTATCAGCAACAAGTCATCCAGATATGCCATTATCATTACACCTTGTGTTCTTAGATTGGCCAATAAAGGGCCAGAATTTTTGTAAACACTCGTGGTGCTGTGGCCAAACCGAAGGGTAAGGCTCTGAACTGAAAATGGCGCCCTTCTACTGCAAAGCGTAGAAATTTTTGGTGGACTGGAAAGATGGGAATGTGCAAATAAGCATCTTTGATGTCGATCGCGGCTAACCAATCCTCCCCTTGTAGGGCAGTGGCCACCGATCGGATCGACTCCATCGGAAAGTCCTGATATACAGGAATTTGTATAGCCCTTTTAGAATTAATATGGGCCTCCCGTCCGCGTTTGCTTCGGGACTGTAAAGAGGTTTGAGTAAAACCTGAACCCTCATTCTTCCAGGGGAACCTCCATAATTACTCCTTGGAGCAATAGTTGTTCTAGTGCCAACAGGAGGGACTCTCTCTTCCGGGGATCCCTTGGCACGTTTGACCTCAAAAATGGGAAGGAGGAGAGTCTTTTAACTCCAAACTGTATCCCAAACCTACTGCGGAGAGCACCTATCTGTCTTGATCGTGTCCCGCCAGGTCTCTTGCGAACAACTGGAGTCCTCCCCCCACCCGACTGAGTGGGGGCTTCAATGAATTTAACTTTGGGGGAGGTTTTGTACCTCCCCTGACCCAGGGTTTCTCATTACCCTGCTACTGCCCCTGTTTTTTACCCCCGGGAATTGACCGAGGAGGCCGTCGGAACTGTTACACAGCCGATGCCCCAGGGACTGGAGAAGCAGGCCTCTTAAAGAGGGACCTCTAACTCTGTTTTTAACCGGCAAGAGCGTATTTTTACCGCTGGAAATTTTCTGGATATATTTGTCCAGGTTTTCCCTGAATAAGCGTTCACCATGAAATGGGACGCTAACCAGCCATTCTTTACAGGGAGCTTCAGCAGACCAGCCATAGGAGCCTACGCATATGTACTATAGACAGCATAAGGCGGGAGGCCTGATGGACTGAATCCTCTATGGCGTCAACCGCAAAGCCTAAGGCTCTAGGTAGATCAGCTAGGGCAAAGCCTGCTGATCTGTCAAGTCCCTCAAGACCTGTTTCAACTGATCCTTCACTGCTTAGCAGACCCCAATAGCTGCTACTGCTGGTTGTATCACCAAGCAGATTTTCATAAGGACTCCAATCTTTTATCTATTGGGTTCTTGAACATTTGGACATTATCCACTGGACATGTCAGTGATTTATACATACAAGAGATGGCTGCGTCCACTGTAGGGACCTTCCATTTTTTTTTTTTTTTTTTGATGAACTTATCCTCCATGGGATAGACCACCGGAAATCTCTTGGGGGAATAAATATTTTCTCAGGACGTTCCCAATCCTGGTAAATGAGCCCTTTCAGTAAAGGGTGAAGTGGAAAAGAACAAACAGTCTGGGGGCTTCTAGCGACCCCAACGAGGATACAGTAGTGGTTGATGGTTCCGCAAGGTGCATTTTTAAATGCTGATCGGACCATGTTAGTCAGAGACTGAACCCATAATCTTTCAGCTTGAGATGCTGAGAAAAGGTTCCCCCACTGTTGATTCCTCTATAACAGAATCAACCTTATCCTGATCCCCTTCAGGCAGGTCGATCCCTGTATGGGACTGTTGCTCTGCTAACAGGCACTCTGAAGGAGGAGACGGAGATCGGGCGTGCTTTCCCTGACAGGGAGGCAGCG
This sequence comes from Rana muscosa, assembly GCA_029206835.1. NCBI lineage: Eukaryota > Metazoa > Chordata > Amphibia > Anura > Ranidae > Rana > Rana muscosa. Next base: position 304,163,356 of record CM055118.1, on the reverse strand, counting down.
ATAAATGTTGACAATCTCTCTCTAATCCTCCCAGAGCTGAGGAAAAAACCTCCTCTGTTACATACACAGGAGCAGGTGAACTGAGGACAGCCACAGTACCAAGTACCCCTGCGGGGTCTCTACGGTCACTTACCTCTGAACTTCAGGGGAGACTGGTGCAGCAGAAGTATGCCCAAGATCCTCCGAGCCCGATGAGACCCCCTTCGCTTCCTGGAAGATTCAGTTCCGGAGCTTCTGGACGGCATATTCCTAAGCCTAAAGCTGAGGTATTCCAGCCGTAATACACCACTTTTACTGAGAATAGTCTAGCACAATTGCTGCTATATCACAGTTGGTGTCTACTAATGTGCCTTTCTAGGGAATGCCTGTATCAACCGCTTGCTGTATGCCCTTTTTTTAAATGTTGCCAGCTCTGTCTCTGTACTTCATAGCCAGCTCACCACACAAAACTGTGGTTTTTACATGCTGGGACGCCCGCACATGCGCAGAAGCGCTGCGGCGCACACAGAGCGTCATCCCCCAGGCTCCGCCCCCTTTCCTGGCTCACCTCTATATATAGAGGCGCGTGCACGCGCACGTGCACGCGCACGTGCGCGGCCACGTGCGCCTTCGGCGCTAATTTTGAAAAATGGAGACTAGGGACAAGAGCCAGGGCCCCTCTTTACCGCAGGCCGGGGGATGGACGAGCATTGCAACATGGCAGAGGAAGCAGTTTCCCATAAGAGAACTCACCATCTGCCTGGACTTGCTCTGCTGAGAAGAAACTAGTCCACATGACAAGAAAACATTCCACAGCGGCCTCTAGTGGACAAACACAGGTACCGCAGTCTAATATCTTAAATATATATAAAAAAATATTTTTTTTTTTTTTTTTTCTTGACCACCATTAAAAATTATTACATTTTTTTAGTAGTTACAGGCATGCACAGAATTTTGCGGGAATACCATTAGGTAACAGACAGAAAGACAAATTAGGCTTGGGGGTCCCCCAATAGAACCAAGTTCCTGGGGGCCCCCACTTACCTGTTCCCCGCCGCAGGACTTTGTTTGGTCCACAAAAGCCCAAACTTCACCTATCACGGCAGGCATTGTAATCAAACCTTCAGGGACCGGGTTCCCAAGGATTCCACTCCCCTGGACCTGTATAGCACCCTGCACAGAAAACATCTCGGTCGTGGGTATGACCAGAGCTCTGGATCCCAGGGTCCAGCTCTCCTAAGAGAAGCATTACAGGCAAAACCTTGCTCTTCTCTGCAAGGCCCGGGTACCGACCGTTTAGCTATGAAGCTTTTTTGGTCGGATCCGGAATAGCTTACTGAGGCCCAAAAGAACCTGTACGCAAGCTCAGTGAAAAACACATGTTTCTTCTTGGCCAACACCTTAGACACTGGCAAAAAACTGAGGTGCTCCCGGATGGGAGGGGCTTATATAGGGGAGGGTACTTCCGGTTTTGGAAGTTGCCAGTGCCAGCACCTGACGGTATCTATATAACCCATTAGTAATGACTATGTCGCTCTGTGTCCCGTGATGTACGAGAAAGAAAATGGTAAACAGGACAAATGGAGAGGGTGCGTTTTCCAAACGGGAGCACAAACAGCAATAAAACCTGACAGGTGTTCTAATCCATCTCCCCTCTAAACAAAAATGTAAAAAAAAAAAATTGCCTTTAGTTGTTACTTTAACCACCTCGCGCCCGCCGTACGAGTATATACGGCCGCAAGGTGGTTGTCAAATGCCGGGAGGCCGTTATTATACGGCCTCCTCGATTTGGCCACTGGGGGGCGCGCGAGCGCCGCCGGCCGCGCGCGCACGTGCCCGGCGCTTCACTGCAATGCCGATGCGCGTGCCTGGCGGCCGCGATGTCCGCCAGGCACCCGCGACCGGCGGTTACAGAGACAAGGACATGGATCTCTGTGTGTAAACACAGAGATCCATGTCCTGTCAGGGAGAGGGGACCGATGCTGTGTCCCTTGTACATAGGGACACAGATCGGTCTCCTCCCCCAGTCAGTCCCCTCCCCAAACAGTAAAAATCACTAATAGGGAACACATTTAACCCCTTCCTCGCCCCTAGTGTTAACCCCTTCCCTGCCAGTCACATTTATACAGTAATCAGTGCATATTTATAGCACTGTTCGCTGTATAAATGTGAATGGTCCCAAATTAGTGTCAAAAGTGTCCGATGTGTCCGCCATAATGTCGCAGTCACAAAAAAAATCACTGATCGCCTCCATTACTAATAAAAAAAAAAAATTATAAAAATGCCATAAAACTACCCCCTATTTTGTAAACGCTATAACTTTTGCGCAAACCAATCAATAAACGCTGATTGCGATTTTTTTTTACCAAAAATATGTAGAATAATACGTATCGGCCTAAACTGAGGAAAAAAATAAAAATTGGGATATTTATTATAGCAAAGTGTAAGAAATATTGCTTTTTTTTCAAAATTGTCGCTCTATTTTTGTTTATAGCGCAAAAAATAAAAACCGCCGAGGTGATCAAATACCACCAAAAGAAAGCTCTATTTGTGCGAAAAAAAGGACGTCAATTTTGTTTGGGAGCCACGTCGCACGACCGCACAATTGTCATTCAAAGCGTGACAGTGCTGAAAGCTGAAATTTCGCCTGGGCAGGAAGGGGGTATATGTGCCCAGTAAGGAAGTGGTTAAGATTATTTTCTCCTTGACAGTTTTGCAATTTCATATTTTGTTTCGACATGGTATGGTCAACTCCATAATAGAACACTATAATGGAATAAAAAAAATAAAATAAAAAAAACAGAATACAGAGGTGACAGTTGGGCTCTCTTGGCTCAGCCCATCAGTTGAACAGATGAAAAGGTTGTTGTTATTACCTTGGACCAACGGTTTTCTTTACTTAGAAGATCTGCATAGAAATAAGCCACCTTCCACATTCCTTTATAGGCATAGCACCACATCAGCTCCCAGTAACACATGTGGTGGAACTGCTTCCAGGACTGCTGAGCTGAACAACCATCTTCAAACCAGTGGATGGCCTGTCAGAGTGAAAGAGGAGTAAAGTGAGCTGTACACAACACATAAAAGTGTGTATAAGATTATAGGATTAGGATATTCCACCAGGTCTCCTACCTCATCAACATTGCCTTTAATTTCCTCAATTCTTCCAGCAAAGAACAAGAAGATCGCACTCTGAAGAAAGACAAGATGAGATAATGGAAGACAGTCTGGGGGCAACCAGCAAAGGCAGTGCGGAGGCAAACTGGGAAAGCAACAAAGAAAGGCGGCCTAGGGGTAACCAGGGAAGACAATAGGGGGGGAAGCAACCAGGGAAGACAATAGGGGGGGACGGCAACCAGGGAAGACAATAGGGGGGGCAACCAGGGAAGGCAAAAGGTGGCAGCCTGGGAAGGTAGCCTGAGGGCAACAAAGGCTAGGATACGTTATGCTGGCCATACACCGATCTAAAATTGGTTGGTCCAGATCAACGTGTGGCCTCCCCTGCTCAACAGAATTTTATTATTTTATACGAAGCATATTGTAGGGGTATGCGAAATGCATTGACGCAACAGGTTCAACGGGATGCCAAACCTCACTCTGCGGTCCATCTGACAAGCGTTGTCTTACATGCGGTCCTGACATATTACAACTGCTACACACTGTCATCAAGCTGGAGTGCACACACCATACAGCGTCTACCACGAGGCAGCTGGGAATCAGCTAGCCATCTTTGGAGAAAGGGTCTGGAGCTATGTTACCGCCAGCTGGGGAATAACAGAAGGATCAGCTGGGTAAAGGACATCAGCATCCTGGAGTGGCGAGAGACTCCAGGCTGCTGTTTTAGTTCCTTTCCTATCCACCATTCACCGGGGCGGACCCTGCAGTCCATTCCGACACTCTGTCAAATTTGCTGGCAACAACATGACAGTGCGGTTTTTCTCCACATGAGGAAGTGTTTCATACTTGAAGCTGTTTTTGTGTCCATCTCTTCAAGCTAGCTCCATCTAGCTATCCACTGGGTCCATATTGGTATGGAGTCAAGTAGAAGAGTTGTCATCAACGGTCTGTTATACAGTTATTGAATGATTTTACATGCCTGCCATATGTCTGGATCAATTGGAAAATCTGTAAAATGGACTATAAGAATCATCTGCATGAGATTTGGGGAGTGCACCAACAAATATTGCCTCAATTTGGTAAAACGTACATGTCTGGTGGACATCATCCCCACTCTGTGACTGTCCACATACCAACCCTCATTGGGGGGTATTTGTGGACCCCTTTGGAAGACGCTAATTAGCGCTTTAAGTCTCATGTCAGACTGCTACTGACGCACCTTAATATACTGTCAAATTCTTCCTATTATGTGCATTTTCAAGCAGAGAGCCGTGGTTCACGGAATTGTCAGAGGTAATAGAGGAGTCAGTGCTGCGTCTAGCCTACAATTAGCCCTGTAAGGGACAAGTAGCGCTTAGCACCTAATGACCCTCTACCTAGACCTCTTGGGCCCAAAAGACACTAGGTAGTATATATAGGTCCACTGTGGTATACCCGCATATATGAGCGGTGTCCTGTTGTGCTAAGTATGTATGACAATGTTGTCTTTTTAACCATTTTTTTAATTGGTATCTGGAGGGGTGAATCATTGTACCTCAATTTTTGGTAAATTTTGTATAATAAAGTCTATACCATCACATGATATACCATTGTTGTTTCTCCATATACAACTCTTTTCCCATGGGATGACCTTCATGGTCCTCTCCCTTGTCCTCCTCCACTTTTCTGTTTGTGACTAGTGAATAGTTGTGGAGGTAACTCGTCTATTGAGACAAATTGATTCAATTGTGATAGGGACCTCTATTTCTTGGTATGAGATCCATATTTTATGTTCCTATACATGTTGAAAAAAAATGTCCAATGATTGGCAGCTGCAGACAATGCACATTTTTGTGTATTTGTTAGCCAACCTGCTGGCTGACCAAAAACATTATAACCAGCATTAGTTAGAAGCCAGACATCCTATTTTTACTGGTCCAATTGCAACCCTTATAGCAGTCACCTGTCTGTTAAGAGGCTCCTTCTACCAAAAGACCACTGGAGAGAATCCACACAAAACTCGATTTATTCATAAATAACCAAACTATTACGTTGTGGCCACTATAGAGAATAATAAATGTAGGACCATCCAATGGTCAAATAATTAAGGCTGAATCACACACTTTTTTTTACTCCTTAGCTCTACCCTATAAAACAGGAGGAAAATGTTGCTCATAACAAAGATATTGGGTCCCACATTACTCATAGTTATTTAGATTTTATTTGTCATTTTTCTAGATCAGGTTTGAAAAAGTAAGGGGGAATTAGCCTGCTGACACTTTACCTCCAGTTTAGCAGACAGTTCATGGTTGTCTTGATAAAAAGTGCCCCAACTTCTGCAAATATTCTGTTCCAGTGCACCAACCTCACCTAGTTTACATCTGATATACATAAGGAAATCTCTGCTTACCTTGGGGTATTGGCGGAGGTAAGGCTGAAGAAGAGAATCAGCTTCTGTGATGTCTTCCTCTCCAGTTCCTGTAGACATGACAGAGGAGATACAAATCTTTTTGTGTCTTTCATATCACAATGGTCATTGGTTGAAGTGTTTTATAGTTCTGGACTATAAACAATGTTCTGAGATGAATCGTTATATCATAAGATACATATTTTTTATTCTACGCTCTTTGGAATACATTTTATGTCAATACAATCTAAAGTATATAAAGTTATGGAAAAAATGTTAAGTTATGGCCCGTACACACGATCTGAATATCGTACGAAAACGGTTGTTCGAGGAAGAATCGTACGATTTTCGGATCATGTGTAACACTACTTTTGAGAGCCGATCACGACAGTTCATCCGATATTATTTGGACAAACACGAAAATTTTCCTCGTACGATACCAGATCGTACTATTTTCGTTTAGTCAGTATAGTGGTCGTCCGAAAATACAATACAAATACATTACAACACATGACATCACTTCCGATTTTTTTTGCTGTTGTACGAGAATTTGTGACTTTATTACCCTATTCAATTTCTACTTGCAACTTTGAAGCGAAAAAAGTCGTACGATCTGTCGTACGATATTCGGATCGTGTGTACGGGCCGTTACCAAGGTGGAGGGAAGGTGACAATACTGCCTCCCTAACTTTTTGAAGGTCTAATGCTGCGTACACACGATCTTACAATATTACCCATTTGGAACTCTCCCCGCCTAGATCTTCTCCAATATTCGGATGGGCACTAACCTATGCAACGTTATATTTCTCTCAAGATATTGAGATTTGTTCCTTTTTGTTACTTTCTTGCTGTCTGTCCTGACGAAGCCTCACAGTGAAACGCGTAGACGCATAAGGGACTCTACTCATACTTTTATCTTGTATGGTTTTTAATTCTTTGAACATTGGGTCTAGTTTTTGTAATAAATGTAGCTTTTCGACATTTCTATTGTTAGTGTGCTGCCTTTAAAGTCCGACCTTTGGTTACTCCTCCTGAGTAATCTCACATATTGCTGCGTACACCCAATCGGAAATCCCGACAAAAAAAACATGTTTTTTTTTTCCGCCGGAATGTTGGCTTAAACTTGTGTTGCATACACACGGTCACACAAATCTTTTCGGAAATTCCGACCGTCAAGAACGCGGTGACATACAACACGTACGACAAGCCGAGATCAATGAAGTTCAATAGGCAGTTCGGTTCTTCTGCTTGATTCTGAGCATGCGTGTTTTTTTTGCACGTCGGAATTGCATACAGACGATCGGAATTTGGATTTTTATTTACAGATTACCTGTAAAATCTTTTTCTTGGAGTACATCACGGGACACGGAGGCTTAATCATTACATAATGGGTTATATCCACCGTCAGGTGCTGGACACTGGTGTGATCAATTAGACAGGAAGTTTCCTCCCTATATAACCCCTCCCCTAATGGGAGCTCCTCAGTTTTTGTAGCAAAGCAATAAGTGTCCCAATATCACCAAATAAGAGGGGCGGGAGCTCTGTGTCCGTGATGTACTCCAAAAAAAAGGATTTTACAGGTAATCTGTAATACAAATTCTATTTTCTTTATCGTACATCACGGGACACAGAGGCTTAATCATTACATAATGGGACGTCCCAAAGCAATGCTCAACTTGAGGGGAGGGAGACGCAAATAACGCAGACCGCCAGACGTGAGGACCTATACTGCTGCCTGCAGCATACTGCGCAAAAAAAGCGGCATCCTCTAACCGTGTTACATTCACCTGATAAAAATTTGTGAACGCAAGCATCGACAACCAAGTTGCGGCCTAGCAAATCTGAGTCATAAAGGCTTGGTAATGCACCGCGCAATAAGCGCTTAGGGTTCTGGTAAAGTGCATTCTAAAATAAAGAGGTGAACCCTCCATTTAACCACAAGCCTGAATAATAGCCTGATGAATCAACATTGAAACAGTTGATTTAGACGCTGCCTGTCCTTTCCGGGGCCTCCTGGTAGCGCAACAAATATCAGTTTTCCATATCTGAGCCACTGCTTCAGATAGGCCTTGACTGCTCTCAATCGAGAGAGCAATCATTATAATAGCTGGTTAGAACGCTGCCTACCCCTTTCTAGGGCCTTCTGGCAGCATAACAAAAAGTCAGTTTCCTGTATCTGAAACCTTCAGATAGACCTCAACTGTCCTCATCTATATTTAGAGAAAAGTAATAATTTTCCTTCCGTAAACCAAGTTTCTGGAAAAAAAAGGAGGAGACAAGAAGGGTTTTGATTAAAAGAGAAACTAGAGCCTTTGGGAAAAAAAAGGCTGGGTGAGGTTTCAACCTCACCCCAATAAACAAGTATGGCTCTATACAAAGAAGTTACCAATACTGAAAATCTCTTGCGGAGGCTACCGCAACCAAGAACACCAACTCCCTTGAAGGATGATGAAGGGAAATATGGTGCATCGGCCCAAGGAGCTGTCCCTGCAAGCCGACAAACCAGACACAAATCCCCCAGGCACAAGGGCCAACTAATTGGCGGACTTATACGCATTACCCCTTGTAGAAAAACCCGGATCAAAGAGTGCGAAGCAAGCGACCTTGAAAACATGACAAGGCCGAGACTCGACTCTTGATGGAACTTAAGGCTAGCTCCATCCCTTCCTTAGTGTAGGAAGGTAAGAATTCTACGTATGACATACTTCCGAGGATGCCATCCCTTGGTTTCACACCAGGAATATGGGCCCTTCAGATCCCATAATACATGGTCCTGGAGGCCCGCTCCCCATTATGAATCAGGGTAGTCGTCCCTGATTCTGAAAGCCGCGATCTTCGAGAATGCGGGCTAAACCAAATAAACCATTAATTCCCATGTTTGCAAGATAGGATGGAATACCAGCCCTCGGAAGGTAGATCTAGGCAAGATGTAAGGAACCCTGGGTCCTCCATTACCCCCCTTGGGATCCCTGCACAGTAAGGTCGTCTGGGTCATGCCGGAGCTATTAAGCCGGCTTCCGTTCCCCTCTGATGTAGCCTAGAGGCCGCGGTAGTCGCGACGCTGGAGGAAGAGAACGCATAACCCAGTGACAACTGGTCCCACAGGGTTACAAAGCATCCTGTCCCGTGTGCGAGTGGATCCTTTGTCCTAGACATAAAGCTGTTCAACTTCTTGTTGAACCTGTACGCCCATGAATCTTTTGCCCGGGGTACCCTTTCTCCGGCCTCTGATCAGAAAGAAGATCAGGGAGTAGAGGCCATACACCCGGGAACATATGTTGACGATTCCTGAGAACCGCTTGCCAATTCTCCATTCCATGAAATGAAGACTGACAATAGGCAAGGCACAAAATCCCTCTGCCTAAGCCAGAACATGGATTAATTTCCTTCTGGCTGCATGACTTCTAGCATCTCCTTGGTAAACGAAGTCAACCAGGGGTGTGGCATGATCGGATTTGTACTCTAACAAACCTGCAACCTAAATGCCCGGGCGATTAAGTCAGACGTGCCAGCCGAAGGTTTCGACCCTTTCGACGGCAAGAAAAGTTGACGGACAAGGTACTCTTGGAGCTAGACCACCTCTCCTGGGCAGTGGTTTCTTCCAGGACTGGTTTTCATCCCTAGATGCCAGCCTTCGTAGCCACTACCTCTCAGGTAATTGGCATGAAGGATCTTCTTTTCTGCCAAACTTTTTGGTTAGGAACCACCAACAGACTCCATCGTATCCGTGGGATCAGACCCTTTGGATAATGCCAGGTTAGTATCTAGTAGCCTAGAATGAAGCTGAGCAAAAGGAATCTTTTTAACGACGCCACGATCCCTAGCACTTTATGAAAAAGGTGAATGTAAGGAACTCTTCCTTTGCCTTGACCACATAGACCAGCTTTCTTATAACGCTGACTCTGTCTGAAGCAAGAAAAAAACTCTCCTTTTTTGGGCTGTGTCCCAAACGCTCCAAGCTATTTATCGAACGTACGAATGTACCATTAGACTGGGATCCTGACCCAGGAGTTCCAGATACTTGACCATGCCAGACACACTTAGGTCCAGCCATGCTACTGACTGATCCCACAACAGCAGATTACCTTGGTATGCCATTACTGCTATACCCTGGGCCTTTAGTCCTGCTAGAGGCGGGCCCTAGCACCTTGTAAACACGGGCACAGTGGCTAACCCAAAGGGCGAGACACCACCAACCGGAAGAGGTGCTGTCCCCCTGCGAAACACAGACAACCTCCTGCGGTCCCACGTAAGTAAACACAAATTATTCCCCATATGTGTAAGTAGCAAGTGTTGAAGCTAAATGCTTCAATGGAAGCGTGCATTTATGGAAGCATGAACTTGTACAAATAAGTTTTAAGCAAAAAACATAAAAAGTGTGTACTATATACAGATAGATAGATAGATAGATAGATAGATAGATAGATAGATAGAGCATTTATGCTATGGAACGGGCATCTTGCGAGCAAGCATACGTTTACGAACGTGTTTATGCAACATCACCCAACATGTATCCATGTAGACACGTATTCTTATGCGAACATAAGGAATCTTGTATAATTTAAGGAATTATCATGCCTTATTATGCAACCATGCAAAAATCTAGACGATCATGCAACTTATATGTGATTCAGCATCTTGATGCGATCAACATTTAATGCATCTTAAGCATTATCGTGCGGATAAGTATCCTTGTGAGACCAAGGATTCCTGAGTGATCAGGCACCCTTGTGCGATTCAGCAATTTTTATGCCATCAAGCATTTTAAAGGGATTTAAGGCATCTCTGTGGAACAAGCCTCTTTCTGCGATTAAGTACTCTTGGGTAACCAAGAACCAAGGCCCCATTATGCAACTATGCAAAATCTAGGGGAACATGCAACTTTAGGCGATCATGCATCCTTATGCGATTCAGCATTTTTTATGCGATCAAACATCTTATGCATTTTAAGCATTACTGTGCTGCTAAGAACCCTTGTGTGACCAAGGACTCTTGTGGGATCAAACTAGGGCTGGGAAAAAAATCGATTTTAATCTTGAATCGAGTTTTGAGCTCAAATCGATTCAGTTTTGAAGAAAATCGATTTTATATTTTTTTTCCTTCCCTTCAAAGTGTCCATAGCAGGACTGCAGGGGGCGTATCCGGAATGGCACTGGGCAGCATTACCCCAATTACATCTACTCGCTGCAGCCGCCGTCTGCCTACCTGATCAGCGTGTCATGCAGACAGACGGCGGCCATTGCAGTGTTCAAAAGCCGCGCCTCCCGAGTCCTCGTCGTCTGTGATAGGCGGAACACTCAATTTCACAGCAGGCAGTATTCAGCCTATCACGGACATCCTCTCATCCTCGTCTGTGTTATGAGGATGACCATGATAGGCGGAACACTGAATGCTGGGAAATTGAGTGTTCCGCCTATCACAGACGAGAAGGAGGCGCGGCTTTTGAATACTGGAATGGCCACCGGTGTAGCAGTAAAATCCGTATACTATGAAAATCTGCATCAGGTACGGGCACAGTGATTGAAGCATGGGCACAGTGAGACACGGGCACAGTGAGACATTGGGCACAGTGAGACACGGGCACAGTGAGACACGGGCACAGTGAGACACGGGCACAGTGAGACACGGGCACAGTTCAATTCAACTAAGAGTAACCTCAGGATTTTTTGTTGTTTTATTAGCTAAATCCAAATACAGTATTAATAATTTGGATGTTTAACAATCTTTGTTGCACACTGCAAAAAACAACAAAAAGGTCACAAGCGCTAAATTGGTGGATAAAGAAAAAAATATAATGGATGATAATAATAATAATAAGAAAAAAATCCCAAATATTTTGGGAAGTACAAAGTATCCAAAAGGGGGAAAAAACAGGATCCAGCGCAGCAAGAAAAAAATCCGTACCCAGAAGTACAAAATACACAACATGCACACAATATAATCCAGCGCTCATGGAACATACATTATTAACTATTGAAAACTCTTGAAGAATTGATAAAAAAGCTTAGTCCATTTATCACAATAAAGAGAGGGATCCAATCCCAAATGTGCAGAGGGCAAATGAATCTTAACTCTCCAGTTGCCAGTGGTGACAAACTTGTTAAACTTGCAGTGACATCTGTGGAGCAAGGAGGGGTTAAAAAAGTCAAAACAAAGCCTGTGGCATGATCTCCGTGTGAGCACAGTACCTTGAATGATGGACAACAGGCAGACCAGCGTGTGGAGGGCCCTCCAACCCAAAAGGATGCAGAGCCAGGATCGCAGCAAGGCTGGGACAGAAGGAATCGCACACAGAGTTTCAAGAGTTTTCAATAGTTAATAATGTATGTTCCATGAGCGCTGGATTATATTGTGTGTTTGTTGCACACTGACTTTGCAGTTAGAGAAAGGGTTTGCCTTTGCAATTTTGTTTGTTGATGCACTTTAATTAATATAATAAAAAAAAATAAAAAAAATCGAATCGTAAATGGAGTTTTTTATAAAAAAATCGCAGATTTTTTTTGGGGGGAAAATCGCCCAGCCCTAGATCAAACACCCCTGTGTGATCCAGCATCTTTATGCAGTCAAACGATTTTATGCGATTTTAAGGCATCTTTGTGAAAACAAGCCTCTCTGTGTGATCAAGTATCCCTGAGTATCAAGGACTCTTGTGCGACCAAGCATGTCTATGCGGTCAAACATCTTTATGGATCCTCATGTGACTATGTAAAAACCATAAATATCCATACCAGCAAACATGTATCTTTATGTGATTAAACATGTTCTTGTTTTTACCCCACATGCATCTTGGTGCGATTAAGCACTCATGGGTAACCAAGGACTTTGTGAGACCAAGCACCTTTGTGCGACCCCGCATCTATATGCAAACAAGCATCTTTATGCCTTTTTAGGCAAGGCATGTCAATCCATCAACACAAAAACATGTAAATATGTGGGCTGGTAAAAGAAGATCCTCTGCAAACACGCGATTTAGCTTTTTAGCAACAATGTGCACCAGCAACTGTACACCCCCACATCTTAGGAGGAGAAAACGGCTTATGCGGGCACCCAACCAGCAGGTATAAACTGTTGCAGTGAGGGAGTGGAAAGGTGCAAGCAACCTATGGTAAAAAAAAAAAAAAATTATTTTTTATTATAAACCACAAGGATAAGACAGAGGCTTTCAGCCGTTAGGCTGAGGGGAAGTTATACGCAGCAAGAATCTCTGTAAAAGAGTGTAGCTGAAACTTCAGAGCTTGTGAGGTTTCTAATACCTCCGCCTTGTCAAATTGCACCTGTTCCCTTATCCTCTGACAGTGAACTCTCCTTCTCAGGACTTTAATCCTCTCGTTTGAGGTTTCAGAGCAGGGGAAGGGACACACCCAACTTTCTGCTCTCTGTGAGGACGCTGTGATATATAGAAGTTTAACTTCTCTTATGGACTAACAAATGCAAACGCAAAGAAGAGTCCAAAATGACATATGCCGAGTGGCTGCCATGTTCGGGGGAGGCTGCAATGCCTGACAGGGCCCCTCAAGTCTCTCAGGGGAGGATGGCATCATGCTTTCCTGCCCCTGAACCTTTTTTACAAGGAGACATAGTCCAATGCAAAAGCAGAGGTACAAACAATGCATATACTACTGTGCTAGTTTAGCAATCTACATAAAGTATGCAACTAATCACACAGTTTGATGCTGAGTAGGTGTCCAGGAGTGCCTGAATCCAACCACATAGAGAAGCTTACCCATGGCAGAGCTTGCAGTGGAAGAAGTGTGCTGTCCGAGGAGGAGCTGACACTATACCTGGAGCATGGCGAGTGAAAAACTCTTTACTCCCTCTAGTAGTGGATACAGACAAGACATCCCACTCAAAAGGTAAGTCCTTAAGATAATTCTTAGGACCTTTCCCAGGCTTACCTTATCCCCGCCGTAGGTCTGCTGAAGACCAGACCGTACCAATCTTCACCCATCACGGCGGGTATGTTGTGCCAACCTTCAGGGGTATGGGTTCCTTACTTAAAGGAGACCTCTTCCCTGGACCTTGTAAAAGACTCTGCCAGAAACTTTTGCGCTTTTTGTGTATAGCGAAAGTACTGGATCCCAGAGCCTAGTCCTCCGAAGAGAGACATTACAGGCAACACCTCGGTATTCTGCGAGGCCCGGGTATCATCCATTTGGCGGAATTAATAAGCGGTTTGGATGGATCCGTGTGTAGCTCCCTAACCCCCGGAGGGATTCTTAATAGAGCGTCTTCTTAGCACATCCTTAAACGTGACCAACACCTTAGACACTGGTGAAAAAAACTGAGGAGCTCCCAGTAGGGGAGGGGTTATATAGGGAGGAAACTTCCTGTCTAATTGAACACATCAGTGTCCAGCACCCGACGGTGGATATAACCCATTATGTAATGATTAAGCCTCTGTGTCCAGTGATGTACGATAAAGAAACAGAGAACCTGCTCTCAATATTTTGTTGGCGGAAATTCCGACAGCAAAAGTCCAATGGAGCATACACACAGTCGGAATTTCCGTCCAAAAGCTCACATCGGACTTTTCATGTCAAATAAGTGTATTTTGGAAGAATTTGAAGCCCTACCTCCTATGCCAATTAAAACCCACCTGCTTTATCTCTAAGCCCTGCCCACTCTGTATATGAATATTATCAGGTTGGGTTATTGATAAGTTGAGATGTAAACAAACCCACAAAGATATGACTATTGACTGGCCAAATCGTGACCACTTCACAAAGCAATCTCTGAACACTCTGGTAAACCCTCCTTCTTAAGGGAAGAATCTATTACCCGGTTTGGATTTTTACTCTAATGAGCCAAGGCATGCTTGCTCAGCTGAGATTAACATGCATGTTCACGCCACAAACTACATTTTTAAAGGTATGATCTTTCAGTTCCCTTTAGATGTGCACATTTTATGGTAATGCTCTGAGCTGCTGAATGAGAGTTTTGCCCCCGATACCCAAGACTGAATGAGACAGATGGCACAGATACTGTATATGCAAGACTAACCCGGGACTGCCATTGTAATAGGCAAAACAGGCTTCCAAAATACAAAATCTTCACTGGTGGCAGAACAAGTGTATCTGTCTTCCCTCCACAGTATATACTGGCCCTTTATCCCCATATGGTGGTGGCATTTCTCACCTAGGATGAAGCTCAGAAAGGTGTAGTAGCAGAGAAGCAACATCACGCACAACAGGGAACGCAGGTTATAGGATGCGGCACCTTCATGTAGCTGGCTCAGGCCGTATTCCTGAGGAGTAAAATCACAACAACAAAACTGACATCATGAAAACTTCTTACCAAATGCTCTAATGTATGTGAATACCATTTGTGGTGATGAACGCACAAATATGTCACATAGGGATGAAATGGCTAAAGAAAAAAATAATTTATTAATATTAAATCAATACACCTATGCTGCTACCCAAAAAAAAAATCTTCAGCTGCGCTAAAGGTCAGGAATGACTGCTTCTATATTGCCTTCAGTAGCGGTTTCCTTTAAAGTTGCCTTCCAAGCAGCTAAAAAGAAAACTGAAACTTAAATAATGTAATGTAGCGCCCTACTCCTGTTGGGTAGATGCTATATGTTAAATTTAGTTATCCGAGCTGTAGTTCTGCTCAGAAGGATTATGCTAAATTGTTGGCTCTGTTTCAGTCTAGCTGGGTTGCGTGTTTTCCACCTGACAGTAGGTGTCACTGTCACCACAGGTCAGGGTTGGAAATGCAGCAGGCTAGGTGTATTGGGTATTCTTTTCCCAGAAGTGGCTCAGGTGGCGTGGTCAACCCGCTGTGCATTCTGGGAGGGGGTACTTGAGACAGAGACCACTCTATTGTGGTTCGTTGCCGGGGGGGGGGGGGGTCGTTGCCGGATCCAGACCTGAGGGCCCTCCTGGCCTCAGGGATGTGCGAGCCATTTTCGGCATTGGGGCCTGCTGGCCCGAGGCTCTGCAACTGAGAAGTAGGCCCAGGAGTTGCTGGGGCCTACTAGTCCAGGGATGGTCCTACGCGGTCTTGCCTGTGGGAAGAAGCGGAACAATTGGGGACTCAATTGAAGGACGCATCCTGGCCAGTTTGCCTCACAGTGCTGCCGGATGGCTGAAAGATTCTGGCACCGTGAGCTATGTACTTGTGAAGGAACTTTTTGCAAAGTGTCAGTGTGGTTACACGATCTTGTGGCGAAAGATTGTGGAACGACTTGACGGCACTCATCAAGTCTGTGGCAGAGACTTTGAACGAGCTTCGCACTGGTTGCTAGGCCAGTGAGAGTAAGCCTATCTGGTGGTTGCTGAATCCAGCGTGGAACTGATTTGTCCTCTGGATTGTGCCCGTGATCCGCAAAGCAATGTACCTGAGCCTCCCCTCTCCCTCTGTTGGAACTGGTAAAATAAAGCCTTGAAGAAAAAGTATCCAAGTGTTGGTGTGAACATTTATGAAAGCTCTTTAAGAGGGATCCCTGACACGAGTGCGATGAACAGAAAAGGTAACGGTAGGCCCAAAACTTTAAACCAGCAGCTCCTACGGGGGTAGTGCTACAGTAACATAACAGTGGAAAAAGTGAAGCACTGTGAATACTTTCCGGATGCACTGTAACCCTGGTTCACACATTACCTCCCTTTTGGAACCGAAACTGGTCTACCAGGCCTTAAGATACAGTCTGGCGGCAGGTATATTTACTAACTTCCTCTTCCCCCGCTTTTACCCTCTCCCCAAGTATCCATCGTGTACCCCCTCCTCTTTTTCCCAGCTTTAAGAGTATCTCCAGGTAGACATGGTTTGACCAGCCAACAAGACATTTTTCCTCTTGTTCTGTTTTTTTCCCTTCACCTTGATATTAATGACTTCTACCTTGTTTTATTGATCTTGGAGAGTTAAACACATTTTTTTAATATAGAACTGTGATACATTTCAACTGTTGTTATTAATCTGTATGTTACATGATTTGTAATAAAGTGCAATTTAAAACCCAATAAAAGGCAATTTAACCATAAATCAAATTCAGTCCAGATCTCCATCCAATATAGAATTTTTGGCTGGACTTGATAAAGGCTGTTCACTTACAATCTATGTATCTATCCGATATCTATATATCTATATATATATACCGTATATACTCGAGTATAAGCCGAGATTTTCAGCCCTTTTTTTGGGGCTGAAAGTCCCCCCCCTCGGCTTATACTCGAGTCATATAAATTTTTACATTGTAAATATTACCTGTAAAGAAGTTGCGGCTGCGGCGTCCATCGTTCGAATTTCGCGGCGTCCATCGTTCAAAATTCTGCGGTTTCTTCCTGTTCCTTCCTTGATAGGCGAGTCTCAGCAGACACTCTCCGCCTATCACGAACGTTCTCTCATCCTCAGTTTTCCAGCAGACGTCTGTGATTGGCGGAATACCCAACACAGTGTCTGCTGGGAAAACTAAGGATGAGAGAATGATCGTGATAGGCGGAGAGTGTCTGCTGAGACTCGCCTATCAAGTAAGGAACAGGAAGAGACCGCGAAATTCGAACGATGGACGCCGCGGAATTCAAACGATGGACGCCGCAGCCGCAACTTCTTTACAGGTAATAATTACAATGTAAAAATTTCTATTTACAGGGAACAGCGAGCTAGGGAACAGTGGGGCATCGGCTTATACTCGGGTCAGTGAGGTTTCCCAGTTTTTTTGGGCAACATTAGGTACCTCGGCTTATACTCGAGTCGGCTTATACTCGAGTATATACGGTATATATATATATATATATATATCTATATATCTATCTATATATAAAAATCTGTATATGCATACACAATGAAGTTGAACAACCAACCTTGTCTCCTGAGAAGCCAGCAAATTCCAGTATCTTCAGTATCCGGGGAGGAAAGAGAGACAAAGTCTGCAGAACAGAGATTACGTTTACATGGGGAATACAAACCAACACCACAATGTATGGTTAGAAAGCCAATGCATGGGACAGAACTAAGTATCAAGCAGTGTGAAATGGGGCATAAGCTGGCAAGGAAATAAAAATGCCTTCTCTGACAATATTACAGAAAAATCATTTAAAAAACATCTTCTTAATCAAGCAACTAAATCATGTAAAATCAATCAGTGAGCCGCTAAGGCAATCCAAAGTTGAAAAATTCCAGTAAACATTAAAGAGCACCAGTTACAATGGGTTATGCAAGGCTACGGATATTCAGGCTTAATTATAATTGTGTCAGCTTTACTAATCAAAGATCTAGTTCTGACCCCTCTCTTAGATCAAAGTAAACCTTCCATTTTTCCTGCCCTCGCCCATCGCCCTATGTGACAACCAGAGCCCTTGTAAATAATCAGTACTTGTGGGTATTGAGCAACGTCCCCCTTCCTCCCAACTATGTCAGCATATGATGGCCAGAGCAGCCAAACACAGTCACACTGGTGTGGGTCCTTATGCGAGTGCCAGCACAGTCCGATACAGAGCTGGCACAGGGCTTTCTTTTTGGAGCTGTATGTATAAGGTGACAGGAGGGCTGTGGTGTGTAGGTAAAGCAAGGGCTAGTAGAAGAACTAGTAGTAAGGAGAACTTTAATTTTCTCAGAAAAATGCAAAGGGTGGAGCTGGGAACACTCATCGTGCATATTCATAGGCTCACATTCAGGGTCAGAGTCCTGCAAAGGTTTCATATCTGACTGTAGTGTATAAATGGCTTGTTCACAAAATGCCAGTTGAGCTGTGTTGATTTCCTCAGAAAAAAAAGGAAACAATACAATGTGTTTTACTAACCATCGCATTGCCCCTACACAACTCAAGCCAGCTCACATGGTTTTTAGCATGTGGGATGGTGTAAATAAGTCATAAAGGCCACATGCAAAATACAACCCTTTGGCCACAGCAGTGTCAAGTGTTTACTTTAATTTTCTAACCAGCAGAAAAAATGACAGTTGTATTCTCACTGATTGCTCTAGGGAAATGCGCAACCATCCATCCTCTGTACTTCAACATGCTTGTATTTGTGCAAATATTTTAAAGCAAATATTTCACTTCACTCACATTATCCTGCATCATCCCTGTGATACAGGCTTCACAAGGTGCCCGCTAGTAACTTTATCTTTTCAATGCCTCTAAGCCCAGCACACACTTCTGGGAATCCTAAACCATTGCTAGAGGCATATGGGGGATTCCCAGTAGTGTGCTCCTCAGGGCATGGGGGCATCCGGGGTATACAGAGGGGACACGGGAGAAATGGGAGAGAATCTGTAAATTAAAATCAGGTGTTGTTATTTTTTGTAAATGGATTATACTGACTATAACGCACAGCATTTTTGCTTTGCTATATTCCCAGTCAATTTATTACACAGATCAAGAAGGCAATAAAGTATTGCTGCGTGATACTTTTAGTTGCTAAATAAAATATAAAAAAATACCCCAAGTAGGGGCTAGCCATTCAAAGATATCAATGTGACAATACCTTTGAATTCCCAAACACAAAAACGCTTTAAAAAAGGTAGATATACTCAGACCAAAAAAGTAAAGAGAAGTTCATAGTTAGGATTTACTGTGGAAACAATTATTATTTGATCCCCTGCAGATTTTGTAAGTTTGCCCACTTTCAAGAAATGAAGCGTCTATGATCAGGTGTATTTTAAATGATAAAAGACAGAATATCAACCACAAAATAAAATAAGTATTTAATCCCCAAGCAAAAACATGACTTGGTACTTGGTGGAGAAACCATTGCTGGCAAGCACAGAGGTAAGACATTTCTTGTAGTTAGTGACCAGGTTTGCACACATCTCAGGAGGGATTTTGGTCCACTCTTCTTTACAAATCTTCTCTAAATCCTTAGGGTTTTTTGGCTGTCACTTGGCAACTCAAAGTTTCAGCTTCCTCCATAAATTTTCTATAGGATTAATGTCTAGAGACTCCATGACTTTAATGTGCTTCTTCTTAAACCACTTTTCTTTGTTGCCTTGGGCGCGTATGTTTTGGGTCATTGTCAAGCTGGAAGACCCATCCACAACCCATCTTCAGTGTTCTGGCTGAGGGAAGAAGAGTCTCATCCAAGATTTTACAATACATGGCTCCGTCCATTGGCCCCTTAATGCGGAAAAGTCGGCCCGTATCTTTAGCAGAGAAACAGCCCCAAAGCATAATATTTCCATGCTTGACTCTAGCGATGGTGTTCTTAGGGTCAGTCAGCATTTTTCTTCCTCCAAACACCGCGAGTTGAGTTAAAGCGTTTGTTAACCCAAAGAGAGAAAAAAAAAAAAAAACACAACAGATCCTGTTGCCTTAAAGCATGTTTTACAGCACAGTGTTTGTGCTGTGTCATTTGGACCCCTGTAACACCTAAATATACCTGTTTGATCCTGCCTGGCTATACCCTCCCCTTTGTAAACTGACCACGGTGTATTATGGCTGCTGAGCCCTGACACCGTGGTCAGTTTACGTGCCTCCATCATCCGCAGCCTGCTGTCTGCCTCCTCTCTGCTCCTGTGTCCTCCTCCCCCACCCCTTCCTGCCTGTGCATGTCAGCGCCTGCCCCCTTCTGATTTCTAATGCTCTCATTGTAAGTACAAAATGCTCCTATCCCCTCTGTAATATTACAATAAGTGCCCCTGTGCCTGTGTTATATAATAAATATGCTTATCTATACCGATAAAACAGTGGTTCCCAGCGATCGTGTGACTCCACGGCTCTCTCTCTCTCTCTCTCCTCCCCGGCTGACGTCAGCGGCAGTGCTCAGCCACGCCCGCCGGAACTGTCAGCCGGGCAGAGGAGAGGAAAGAGGAGGTACCCGAGTGCCGATGTGTTAGCGGTACACATAAGCATATTTATTATATAACACAGACACAGGGGAACTTATTGTAATATTACAGAGGGGATGGGAGCTTTTTATAGAAGTGGGTCAACAACTATTTCAATGCCAAGGAGCTTAATTTTGGTCTAGTCTGACCACAGCACTTTCGCCCAATCCTTCTCTGAATCATTTAGATGTTCATTGGCAAACTTCAGATGGGCCTGTACATGTGCCTTCTTGAGGAGGGGGGCCTTGTGGGCGCTGTAGGATTTCTATCCATGGTATATTGTGTTATCAATGGTTTGTTTAGTGACTGTGGTCCCAAATGCCTTGAGATCATTCACAAACTCCTCTTGTGTAGTTCTGGGCTGATCCCCCACTTTTATCATGACCATCCTTACCCCATGAGGCAAAATCTTGCATAGAGCTCCAGACCGAGGGCAATTAATGGTTATTTTGTATTTCTTCTATTTGCGAAAAACCGCTCCAACAGTTGTCGTCTCCTCACCAAGCTTCTTGCTGATGGTTTTAGAGCCCATTTCAGCCTTGTGTAGGTCTACAATCTTGTCCCTGACGTCCTTCGACAGTTTTTTTGGTCTTGCCCATGACGGTGAGCTTTGAATGGAAGAAAGATTCTGCGGACAGGTGTCTTTTATACACAGAATGAGTTGTCATTAGGAGGACCTTCTTAAATTGACAGGACTAATTTGTGTATTACATACTGTAGCCAGTCTGTGGGAGACAGCATTGTTGTTGGTTGGTAGAGGAACAAATACTTATTTTACTCACTGAACTGCAACTCAATTTATAACATTTGTATCATGAGTTTTTTCTGGATTTTTTGTTGATATTCTGTCTCTATCCTTTAAAAAAACAAACTGTGATAAATATTAAAAAGACAATTCATTTCTTTGTAAGTGGGAAAACTTACAAAATCTGCAGGGGATGAAATAATTATTTTCCCCACTGTACATACACTTGATTGCTGTGGGTTTTAATCCTTGCCTATGTTCCAGTTTAAGCTATGCCATGACTTCTGCCCTAGGTTTCCTGTTTCAGGGTGGCTCCTTTCTCTTGCAACATCCTACGGAGTCACCCTTAGATGCAGGGACTAGAGTAAGGTCTCCCTACACTGTGTGCATCAATAGAAAAACACAGCCCAGTAAAGTGACCTGGTCACTATAGAAAACGTTTTAAAGCAAGTCATACCTTTAGCAGAGGACAGGACACACTTACCTTTCCTGCTGATCACATCACTAAATGCTGCTCCAATCCCAAGAAATCTTCTCCTGAAGTACTGCGTCCCCCCCGTAGCCATCATTGGTTACTCCTGCTGATCTCTGCTTCCTGTAATGGGTGAATTGTGAAGGGAGGAACCAATGAAAGCCACAGGGGATGCTCTCAGGAGTATCAGTTTACATCACATCAGAGCGGCAGCAGGAAAGGCAAGTATGTCCATTCTTCAATTATATGTAAGATATTAACTACCGTATATACTCGAGTATAAGCCGACTCGAGTATAAGCCGAGGTACCTAATGTTGCCTCAAAAAACTGGGAAAACTTACTGACTCGAGTATAAGCCGAGGGTCATCCTTACTGCTCCTATCCTCACTGTTCTCCTATCCTCACTGTTCCCTAGCTTGCTATTTTACATTGTAAATAGTACATGTAAAGAAGTTGCGGCTGCGGCGTCCATCGTTCGAATTCCGCGGTCTCTTCCTGTTCCTTCCGTGATAGGCGGAGAGTGTCTGATGAGAATCGCCTATCACGATCATTCTCTCATCCTCAGTTTCCGAGCAGACACTGTGTTGGGTGTTCCGCCAATCACAGACGTCTGCTGGGAAACTGAGGATGAGAGAATGATCGTGATAGGCGGAGAGTGTCTGATGAGAATCGCCTATCACGGAAGGAACAGGAAGAGACCGCGGAATTCGAACGATGGACCCCGCAGCCGCAACGTCTTTACAGGTACTATTTTCAATGTAAAAAATTTCGCTGACTCGAGTATAAGCCGAGGGAGGGACTTTCAGCCCCAAAAAAAGGGCTGAAAATCTCGGCTTATACTCGAGTATATACGGTACTTCAGGCCCACAGGACGTCATATGACGTCCTCGGGTTTGTGGGGGTATATCTGAATGATGCCTGCAGCTACAGGCATCATTCAGATATTGCCGGTTTCAGCCGGCGATTCCCTACACCATAAAAACGATCATAGCGTCTGTCCTGCCGCTTGATCGTTCTTACGGGCAGCGGAAGGGGACGTCCCACCCCCCTCCCGCCGGTGCTTCTACCGACTCACCTGTGCGATCAGTGTGTCGGTGACAGGATCCGCCGGCCCCGGATGTTGATCAAAGAGATTTCCAGCGGACCAGATGGTCGCCGGAGTCTCTATTATCGTCGGAGGCCGGGCGCGATGTTATGACGTCACGCCCGGCCTCTGCATTTAAAAAACTGCGCCGCTTCGGCTTTGAAGCGGTGATCGTTTTTTTTTTTTTTTTTTTTTTTAGTCTTATTGACCCCATATCTCACTGTAAAGAGGACCTGTCATGTCATATTCCTATTACAAGGGATGTTTACATTCCTTGTAATAGGAATAACAGTGATCTACATTTTTATTTTATTTTTGAAAGTGTCAAAATAACATTTTTTAAAAAAAAAGTTACATTAACAATAAAAAATAAAATATTTTTTTTTATACAGTGCCCCTGTCCCCGTGTGCTCGCATGCAGAAGCAAACGCATACGCAAGTCCTGCCCACATATGAAAACGGTGTTAAAACCACACGTGAGGTGTCGCCATGAACGTTAGAGCGAGAGCAATAATTATAGCCCTAGTCCTCCTCTGTAACTCAAAAAATGTAGCCAGTAAAAAATTTATAAGCGTCGCCTATGGGGATTTTTAAGTACCGAAGTTTGGCGCCATTCCACGAGCGTGTGCAAATTTGAAGCGTGACATGTTGGGTATCTATTTACTCGGCGTAACTTTATCTTTCACATTATGCAAAAACATTGGGCTAACTTTACTGTTTTTTTTTTTTTTTAAAGCATGAAACAGTTTTTTTCCCCAAAAAAACGCGTTTGAAAAATTGCTGCGCAAATACTGTGCGAGATAAAAAATTGCAATAACCGCCATTGTATTCTCTAGGGTAACATATATAGTGTTTTGTGGTTCTAAGTAATTTTCTAGCAAAAAAATGATGATTTATACATGTAGGAGCGAAATGTCAGAATTGGCCCGGGCCTGAAGTGGTTAAAACTTTATCTATAGCCATAAGGTCACCTTAAAATGTATGTAAAGCCAAAACTTTTTTGTTTTAGATACAGTATGGAAAGAATGGAACCCCTGTTGGGTTATTTTATGCTACCTGTGTCCCATTGGTCTTTATTTTCTATCTCAGTGTCAATCACCAAGACAAAGAGACACAGACAGCAAAAATTACAAAAATAATTTTTATATACACATATATAAATTATTCTCACAAGACATCTATGGCTTGATAAATAAATGCCCACAGAATTGAGATTTACCTTAAAACATCCTACGTCCATAAGCAGCATAGAAAGAAAGAGACTTAAGATCAGATGCAGGACTAAAGACCGCAGCAGGAAAAAAACAAAGCTTGAATCTGGCATAAAACCTACACTCAACCCAATTTATGTGGTTTTGGGTGGAGGGGGTATGGGCACCAAATGTAACCAGGCCTCCTTTTTATTCAGATCCTGTGCGATGCCTCTGACCAGCAACATTTATGGGGGCATATGAAGAGGCGCTCTATGCATGCATATACAGGGAGGAGCCCTTAAGAATGTAAAGTGTATGACTAGAGAGGGACCAATAGAAATAGTCTCAACATAAACTCACCAGGTTAAATGCTCCGATACCTAAAGATACACCACCTTGTAGGTGTTCATGGGACTGGCCCTTCTGGAAAGCGTCCGACTGCATGATTGTGTTCAGATCTCTGAAACCAGACAGGAATATAGTTTATACTGGGCACACGCACACTGGCCTTTCTTACTAAAACAGAAGTAGGTAAAATATAGGAGATACACATATATAGATAGACAGACAGGCTTCAATTTGACAGATTTTTCCAACTCACGAGTAGAAAGGAAAAATAAAATGGCTCAGCTCTATAAAGTTTTCAGTTCAAAATTTCTGGAGTCCTAGGTTAAAGTAGTGTAAAGCCCCGTACACACGGTCGGACTTCCATCGGACTTTTCCGTGTTTTTTCGTCCGAACGGAGTTGGTCGGGATCACCCATAACACACACGCTCTGACTTTTCTGCAAACTTTCCCAAAACTTTTTGCAACATCACGTGGTTTTTCTGCTCTTTTCTGCTCTTTACCGCCACCCTTTGGTCAACTTCTGCTATTGTTGGTTGATTTTAACATCAGTTGTTTTGTCCATCGGACAAAAGTCCGATGGTTTTCTGTACGCACAGTCGGACATTGCTCCATCGGACTTTTGTTGGGCAAAAGTTTGTCCGTTTGCAGACCCAACTTTTGTCCGATGAAAACAAGAAAAAAGCAAAAAAAGTTTGTCCGATGGAGCGTACACACGGTCGGATTGTTGGTCCAACTTGCTCAAAATGAAGTTTGTTGGCCAAAAGTCCGACCGTATGCACGGGCTTTATAGTCATGCGCACTGGACTAACGCATAGCTGTATGTGTGTAGCAGCCATTTTGTCATGTCTCTGCTCATCTTAGCCATGTTGTCATGTGAAGGGCATACCACAGTGACCTTGCCCCCCCCCCCACCTTTTTATTTTAGTTATACAATACACAAACTTAACTGAAGCCGGGATCTCATCAATCCATTGATCAGACACACAGACCTTTCCATTACCCAATCAGCAATTTAAGTCTGGAAACCCTAACAAAGATGTTAGTTCTCTGGATTTCTCAGCTTGCGAGAGGGTAACAGATACCAGTCGTAAATAGCTCAATCCACATAAGTGCAGAAAGTTTAGCAGTTATAACTCTGAAACTTCAGGATGTTTCATAACTCCTGAAATAATAACAGCACAGCTATAAAATTGACATATTTACTTTCCTCAGAGAATTTGTAACGTTTCAAGTCCAGACACCCCATAGGTCAGACCATTTGGAGAACCACTGTTATCCCTTATCCCTCCTAGGTAAAATGGACTTCGGAAACCTGACATATTCATATTTGTGTTGAAGCAAATTTCACGCTGGACCATAATATAGAAGTTAGTCTGTAAACAGTAGATCTTAAGAGATATGAGTATGTAGCGGGTGTTTCACTCTATAACCCACGACCCCGCCAAGCTGGCCGGAAACAATGTACACAGGCTTTCCAGCTTGAGTTAGGGAGAGCTGCCTGCCAGCAGCTGCAAGGGGTATTTTTTTCACCCCCCCCCCCCTCCTTCTCCCTGTTCAACACTGACTCAGTTTTATGTAATGTGAGCTGACACACACAGAGCTCTGCATTCAGTAGCCTATCTTGTGCCCCTATTGTCAGGCAGAAGAAAGCCAATTAAAGACACAGTTACAGCAGCCAATCAGAGAGACTGTACTGAGCTGCAGGAAGCAGCTGCAATGGATTCTGGGATATGCAGTTCCCTCACAAAATGGCTCTATAGCTTGGTATACAGGAAGGAACTACAAAGCCCATGATGCTCTGCTGACAGGAAAGTAAAAGACTCAGTTTTGTGTCCTAAGGTAGGGTTGCCACCTGTCCAGGATTCACCTGGACAGTCTGGGTTTTGAGTCATGTGTCCGAGTTTCAGTCCACCTAAAACCCAGACACATTATTCAGACAGGAATGTGGCTCAGGATAGAGCTTGACAGGAGGGTAAGGGGGCACTATGTGCGCCGCATTATTGTTCTATTTGGAGTGCCCAAAGGTGTCCCAGGTCTGTTACAATCCCATAGTGCAGGGGTCTCCAAACTTTTCAAACAAAGGGCCAGTTTATTTTCCTTCCGACTTTAGGGGGGCCGGATTGTGGCCAACAGGGGCAGAAAATGTCATGGGCCCATCATCAGTGAGAATAAATATGGCCTCAGGGTTGGTGGTCAATAGGAGTGGTGCCCCTATTAGTAGGAGGAATAGTATCCCATCATTGGTATCCATAGAAGAAAAAATGCCCCATTGTTGGTGTGAGTGGGAGGAATAGTGCCCCAAGGGCCGGATAAAGGCTACCAAAGGGCCACACCTGGCCCTCGGGCCGCAGTTTGGAGACCTCTGCTATAGTGTATACTAAAACAAAAACATTTACTGTGCGCAGCTAAAGTGTTCGAGGGTTTGGCTTGATGAAAAATTGGCAACCCTATCCTAAGGGGATGTTCAGTCAGCTGTGAGGGAGTAAAGAGACCAGACCTGAGGGAGAGGTGCTGTCTCTCAGATGATCTCTCTGCCCGATTCAGGCCTCCACCGCCAGTCGAGACATCCATTCTGAGAAAGGGGGATCCCAGGCGATAATCGAGGCGCACCTACACCGACGGTGAATCGTTCCAGCGTGAGGTGACTAGTCCGGTCGCCATGAAAGCCTGCTGTTCCAGGACATTCGTTTGGGCCCTGATCATAAGATTTGGTGAGAGGGCATTTCTGCCCATCTGCAGGGAACAGGGACACTGCACTACAGAAAGAGATATTTAAACACTGTATACAGAAATCGTTGCTGGTAGTCATCTTGCTGACACTTGTAGTGCTACAGGGATAAAAAGGTAAGGCTATCCATTTCTGGGACACTGTATACAGACATCATTGTCCTCTCACCTTGTTGAATAAAAAATCCTGCCTGACTCACTTGATAATCTAGGGCCAGTTGTGTTTGGCTCTGCTATTCAGGCGTTAAAGTGCACCAATGAAAGTGGCTAGCTGAAGACACCAAAATGTTTGCTTTGCTTCAAAAAGTACTGAAGCTACTAGTGCCATACTGATCCACACACACACATTCAGGGCTCTGTATATGTATTGGGTGTGGGGGACAGTTTATCTAGAAAGTTAAGCCATTACTTGAATAGGTGTGTAAAGTTGGGCCTGTGATGTCAGTGGACAGTAGAGGGAGGCCTGACACAAAGGGATTCATTCCTCTGCTCTCCTCCTGCCTGGACTCAGAGCCAACCTGAGTAAAGGTAACCAAATGTAAAGTGTCTGACAGGAGTCACTTTTGGGCGCTGGGTGACCAAGAAAATAATGAACCCTGAGAATATGATTGGATTACTTCAAATGGGACAGTAATATTCATTAACAATATCTCTCAAGAAATATGAAGATTTTATCCCCTGTACACTGTGAGGTCTATGACCAGGAAGTATGACTCCTAATATGGGCATTTCAGAAAGTTCAATGTAAGAGACCGACCGTCTATTGCTTAACGACGTTGCTTTTGTCTGGATAAGCAAATTGTGTTAATCTTGTCTGAGGCAGCTTTCCCTATCTATTATTAAGTGTGCTAATGAACTCACCTGGTGCCTGCTAAGGGATGTATTGACACTCAGAATAATGTGTATTGGGGGCTCGTTATGTAACCATTGTGTGATGTTGTGGGTGGATCCGGGTCATTGTTCATGTGG
Organism: Rana muscosa; assembly: GCA_029206835.1. Lineage (NCBI taxonomy): Eukaryota > Metazoa > Chordata > Amphibia > Anura > Ranidae > Rana > Rana muscosa. The sequence continues at coordinate 304,135,572 of CM055118.1, read as the reverse complement.
TGACTGCAGTATTCTCAAGTGTATAAAAAGAGCCTGTATTCTTTTCAATAAAGAGTCTGATTCCTGTTTGACCCTCAATACAGAGCCTCGTCTCGCACTTGGGGGGGGGGGTGTAATTATTTGTATGGGTTTCTTGTTCGGCCGATTGGAGTGGTAGCTGCCTTTGTGTTCGGAAATGGAATGTCCTAAACCCCTTTCATACTCGGGGTGTCGTTACAGTGTCATATTGTGTTTTATTTACTATTAACGTGTGCTTCTGCTCTTAGGGACATTCTCAGGTTTGCAATCCCCTGAAAGCAGCGTGAATATAGTGTAGCGGGTGTTTGAATTTATGTGAGGACTCTGGTGGTGTGGGGTTCCTTGGGGCCTACAGGTGGCGTTGTTGCCTTGGGCCGGAGCTGAACTTGCGCCGCAAACTGTGCCATTTTGTCCTCCACTGGAGCTGGTACAGCGGGGCGGGGAACCCGCTGTGACGCGAAGGGAGAGGTCATAAAAGGGGCGGACGCCCTGATTTTGGGGCAGAGAGTTGGAGGACGCGGCCGCACGCAGGCACCTTCAGCTTGGGTGTTGGCGTTCCGGTGTTCCAGGTCTAGGCGCCCTTGGCCTAGCTGGAGCGGAGATGGAGTCCATCTCAGGCACCTTTAGCCTGGGGTGAGGTACTATGGCGGATGCCTGGGGCTCAGTACCTTCGACTGAGTTCCGCGAGGGTGGAGGAATCTGAGGGGGGCCCTAACTCCTTGGGTGCCCGTGTCTGAGTTTGTGAGGACTGGTGCGCAGTAACTTCTCTGAAGAGCCCGGCGCAGCATCGCTGGTGACGGAGAGGCCTCCATTTCTCCCTTGGATGGATTTCTTCCTCTGACAGGGGCAAAGTGAGCGAAGGTAATTCACGTTCTATATTACCTAGTCAGTGGCAGTGACTATTCACCACTGGAAACAGCAAAGTGGGCAGCAGCAAGAAGGGAAAGGATTGTGCCTCGATCTGTCCCCATTTTCCAAAGGAGAAAGATTGTTTTATTGCTTGGCAAGAAGAATAAAACTGAGTTGTACCTATTCACTGTGTGGAACTTGGGTTACTAAAGCAAAGGAGTCAGGGACGAAGGACTGGACATGACTCTAGGACACCTACACAAAAGCCCAATCTTCTGGCCTTCACCTCTTAGTCTCTCTCTCCCAGGTACCCCTAGACAACAGCCATATAACCGATAAAGCAAGGGAGAGGGGTGAGGCCACTACAATAGGATTGAGAGCTATATTGCTCTTAAATCTCAGTTATTGATCTCTAGTTGATTACTTGACTATATACTGTTACTGTCTGTTATACTTCCACAGAAATATTGCAGTAAAGACAATTTCCGTGTTTTATCATAACGTGTGCGTTTCTCATTGCACTTACACTATTGCCAGGTGTGCCAGAGGGGGCTGAGGCCGTTATTGGGGTTGAGAGGCAGTGTAACGGACTGAACAAACAAAGCAGCTCTTTCGGGTGTATCGCTACAAGTACTTATCACAAACTGTACCTGGGACATGGTCATTACTGTGATGACCTCCCTGCGACCAACCCTCAGATGCTTAATTGGTCAGATGGCCTCGGTCAACACACCTTTGATACCAAATAAAACATGGAATGCCAGGACAGTTTGACAGTTCTCATGTACCATCAAATCAGAAACATCTGTAAATTTTGAGAACCGATATTTCCTGGCTCATCGACTCAAGTGAACACATCCGCCTATGTTATGGAGAAGGCGGGGGGTGGTGGCCTGTAGTCCTGTCCTAGGATGACAACGCTGCTCCTCCATAAATACAATACAGTCAGTGTTGTCACCCTGGTACAGGAAGTGTGTTACTTGCTGGATCACTAGGTAAAAATAAAGCAAAAAAGCCTAAAAAAGAAAATAAGACTAACACAGCCACCACATCTGAGGACAGGTAAGCATAAGGTATATTACAGTTGTGTTCTTGGGTTTAGATATGCTTTTAAAGCTGCAAACTCCAAGCACAAAAAATAGATTTCTCAATAGCCACAAAAGACAAATACACTTTGTGATCATCAATCTCCTTTGCAAGACCAGGTATTTGCTTGTAAAAGTAGCAGTGACATCATCACTGTACTGTACATAGCCTGTGCAGAGAGCAGAGCTGTGGGAGGAGCCAGCAGGTTCCACCCACTACAGACTGCCTGCAGAAAATGACAGGAGGGGGCGGAGACAAGACCAGTCACCCTGCACAAGGAGCCGTGGGAGGGACCTAGGAAGGCTCCAACCCAGAGGCCTCAAACTGGCGGCCTTCCAGCTGTTGCGAAACTACAAGTCCCATGAGGCATTGCAAGGCTGACAGTTACAAGCATAACTCCCACAGGCAGACTTGTAGTTTTGAAACAACTGGAGGGCCACCAGTTTGAGACCCCTGCTCCAACCACTACAGACTGCCCGCAGAAAACTACAGGAGGGGGCGGAGACAAGACCAGTTACTCTGCACAAGGAGACAGAGCAGCAGTGACCGGTCTTTATTACAGGAAGCTCCTACACAGAGGGAAAGAGGATTTACTGCACAGATCTGGAAGAAATACACAAAGCACACCAAGATTCCAGTAAGAATATACATCGTCTTGTACTTGGACAATAGGATCCCCATAAATGTTAAACTCCCTGTTCGAGTTAGATTACCTTTTGGGGGAGATGGGGACAGTCCATGAAAGGGCTGTGTATTGGGGCTGCGTGCAGGCAGGCAATTTATGTCTATGTGGATGCAGAGGACACAGCCATACATGTGTGACCTGAATGAATAAATTCTACCTGCACATTCCCAAACATTCTAGGCTCCCAAGTCTCTTCAGAGTATTGCAGGCGAAACAATCATTGCAGTTTTTGTAATCCCTAAGGCCCCCATGTACACTGCTGCTGCTAAACGGACGTTCAGAGGCAGTTGGACACTTTTTTCAACCTGCCCCTGAACTCAATTAATGTTATCCTATGTGACCATGTACACACGCTCGTTTATTGCCGTTTTTAAGCAGTTGCGTTTAACAGAGTTTCTTTGAAAGCAAAAAAGTGAGTTCAGATGCCGAAGATTTCCACGTTTCAGACGCTAAACGTAATATATATATATATATATATATTTTTAAACGATTCTAAAACGCAAACGCGGCACGTAAACGCAACAAACGGTTTAAACGTGGGTTACTATCTTTCAAGTTAAATCGTTCAGAAGCAGTTGCAAAAACGTCCCGTGTACATGAAGCCTAAAGCTGGGAATACACTAGTAGAATTTTGCTCAAAAATTTTCATTTTTAGGAACGTTCATTTGATCTTCCAGTCATTAGTGGGATCAAATTGATGTTTGTTTTCGACTGCATTAATGAGAAAATTCAAAGAAGCGTGAACAATGTTTCCCAAATGAACAAAATTCTAGCACTGAATGTGGTTTTCGTTCAGGAAAATCCATTCACCCCAAAACTGAATGCTTTTTGAAGTTCTTTCAAATGACATTAGTCATCGAATGTACTGATGAGATTGTACAAATGTTCATTAGAAAATCTACTAGTGTAAAGCCAGCTTTACTAGATATCAAGCCTTTCCAGCATAACCTATTAGTGTTATTTTGAGGAAGGTTGGGAAAATGCCGTTCTGCACCGTAAACCATCACAGGTCTCACCGATATATCACATAGCTGTTCCGAACCTTCATCCCTCCTTTTATGAAGTTGATCATGTTCTCATCCTGTATGTAAAGACAAAAACAGAAAGGATAGGACATTCCAGTGTGGTCACAATACATTACTAGGTAACAAAGAGAAAAAAAAAAAAAACAGAATTGTACTTGTGACCTGAGGACTTTCTGGATCCCTTCATCTGCTAGTAAAAGTGGAAGTACCAGCCCAGGCTGTATAAAGTTTTAGATGGCTTGTGACTGTTTGCATTCATGACTTATTAGTTAAAAAGGAAACTATTTGTGACCGGCTTAAAGAGGAATTCCAGGTATGACAATTTTTACATAGTTACAGTGCCTTGAAAATTATTCATAGCTCTTGAAATTTTTCTCATTTTGTCATGTTACAACAAAAAAAACTAAAATTATTTTATTGGGATTTTATGTCATAGACAAAGTGGCACATAATTGTTAAGTGGAAGGAAAATAAATGATTTTCATTTAATTTTACAAATAAATATGTGAAAAGTGTGGCGTTCATTTGTATTCAGCCCCCCTGAGTCAATACTTTGCAGAAACACCTTTCACTGCAATTACAGCTGCAAGTCTTTTGGGGATGTCTCTACCAGCTTTGCACATCTAGAGAGTGACATTTCTGCCCATTCTTCATTGCAAAATAGCTCAAGCTCTGTCAGATTGGATGGAGAGCGTCTGTGAACAGCAATTTTTAAGTCTTGCCACAGATTCTCAATTGGATTTAGGTCTGGACTGGGTCATTCTAAAGCATGAATATACTTTGATCTAAACCAGGGGTCTCCAAACTATGGCCCTCCAAGTTATTCAGGAACTACAATTCCCATCATGCCTAGTCATATCTGTGAATGTCAGTGTTTTACAATGCCTTTAGGGATGTGTAGTTCCGCAACAGCTGGGAGGGCCGTAGTTTGGAGATCCCCAATCTAAACCATTCCATTGCAGCTCTGGCTGTATGTTTAAGGTCTTTGTTCTACTGGAAGGTGAACTTCTGGCCCAGTCTCAAGTCATTTGCAGACTAACAGGTTTTCTTCTAAGATGGCCTGTATTTGGCTTCATCCATCTTCCCATCAACTCTAACCTGCTTCCCTGTCCCTGCTGAAGAAAGGCATCCCCACAACATGATGCTACCACCACCATGTTTTACGGTGGGGATGGTGTGTTCAGAGTGATGTGCAGTGTTACTTTTCCGCCACACATAGCGTTTTGCTTTTAGACCACCAAAACGTTATATTTTGACCAGAGCACCTTCTTCCACATGTTTGCTGTGTCCCCCACATGTCTTCCGCAAACGGGACTTCTTTGGCCTTCTTCTTGCCACGCCTCCATAAAGGCCAGATTTGTGGCGTGCAATAGTTGTCCTGTGGACAGATTCTCCCACCTGAGCTGTGGATTTCTGCAGCTCCTCCAGAGTTACCGTGGGCCTCTTGGCTGGTTCTCTGATTAATGCTCTCCTTGTCCAGCCTGCCAGTTTAGATAGACGGCCATGTCTTTCCATTTTCAGGTGATGGATTGAACAGTGCTCCGTTGGATGTTCAATGCTTGAGATATTTTTTTTATGACCTAACCCCGATTTAAACGTCTCCACAGTTTTTTCTCTGACCTGTCTGGTGTATTCCTTGGCCTTCATGATGCCGTTTGTTCACTAATGTTCTCTAACAAACCTCTGAGGGCATCACAGAACAGCTGTATTTATACTGAGATTAAATTACACACAGGTGGACTCTATTTACTAATTAGGTGACTTCTGAAGGTAATTGGTTCCACTGGATTTACAAATGCACACCACATTTACAAAAAAAAAAAAAAGAAAGAAGGATGACAAACATTATGATGTACATCACAATGCTGAGTTTTTTCCTTACAAGGGACTAATAACACTTGAAATTGAGCTTTACCATTTCTCTAGCTATCCCATCTAACAGTACCTGTATATACAGAGGCAGCACAGTGGCAAAGTGGTGAACCCTTCTGTCTAGCAGGACTAGGGTTGTTGGTTTGAATCCCAACCATGGCAATACCTGCATGGAGTTTGCATGTTCTCCCTGTGTGGCTTTCCTTCCACATTCCAAAGACATGCTGGTAGGTTAATCGGCTCCTGTCTAAATTGGCCCTAGTATGTGTATGTATGAACGTGAGTTAGGGGCCTTAGATTGCAAGCTCCTTTAGGGTAGGTACGGATGTGAATGCACAATATACAGTTGTGCTCATAAGTTTACATACCCTGGCAGAATTTATGATTTCTTGGCCATTTTTTTTATAGAGAATATGAATAACACCACAAAATTTTAACACCTGATTAGTGTTTGGCTGAAGCCATTTATTATCAATCAACTGTGTTTACTCTTTTTAAATCATAATCACAACAGAAACTACCCAAATGACCCTGACCAAAAGTTTACATACCTCAGTTCTTAATGCCGTGTATTGCCCCCTTTAACATCAATGACAGCTTGAAGTCTTTTGTTATATTTGTGGATGAGGCTCTTTATCTTCTCAGAGGGTAAAGCTGTCCATTCTGCTTAGTAAAAACCCTCTTGTAAATTCTTGTCTTGCACGTTTGAGATCTCCCCAGAGTGGCTAAATGATATTGAGGTCAGGAGACTGAGATGGCCACTCCAGAACCTTCACTTTATTCTGCTGTAGCCAATGACAGGTCGACTTGGCCTTGTGTTTTGGATCATTATCATGTTGGAATGTCCAAGTATGTCCCATGCGCAGCTTCCTGGCTGATGAATGCAAATGTTCCTCCAGTATTTTTTGATAACATACTGCATTCATCTTGCCATCAATTTTGACCAAATTTCCTGTGCCTTTGTAGCTCACATTTCCCCAAAACATCAGTGATCCACCTCCGTGTTTCACAGTAGGAATGATGTACCTTCCATCATAAGCCTTGTTGACTCCTCTCCAAATGTAGTGTTTATGGTTGTGGCCAAAAAGCGAAATTTTGGTCTCATCACTCCAAATGACTTTGTGCCAGAAGGTTTGAGACTTGTCTGTGCTGTTTGGCGTATTGTAAGTGGGATACTTTGTGACATTTGCGTAGTAATGGCTTTTTTCTGGCGACTCGACCATGCAGCCCATCTTTCTTCAAGTGCCTCCTTATTGTGCATCTTGAAACAGCCACACCACATGTTTTCAGAGAGACCGTTATTTCACCTGAAGTTATTTGTGGGTTTTACTTTGCATCCTGAACAAATTTTCCTGGCAGTTGTGGCTGAAATTTTAGTTGGTCTACCTGATCGTGGTTTGGTTTTAACAGAATCCCTAATTTTCCATTTTTGATTAGAGTTTGAACACTGCTGATTTGCATTCTTAATTCCTTAGATATCTTTTTATATCCCTTCCCTGTTTTATACAGTTCAACTACCTTTTCTCGCAGATTCTTTGACAATTCTTTTGCTTTCCCCATGACTCAGAATCCAGAAACGTCAGTGCAGCACTGGATGAAAGATGCAAGGGTCTGTCAGGAGTCCAGAAACTCATTGACCTTTAAGGGCCGGTTCACACTGCTGCGATGCGGGAACCCTGCGAATCCACTGCGGGTTGCCGCATCGCAGGTTTCTTTGCGGCAGTTCACACTGCCCTATGCGAACTGCTGGGAGTGTCAGTTAAAAGTTAATGACACCCCCAAATCAGTTTGCATATCGCAGTGCGATCTGCAAACTCGGGCAGGAATCGGATCGCATGGGTGTGAACACCCATGCAATCCGATTCTGCTGCGGACAAAAAAAAAAAAAGGATCCTGTGCGAGTTTGATGCAAATTCAGCCATACGATTTGTATGGCTGAAATCGCATCACATAGAGATCGCATGTGATTTGCACTGCAGTGTGGTGCAAATCACATCCAAACTCCGACATCGCAGCAGTGTGAACCGGCCCTAAGCCCACGTTCACACTGGGGCTGCAGGAGTGAAGCCTGCGAGTTCAGCTGAACTCGCACAATTTCACTCCCGCTGGCAGTCCCGATTTCAGCCACGATTTCAAAGACATCTGAAACAGATGTCAATGTAAATCGCGGCTGAAATCGCAAAAAGTAGTACAGAAACTACTTTTTGTAATCGGTGCAGCGCCGCAGATGCGGCGTCGCACCGATTAGGACGGTGCCATTGCCCGCAATTTGCGGCAAATTTCGCCGATTTGACATGTCAAATCGCATGTCAAATCGCACCAGTGTGAACCAGGGCTTATACACACACACTAATTAGAAGCAAACAGATCACAGGTGAGGATGGTTATCTTTAATAGCCATTCAAACCCCTTTGTGTCAACTTGTGTGCATGTTATCAGGCCATAATCACCAGGGTATGTAAACCTTTGATCAGGCTAATTTCGGTAGTTTCTGTTGTGATCGTATAAAAAGAGTAAACACAGTTGATTAATATATGGCTTCAGCCAAACACTAACCATGAGTGAAAGAAAAGTTTTTGCGTTATTCATATTCTCTGAAAAATGGCCAAGAAATCGTAAATTCTGCCAGGGTATGTAAACTTATGAGCACAACTGTATATGTAAAGCACTGTGTAAATTGTCAGCGCTATATAAATACCTGTAATACAGATTGCTGTAATCTCTTTACTGCACCCACTCTCCTGTCACAGCTCTCCTGCCATAAATATAGCAGCTGTAACAACTCTGTGTAAAAGCTGGCTAACCCTCATGTAACAAAGTCTGCCCAGACACTATGACATCATCCCCACTGCCTGACTCTATAAAGAAGAAAAACAACACAAACCTGCAGGAAAATCAGAGCAGCTCTCTGTAATAAACACTCAGCATAGCAAACCTCCGCATGCATTTCAACTGCAACATCAAAAAGACAACATTGTAATAAAACAGAAACATAATTGCATGGCAGACAAACTTTGTTCTGAAGCTGAACTACTAGTGTCAGCATACGACCCAAAAAAATCAGAGCAAAACGCAAGTGTAAACTCATCCTTGTGGCTCGGGGCCAAAATGTGGTCCCTGAGCTTCTTTGGAGAGACAAACCCACATGGGCTGCCCTATGCACAACACGCCTTTTCCCGTGCAAATTGCGCAAGCAAACAAAACTGCGCGCGAGAACACAAGTTCCCACTATGCGTCGTGTGAATGGGGCCTATAGGCAAACCTTTTTTTTTTTTTTTTTAGTTTTGGATTAGAACACCTGTCAAGTTATTTAGAGAGACTTACCCTATGTGTCTAGCAACGAGAGTGAATGTGAGAAAAAATCCCAAATTTTGGGTTGTCATCAGAACAGGAAGAGAGGGGACATTTTCCAATGGGGACACTAGTTCTGGTGACTGCCAGGGATTCCCTCTCACTTCCTGTTTGCCTATGGGATAAGAAGTGAAGGGAAAACTCCACAATGTGACTCAGAGCAAAAAAATATGTAATTGTAATAATAATAATAATAATAATAATAATAATAATAATAATAAAGACAGGGGGTTATAATCCTCCCTTACTCTATTTAAAATGGGAAAAAAAAGGGAAAAAATAGGATTTTTTACTCACCGTAAAATCCTTTTCTCTGAGTCCATGGACCGACACAGCTTCTCTATTGACAAAGTGGGTATTATCCGTTAATTAGGAGTGACTAGGCAGAAAAACTTGTAAAAAGTGTTGCATCACACCTTCTACAGTACCGCCCAGGGGGCGGACCCTCTGGGTATACCCTCTCAGTCTGCACATCGCAGATCAGTTCGTCAAAAAGCAGTACAAACTTAAAAGGAGGGGTGGGTGCTGTGTCGGTCCATGGACTCAGAGAAAAGGATTTTACGGTGAGTAAAAAATCCTATTTACTCTTTCGTCCATGGACCGACACAGCTTCTCTATTGACAAAGTGGGACGTCCCAAAGCAGTGTCAGAGAAAAAACGAGGGGTGGTAACAGCATAAAAACAAACTTCACCCCAAAACACAAAACAGCACTCCTCCAACGGAGGAGTTGCAACTCTAAACAGCCGCCTGCAAAACCTTGCGGCCGAAAGAGGCATCCGAAGATGCACCTACATCAACTTTGTAGAATTTTGTGAAAGTGTGAGCGGACGACCAAGTCGCCGCTTTACATAGTTGGGAAACAGACGCTTGATGTCGGAAAGCCCAAGAGGCACCTATTGCCCTGGTCGAATGCGCCGTGACAGGAAAGGGGGGCGCCTGACCCTTTAAGGCGTAAGCCTGGATTACTATCTGTCGGATCCACCTAGAGATGGTGGCCGATGAGACTGCTTGGCCCTTCTTGGGACCAGCCACCGAAACAAACAGTGAGTCTGACTTCCGGAACAGGGAAGTAGCAGATATGTATACTCTCAAAGCTCGGACAACGTCCAAGGAATGCAACGCCGACTCCTTAGGATTCGACGGCTGAGGACACAAGGATGGAAGTACAATGTCTTAGTTGAGATGAAAAGCCGAAACGACCTTCGGAAGAAAGGAAGGCTGCGGCCGCAGCACCACCTTATCCTTGTGGAAAATCAAATAGGGAGCCTTGCAGGACAAGGCTGCCAGCTCAGAGACTCGTCTAACTGACGTAACAGCCACCAAAAAGACCACCTTCTGAGAAAGTGTCAACAGGGGAATATCTCTAATATTCTCAAACGGTGCCTTCTGAAGCACCGAGAGGACCAGGTTCAAGTCCCACGGAGGTAACGGGGGGCGGACCGGAGGGGCCACATGTCGAACCCCCTGCACAAATGTACTCACGAGAGAGTGAGTCGCCAGGGGTCGCTGAAAAAAGACAGCCAGGGCAGATATCTGTCCCTTAATCGTACTTAGGGCAAGCCTTTGGTCTACCCCATGCTGTAAAAACAGCAGGATTCTGGAAACCAAATAGGTACGCGGATGCCATTTCATTTCCTCACACATGGAGAGGTAGGCCCTCCAAGTGCGGTGATAGACCTTCCTAGAGGACGGTTTCCGAGCACTTCTCATAGTAGAAATTACTGAGTCTGACAGGCCCCGGTCTCTCAGTACCTGGTTCTCAACAGCCATGCCGTTAAAGCCAATGACTGTAAAGCAGGATGGAATATGGGACCTTGCGACAGCAGGTCCTTCCGTAGTGGTAGGCGCCAGGGGACGTCTGCTACCAGACGTACTAGATCGGCGTACCAAGGACGCTGAGGCCAATCTGGAGCGATTAGGATCATTGGAATTCCCTCTGCCTCCACTCTGCGGAGCAGAAGAGGAAGAAGCCTTAAGGGAGGGAAGGCATAGATTAGCCGATACTGGCCCCACGATGCTACCAACGCGTCCGTTGCATCTGCCCATGGGTCTCTTGACCGGGCCACAAACCTCAATACCTTCCGATTGAGTCGGGAAGCCAGAAGATCTACGTCTGGTGTGCCCCATCTTTGGCAGAGGAGTTGGAACACCTCCGGGTGTAAGGACCATTCTCCCTGGTCCAGCATCTGGCGGCTCAGGTAGTCCGCCTGCCAGTTTTCCACACCCGGAATGTACACGGCCGACAGTGCCGGTACGCTCCTCTCTGCCCACTTCAGGATGCGAGCGATCTCCGATGCTGCAGCTGAGCTTCTTGTTCCTCCTTGATGATTGACATATGCCACTGCTGTGGCGTTGTCTGACTGGATCCTGACTGGACGCCCTTGCAGTCTCTGAGACCATTTGAAGAGGCACAGCTTGATCGCCCGGATCTCCAGGACATTGATCGGCAGGAGGGCTTCCTCTGGGGTCCAGCGACCTTGCGCCGACTGGACACCCCAGACTCCCCCCCAACCTGTAAGGCTGGCGTCCGTCGTGATCACTATCCAGTAAACCGGAAGAAATGACTTCCCGGCCATTAGAGCCGGTGCTGTCAGCCACCATACCAGGGATCTCCTGACTAGGTGGCTCACTCGGATTTGATAATCCAGAGATGAAGGGCATCTGTTCCATCTGGACAGAACTTCCCTCTGTAACACTCGAGTGTGGTATTGAGCATATGGGACCGCCTCGAAGGAGGCTACCATGAGGCCCAACACTCGCATGCAAAAACGGAGTGACGACAAATTCCTGGAAGTCAGCTGCCGTACTGCAGCCCGGAGGGTCTGCAACTTCTCCACAGGGAGGAATACCTTTGCCTCTGAGGAATCCAGAATCAACCCCAGGTACACTAGGCGTTGAGTGGGCACCAATACTGACTTTTGCGTGTTTAGTATCCAACCACAGTCTCGAAGAGTCTGACAGGTAATGGACACGCTTACCTCTAATTCTGAGCTTGAAGGGCCCTTCAGCAGAAGGTCGTCCAAGTAACCTGTGATAGCGATACCCCGCTGTCTTAGAAGTGCCAGAATCGGAGCGAGCACCTTGGTGAACGTCCTGGGTGCTGAGGCAAGGCCAAACGGGAGGGCCACAAACTGGTAGTGGTTCTTCCCGATAGCAAATCGCAGAAACCTCTGGTGTCTGGAGTATATGGGGACATGCAGGTATGCGTCCTTGATGTCCAAGGAGGCCAGAAAGTCCCCCGGATGGAGAGCCGTGACTACGGATCGAACAGACTCCATCCGAAATCTTTGTACCTTCACAAAGCAATTGAGGGCTCTGAGATCCAAGATTGGACGAACCCCCTCCTTCTTTGGCACAATGAACAGATTTGAGTAAAAACCCTGACCCCGTTCCTGTTCTGGAACTGGAATAACTACCCCGCGTTCCAGTAGACCCTGGACCGCCCCATACAGGGCCTCCCGACGGGTCGGTAGTAGCTGGAGATTGGAGGTGATGAATCTGTCTGGTGGACAAGAGAGAAATTCTATCTTGTAGCCTGAGGAGATTACTTCGCAAACCCACCTGTCGGAGACTAGAGCAGTCCACTGAGTCGCGAATTTGCGAAGACGTCCCCCCACCCGAGAGCTGGGTGGGGGCGGACCTTCATGTGGACGCAGATTTGTCCACAGGCTTGTTGGGTCTGCGGGACCAAGGACGCTTTTGTCCTTGGGCAGGCGCTTTATCGGCCTGGGGTCTTTTCCCTGTCGCCTTAAGAGGGCGAAAAAACTGCTTACGTGCAGTAAAGGAGGGCCCTTGCCCTTGGCGTGGTCCCCTACCCTTGCTAGTTTGGGGAAGCAAAGTGCTTTTACCTCCTGTAGCATCCTTGATGATGTCATCCAGAGAAGCCCCAAAAAGTCTGTCGCCCTTAAAAGGCAGATCCAATAGGGCTTTCTTGGAAGTCTGGTCCGCAGACCAGCCCTTTAGCCAGATCAGGCGGCGTATTGCTACTGCATAAACCGAAGCTCTTGACAGCAGGGGAATAGTATCCATGTCTGACTCGCAGACAAACTTAAGGCCCTGGACCAACTGGTCGGCCAAAGTTATCTCATTAGGAGGAGCATCTCGCTCCTTTAACCCCTGGAGTAGCAATTTTGCCCATTCAGTAAGTGTCTGAGACACTAGGGCCCCCGCCAATGCCGGGCGTACTGCTGAGCCTACCACTGAGTATAGGTAGCGAGCGAGTGCTTCAGCCTTCTTATCCACAGGGTCCTTGAAAACAGGAGCCCCTTCTACTGGAATAGTGGTGGCTCTATTAAGTCTGGACACCGAAGGGTCCACTATAGGGGGAGAGGTCCATATCTTCAGAAAACTCTCCTCAAAGGGGTACCGTACTGCAAACCTCTTTGGGGCTGTAAAGACCCTCAGTGGGTTCTCCCATTCCTTGTATAAGAGTTTGTCAAAATAAGACACACAAGGGAACACCTTAGCAGTGCGGGCAGGTTTACGAAACCCAAAGGGGACTGGAGTATCTGCTACTTCTTCAGTCCTTTCCAACTTTAGCGTATCCCGCACTGCAGTAATAAGGTCAGATACCAAAGCCGTCTCGCGTACTGACCTGGACTTGGAGTCCTCCTCACTGTCCGATCGGTCACGGTCTGCAGTCTCTGATGCATCAGAATCTGGGCCATGAGCCGTAGCTGGACCTGGTTCTGCATCAGAAATATCCCCAGAAGATTGCAGGGGACGGGGGCGTTTATTACCCCCTGTATTCCCGTGTGCTGCTTCCACCCTGGCAGCAAACGCCTCTAGGATTGCCGACATAGCGTCCATAGACACCTCAGGGACACCAGCTGCTAAATCTGGTGTTTCAGGGGAGAAGACATCTGGCTCAGATGCCATGCTGACCACACACTGACACTCACAGGGCTCCAGGCAAGATATCAATAGGCCACCCTCCTGCGCTGCAGAGATGCTGGGTTACCCAGAGGACTCACCACCCTGGATAGGTACTGCTATGCTGCGCCTATGATGCTGTCCCCTTGCTGCTGTGTCAGTCTGCTTCTTTTATCAGCACTTCCTGTGTGAATTTTCGCGCCAGTGTAATGCACCCTAGAGGCCGGAGGCTCTCGCAAAATGGTTGCCAAAACCGTCTGTATGGAAGATAATGTGGGCTCTAAGAAAATGGCCGCCGACAGAAGATAGAGGTCAGGCAGCCATAGCCCACAAAAAAGATGGCCGCCGAACGGCAATATCTGCATACAGGGTGGACAAACATGGCCGCCGATCACCTGATAGGGGCCAGTGGGTGTGGCCGAACTACAGGAAGATGGCCGCCAGGCAGTTACAAGAGGCCAAACTTGGCATGGACCACCTCAAAATGGCCGCCGACAGCATGGAGACACAGAAACACAGGTAAGCAAAAATGACATTTCTTTTAAATGTTAGTTACAGCCAGCCCCGCTCCAGTGGGACCCCCTAGGTGACCCCCAGCACCCAGCAACCTTTAGCTAGAAGCCCAGGGAGGAGGGAAAGGCAGGGAGAGAGGGAAGAAAGGGGCCACAACCACTTACTTGATCTCTCCAGGAATGTCCAGCTAAATCACCCAGCCGAGGCAGGGGAGTTTTACTTACCTATCCTGCATGTATTCTGCTGGAAGACATTCCAAACAGATCATTGTCCGCGCACGGAAGGTGACTGTTGGCCAGGCATGCTGTGATTGGACCCAGAAGGGACGATCATATGTATGCCCTGGAGCATGACGCTCACCGGACAGGCTGCTGCGACTCGGCCGTAAGGTCAGCCGAAGCTGAGCGGTCCGATGCAAGCCTTGGAGCGTAAGCTCACCGGCCAGGCTGCTGCGACTCGGCCGTAAGGTCAGCCGAAGCTGAGCGGTCCGATGCAGGCCCTGGAGCGTAGGCTCACCGGCCACCCGTGGAGCGACGGGCATGTCGTGGAAAACCCAGCGCGTAGCTAGGGTCGGCACACGCTCGATGGCCGAAAACTGGGGAGACTACAAGGATCGAGGATCCAGCCTGTCACCCAGTCGGCAGTTGATCGAAGATCGCAGGAAACAACAAATGTAGCAAAAAAATAAAAATATATATATCTTTTTTCCCCGGACCAATGAGCCCGAAGGGAGCCATGTCCTACTCCTTGCTAGACAGAAAAAAACTGATCTGCGATGTGCAGACTGAGAGGGTATACCCAGAGGGTCCGCCCCCTGGGCGGTACTGTAGAAGGTGTGATGCAACACTTTTTACAAGTTTTTCTGCCTAGTCACTCCTAATTAACGGATAATACCCACTTTGTCAATAGAGAAGCTGTGTCGGTCCATGGACGAAAGAGTAAATTGCCTTTAGTTCTATTTTAACGTAACGTGGTTGTAAAGGCACAAGGTTTTTACCTTTATGCATTCTATGCATGGAGGTAAAAAACCTTGTGTGTGCAGCAGACCCCCCAATACTTACCTGAGCCCCCTCTCAATCCAGCGATGTCCACAAAGCCTTGGCTTTCTGGGGACTCGCACTCCTGAATGGCTCACTGGCTGTGATTGCTGGCAAAAGTCAATCAAGCGAGGGGGGGGGCTGCAAGCCGCAGCTCCGTGTGTGAATGGACACAGAGAGCCGTAGCTCGGGAGCGCACCTGCTTGGTGCCGCCAGAGCAACTAGCTTAACCTGGGGGCAACCGGCAGGAGCCAGTTGCGTGGGAATCCTGCAACACTTTATTATCACTGAGTTAGAAAGTCGAAATTTGTAATAATTTCATATACTGAACATTAAGAGGTGTATAAATAAATTGGGCAAAATTGAATGTTCTCAGGCTATATTCCCATCATGCAGAACAAATGCATGAATAGGGAAAATACCACACTTTGGCCACTAGATGGAAACTGAATTTACTTATTTCATGTGATCATTGGTGCCATCTATTGGTCAAAATTAGGTATTTTCCCCAATCACACATTCCCATTTCACAGAGAATATTCAGTTTTGCCCCATTTACAAAGAACAGATTTACATGCAGTTTCCAAGGACGGACAGCTATGCAATTGTATTTTAATAACACAGCCCTATAAATATATACATTTATTAGAATACAAAATTTTTTACAATAATGGTCCTTTCAAGCCTGTATTTAAAAGTATATGCAAAGCCAAATCCTTTTTTTTTTTAGTTTTGTGTAGGAAGGGGTTAAAAGCCCATCATGGACTCCATTTCACTTCCTGTTGTATCCCTAAAGCGAGGAAGCGAAGGGAAGTCTGAAACAGCAAAAAATATACAGACTGGGGTTTGAACCTTTCGCTACTCTATTAACCGCTTCCCAGCCACCCGCCGCAGTTATACTGTGGCAAGGTGGCTGGATAGCGCGAATCGCCGTCATTGTACGTCAGTCTGTGCATGCGATATAGAGCGCCTCTGGGGCCGGCGACCAATGATCGCGGTATACAGAGGCAGAACGGGGATCTGCCTATGTAAATAAGACGGATCCCCATTCTGACAGGAGACATCATGGAGATCTGTTGTTCCCAGTGATCAGGAACAGTGATCTCTGTCATGTCCCAGGCAGCCCATCCCCCCCTACAGTTAGAACACACCCAGGGAAAACAATTAACCCCTTGATCGCCCCCTAGCGTTAACCCCTTCCCTGACAGCGTCATTTATACATTGAGTGAATTTTAATAGCACTGATTGATGTAATAATGTCACTGGTTCCCAAAAAGTGTCATTTGGGGGTCCAGGTGTCGTAGTCCCACTAAAAATAAAATAAAAAAAAAAATCGCAGATCGCCGCCATTACCAGTAAAAACCATAAAAAAGAAATAAAAAGTCCCTAAATCTATCCCATAGTTTGTAGACGTGATAACTTTTGCGTAAACCAATCAATATATGCCCATTGTGATTTTGTTTACCAAAAGTATGTAGAAGAATATATCATCGGCCTAAACTGATGAATAAATTAGTTTTATTATATATTTTTTTGCATATGTATTATAGCAGAAAAGTAAAAAAAAAAAAAAAATAGTTTTTTTTCTTGCAAATTTTTTTTGTTTATAGTGCAAAATATAAAAACCGCAGAGGTGATCAAATACCACCAAAAGAAAGCGCTATTTGTGGGGAAAAAAGGACATCAATTTCGTTTGGGTACAGCATCGCGCGACCACGCAATTGTCAGTTAAAGTGACGCAGTGCCGTATCGCAAAAAATGGCCTGGTCATTAAGGGGGTAAATCCTTCCGGAGCTGAAGTGGTTAAAAATAAATTGGATGGGATAAAGTAAAAAAGCTTTTTAATTGTATGCCAAGCAAATAAACAATTAGCTTTTAACCCTTGCAGTACCGGGGGTACTTAAAGCTTTAAGCCATAGCACACATCTCACCTTCTGTATAGGATTCCGCTCCAGATTTATTAATGAGTGATGTTTTCTTTCTGAACCTGAGAATATATGACAAAGAAATCGTATTCATATACCAACATACAGGAAAAACGGCTAAATACAGCAATCTCACTTTACCTGCGACTTACTAATCAGTGCAATGATTAGGCCCAATGTTACAGGCAATCTAGGAGATAGTGACAATCACAGTGATGGGGTCCCACGATAGATTTAGAGCTGGAACAGCTACATACACACACATAGGAGCGCGGCTTCACTTGTATTTTTGTTCATCCAATCCTGCGATTTACAAAGCTCTGTCGCGCAGCACAGCCCTGTCTAAGCGATGGGGACCTGATCTACAGTATCATTACTTCAAGTTCACTTACAAGTCCCCTCACCACCCCCAAGTGAGTGGGCAGTAAAAGGAGAAGCAGCACACTGATACGCTCATCTCTGTCACCCTGCTCTCACAACCTATCAGCATACTCCTTGTACTGCTGTAGACCTGATGGCTCCTTGTGCAGCTTCTCTGACCCCTTCTCTGAGTTCTGCAGTACAGCAGACTAGAAGAGGCTGAGAAGTCAAATCTTAGCACTTGCACTACATTTAGCCGCCGTTCACACCGATGTGAACCATCATGTGATTTGACATTTCCCCACTAGCGGCAATGGAACCGTTCAGGTTGCAATGATTATGAAAAAGGTTCCTGCACTACTTTTTTCATTGTGAATTGCATAGACTCGGATGAAATCGCCTGGGCAAATCGCACTGATGTATGGCTTTGAAATCGTGCTGAACTAGTGCGATTTCAAAGCCACACCGGTATGAACGGGGGCTTAAAAATGTGCCTATTATTTGTACCTTTTATATCTGTCTGGAGTTCCGCTTTAACCTCATGGAAAGAATAATGGCCGTCTGGAATTTTTCAGTCTATAGCCTACTGTTCTTCCAGATAAAAGTTAAGGACAATGGACTACAAAAGCATCATCTTAAATTGTACCATAAATGTGCCAAACATAATCTGCATTGTGCAAGCTACTAGATGGTGTTATTCCCAACAACCCACCTCATCCTAAAATCCAGAGGGTCACCCTGTTTTTTTTTTTTTTTGGTCACCCGGCATGACATACAGTATAAATCTTCCATGATCCTTCTCATTCACCACAGACCTGACCCACCCTGCCGGTTTGTCCAGATTTTTTTAGATGTGTAAAAGGCAGTAAATTTGCATTTTTAAAGCGGTATTAAAGTGGTTGTAAACCCTTTACAACCACTTTAACCTACAGGTAAGCCTAGATTAAGGCTTACCTGTAGGTGCTTGCAATATCTCAGAGACCTACACTGTCTAGGAGATATTTGCATTTTCCCCGAACGACGCCTTGAACTGCGCATGCGCCGTCTTGAAAGGGCACGCTGTGCCATTTCAAGCTGGGGTCATGCCGTTAAAGGAGGCTCCCGCGCGCATGCGCGGGAGTGACGTCACGTGACTCCGGCCAGTCACAGAGCCGGCGTTTGCGGCCCCGGAAGGAAGAGGAGTGAACAATGGACGCTCGCTGCCAGCGAGGAAGACGGGGACATCGCGGGCTTCTCCTGCAGGTAAGTGTCACATAATGGGCTACTATGCGATGCATAGTAGCCCATTATGCTTTACCTTTGCAGGGAAACAAAGAGGAAGTAAAACCCATCGGGGTTTACTTCCTCTTTAACCACTTGCCTACTGGGCACTTTTACCCTTCCTGACCAGACCAATTTTCAGCTTTCAGCGCTTTTTCACATAAATAGAGCTTTCTTTTGGTGGTATTTAATTTTTGTTTGTTATAAAATTTTGTAACCATGTAATTTGTCTCCTTCACTGATGTGCGCCGATGAGGCGCCACTGGTGGGCAATGATGAGGCGCCACTGGTGGGCAATGATGAGGCGCCACTGGTGGGCACACATTGGCAGCACTGGTGGGCACTGATTGGACTGCACCAATGATCATCAGTGCCCTAATTATCAGTGTAAATGTCCCTTTAAGAGAAGCAGGTTATTGGCTCTTTTCTCCTCTCCTCACGCTGTCAGCATGAGGAAAGGAGTGCCGATAACCGGCTTCTATTTACATCTGTGATCAGCTGTGACTGGACACAACTGATCACGTGGTAAAGAGCTGCTAATTCCCGCGATTTAAATTGTCCACCCTGATGCGCCTGGTGTCGCGGGGGGGTTTGGCGTTTCCAGACTGTCAAATATTTTCTGGCAGCCCAGCTGGTCACAGCAGTTTGGTGGCTAGTACCAGATGTGTCCAACCCCGCGGCAGTCCTGGAGGCTGCGGTGGTGCGCTCTGTGGAGGCCCTTTCACATTTACCCCTTCGAGGACCTAAAGCCCTGTACGATTTAACCCCCCTCCATGCTCACGACCCTAAAAGCCTGGAGAACAGTACTTGGACTTGAGAAATTCCCACAGACTGCAGTCTCCAACGCCCCCCCTGTGGAACAACTCCACCTTACCCCATTTTTATGCATTACCAGACCCCATAATATGGGCCAAATGCGGTATTAAATTGATATCTGACCTTACCATCAACACCGCCATACACCCATTTATTTACCTAGTATCCCACAATAATGTTCCCTCCTCGTACCTATTCCGCTATTTACAACTGTCCCATGCGTTCAAAGCCCCAACGACACGCAAATAGTGCAACCCGATTTAAAAAAGGGTCATACGATATGAATGTACCAAGAAACCGACCCCTGTCTTATATGCACATCTCCGGGTTTCCTCCCCGGATCTGTCATCGCTTCGTCAGCGAAGGATGCAGGATATCCCGGGACTTGACTGAGGACTGGGAGGACATTTGGGATTTTCCATTCAAAATCCTTCTCACTTCGAGACCGTCTCATACAGTACAAAATACTCCATCAGGAATTTATCACCCCATATAGATTGCATAAAAGTAGAACCTCCCTGTCCTCGGAGTGCTGGAGATGTGCCAAAGACCCAGGTGATTTTATACATGTCTTCTGGTCCTGTCCAGCAATTGGAAATTACTGGTCACAAGTAGTCTCTGTAATAAAAGAGGTAGTGGGAATAGATTTAGCCCCAACCCCGCAGATATGCTTACTAGGCTTAGTAGAAGACTTAGCCCCCAAGATAGCAGAGAGAACCCTGATGGGTTTTACTTCTTTTGTTCCCTGCAAAGTAAAAGCATAATGAGCTAGTATGCATCGCATACTAGCCCATTATGTGCCACTTACCTGCAAACGAAGCCCGCAATATCCCTGATGGTGGCCAAGTCCATCTTCACCCCTCTTCCTTCCGGGGCCGCGGAATTAGCTCTGAGTTGCGTGACGTCGCGCATGCACGCAGGAGCCGACGGTCACGGCACGGGCCCTTTAGAAACGGCACGATCGTGCCCTTTATTCAGTGCGCATGCGCCGATGTCGGCGGAAACATACAGTATATGGTAAATATCTCCTAAACCGTGCAGGTTTAGGACATATTTCCAGTACCTACAGGTAAGCCTTATTTTAGGCTTACCTGTAGGTAAAAGTGGTGTGTAAGGGTTTACAGCCACTTTAAAAAGTGTTATCTGGATTTCTGCTTTATATTGATAGTCACGTCCATATAAGTCTTCCCGTTTATCCAACGTTCCCCTCTCCCCAGACTGACAATGCTTTTGTCCAAGGGTGGCTCTATTGCTCCATGTGTTACTGGCTGGATCACCAGGTGATAAGAAAAGAAAAAAAAAAAGAAAAACACGAAAAACTAATGCAGCCACCACATCTAATGATTGGTAATTAGCAATATATTCAATTTGGGGTTTAATACCACTAATTATTGTTTATTAAATTTCTTAAAAATTTGGTAGTAGTACTTTTTATCTAAAAACGTAAATTCCAAAAAGAGAACGGGATATTTATGCTATGTGAATATCCACTTGCCAACCACCCCATAGCAGATTTACTGCTACAAGGCTGCCGCGCTGCACAGGATCACGTATATATCTTGCATTTCCGGGTATCGGGTGCGCACTGCCAGAGGCTCGCTCCCAAGCACACCGGAAGTCAACCAGTGGGTCAGATGTCTGCCGGCACCCGGCGATCATTCATTACACAGGCAGGACAGCAGTTCTGTCAGTATGGAAGGCATTGATCCTGAGTTCCTGCAAAGCTGGAACATGGATCAATGTCTTCAATTAGTAAAAACAACTCCCCCACTGTATTAAAACACTGGTCAGGCACACATTTAACCCTTTGATCACCCCTGTTTAACCCCTTCCCAGCCATGTCATTAGTACAGTGACCGTGCATATTTTTAGCACTGATCACTTTATTGGTTTCACTGGTTTCCCCAAAAAGTGTCAAAAGTGTCAGTTAGTGTCCGATTTGTCCGCCACAAAATCACAGATACAATATAAGTTACGGATCGCTGCCATTACTAGTAAAAAAATAAATAAAAATTCTATTAAAAAAAAAAACTATTCCATAGTTTGTAGACGCTATAACTTTTGCACAAACCAATCAATAGACGTTTACTGGGATTTTTTTCCCAAAAATATTTAGCAGAATACAGACTGGCTTAAATTGAAGAAATTCGATTTTTTACATTTTTTTTTTATTGGATATATGTTTTATAGCAGAACGTTAAAAAAAACAATTTTTTTTTTTAAAATGGAAAAATCGAAAACCGCAGGAGATCATCAAATACCACCAAAAGAAAGCTCTATTTGTGGGGAAAAAAAAAAAAAAAAAAGGCAAATTTTATTTGGGTCCAAAGTTGACAAATTTCATCACCAATATGGCCGTATTTCTTTATGAATTTGTTGTAATAACGCCATACAGTAAAATTTGCAAATAGGAACTACTTGAAGATACTAATAATGAAAAGGTTTTCATGAATTTGGTGCAATTCTTCCACTTTCAACTACAACGCCAGAAACATGTCTACAACCTGTATAGTGTAATGCGGAGGTTTTGCGCCTACCGATAGCTGAGCCACCGCCGCGCGGAAACACAAAGGTGAGCGGTGAAGCGTGAGCAGGTCCTGAAGCAGGCCAGTGGAGAAAAGGTCGGAGTGTTTGTTAATTCTGTGAAATAATTCCTTTGTACCCTCTGCCTATATACATTGCTTATACAAACAATTCTGACAGTGTTTCTTTCCTTTAAGACTGTGTTGAAAGGGCATGGCCCTAAATGCATTGGTGGTGATGCGTACTCGCACAGGGGCAGGCTAAATGGATTAGACATCATCATGGTGCTCGTTTCCAGGTCTGAAAGCCGAGACACATTTCCTGCATCAGCCCCAATCCCTGTACCATCAGACCTCGCATCAGCCCCAATCCCTGTACCATCAGACCTCGCATCAGCCCCAATCCCTGTACCATCAGACCTCGCATCAGCCCCAATCCCTGTACCATCAGACCTCGCATCAGCCCCAATCCCTGTACCATCAGACCTCGCATCAGCCCCAATCCCTGTACCATCAGACCTCGCATCAGCCCCAATCCCTGTACCATCAGACCTCGCATCAGCCCCAATCCCTGTACCATCAGACCTCGCATCAGCCCCAATCCCTGTACCATCAGACCTCGCATCAGCCCCAATCCCTGTACCATCAGACCTCGCATCAGCCCCAATCCCTGTACCATCAGACCTCGCATCAGCCCCAATCCCTGTACCATCAGACCTCGCATCAGCCCCAATCCCTGTACCAGACATCGCATCAGCCCCAATTCCTGTACCATCAAACCTCGCATCAGCCCCAATCCCTGTACCATCAAACCTCGCATCAGCCCCAATCCCTGTACCATCAGACATTGCATCAGCCCAATTCCTGTACCATCAGACCTCGCATCAGCCCCAATCCCTGTACCATCAGACCTCGCATCAGCCCAATTCCTGTACCATCAGACCTCGCATCAGCCCCAATCCCTGTACCATCAGACCTCGCATCAGCCCCAATCCCTGTACCATCAGACCTCGCATCAGCCCCAATCCCTGTACCATCAGACCTCGCATCAGCCCCAATCCCTGTACCATCAGACCTCGCATCAGCCCCAATCCCTGTACCATCAGACCTCGCATCAGCCCCAATCCCTGTACCATCAGACCTCGCATCAGCCCCAATCCCTGTACCATCAGACCTCGCATCAGCCCCAATCCCTGTACCATCAGACCTCGCATCAGCCCCAATCCCTGTACCATCAGACCTCGCATCAGCCCCAATCCCTGTACCATCAGACCTCGCATCAGCCCCAATCCCTGTACCATCAGACCTCGCATCAGCCCCAATCCCTGTACCATCAGACCTCGCATCAGCCCCAATCCCTGTACCATCAGACCTCGCATCAGCCCCAATCCCTGTACCATCAGACCTCGCATCAGCCCCAATCCCTGTACCATCAGACCTCGCATCAGCCCCAATCCCTGTACCATCAGACCTCGCATCAGCCCCAATCCCTGTACCAGACATCGCATCAGCCCCAATTCCTGTACCATCAAACCTCGCATCAGCCCCAATCCCTGTACCATCAAACCTCGCATCAGCCCCAATCCCTGTACCAGCAGACATTGCATCAGCCCAATTCCTGTACCATCAGACCTCGCATCAGCCCCAATCCCTGTACCATCAGACCTCGCATCAGCCCAATTCCTGTACCATCAGACCTCGCATCAGCCCCAATCCCTGTACCATCAGACCTCGCATCAGCCCCAATCCCTGTACCATCAGACCTCGCATCAGCCCCAATCCCTGTACCATCAGACCTCGCATCAGCCCCAATCCCTGTACCATCAGACCTCGCATCAGCCCTCGCATCAGCCCCAATCCCTGTACCATCAGACCTCGCATCAGCCCCAATCCCTGTACCATCAGACCTCGCATCAGCCCCAATCCCTGTACCAGACATCGCATCAGCCCCAATTCCTGTACCATCAAACCTCGCATCAGCCCCAATCCCTGTACCATCAGACCTCGCATCAGCCCCAATCCCTGTACCAGCAGACATTGCATCAGCCCAATTCCTGTACCATCAGACCTCGCATCAGCCCCAATCCCTGTACCATCAGACCTCGCATCAGCCCCAATCCCTGCACCATCAGACCTCGCATCAGCCCAATTCCTGTACCATCAGACCACGCATCAGCCCAATTCCTGTACCATCAGACCTCGCATCAGCCCCAATCCCTGCACCATCAGACCTCGCATCAGCCCCAATTCCTGCACCATCAGACCTCGCATCAGCCCCAATTCCTGCACCATCAGACCTCGCATCAGACCCAATTCCTGTACCATCAGACCTTGCATCAGCCACATTTCCTGTACCATCAGACCGCACATAAGACCCATTTTCTGAGCCCTCAGACCATTCCAAATACCTGGGCCCTCAGATCAGCCCCAATTCCTGGGCCCTCAGACCAGCACCCAATTTCTAGACCTTCAGACCTCATATCAGCCCAACTCCTGTACATTTAGACCTCAGATCAGCCACAATTCCTACACCTTCAGACCTCAGATCCCTCCCAATTCCTCGGCCTTCAGGATCTCGGATAAACTGCATTTCCTGCACCTCCAGACCTTAGACAAGCCCCAAATCCTGCACCCTAAGACCATGGATTAGACCCCATTCCTGTACCTTCAAACCACGGCTCAGCCCCAATTCTTACACCTTCAGACTTCAGATCAACTTAAATTACTGTACCTTTAGACCCAAGATCAGCTTCAATTCCAGATAGTGAGTGAAAAAAAAAAAAAAAAAAAGGGAGGGGCTGTCAGTCCTAACCTTTTACCACTAAAAGTTTTTTTGTCTGTGTCCCCAGTCCTGTCAGGAAGTAGGAGGAAATCACCCCTATAAAAAAAAAAAAAAAAACAGATGGCAATAAAAACCTGACAGATGTTGTAATCCTTCCTTGCTTTACCCAAATAAAAAGTTTTGGCTTGAGTTGGGGTTTATTTGTAAAGTAAAGCTTTTATAACCATGCCCATACAGTTAAACATTTCAGGCGAAGCCGTTAGGATATAAAATAATCAGAATAAAGATGCCCTGCAAGAATGGCCTGTGACTCCTACCTGTATCGATGTAAAGGTTGGATGAATGAATAAAGGAGCATTGCAGGGGACAAAGGCATCTGACATTCCCAGAAGTGTTGAATGCCAAAAGAGACTGCTGGAGGCTGAATCACTACAATGGAGGGAGTCAGGATGCAAACGGAAAGAAAAGGTGAGTACAACAGCTCATCTATTGCAGGGCACCTTTATTTGGATTTTTTGTTTTTTTACCCTGACAGGGTCTCTAATACATTG
The DNA here is from genome assembly GCA_029206835.1 of Rana muscosa. Classification (NCBI taxonomy): domain Eukaryota; kingdom Metazoa; phylum Chordata; class Amphibia; order Anura; family Ranidae; genus Rana; species Rana muscosa. The sequence goes on along the minus strand of CM055118.1, from coordinate 304,110,047 downwards.
CACACCCAGGACAATAATAGGGTAACCGAACATTTCAGAAGCTGCTGACCTTCAGACCGTCTCTGATTGAAACTCGGTATGGCCCTGTCTGAAAAGGGCAGGCAATAAGAGAAGTCTGCGCCCTTAGTCGTTCATGTGTGTATTAGATCCAGCTTGAGCTATTTTGCTCTGTAAACATTTTTTTATTTTATTTTTTAAACAAAACAGATACTGATAGACAGGTAAAAGATAAAAAGGAGACTAAAGTGTCACCTTCTGGCTGAAAATAAGAAATATTCTTATGCAATAGTTTATATTTACCTGACTGAGGGGGGAACACACACACACACACACACACACTTTAAGACCTGTGTCCTGTCCTTGCTTACCGCTGACATATTTCCTGTGCTTGTTTCATCATCTGCCCGGCACCGATAATGTCGTCAGGTTCAAATGTCATCATAGCTTGCATCTCCAAAATAGTGCCATACACCAGACTATGATACATGCTCTCCTGGGATCTGCGGTAAAGAAAACACAAGGCACTGAGCCAGGAATGCAGATACGGTATATATTCTATAGTTATGTCACCAGACAACTTACAGGATAAACAAGGCACAGATACAATGTACACATTTTCAGTGCAGACAGCAAGTTACATGAAAAGATTAGCTAACCAGCAATTAAGGACAACAGGTGAAACCAAGTGGAGAACTGCTAGAGTTTGCAAGCAAACACAGCAATCCATTTAATTGACCAATAATACAAGTTCTGTGTAGTCTACTGCAACCATAATCCAGAAGGCAACTCACAGGTAGGGTTGCCACCTTTTCTTCAAGCCAAACCCGAACACTTTAGCAGCCTGGGACACCTTTGGGTGCCCCCAAGGAGAATAGTAAGGAGGTGTTCCACATAGCGTGCCGCAGCAAACAGTGGGTGTGGCCCAATTGCTCGTTGACATCATCGTCCTGCCCCCCCCCAGTAATGCCAAACCTGCCCCCACACAGCTGCCCGCAGCTCCCGAACAGCAACAGATTTGTGTGTAACTATCTTGGTTACTTGGGGAGCCACAGTCCAGTGTGAATAATGTGTCCGGGTTTCAGCCTGCCTGAAACCCGGACACATGATTCAAAACCCTGAATCCTGGACAGGTGGCAACCCTACTCACAGGTCACCAGGAGGACATTTCTTGAAGCCTGTGCTATGTAACTTCTTCTCACTCTGTACTTTATCACCAATTCCATTTAAACTTCTAAAGTACACTTAAATATGATATCTGGCTGTGAAACCTTTTCCATACATCAGGCTTTCTACTTGTAAGCGGTAGTAAAGAGCCAGCAGTGGGTGTGTTTGCGAATTTCTTCTGATGCATCACAAGTAGGGGTTCCCAGAACACCAGACTAAAGACTCATGCAAGCATGTAATTTCATACATTTGACTGGAAGATATTTTTCGTTTTAGGTCCATTTAAACCTTACTTTGGTAGATGATGTTATTAGCTTGTAATGTGTGCAACAGCCTTAACACGCTTTGAAATAAAGCATATCAATACTCTAAATTGTTATAGTAACTGACTGCACAGCATTCAACACAAATGAAAAAAGAAGGCGCGAGGCACTGCACAATACGGGACCTGGAAGCTAGTGGAGATCACTGCAGTAGTAGATTTACAGCTTCCAGAGGGATCCCACAGGTATGGGAATATTCATAGTTACATTGGTCCAAACTGGACAAGTGTAACTAAATATCCATACATGCAATTCTTCTATAAACAAGAACAAATTAAACTCTAGCTTTAAATTAAAAAAATAACCACAATGACACTGGCTTTATTCAGCAAACTCTCTCTCACCTTGGCCGCAGAAGGTCTAGACTCTCATTGAAACGATTGTTCAGAAACAGATTCAGTGCATCCATACAATCACTGAGATCCCGGAAAAGATCCACATTGGACCTAAAGAGAAAATACATTTTCATAAAAACAAGGAGAAATAAGGAAGGGAAAGAGTGAAAGAAGTAATCCACTAGCCGGTAAAATGTGTAAAACATCTCCCAATAAAAGCACCGATGTAATATCTTATTACAGTAACCCGGCTCCTGAGTGTATTATTACCCCTGTAATATCTTATTACAGTAACCCAGCTCCTGAGTGTCTTATTACCCCTGTAACATCCTATTACAGTAACCCAGCTCCTGAGTGTCTTATTACCCCTGTAATATCTTATTACAGTAACCCGGCCCCTGAGTGTCTTATTACCCCTGTAATATCTTATTACAGTAACCCAGCTCCTGAGTGTCTTATTACCCCTCCAATATCTTATTACAGTAACCCAGCTCCTGAGTGTCTTATTACCCTTGTAATATCTTATTACAGTAACCCGGCTCCTGAGTGTCTTATTGCCCCTGTAATATCTTATTACAGTAACCCAGATCCTGAGTGTCTTATTACCCCTGTAATATCTTATTACAGTAACCCGGCTCCTGAGTGTCTTATTACCCCTCTAATATCTTATTACAATAACCCGGCTCCTGAGTGTCTTATTACCCCTGTAATATCTTATTACAGTAACCCAGCTCCTGAGTGTCTTATTACCCCTGTAATATCTTATTACAGTAACCCAGCTCCTGAGTGTCTTATTACCCTTGTAATATCTTATTACAGTAACCCAGATCCTGAGTGTCTTATTACCCCTGTAATATCTTATTACAGTAACCCGGCTCCTGAGTGTTTTATTACCCCTGTAATATCATAATTGTATCTAAAATTCTGTAGCATAGTGTATGATGATGTATTCTATGGACACAGTTACTCATTCTGTGCCTGGTAAATTCACAAAAGTGGTTGCCACCCTGTACTTTGGAGCAGTATATTTGCTGTTGGTGGAGCATAATAACTCTACAAAACTGTAATCATTAATAAATGGTCAACAATTTATTTAAATACATGAATAAAACTCTCTACAAACTAAGATGTTACAGGGAATATTAAAACAGAAGCTAGATTAATAAGCGTAATAAGATGTGGCATTAGTAAAAAAAAAGAAATTATTGCACCTGTAACATTGCATTACTGCAACCCAGCTCTTGCGTGTTAAAATATTTTATTTACAGCTCAATTAAAAGTAATATAACCTTGCTCCTCTTGAAATGTTACAAGACTCTTATGAATGTACCATATATACTCGAGTATAAACCAACCCGAGTATAAGCCGAGGTACCTAATTTTTTTATTTTTATTTTATTTATTTCAAGGAGCAGGGCCCACACGGACCACCATGTTACATATCAACAAACAATACAGGTGATGGTTCAACAATACCTATCACCTCTTAGAAAAGAAACAAACAGTAGGCAGTAACCGTGCAAAACAGGTTCAAAACAGTTGTAGTGTACAAAAATTGAATTGAATAATCCTCTCCTGCCTAGTGAGGAGAAAATGTATGTATAGGGTGAATCCTGTTCGGGGTGTTCTTGGTGATATCTGCGTGCAGGGGGGGATGGCAAATAATTACCTCCCCCCATTACATGTTGCATATAGTATACCTCGTTGTAAAGTATAAGGAGTTTCGTGGTCCCATGGGTCCAGCCCCCAGTTATTTTCCTTTTTTATTCAAGTAGTTGTTGTCGTCGCCCCCCCCATCCCCAGCCCCCCATTTTTGGGGAGCTGTAGCGCAGGCGAGCGAGGCCAACCGAGAGCAAGGGAGAGCATAATAAAGAAATTTAAAAGAAAAGGGAGTAGACAGAGAGTGTGGGATGGGGGGGGGGAGAAGGGGGCATGAGAGGGATGGGGGGGGAGGGGGAGTGCATCCCGTGGCCACGGAGCGCACCTAGATCTTGTGTTAAGTTGAGGTCCAATGACCATCCGTCATCGCGGGTAGACCTCTAAGTTAGTATCCTATTTTGTTGTTCACTCAGTGTCATCTGAACCTAAGAGAGTTTGGCCTTCGTCCGAGTATATAAATATACTCCACAATCGCCAAGTTTTGGTGTACGTCTCGTGTCTTTCCTGTGCTGTTAAAATTAGATCTTCCATTTGTCTTATTTCTTCTACCTTTCGAAGCCATAGTTTAATGGTCGGAGGGATGGCAGACTTCCAACATAGTGGGATACAGGCTTTAGCTGCATCTAATAAATGACGAAGTACTGATTTTTTATAGATTTTGTCTAGAATGTCTGATGCATGTAAGAAGAAGGCTGGGTCGTCTGTAAGTGTCCTTTCAGTGAATTTCTGCATGGTCTCACGAATCACTGTCCAAAATTGTGTCAGTCTAGGGCAGGACCAAAAGATGTGTAACAGGGACCCCTCCTCCGTCTGGCAGCGCCAACAGCGGTCTGATGTCAGTGGGAATAGTTTATGTAGTAATGCAGGGGTCTTGTACCATCTGGAGAGTATTTTGTAATTGGTTTCCTGGGTTTTTGCACATATGGAAGATTTATGGGTATACTTAAGAATACGTTGTCGTTTGGTGTCATTGAATTGGATTCCCAGCTCCCTTTCCCACTTGAGCAGTCCTGGGGGTGTAAAGTCCTCTGGGGGTGCGTTCAGGAGAGTGTAGGTCAAAGAAAGAGTATGTGGTATGGGACCCCTCTCGTTGCACAAGTCCTCCAATGCCGTTAGTGTCTGGTCATTATCCCTCGGGGGTGGCATGGAGTTCAGGAAGTGACTCAATTGGAGTGCCCTCATAAAATCCAAGCGGAACGGGCCTGAGGGGTCCGAGAGTTCCGCAGCTGATTTCCACCTCCCTCCTGAGCTAAAATGGGAGGCCTGGTAGATGCCCGATTCAGATAGGTTGCGAAAGCGTCTGTCTATCAGCCCTGGTGTGAATAATGGGTTCCCCAAAATGGGTTTTAGGGGCGAGTCCTGGGAGGAGAGAGGCGTCTGGGTCACTATTCGGGCGCATATCCTTGATGTATTGCCTATTAATGGGTGGGATTTAACTTCTGGTGGTAGTCCCAAGTAACACCATGGGGTGCCTGGGAGGGGGATCTCACTTTGCGTTTGTTCTATGGACGTCCATAGTTTAGTTTCTTGGTGGCGGCACCAGTCTATGAGCCTCACCAAATGCGTGGCTTGATAATAGGCGCGAAGGTTAGGGAGTGCTAGGCCTCCGTATAGCTTGGGGAGTACTAGTAATTTGTTAGCTAGTCTAGGCTTTTTCTTGGCCCATACGAATTCTGTAAAGAGTGTCTGCACTCGTTTGAAATATATGACTGGGATATGTATGGGCAGGGCTTGCATAAGATATACAAACTTCAGGAAGTATCATCATCTTTAAAATGTTGCAACGTCCTAGCCAGGAGTACAGGCCCGAGGTCCATTGAGTCAGCAATGATTTGACTTGTTTGAAAAGTGGGGGGAAGTTGAGCTCGTATAATTTTGAAATTGTACTGGGTATATAAGTTCCCAAGTATTTAAGGGCAGTTTTGGTCCATTTTAATTTAAAACTGGATTGGAGGTGTGCGAGCTGAGAGTTGGGGATCCGTACGCCCATTGCTTCTGACTTATCAAAGTTGATTTTTAGGTTGGAGAGTGTCCCATATAGTGTAAATTCGTGGAGAAGGTTTGGTAGTGATATTGATGGGTTTGAAAGGGAGAATAGCAAGTCATCTGCATAGGCAGAGACTTTGTATTGGGTGTGGCCTATTGTAATACCCGATATGTTCGGGTTTTTCCTTATATGACATAAGAAGGGTTCAAGGGATAGGGCGAACAGGAGGGGCGAGAGTGGGCAGCCCTGGCGCGTCCCGTTCGTAATTGGGAAGGGGTCTGAGAGTACTCCATTGGCTCTCACCCTAGCTGTCGGCGTCGTGTACACTGCCTTTATCCACTTCATCATGTTATTGCCCAATCCCACATGTTTCAGTGTGGTGAGCATGAATGTCCAATTCACTCTGTCGAACGCTTTCTCAGCATCTGTGCTGAGAAAGACGCTGGGTGCACCGGAGGTGGTGGCTTTATGGATCAGGTTCAATACTTTGATGGTATTGTCTCTGGCCTCTCTGGTTGGGACAAAACCCACTTGGTCTAAGTGAATTATACGGGGTATGTGGGTTTGCAATCTAGTGGCAATTATTTTAGTGAACAGCTTGAGGTCCGTGTTCAATAACGATATTGGGCGGTAACTCCCACACTGAGACAGGTCCTTACCCTCTTTAGGGATCACCGCTATCTGGGCCTGTAATGTGGTGTCATGTAAATTACCTTCCTTACTGAGGTCGTTAAGCATTTTTACCATTTGATTTCCTAGTGAGGGAAGTAGGTTTTTATAGTATTGGACCGTAAGTCCGTCTGGTCCTGGGGCCTTATTGAGTTTTGTGTTCCTTATTGCCAGTTGCAGTTCTGTCAGAGTTATAGGTTCGTCCAGAAGGTCACGCGTGTCTGTCGGTAAGGTGGGCATTGTTGACTTTTTAATGTAATCTGTTACCTTCCCTGCTGTAGGGGGATTCGCCGGCAGATTGTACAGGGATTGATAGTACAATTTGAATTCTTGGGTTATTTGCCGGGGCAGAGTTTTTTTTTGGCCTGTTGTGGAGTATATGTGTGGGATGTAAGAGGCTGCTGTTTGGGATCGTAGGGATTGCGCAAGCACTCTACCGCATTTGTTCCCTGATTCATATACTTTCCTGCGGGAGATCTGCATTGCCGCCTTTGCTTTAAAGTGGAGTATATCCGTTATTTGCTTACGTACTGTGTCTAATTCGTTCCCCAGCAGTCTGGTCGGTGTCTGTTTATGTCTGGTTTCAAGTTTTTGGAGTTTGTCTATCAATGTTGCAATTTGGGCTGTTCGCTGCTTCTTTAGCCTCGCGCCATGTTTTATTAGTACTCCCCGTATAACCGCCTTGTGAGCTTCCCAGACCAGTCCCATGTTACAATCTGCCGTTTGATTTGTCCGGAAGTAGTGTGCGATTTCTTTTGTCACATCTGATACCACCTCCGGGTCTTGCAACAGACTCTCGTTGAGTCTCCAAGGTTGTCTCTGTCTCCTATTGTGGTCAGTTAGTGCATATTGCATAGAGACCGGGGCGTGATCGGACCACGTAATTGATCCTATACTCGTGTTCCTTAGTGCCTGAAGTTGGTTGTGTGGGAGTAACAAGAGGTCAATACGGGAGTATACCTGGTGCGTACGAGAGAAGAAGGTGTAGTCTCGTTCTCCAGGGTGGGAGAGTCGCCATACATCTATTAACTGCATGTCATGTAAAGTCTTGTGAATTGTCTTTCGGGCGCTACGGGAAGAGGATGATGTACCCGTAGAGGTATCTTCTGCTGGGATCAGGGGGACATTAAAGTCTCCCCCACTATAAGCTGGCCTTCTGTGAAACCGCAGAGTGATAATAAGGTATTTTTGAGAAAAGAGTCATGTTGGCTATTTGGGGCATACAGGTTGGCAATGGTCACCTTCTCGTCTCCTATTAGCCCTTTAATAAATAGAAATCTGCCTGCTGGGTCAGCTCTTAACTCTACTAACTTCCAGGGGACTCTGGCTGCAATCTGGATAGAGACACCCCTAGATTTGGCTTCTAGATAGGTGGAATGGTATACCATCGGGTACCATCTGTTCTTCAAAATCGGATATGTATCCTCTCTGAAGTGAGTCTCCTGCAGAAGTACAATATCTGCCTTCATGCGCCTCATGTCGTGTAACAGCATTTTCCTTTTTTCTGGGACATTCAGTCCTTTGACATTTAAGGTGATTATCTGTAGTGTATCCATTTTCACGGGAGGAAGGAGGGAACGAGGGAAATTGGATTAGGTAGGGGTAGAGAAATCAAGACGAGTGGGGGTTTAGGGATCAAAGAGGATGGGAGGGGTTGAGAAAGAAAAAAGGTGAGAGCCGGTCTATCCAGACCAGTCCCAGGAAAGTATTTGCTCTCAGCAAAGACCGTCCAGCAGTGCTACCTCTAAAGGTACAGCAAGTCGCTGTATTACTACCCTGCCAGAACTAGCTGGGAAGGTGTCTTCCTATGTGAGGGAGTGATCAGCAAGGGCGAACAGGAGAAACTCCCCGCCCTTCCCGGCCTCCGGGCCTTAAGTGTGTGTAAGAGTGTGAATAATTGTATATTAAACCTGTGAGTGGCAGCAACACATGGGTCAAGTAAAAACCGTCTAGATTAAACAGAATAAAACATTATAACATTAACATACAGATTGTTCAGGGTCTAAGCCTGGCAATCTTACCAGTGTATCTCTGAGGGGCATTGGCTGGCTGTAGTGAAGTGTTACAAAATTGGATGCTATTTCTTGTTCTCTAAGCAGTTCCCCTCGTCCCCCGACCGCGTGTAGAGGCCCGAAGGATAAGAGTCCTGGACTCCCTCTTCCGTAATCTCCGTGGGTGTACACGCAATCAGGGGGGAAGGCGCACCACCGCAGTGACTTGCAGGTTCACTAATTTTCTAGTATCAGCCCCCGTTATCCTTAGTCTAGAGACAAAATCAACAGTACCTATGGCATCCAATCGATATTTTCTAACCCGCTCCCTTCTTTGGTTCTAATATAGCTTCCACATTAAACATCAAGTCCTGGCGTGTGGCATAGATATAAATCTGAGATCATCCCTCCTCCCACCACCCCCCAAGAGAACGACTCACATAGTCCACTGCATGGAGCTTGATATCTAGGGGCCGTTCATGTAGGTCTCCTTCTTCCATAGTGGTGCTGAGGGGGGACTGGTGGGGAGAGGAATCGGGGCTCAGCAGGTAAAGAGGATGGGTCTCCCCTCCCCATGCAGAAGCGTTCAGCTAAGGTGTGTATAGCAAGGAGAGGTGCAGCCGCCTCCGAGCTTGTAACTAGAGGCCAGATCTTCTTCTGGTATCTGTGCATTTTACTGGGAGAACAAGGGAACCATCACCCGGGAGTCTCGAGGTCTGTGTGGAGGGGAGGGGGGTATGTCCAAATGATGATAGAGTTTCAGCCACATCTCTAGCGGGCAAAGCTTTGTAGAGATCCCACCTGCGATGGAAAGATCGTCTCCTCAAACTCCAGAGCAGGGGTGTAGGTCCGAGGCACACAGTAAGTGGGGTTTGCGCCTGTAAGGTGAGTAGTGGATATCAGTTTGTGTGTCGATGGCTTTGCTTCTCTTTGGCCTATCTAGAAAGGGGATGGCATATAGGGGCCGCAGCGCGCAGAGTGCAAGTTCCAGCATCCGGCAGACATTATGGTCGTGCCACTTACAGCACAGCCAAGCGAAAGAGAGAGGAAAGAAAAAAAAAAAAAAAAGGGCAGTTAGGACTCACGTGTGTTGTCATCAGGAACGGTACGGGACCTTCCCCGGGATCCACGAAAGCGGACAGGTGGGTTCGGTCTCCCCGATGATGTGTTTGTGCGGCCAGTTGGTTTGGGGATTTTCTGTAGCCAATTCGGGACGCGTACAGGATCCGTTTCTAGGAAGCTGAAGAATGCAGGTAGGTCAGTAGGTGTTCGTAGTGTAAAGGAGGAACGGTCTGAGCGAAAAATAACCGCCAGAGGATAGCCCCATCTGTAGGTGCATCCCCGTCTTCTGGCTACCTCCAGGGCTGGCTTCAGCATGGCGCGTCTTTGTAACGTGGCTCTGGACAAGTCTGGAAGGATCTGTATACTGGCGCCATCAAAATCAATGTCCCCATGTTCCCACGCCTTGCGCAGCAGGATCTCTTTCTGGGTGTAGCCGACAGAGAACGTCTCTGGGCCGCGCCGGGTCTGTCGATTTGGGGCCCAGGGAGCGGTGTACCCGGTCCATCTCCAGAGTGGCAGGTGGATTCTCCCAGATCCTATGGAATATGGCTGTTACTGTCGTTGCCAGATCTTCAGTGCCAGTGGCCTCAGGTATGCCTCGCAGCCGTAGGTTGTTGCGGCGGCTGCGGTCTTCCATCTCTTCTAAGTGGAGCTGCATTTCTTGTGAGTCCCTGGCATATGTTTCCTGGGCCTGTTCTAGGGATCTTACCCTGGTTTCCAGAGAGGACAGCTGCGTCTCGCCAGAGGAGACTCGGGTCTCTATAGAGTGCAGTTCCTCCCGGACCTCCTGTATCTCTTTGCTGTGGGCTTCCTCTATGCGCATAATCAGGCCCTCTATATCCGCTCTCGTGGGTAGGGCCTCAATGTCCGCCCGTGTTGGTAGTGCCCTGAGCATGTCTCGGAGGTCCTCATCTAGCCGGAACTGTGACTGTGAAGGGCCCGCCATGGTCGGTCCGAACAAGTCCGGAGTCCCTGTGAGGTCTTCTAGATCCGGGGGAGGTACGTAGGTGCCTGCCTGTGGTGTAGTACAAGCCGTGTCTCTGCGAGTAACACGTAGCGTATTCTCAACGGCGCCCGAGGTCGGTCTCAGGTTGTTCCCAAAAAAACTGGAAATGCTCGGTTGTGAGTCGTTTTGGCGAGTCCCACGGGTCGCCGATCTCGTTCGGTACTTTGTGGGGTTGCTCATGCCGTTTTCACACTCATTTAAAGTGGCTTTTTGGCCCTCAGAGGTCGGGTCAGGCCGGGAGCCCCCCCTAGAGCATGACCCTACTCGGCCATCGCTAAGCCACGCCCCCTGAGCAGGCTATAAAAATTAAAAAAAGGGGGGGGGCAAAGGTTCAATGATGGGTTATTCTGGGCCAGGAGGAATGGGAAAGCAACTAAGAGGTGTAGCAATATGGCCGCCTCTCACCTGTGTCCTTCATATGTAGATCACAGCAGGCCTTCTCCAGCGTCCATCTGACCTGTGGATCGTCCTCTTAAGCTGAGGCCGCCGTCGGAGGTGTCATATAGAGTGCTGTAATCGAGCGCTGGGGATGCTGAGTAGGCCGCAAGATGGCGGCGGCCGTGTCTGTGGAAGGAGCTGGCCTTGGGCTGGATTGCTGAGCGGAGGACCGTCTGGGGCACTCGATACCGTTGCCGGTCTGTACCGGGTGTATCCAGGACTGAGGATGGGCGTCTGGGAGGCGCCGTCCCGCAGAGCGCTGTAATCGAGCGCGGAGGCTGTGGATGTTTTAGTAGGCCGCAAGATGGCGGCGCCCGCGTCTATGTATGGAGTCGGCCGCGGGACGGGTGATAAGGTAAAGAGCCGTCCGGGGCACCTAATAATGGTGCCGATCTGTGCCTAGTGTACCCAGGATTAAGGATGGGCGTCTGGGATGTCTGTTAGGAAGGCGCCGGCTCCGGATGGTCGCGGATTTAGGCAAGCACGGCGGAGCTCCCCAACAGCGTGACTTTCCTCCTTCGCTGCCCAGACATGCCCCCGGTACCTAATTTTACCACAAAAAAAAAAACTGGGAAAACGTATTGACTCGAGTATAAGCCAAGGGTGAGAATGCAGCAGCTACTGTCAGCGGAAAAGAGGGTCAACAATGCCCATTTGCAGCTTCACTGTGCCATTACTCACTGTGCCCATTGCAGTCTCACTGCGCCATACGGTACTCACTGTGCCCGAGTACCTGCATTCTTAACATGCGTCCATTTTTTAAAAGTCATGGCTTTCTCCTAGCATTCCGTTCCGTGAAATCACAGACATTCTTTCACCCTCGAACAAGAGGACGTCCGCGATTGGTGGAACACTGAACACAGTGTCTGCTGGGAAACTGTCCGAGGATGAGAGGACCTCCGTGATAGGCGGAACACAGTGTCAAATGCCTATCATGGAACGCCAGGAGGTAGCCGCGACTTTTAAAAAAATGGACACCTGGCAATTCAGGTACTGACTCGAGTATAAGCCGAGGGGGGTATTTTCAGCCCTAAAAAAAAAAGGGCAGAAAAACTCGGCTTATACTTGAGTATATACGGTAAGTACCCCTGTAGGATCTCATAGTAATATGTAACAGGGATGATAAGACACTCAGGAGCTGGGTTACTGTAATAAGATATTACAGGGGTAATAAGACACTCAGGAGCTGGGTTACTGTAATAAGATATTACAGGGGGAATAAGACACTCAGGAGCTGGGTTACTGTAATAAGATATTACAGGGGTAATAAGACACTCAGGAGCTGGGTTACTGTAATAAGATATTACAGGGGTAATAAGACACTCAGGAGCCGGGTTACTGTAATAAGATATTACAGGGGTAATAAGACACTCGGGAGCTGGGTTACTGTAATAAGATATTACAGGGGTAATAAGACACTCAGGAGCAGGGTTACTGTAATAAGATATTACAGGGGGTAATAAGACACTCAGGAGCTGGGTTACTGTAATATATAACAGGGGTAATAAGACACTCAGGAGCTGGGTTACTGTAATAAGATATTACAGGGGTAATAAAACACTCAGGAGCTGGGTTACTGTAATAAGATATTACAAGGGTAATAAGACACTCAGGAGCTGGGTTACTGTAATAAGATATTACAGGGGTAATAAGACACTCAGGAGCTGGGTTACTGTAATAAGATATTACAGGGGTAATAATACACTCGGGAGCTGGGTTACTGTAATAAGATATTACAGGGGTAATAAGACACTCAGGAGCTGGGTTACTGTAATAAGATATTACAGGGGTAATAAGACACTCAGGAGCTGTGTTACTGTAATAAGATATTAGAGGGGTAATAAGACACTCAGGAGCTGGGTTACTGTAATAAGATATTACAGGGGTAATAAGACACTCAGGAGCTGGGTTACTGTAATAAGATATTACAGGGGTAATAAGACACTCAGGAGCTGGGTTATTGTAATAAGATATTACAGGGGTAATAAGACACTCAGGAGCTGTGTTACTGTAATAAGATATTACAGGGGTAATAAGACACTCAGGAGCCGGGTTACTGTAATAAGATATTACAGGGGTAATAAGACACTCAGGAGCTGGGTTACTGTAATAAGATATTACAAGGGTAATAAGACACTCAGGAGCTGGGTTACTGTAATAAGATATTACAGGGGTAATAGGACACTCAGGAGCTGGGTTACTGTAATAAGATATTACAGGGGTAATAAAACACTCAGGAGCCGGGTTACTGCAATAAGATATTACAGGGGTAATAAGACACTCGGGAGCCGGGACACAGTACTAACAGGATTGTAGAAATGATGTACACGGTGGTGAATATACATTATGATCCCATGACACATTAATGTGTGACTCGTGAGTAAACAGAGTGGTGCGGAGTGTATCGGAGGTAATGGTTATCTGCAGCATTTATGATTTGGTTGGGCAGGTCAGGAGGAAGAGGAAGGAGAGGGAAGATAAACAGAGAGAGAAGAGATTTCTCTGGAATACAGGGAGTGGTAACGTGTACATACATTGAAAGGTCTTATGGGGAATGTTTGCACAGTGTCACAGGCCGCATACAATGACATTCCACTGTACAGCTCCCTGCTGATAGCACTGCCATTGATGTCTCAGCTGTCAGGACACTCGGAGCCCCGGATCAGTGGTGGGATCCTAGAGGCTACATGTTCTCTTCTCAACATATGGTCTGTGTTTGCTGTCTCCTAATGTCTGGTCCATTTAAAACAATTAGCCAAAACCTGTTTGGTAGGATCGTCCTCCAAATCACTGTGTATGTAAAATGCAAGTCATAGATGAATCAATCCGATCGTTTAATAACACAATCGTTTCAGTATAGAATAAATCTACCAATTATAAATTTTTAAAATCAGAGATAAAATGAGTTGGAACATCCAAATGATATTCAAGTTAAGGCATAGTGCAATTTATCAGAGGCTCCTGCGAGCTCAGATGCAGCCCCCCCGTGTTCTAGATCAGTGCGCGGCCCTCCCCGTGTTCTGGATCAATGTGCGGCCCTCCCCGTGTTCTAGATCAATGCGCCCCCCGTGTTCTAGATCAATGCGACCCCCCGTGTTCTAGATCAGTGCGCGGCCCTCCCCGTGTTCTAGATAAGTGCGCGGCCCTCCCCGTGTTCTAGATCAGTGCGCGGCCCTCCCCGTGTTCTAGATCAGTGCGCGGCCCTCCCCGTGTTCTAGATCAGTGCGCGGCCCTCCCCGTGTTCTAGATCAGTGCGCGGCCCTCCCCGTGTTCTAGATCAGTGCGCGGCCCTCCCCGTGTTCTAGATCAGTGCGCGGCCCTCCCCGTGTTCTAGATCAGTGCGCGGCCCTCCCCGTGTTCTAGATCAGTGCGCGGCCCTCCCCGTGTTCTAGATCAGTGCGCGGCCCTCCCCGTGTTCTAGATCAGTGCGCGGCCCTCCCCGTGTTCTAGATCAGTGCGCGGCCCTCCCCGTGTTCTAGATCAGTGCGCGGCCCTCCCCGTGTTCTAGATCAGTGCGCGGCCCTCCCCGTGTTCTAGATCAGTGCGCGGCCCTCCCCGTGTTCTAGATCAGTGCGCGGTCCTCCCCATGTTCTAGATCAGTGCGCGGCCCTCCCCGTGTTCTAGATCAGTGCGCGGCCCTCCCCGTGTTCTAGATCAGTGCGCGGCCCTCCCCGTGTTCTAGATCAGTGCGCGGCCCTCCCCGTGTTCTAGATCAGTGCGCGGCCCTCCCCGTGTTCTAGATCAGTGTGTGTGGCCCATGAGCACTCCAACTCAGGTTGATATTTCTGAATGGACAGCAATCCCAAAAATTCCCTTAAAGAATATGTAAACCCGACATTTCATATTCCCGATATGTGCCTGCAGTACCATGTACCGGTATGAGAAAGAATCCTGTTCTCTTTGTATTGCTTCCTTTGTGTGAAATCCCTGGTGTTCCTGCCAGTTCCTCTGCTTTCCTATTAAAAACTAACCACACTAAGCAGGAGAGCACACAATGGTCAGTTCTCTAGCTGTGTTGGGAACTCCATGTGCTCTCCTCCAATGATCAGACTTGTCCAGATCAACGACACACACACACACACATTCACTGGGAAGATCAATGTGCTGATGTTTCTCCTCCCCGAGCTATTCTGCAGCTGAGAACAGAGGGAATGTGATCATCATTAAAAAAAAGGGAAATAAAAATATTTATAACTTTTTTTTTTACACAATACACAAATGTTTTGAATGAGTTGTTTTACAAGGTGATCATTTACAATCACTTTACAGTGTTTATATAGCCAGGACTTTTTTTTTTTTCAACCTGAGGAATAGTTAAAGCGGAGTTCCACCCAATTTTTTTACTTTTTTTTATTCCACTCCTCACCCCCTTACATGCCACATTTGGCATGTAATTTTTTTTGGGGGGGGGGAGTGGGGGCTTCAGTAGGAGTGGGACTTCCTGTCCCACTTCCTCCTTCCGCCCTGGAGCCGCCTAGGTGATACGTCATATCGCCTTGTGGCGGCTCCTCCCTGTAGGCGATCACCTGGGACGTGACAGGTCCCAGGCGATCGCCTGTCCACTCAGAGAGCGCTGCGCCGTTCGCGCATGCGCAGTGAGTGCCCGGCCGTGAAGCCGAAAGCTGTCACGGCCGGGTGCCCACACTGTGAATGGACGCGCCGGTGGAGGAGGGGGGAGAGGAGAGGAGCGGAGCTCCAGGCGGCGCGGCGCTGGACAGTGGAGCAGGTAAGTGTATGTTTATTAAAAGCCAGAAGCTACACTTTTTGTAGCTGCTGACTTTTAATAAACATAAAAAAAAGGGTGGAACTCCGCTTTAAGACCCTTATACAGTTTTGTATCTATATGTCTCACTGGGAAGATTTGCCATCACTTCCTGTCCCAGAGACACAACAAAAGCAAGGAGATATCCTCCTGCCACCAGAAGATATGTCTCCATTGGAAGAGTACATCTCACCTCCTGTTTGGTGACAACTCAAAAACTCTATTTCCTTTCACATTTTGTACCAGACACAATGGTAACCGGGGGCCAACAGAGTTAGAGATTGACAGCGATTTGAACCCTTCTCTACATAAAGAGAAAAAATTAAATAAAAAAGTTGCCATACAAGATTGACCGACGCACATATAATGCGGCAGGGCGACCGCTCTGTGTCAGATCACCTACCTAGTACATGATCTGACAACTTTTGGGTTTGGGGTGCGCGCGCGCCGCCGGCGACGCGTTTCCACTGTAATTGGACACAGTGGGAGCCAATCAGCGGATTTGGCAGATGCAATGTCCGTGGGAACCCGCCGATCATTCGGGAGACAGGCAGAAGGATGGTCTGCCTAAGTAAACAAGTTCTGTGACAGGGGAACGTACTGATCTTGTGTTTCTGCCAAGCAGAAATACAGATCTTTACCTTCCCCCCAGTTAGAAAGCACTTCCTAGGAACACACTTAACCCTTTGATCGCCCCTGGTGTTAACCCCTTCCTTGCCAGTGCCATTAGTACAGTGGCAGATCACTGTATTCATATCACTGGTCATCAAAAGTGTCAGTCAGTGTCCCGATTTGTCCGCCGCAATATCGCAGCGCCGCTATTAGTCACTGATCGCCACCATTACTAGTAAAAATAAATAAAAATATCCCATAGTTTGTAGACTCTATAATTTTTGCGCAAACCAATCAATATACACTTATTGGGATTTTTTTTTTTTTTTTAACAAAAACATGTAGCAGAATACATATTGGCCTAAATTTATGGAAAAATATATTTTATTTATGGAAAGCAGGAACAGGCAGATCCAAAACCGCACATCAACATTGTATATGCATCTACATAAACAGGCAAGGCATATTTCCAATCCAAACAGGAAGTCGGTGCAAAGGGAACATATACATCAATAAAAGCATTACCAAGAATGATTTGCAGGGAGACAAAGGTAAAAGAGAGAACAAACAGCTAAGGAGGAGATTGAAGAGAGAGAAAAAAAAAAAAGAATAGGAATAGTGGTAGGAGGTAAGAGGAGGGGGGGGGGGGGGGTCTGAAGTAATGCGACGGCTCATCATAATATGTAGGTGGCATCATCCATTGGGCCAGTTCGGGACCCAGTAAGGCTTTCCCCTCGTCAGAAAAGACGAACATATTCCACAGTCTCCTAATCTTGGAGTACTTTTCGTGTTTATGTTGTGCCGTTAATATCAAATCTTCCCTCTTGTTGATTTCTTCCACTTTTTTGAGCCAGCTACAAATAGTAGGAGAGTACTGGGTTTTCCAATTCAAAAGGTATACAAGATTTGGTGGTATTTACCAGGTGGCGCATTATGGATTTTTTATACATTTTCTCTGGAATGGACGACACGTCCAATAAGAAATAAGCCGGGTCGGCAGGGATCTCAAAATCAGTGAAATCCTGAGTAATCCTCCACACTTCTTTCCAGTAGTGCTCCAGTTTGGGGCATGACCAAAAAATGTGGAGTAGCGTTCCCTTCCCCCCCTGGCATGTCCAACAGCGATCTGTGGTGTTAGGGTAGAATTTAGGTAAGGAGGTATGGTGTACGGTACCACCTCATTAGAATTTTAAAATGGGTTTTCATGCAAATGGAAGATTTAAGAGAAAACCTAATAATAATGTTTCATTCTTGTTTTATCGTGAAAGTGTGCCGTAGATCTGTGTCCCAGTGCTTCAGACAGGGCAGATCTGGTTGTTCAATAAGAGAGTTCAGTAAGTTGTAAGTTTTGGAGAGGACCCTTGGTAGGGTTTAGGGGAGGGCTGGCAGCCTTAAGCCTGGGCTGCCCACCTGGTTTTATAAACGGATATTGATGTTATGAAGCAAGACAAATATGATACAATGTGGTAACATAATTTCATGTTAGTAGCAACAAGGGAGGTTCAAGAAAAATAATGCATCAATGAAGGGTCATCAGTGCAGCCTCACCAGTGCCCATCTAGTGCAGCCTCACCAGTGCCCATCCAGTGCAGCCTCACCAGTGCCCATCCAGTGCAGCCTCACCAGTGCCCATCCAGTGCCCATCATCTCAGCCTCATCAGTGCAGCGTCACCAGTGTCCATCAATGCAGCGTCACCAGTGCCCATCACTGTGGGTCCTGCTGGCCCTTAGGTTCTATGGGAAACTGGGCTCGCCATGGCCTGTGTGCCACAGGCCATGGCCAGCTCCCAGCAAGACCCATAGGCCATGGCCAGCTCCCAGCAGTACTCACAGTATTGAAGGCTCTTTTGAGGTTACTGGGTGGGCACTGAGGCAGGGTAAATGGGATGGGGGTTTCAGGGTCTCTCACCTCAGCCCATCTGCCAGCTCAGCTCATCAGGTCCTTGCACGACCTCCAACAGTCCAGGGGGGGTGATGCTCCTGTCCTCTGCCTGCCTCCAATATCTGGGAGTTATAGTTTCCTGGCTGACTGTGCTGCTTTTTAGTTCTCCACCCACTGGGAGCTTGAGCGCGGCCACAGACTACAACTCCAAGAGCGCAACAGCACCGTCCCGTCAGTTTGTTGGCAGCCGGCTGCCACGGCCGTGCCCCCAGCTAACTTCCACATAAACTTCAAAGTACACAAGAAGAAAAAAAATTAAAAAATAGTCAGCGGCCGTGGCGCTGGCTGTTTTAAATATAAGTTAAAGCGGCCTGGGGGGCAATTGTCACCCTGCGCCCCAGCCCGCCCCTGGTAGGGTTCCTTCCTTAGAGCAGGATTCCTCGAAGGTGGTTAAATTGCAGCTGAAGCCTCTAGGGTTTGGTAGAGAAAGTAGATAGTAGCGTAAATGAAGAGCGCTCCAGAAGGTAAGGCTGAAGAGGCCTGTAGCTGCCATTAAAGATGCAATGGAAGGCCATCTGCCGTCCGACAAAGTGAGATGCTTGGTGATGAACGGTTTGGTGCAAGTTCCGGAATGCCCAATCTTGTAATCCTGGTAGAAATTGGGGGTTTTGTGAGAAAAAGTGCGAACAGATACGAAAGGTGGGTCCCATCAAGGGATGCAACTTTAACGTACGTGGTATAGCGTTGTAACACCATGGGGCTCCCAGCAGTGCTATGTCCATTTGAGCTTGCTCAATTTGCGCCCAAAGTTTGGCTACACAGTGACGGCGCCAATCGATAAATCTACTGAGATGAGTAAGCTACCTTAAAAGAGGTAAAGATATTTCGGTAGGATGCACATCTTTAGGAGGTTACACCTACCAAACCACGAGTGCAAACCCTGATGCCAAGTCTCTAGTAAGCAGCGGGTTTTGGCCAGTAGGGGAGGGTAAATTTAGTTCAAAAGTGCGAAACAGGTTAGCAGGGATATACGACCCTAGGTATTTCAGAGCCGTGTCTGCCCACCTGAACACAAAATTCAATTTCAGCGTCTGGAGAAGGGATGGGAAGATCTGAAATTAGGTTTTTTTTTTTATTGGGTAAGTTTTATAGCAGAAAGCAAAAAATATTGGGTTTTTTTTCAAAATTGTCGCTTTTTTTTGTCTATGGTGCAAAAAATAAAAACCGCAGAGGTGATCAAATACCACCAAAAGAAAGCTCTATTTGTATGGAATAAGCAAACATATTTGGGCAGAGCTTTTTTTCAGTGGGTACGTGGGGAACGCAGTTCCGGCACCTCCAGCATTGAATGTATGCAATGGCAAGGGGCGCTGGGGTGTCTACTGTTGCTGGGGGGATCTCTTGTTGCAGGGGTGTCTATTGTTGCCAGTGGGGGATCGATTGTTTCTGGGAGGGTCATTTGCTGCTGGGAGTGATCTACTGTCGAGGGAGGGGTCTATTGATGCTAGCTGCTGGGGAATCTATTGTTCCTGGCAGGGTACTATTGCTGCTGGGGGAGGGGTCTGTTGTTGTTGGCGGGGGGTCTATTGCTTCTGGGGGGGGGGGGGGGAGTTTGTTGTTGCTGGCTGCAGGGGGTCCATTTTATTGTCATCATTAACACATTCTATACAAAATTACTTAGCACCATGTGATTCCAAGGAAAGGTGCTCAGAGGTGGGTAGGAGACGGAGACTTGGAAGAAGGGAGCACCTGCACCTATTCTCTGAGGAAAAAAAAAAGCTCTATATTTGGGTAAAGTGTCGCACGGCCGCGCAATTTACAGTTTAAATAAGGCAGTGCGGTATCGCAAAAAATGGCCGTTCATGAAGGGGGGTAAATCTTCCGGAGCTGAAGTGGTTAAGTGCTCAGTGATGACATTATTAGGAGCCCCACCTACTGGCTTTGAGTCGATGGAACTTGACAGTGACAACTCGCCACTGCTCCGGAGATACCAATTGGACGCACCTGCAGAACAAATTATTGACACGGATATGCGGCAGCTCAGAATTAAAGCGGAACTAAACCAACTTTTATCCTTTACATCACAGGAAGCTCTGATCTGCATGGTGCAGCCAGTGTGATTAGTTATGACACCAGCCATTTAATAGCTCAACAGTTTGGTTGAGAGCACAAACAACTGTGAAAGTGATCATTTATGGCATTGAACGTAGACGTTTCAGGAAATGATCAAGTCCATTGTTTTTTTTTTCACTTTAAGGCCCACCTCCAGGCTGCTTTTACCGACTTGTTTGCTCCCCTGCCGCAGCAAAAGGAAGCACCCAATCATTACAGGTATAGGGGCACATGGGACTCCCCCTACCTCCAATGCTGGTGGTATGAGCAGCCAATCACCACAACAAAATGTTGGGAGATAGTCTTATTTAACCCTTTTGCTACCGTTGACGCAACTATGACATCAGTGGCAGCACCAGCATGGACACGCACCATCGGCCACTACAGCAGCTGGGGGTTTGTTTACATGTTTACAGCGAGCTGTCAACTTTCACACAGAAGTGATTGGGGCAGCTATAGGTTGTGCCGGGAGCCCACCTGGGGGCACGGGACTTTCATGGCAGGTCTCTGGATGGAGAGAAGAGGGACACCAGCAAAAATCAACTCGCTGATCACCCCTGTTTAGAATGAACCCAAACGCGCTCAGCTCTGAGCACTCTTGGGTTCAAAGCTGGCCAAAGAAAAAGCTGATCAAGCACAGTCTACGCTTGATCAGCTTCAACAGGGGTCAAAGGTGATTTTAAAGGTCTAATTTTCCCCTGATGGTAACTAAGGCCGAGTTCACACATGTGCGGCCGCGGTTCCCAGCATGGGATCCAGGGCGTTCCTGTTCACCGATTCAGGTGCGAATCAGGTCTGAATTTTTGCATGAATTCACACTTGAACCAGACCCAAACACGCACCGGACCCTTTTGAACCGCGGCCGCCCCAGACATGCGTGAACCGTCTCCACTGAAAGCTGGCCACACTTGCATATCATGCAAATTGGATGCAGCGAAAGTCCACATCCAATTCGCACATATGTGAACCCAACCTTAATAAGAACCTGTCACCTGCACTATGTTACCTCCATCAGCCTTGCGATAGCAATTATGTTAAAGCTGAAGTTCAGGTATGGCAAGTTTTCCATAGTTACATTGGTCCAACGTAACATGCGTATATACCATACCTGTGGGATCCCTCTGAAAGCTGGAGATCACTGGTACCGCTACTAAAGTGATTGCCACTAGCTTCCGGGTCCCATTCTGCATTGTGAATGCAGGAGGTCGCTCGCTTGGCATGGACTCCATTCAGAGAATGGCAAGGTTGGATAGGTACAGAATGGCACATCTGTATTTACATTGGTCCAAGCTGCACCAAGGTAACTATGTACAAATAGCCATAAAAAAAAAACAATGTTTTCAAAATTAAATTTTAGTAAATTAAGGGCTGGTTCACACACCACAAAAAAACGCACTCCAGATCTGTTCCAGGTGCGTCTCCGCATGCTCCTCTTTAATGTGTTCCAGTGCGTTTTTGTTGCATTTCCGGATGCATTCCAGATGCTTTTCTTTTCTCTCTACTGGGGTCCGGTGCGTTTTTGATGCGTTCCACTGCCTTTTTATGCGTTTTACTGCGTTCCAGTACAGGCAACGACAGGAGGAATAATGCAGCATGTTCTACTTTTTTTTCTGGAACTGGCCGCACTGGTGTGAACTATACCATTGGAAACCATATGACCTACTTTCATTTTTGTTTTTGCGTTTTTGATGCAGAGAAAAAAAAAAACCTGGGACTTCATGTGGTGTGAACTGGCCCTAAAATTAAAAGAATTCTAAAAGCCCCATGCCCCTTTATACATGCACATATAAAAGGTGAATGCAAACGCACATAGTAGATATTGCCTGATACTATTTGAATTTAGCGCAGCTGTGCGTGGATCCACCCACTTACTGGGATTGGGGGGAATGGATAGACTGGCACCGTGGTGGAGGCACTCACAGATCGCACTGTCACACATGCTGTGACATCACTGTACTTGTAGTATATGGTTGGCTTCCTCCAGCCCCATGATGGTAGACCTGTACCATCATACGGACGCGGGGCTGGGGGGTCAGCAATGTGGGGGGCCTGTACACTGCACTTGCCACGCCACAATCCTCTGCAGGCTTCAATGCAAACATGTAACAAATATACATTGTATTATTTTACTGATGTCTGTGTATTTATTATAATGGACATTACACTGTCCTGGGGGAGGGGTGACACAATAAATGGAAGGTGAGAAGAAGAAGTAAAAGGGATGGAAGGGCAATGCAGGGAACCTGTTCCTCTGCCTGTGTTAGTGGAAGGATGTACTGATCCTGCTGATTGCTTTTGCCATTACAGCTGAAACGTTGTCACCTGCTCTTGGTGTGGCCCCTGGGCTCCCATCTCACTGTGGGGCCCCTGCATACAGCAGCTCATAGGACACCAGTATGTCAGGTAGAGAGAAGAGTATGGGGCCCCCCTACAGACATATGTCAGTGTACAGGTGAGTGCATCCCCCTTACCTCTCCCCGGGGCCCGACAACCTGCTCATGCTGCTCCTACACCGACTGCCAGACCACGCCCACCGACACCTGTCCTGGAGAGGGGAAGCTGCTGGCCACGCCCATATGCAAAGGACAGCAGCATTGTTATTTCTGGAGAGCACGCCCACTGACACGTGGAGAGAAGAGGTAGGAGACGGCCACGCCCTCCAGTACAGCGTACAGTCAGGTGTGTGTAGTGTGTGCGGGACCTGTCCTGTGCAGTATAATGAGAGTGTGCCATAGTACTATAGGTGAGCAGCGAGGAAGTATAACAAATATATAAGTATATGTATATCATATATATATATATTTTTTTTTTTATATATATATATTATTTTTTTTTTTTATAATTTATAAATTTTTAATAAATATATTATATACATATACTTATATATTTGTTATACTTCCTCGCTGCTCACCTATAGTACAGTACTATAGCACACTCTCAAAAGTTTCCACACATATATATATAACTTAGTTTAGAAAAGTGCAGAAACTTTTTTGAAGAACCCTTTTATTTTTATATATATGTAGCGGCCTCACCCCTCCAGGTGTACCCCCTAAATTTAGACCCCCGCTACATATATATATAAAAGGGTTCTTCAAAAAGTTTCTGCACTTTTCTAAACTAAGTTATATATATATATATATAAATGTGTGGAAACTTTTTGAAAACCATATATTTATTTATATATATATATATATATATACATACAGTATATATACACATACAGTATCTCACAAAAGTAAGTACACCCCTCACATTTTTGTAAATATTTTATTCTATCTTTTCATATGACAACACTGAAGAAATGACACTTTGCTACAATGTAAAGTAGTGAGTGTACAGCTTGTAGTGTAAATTTGCTGTCCCCCCAAAATAACTCAACACACAGCCATTAAGCACTTAAGGACCGGAAGGATTTATTATCCCCTTAATGACCAGGCCATTTTTTTGCAATACCGCACTGCGTCGCTTTAACTGACAATTGCGCGGTCACGAGCGCCCCGTAGAGCTCTTAAAGCGGCTGACGTACACCTACGACGATTCGCACAGCCGTGCCAACCTGCCGCAGTATAATGACGGCGGCTGGTCGGCAATCGGTTAATGTCTAAACCACTGGCAACAAAAGTGAGTTTGCCCCTAAGTGAAAATGTCCAAATTGGGCCCACAGTGTCAATATTTTGTGTGGCCACCATTATTTTCCAGCACTGCCTTAACCCTCTTGGGCATGGAGTTCACCAGAGCTTCACAGGTTGCCACCGGAGTCCTCTTCCACTCCTCCATGACGACATCACAGATCTGGTGGATGTTAGAGACCTTGCGCTCCTCCACCTTCCGTTTGAAGATGCCCCACAGATGCTCAATAGGGTTTAGGTCTGGAGACATGCTTGGCCAGTCCATCACCTTTACCCTCAGTTTCTTTAGCAAAGCAGTGGTCGTCTTGGAGGTGCGTTTGGGGTCGTTATCATGTTGGAATACTGCCCTGCAGACCAGTCTCTGAAGGTAGGGGATTATGCTCTGCTTCAGTATGTCACAGTACATGTTGGCATTCATGGTTCCCTCATTGAACTGTAGCTCCCCAGTGCCGGTGTTCTATCGAGAGGTGCCCGCTATCGAGAAGTGCCCAGGATGAACTGCGCATGCGCATTACAACAGCTGAGTTTACAATCAGCCGTTGTGTCGGCGAGACGGCGCCTGCGCACAATAGCAGCCACTTCTCTATAGAACACTGCACGCTGCCGAGTTCCCAGTGCTGCAAAATATGTGTTTTGCATCACTGCCCATCATTTAATAATCCGCCCCATCATGTACTAATCCGCCCCTCACCCACATGAACACGCCTCGGCAGCGCGGAGCACAATCTGACAGAAAAAATCTTCCGTCTGCTATTGTGCGCAGGCGCCGTCTCGCCTTCACAACAGCTTATCGTAAACTCAGCTGTTGTGATGCGCAGTTCATTTCGGGCATTATTCGATGGGGGGGCACTTCGATAGAACACCGGCAGCACTCATGCAGCCCCAGGCCATGACACTCCCACCACCAGGCTTGACTGTAGGCAAGACACACTTGTATTTGTACTCCTCTCCTGGTTGTTGCCACAAAAGTTTGACACCATCTGAACCAAATAAGTTTATCTTGGTCTCATCAGACCACAGGACATGGTTCCAGTCCATGCCTTTAGTCTGCTTGTCTTCAGAAAACTGTTTGTGGACTTTCTTGTGCATCATCTTTAGAAGAGGCTTCCTTCTGGGACAACAGCCATGCAGACCAATTTGATGCAGTGTGCAGTGTATGGTCTGAGCACTGACAGGCTGACTCCCACCCCCTCCCCACCCCTTCAACCTCTGCAGCAATGCTGGCAGCACTCATACATCTATTTCCCAAAGACAACCTCTGGATATGACGCTGAGCACGTGCACTCAACTTCTTTGGTAGACCATGGCGAGGCCTGTTCTGAGTGGAACCTGAGCTGTTAAACCTTTGTATGGTCTTGGCCACCATGCTGCAGCTCAGTTTCAGGGTCTTAGCAATCTTCCTATAGGCTAGGCCATCTTTATGAAGAGCAACAATTCTTTTTTCAGATCCTCAGAGAGTTCTTTGCCATGAGGTACCATGTTGAACTTCCAGTGACCAGTATGAGAGAGTGATGCCACGTACACATGGACGTTTTTAATGACGAGAAATGGTCATTAAAAATGATCGTGTGTGGGCTTTCCAGCATTTTTCCCGATGAGAAAAGCGCAGAGAATCACGACGAGAAAAATTGGAACATTTTCACGTCGTTTTTTACATCGTCGTTTTTCTCGTCATGAAAAACGGGCGTGTGTGGGCTTTAACGACGTGAAAAAAAATGTGCATGCTCAGAATCAAGTATGAGACGGGAGCGCTTGTTCTGGTAAAACTAGCGTTCGTAATGGAGATAGCACATTCCTTGTAATGGACTGAAAAGCAGGAGGCTGAAAAGCGCAAATCGTCTCTTAACAAACTTTACTTACATGAAGGGTGGCGCCATCCGAATGGAACTTCCCCTTTATAGTGCCGTCGTACGTGTTGTACGTCACCGCGCTTTACTCAAACATTTTTTTCCACGATAGTGTGTAGGCAAGGCAGGCTTGAGAGGAAACACGAAAAATCATGTCGAGAAAAATGCAGTTTCTTTCAATGACATTAAAAACGGTCGTGTGTACGGGGCATTAGAGCGATAACACAAAATTTAACACACCTGCTCCCCATTCACACCTGGGACTTTGTAACACTAACGAGTCACATGACACCAGGGAGGGAAAATGGCTAATTGGGCCCAATTTGGACATATTCACTTAGGGGTGTACTCACTTTTGCTGCCAGCGGTTTAGACATTAATGGCTGTGTTGAGTTATTTTGAGGGGACAGAAAATTTACACTGTTATATAAGCTGCACACTCACTACTTTACATTGTAACAAAGTGTAATTTCTTCAGTGTTGTCACATGAAAAGATATAATAAAATATTTACAAAAATGTGAGGGGTGTACTTACTTTTGTGAGATACTGTATGTCTGAAAATTGATCAGTTCTGATGTACTGACTGCCTGTCTCATTTCTTGAATGAAATGGACCTAAAATGCAGGACAGCGCAGATACCCCCCAAATAACCCCTTTTTTGTAAAGTAGACAGTCCAAGGTATTTGGTAAGAGGCATGGCAATTTTGTTGAAGATGTTTTGGAAAATAAAGAAATTAAATAACATTTTTTTTTTTTTTTTTACATACTGTCACAAGTTCAGTACAGCTTCATCATATGAGTGGTGTGGCATTTTATTTTATTTTTTAACTTTATTTTTTTACATACTTTCATCAGAGTAGTTCAGTGACAATGTAGTCAATGTGGGGAAGTGATCAGAGATTTTGTTTTATTTTTACACTTTGCTGTTACAATGATAATCACTGTAACAGCGATGTTTTGAACTGTCATGAATGGGTTAAATGCATAACAGCTGTGATTACTAGTGATCTGTAATTGGCTACAGCTAATCACATGGTACAGGGTGCTGTGATTGGTTCAGATACCATGTGATAGCTGTGGACCAATCATAGCATCATTGTAGAGGAAAACATTTATTCATAACAGCTTTGTTGGCATTGTGATCATGTGATCGCATAGTGATCACACGATCCCCAGGCTGTTTAAAGCAGCCAGGTATCAGAAGACGCAATCTGCTGTGTCTGTTGGACACAGCAGTCGCCGAAGCGTTGCACGCCCCAGGCTGGATGATGTACATGTACGTGATACGTACATATGAATGGTTTACCATTGGATAATGACATTGGCTGTATGTTTGGGATCGTTGTCCTGCTGCAGAATAAATTTGGGGCCAATCACATGCCTCCCTGATGATATGGAATGATGGATAAGTATTTGCCTGTATTTCTCAGCATTGAGAACACCATTGATCCTGACCAAACCTCCAACTCCATTTGCAGAAATGCATCACCAAACTTGCAAGGAACCTCCACCATGCTTCACAGTCGCCTTCAGACACTCATTATTGTATCGCTCTCCAGCCCATCGGCAAACAAACTGCCTCCTGTTACAGCCAAATATTTCATATTTTGACTCATCAGTCCAGAGCACCTGCTGCCATTTTTCTGCACCCCAGTTCCAATGTTTTCGTGCATAGTTGAGTCACTTAGCCTTGTTTCTACATCAGAGGTTTTTCGGCCACGATTCTTCCATGAAGACCCCTTCTGGCCAGACTTCTCTGGACAGTAGATGGGTGTACCTGGGTCCCCCTGGTTTTCACCAGTTCTGTGCTGATGGCACTGTTGGACATCTTCTGATGTAAAAGGGAAGTAAGCATGATGTGTCTTTCATCTGCTGCATTAAGTTTCCTTGGCCAACCACTGCATTTACGCTCCTTAACGTTGACCATTTCTTTGTGCTTCTTCAAAAGACCTTGAGAAGCACATCTTGAAATCCCAGCCTGCTTTGAAATCTTTGCCTGGGAGAGACCTTGCTGATGCAATGTAATAACCTTCTGTCTTGTTGCTGTGCTCAGTCTTGCCATGGTGTATGACGTGTGACATGAAATTGTCTTCCACAACCTCACCTAAAGCCTCGTACACACGACTGATTTTCTCGTCCAAAACCGGCAAGAAAAGTGCCGTGAGAGCTTTTTTCTCGAGAAAAACGTTTGTGTGTATGGTTTTACGACGAGAAAATTGCCGTGAATCTCGACGAGAAAATAGAGAACCTGCTCTCTATTTTCTCGTCAGGATTCCAGATTTCCTCGTCGTGTTTCTCGTCGGCCTGTTTTGTGATGAGAAAATGGTTCGTGTGTATGCTTTAACGAGTCTTTCAAAAGCGCGCATGCTCAGAAGCAAGTAGGAGACGGGAGCGCATCTTCTGGTAAAACAAGCCTTCATAATGGAGATAGCATATTCGTCACGCTCGAAATTATTGCATCGTTTAAATGTTGTGCATTGAAATCTTCTTTAGAATGTTACATTAATCAAAACGAAAGAACTTCTTTTGCTGCTGATATTCACACAGAGTTATGACTATCTTTTTTTAACCTTTTTCATGCTGCTCTTAAGAAGATTTATGTGTATTATATCGTGCAAGTTTTTATGAATATTTTAAATTTTTATATTTTTCAAACTGATGTTAATTTTAATTTCGCAATGTTTTGATAGTGATCTCCCATTGAATATTTTAATATATAGTTGTTAAATTTTACACCCTTTTTTGGGAAATCAGATTCTTTTATTTTTTAGGGGGGTTGTTATCTGTCCCTTTTTTTGTCAGTCAAATGTCTCTGCTTACTCCAAAGCTAAATTTTAAATTTTTACAAATACACATAGTCAAGTATGAACTTAAACAAAAATAACATTTATTCATGTTTCAAATAAAATAAAGAGAAGGCAGCGCTGGAGAAGCTGCTGCCATTTGTGCATCCCAGGGACCCCAGACCACACATCAACCCTGTGTGGACACTAAAATTGGGAGCTTGAGAAGGCCAACATTTCTGAGCACAATCTGATGCTGGCCTCCCAGAGGTCAGGAACAGCAGCAGGTGATATATATGTCCCAAGTGTGTGGTACTACAACAGGCTGCCTTCTGTCCGACCACAATGAAGCAAGGCCATCACTTCCTCGTCTTCCTGGCAACCTTCCCTGCAACCTTTCCTGAAGCCTTCCCTGCAGCCTTCCTTCTTCATTTGGCTGGAGGCTGGGCCACTGGAGGGGTACTCCTGTCAGGAGGAGGAGGTGGAGGAGAAGGGGGTGGCGCAGAAGAACAAGGTGGAGGTGGAGGAGAAGGGGGTGGGGCGGAAGAACAAGGTGGAGGTGGAGGAGAAGGGGGTGGGGCAGAAGAAGAAGGTGGAGGTGGAGGAGGAGGTTGAGGTTGGGACAGTTGTGCCACCTCACAAATTGCTGTATTGGGGGTAATTTTTCCCATCACCCCCTTGTTGAGCAAGGTGATGAGCAGGGGCTCGCATAGGAGGCGTTGCTCCATGCTCATCACCTTGAACTTTGCCTCCACTAGGCCAGCAAAGGCCTCTTCAGGGGATGTGGGCTCTTTGAGGGTGGCATGGGCCTCTTTAATAAGGGCCATTGCTGCCTCACTGATGGTCCTGTCCCTCCTGCCTCTTTTGGGAAATCGGATGGGAGGCACCTGTGATCTGGTGCTTCTCCTTTGCCCTGCCACCTCCTGGCTGCCACTGGGCCCTGCCACCTCCTGGCTGCCACTGGGCCCTGCCACCTCCTGCCTTCCACTGGGCCCTGCCACCTCCTGGCTGCCACTGGGCCCTTCCTCCTCCTGCCTGACAGTTTCCAGACCCTCCTCCTGGCTGATTTCATCCTGTGTATGAAAAAGGGACATAGTTTAATATGTTGCTTTAATCTTTGCCTCAAATTTATAATCATGATTGAAGCAATTAGAATGTAAATCCTGAAATCATTTTCTAAAATTTACAACTACATCAGATTGACTATTTAGCACCCAATTAAGTGCAGACTAATGTCTAGAGATCTTGATTTCACCTGTGGAACTCTAAATAGTTTATGTTTGTCATCTTGACATATTTGTCAAACATTAATTTTATCCCAATACATTTTCATTTAATACTATACCTGGCTCCAGATGGCCAAATCAGGTTCATCCAGGATGGCTGCCTCCTCTTGCTCCAGAGAAGGCTCAGGTTGGCTGCAGGGAAGTCTGGGGGGAAGAGTGGAGAGTGATGGCCTTGCCTCAATGTGGTCATCCAGAAAGGACATCCTGCTGTAGTACCACAAATTCGGGACATAAACATCATCTGCTGCTGCTCCTGACCTCTGAGAAGCCAGGACCTTAGAGCGTTCAGTCCTGTAGGTACCTCTCAAGCTCCCAATTTTAGTGTCCACCTGTTTTGCTGTGGCTGTGGGCACCTTGGTATGCACAAATGGGAGCAGGGTCTCCAGCGCTGCTTTTCTCACCCCTCTTTTTTTGTGGATGAGGTTTTTCGTCTCCCACAGAGCGGGCAGCTCCCTTACCCGGTCTATAAATTCCGCCAGGAAATCTCTATCACTAATGAAGACATTCATATTGTATCTGCAAGTAAAAGAAATAATATATAACTAATGTGAGGCAAACAGTCTAACCTCCTTAACATCGTAGTCACCATATATATCCTACAACATTCTCCAGACAGTATAGGCCAACAATTTGTCCACCTCACAAAAACACATACCTTCGTTCGCACGTCCGTAACTTGAACTCCTCTCTCCGCACACCGAACGTAGTATAGTCACATGTGTGTTTGCTATATATACACCACGCATGCGTCAAACTACGAACACGTCGCTCCGCACACGTCGCCCGCCCATGACGTTCTAACTAACATCTTTTCCCCTCCCCTTCTCTTTCGGTGCGCAGACAGATATGGCGGATTTACAGCAGGTGTCTGATAATTCCGCAACTAACGAGGAGGAGACAAGCCCGGAGACCGAGGAAACGTCATGATCAAGGAGGAGATTCAAGGCATCGAATATGTCTTTGGCGGAGATGGCGGAGATGGTGGACATCTTGCTCAAGTCTAATTATGACGCAAAGCATGGGCCGTATAGCAAACCAAATAGAAGGAAGGCCAAAATCCTCAAGAAAGTCGTGAAGAGTCTGAAGACGAATTTCGGGGTGAAACGCTCAAATGAGCAGCTCAGAAAGAGGTGGTCAGACCTCAAACTGAGGGAGCCAGAGCAGTTAAGGAGCATTAAGAGAATGCTATCAAAAAGTATGTAAAATGTACACTTTTCGGCTATTAATGTTTTTCTCAACTTACATGTTGCTCCTTTTTGTGATTTTATCATATTGGACTCCCTTCCATAATTTAATAATTTGAACTTGGTTTGGCACAGTAATCGTTCGTTACGTTACAGACACTTCGTTCGGCCACTATCCGCTGTTTTGGCTTATTTTACAGCCACAAAAGTAATTAGACATCTGCGTGTTTTTTTAACATTTTTGTTCCAAATTTTTAGGCTAGATGATGTGTTTGTAAAGAGAATGAAATGCAAACTTTAGTCAGTGTAAAGGAGAGGACACTCAGCAGCTGCTTCCACATCTGTACTTTGGAGCACTATAGTGTGGGCCACCAGACCCGCCTTTTTTGGGTGTCCCACACAGGTGCATTAGTGATTTTTTGTGGTGCCTCCATGTCTAAAAACTGACAGCCAAAGGTGAATACTAAACATATTTTTGGTTCCAAATAATGCATTCATCTTTAAATTCCGCACAAACATACACTTGTACCCCACTTCCAAGCAATTTAGCCTGTTTTTATTTTTCATAGCGAATTTCAGTGTGATAAATAGACCTTTTGTTTGATTATCATAGGGGAGAGAAGACTGGGAGGAGAACACTCCAGGGAGCACAGGAACCCCACAGCTTCACAACAACCCCAAACTCCCAAAGACCCACAACCGAAGGATGTTGAGGAAGTTGAGGTGGAGGAAGGAGAAGTGCAGGAAGGAGAGGTGGATGACGTTGTGGAACTGGTCACCACAACAGGTCAGTATCTGACACCACAGCTTCAGGTAAGAGAGGTAGGCCTGCAGAGTTATAATACCTTTTTATTTTGTTTTTAGGGAATCTAAATGTTGTGGTGAAGGATAGTACACGTTTCTCTGCTGACAGTGCCCTCCGAATAATACAGCAAGTGATGGAATGTAGCACGGAACTGGACAGAATAAAACAAATAATTCATGTGATGATCAAACATTTAAAGACATTCTAGATGTTTTGGGGAGAATCGAATAAGTCAACCAAACCCCCATTTTTTTTTCAGGAATGACTGTTCATCAACCTTTTATACTGTTTTTGACAATGCAACCAGCCAAAAATTGAATATGCACACAGTGTGTCAACATGTGCCATCTGCCATCAGGGGATATCCATGTACGTCTTTTGGGGGTGCAACCCCTTCCTCGTATCTAAAGTAGGTGAACTGAGGAAGGGGTTGCACCCCCAAAACACGTCCATTGATCACCCCTGATGGCAGATAGCACATGTTGACAATAGGGATCAGGAGTCTCAAATCCCTAGTGGAAAATAATACAAAATGTGTGCATATTCAATTTTTGGCTGGGAAAGGGGTGGCAAGACCCCATATTAGGACGGGCACATAGAGACATAGTTTGTGTAAGTGAATGTGTCAGATTGCTCAGAGGTATCCAATGTTGTAATTTTTGGAATGCAACTGTTTTTGTATTTTCCTAAGAAAAGAATTGGCAGTTTGTGGCCAGGAAAAAAAAAAAAGGAAACATGTGTGTGAATGTGCACAGAGTAAAATGTTTGAACAGAAACAACGTGTAGCTTCTTTTTTCAATACGCTCTAACCTTATTTGTGTTTTTTTTAAGGTTACATAGTGAAATGGTTGTTATTTACTAAAGGAAAATACACTTGGCACTACAAATGCACTAAGACAAACTAGGAGACAGGAAACAAACCAAAGTTAAAATTAGAAATCAGAATTTTATTTAACTCATTCTCCAGGAATCTTTAGGCATAGCCTGGCATAGGAATTCCCCCCCTACCCGTGAAATATTCCATATATTTGTCCCGAACCTCACGGGCATTTTGGGGGGGCAAGCCAGGACGGGCAGATTCCAGGCCCGGCAGGGGATTAGCAGGTGAAAGTCCAGCCTCAGGCAATACTGAGGCCATATATGAATTGGATTTTCTGCTGAGAAAATTGTGTAGCACACAGCAGCATAAAACTACATAGTTTATTTTGTAGTCCGCCAAGTGTATGGAAGTCATAAAAATGCGGAACCGGCTGGCCATTATGCCGAAGGCATTTTCAACGACTCTTCGGCCCCTGGCCAGCCGGTAATTGAACACCCTCTTCTCTGGGGTCAGGGTCCTGTGAGGAAATGGCCTCATAAGATGCGGTCCGAGCCCGAAGGCTTCGTCAGCCAAGAAAACAAAGGGGAGTCCTTCAATATTCCCTGCATCCGGTGGCAATGCAAGGTCGTCACTCTGGAGACGGAGGGCAAACTCTGTCTGGATGAAGGATCCCCCATCGGACATCCGGCCATTCTTCCCTACATCAACATAGAGGAATTCATACCGTGCTGACACCACCGCCATCAGCACAATGCTATGAAACCCCTTGTAATTGAAGTAGTAGGACCCAGAACGGGGTGGCGGCACGATGCGGACGTGCTTCCCGTCTATGGCACCACCGCAGTTGGGGAAGTCCCACCGCGTGGCAAACTCCGATGCCACAGTCTGCCATTCCTGTGGCGTGGAAGGAAGCTGGGGAGTCAAACATAATGAAAGAAAATTAGAATTTAAAAATATTACATTACAAGGAGATTATAATAAAAAACATGTTTCATATTCATCACCCCCTCTGATGGTCCATTAATACATTATTTTGGGGGGGGGGTAGATGTGTTTGGCCACAGGATAGCAGTGCAGTGGCCGTGCGTCCAGAGTGGGCGCTGGAGCACTGGAGCACTGCCCCCTCTCTCCTGTGCTCGTCACTCAGAACAATACATAGGTTCTTGCCTTGCATTAACCTATGTATTGTCAATGCCGCCCACTATTCAGGTGGATGGCCCCTTGTTAAGCGACCAACATATGAATAACTGCGGCATTTATGGGGTGAAAATTGCATATCAGAAACAGGGAGGCAAATAGGCTTGCACATTACAGCCTGAGGGATGTAATTGGCTTCATAAAAGTTAAATAGGGGACGCAGGGGGGGGGGGGAGCATTCCTTGGGTAAACACTGACAGGCTGCTCTGCCAATCATGTTCACCAAGTCTGTTTAATGGTAACATGATTGGCTGATGCAACATCAAGGGAAGAAGAAGACATCAAGGACAGAAGAAGGATGGCGCTGACCACAAGAAGGTATGTGCAGGGCTGGGGACAAAATGGCTGCATTGGAGGGGACAAAATGGCTGCATTAGAGGGGACAAAATGGCTGCATTGGAGGGGACAAAATGGCTGCATTGGAGGGGACAAAATGGCTGCATTGGAGGGGACAAAATGGCTGCATTGGAGGGAACAAAATGGCTGCATTGGAGGGTTACAAAATGGCTGCATTGGAGGGTTACAAAATGGCTGCATTGGAGGGGACAAAATGGCTGCATTGGAGGGAACAAAATGGCTGCATTGGAGGGTTACAAAATGGCTGCATTGGAGGGGACAAAATGGCTGCATTGGAGGGGACAACTGGGGGCGTTTAATAGGCCCCTTTGCAAAAATGGAGGAAGTTTATTTCCTAAATTGGGGTTGGACCCCCAAACATTTGTTGCAACAGGCGCCCCTGCTGGAAAGGTTAGTGAAGGGAAATATGCATGGAGGAGAAAAAAGGGGCAATCTAAAGCTTCCAGCATGCATGGGGACAAAGGGGACATTCTCAGCATATTACAATCATGGTAATTAGGGAAGGATGAAAGAAATACAATACAATACATTAGCATACATGTAATACATAAAATGTGATGTTAAAGGAGAAAACTTACCCTAATATAGTCCTCCTGCAGGACTTGTATAATAGCAGAACAGGTGTCTGGGATTATGAGGCCCAGAGCCTGGGGGGAGATGCCTGTCGTGAACTTCAAGTCCTGAAGACTTCTCCCTGTCGCCAGATAACGTAACGTGGCAATGAGCCTCTGCTCAGCACTGATGGCTTCCCGCATAACGGTGTCCTGCCTGGTAATATAGGGGGACACCAAAGCCAACAGTTCCTGAAAAACGGGGTCAGACATCCGCAGAAAATTCCTGTAGTTCTCAGGATTATTCTCGACGATCTCCCGCAGCAGAGGCATGTGGCAGAATTGGTCCCGCTGGAGCAACCAATTCTTGGTCCATGAACTCCTCCTCACACCGTTCATGGACTGGTCTTGGTCCAAAACAAGCAGACCAACACCAAGCGCACGCACAGCACGAACTCGACGACGAGAACGTCCAGGTGACATGGCTAGGAAACAGTCGTCTTATCAGAACGTACAGAACAGAACGCACTTTAGAACAGCAAGGCCTATGAATAACGAACTGAAAATCAGAAACGAACGGGCAAGAACGCACTGTAAAACAGATACGACCTGCCTAGATGCCCTGAAAGTCAAGATACGAACCCACAAGCACAAACTGAACCTCAGAAAACGAACTGAAAAGCACGAAGACTGAAAAGCGCGAATCGTCACTTCCCAAACTTTTACTTCACACGCGGTAACACGAGATCAGCAAAAGCAGCCCAAGGGGTGGCGCCAAGAAAATCGATCTTCCCCTTTATAGTGCCGTCGTACGTGCTGGACGTGAGTGCGGAGAACAACGAGGAAATTGGGAAATGTCAGTGTGTACGCATAGAAAGCTTGACGAGAAACTCGTCAAGGTCAACAAGAATCTCGTCGAAAAAAACGACGTGTTTTTAACGACGAGAAACTCGGTCGTGTGTACGAGGCTTTAAGCCTCCTACACAGTTGTGTCTGTTTCAGCTAATGAATGTTTCAACCTACATATGAAATTGATGATCATTAGCACCTGCTTGGTATAATTGGCGAATTATACACCTGACTCTAATCCTACAAAATCCCTGACTTTGTGCAAGTGGAAGAATTGTTGCTGGTATAAAGCCAAAGGGTAGTCACACCAAATATTAATTAGATTTTTCTCCTGTGCCCTCACTTTACATTTTGTAAATTGCTAAAAATAAACAATTAATAGGGGGTGCTGTGTGCTAGACTGTATATATATTTCAGACCAATGCACTTTGTACATTACATACACCCGACCATGCACTCAATGGGTTACCGACTCCTGACCCCTGCACTCTATACATTACACACAGTTACAGTTGCACTCTATACTTACATAGACCCGACCCTTGCTCTCTTCACATTATGCACATCTGACCCCTGCGCTATGTATATTACCCACACCTGACACTGTGCTGTGTACATTACATGCAGCTGCCCCTGCACTCTGTACGTCACACACACACACTGCTGACCCCTGCATTGTGCACGTTACATATACCTGACCTCTGCACTCTTTCTATTACACACATGTGAACCCTGCACTACGCACATAACATATAACTCATCCGTGCATTCTTTACATTACACACATCTGACCCTTCCATGATGTACATTACATACACCTGACCCCTGCACTCTCTACATTACCCACTCTTGACCCCTAAACTCTGTACATTACATACACTTGACCTCTGCATTTTGTACACATGACCCCTACACTTTTTAACTGCTTCCTGCCAGCCTATTGTAATATGACGTCTGAACAGAAGCTTCCTGGTTCCAGGACAACATCATTTGACATCCTCCCAGTAGCATGCCTCCTGCGTGCTCTGGCAGTCACGCTGCAGCTCGATCTGTCACCCGGTGTATGGGTCCGATCCCAGCATCATGTGGTCGCTGTGATTGGTCACATGACATTTGTACACAATGAATGGCTTTGATTCATAGCCAATTATTGTGTACTATTATGCTGATCTATGTGATTGGTTACAGTGATCACATGATACAGACAACCAATCACAGCACACCGTACCATGTGATAGCTGTGGCCAACCACATCTGTCCCAATAGTACATAATGGCTATGAATGGATACCATTCAATAAAAGGATTGCTTATAACAGTGATCATCAAAAAATTCTGGATCACCTCCCCAGATTAGTACAGTGTCACTATAGTTGCACTACTCTGTTCACCATATGTAACACAAAAAAAAAATATTAAAAGAAAATAAATTGTAAAAAAAGAAAAAAAAGTTTAAAAGATGTAACAAAAATATATATATACAGTGGATCCTTGGATTACGAGCATAATCCATTTCAGGAGAATGCTCGTAATCCAAAGTACTAGCATATCAAAGCGAGTTTGCCCATAGAAGTCAATGGAAACTAAAATAATTTGTTCCGCATTGACTTCTATGGCATGCAATACCGCATATGGCCAGAGGTGGGGGCACCGGAGAGCCTCGGAAACACTCTGGAATAGCTCGGGTATTTCCGAACGGCTCCCATCGGCTCCGGTATCCCTGCACCTCTGGCCAAATCCGGTACTGCACACTGCAGAGGCTTGAATCCTGCTCATTTTGCGAGACAACACTCGCAAACCGAGTCAGGATTTTAAAAAAAAATGCTCGTATTGCAATCTGAGGTTTCACTGTACCTAAATATATATTTTTTTACATAGTGTCACCAGTCAGTATCCCTGATCACTGCAAAACCAGTCAGAAGATTACACTATACTGCTCTGGCGACAGTCTAATTTTTTATTTTCTTAATTTTTCAAATACTAAATACCTCAGACCATCTACTTTCCAAAAAGGGGTCATTTGGTGGATATTTGTACTGTCCTGGCATTTTAGGGCCTCAAGAAATGAGATAGGCCGTCAGTACATCCAGACTGATCAATTTTCAGATATATACACTACACTACCAAAAGTATTGGGACACCTGCCTTTACACGCACATGAACTTTAATAGTATCCCAGTCTTAGTCCAAAGGGTTCAATATTGAGTTGGCCCAAACTTTGCAGCTATAACTCTTCTGGGAAGGATGTCCACAAGGTTTAGGAGTGTGTCTATGGGAATGTTTGACACATCAGTGCCTGACCTCGCAAATGCGCTTCTGGAAGAACGGTCAAACATTCCCATAGACACACCCCTAAACCTTGTGGACAGCCTTCCCAGAAGAGTTGAAGTTGTTAAAAGCTACAAAGAGTGGGCCAACTCAATATTGAACCCTACGGAAAAAAGTTGTGGACAGGCACAAGCAGGGCCGGCGCTCCCACTAGGCGAACTAGGCAGCCGCCTAGGGCGCACTGCCGCCAAGGGGCGCAGCCACAGCCGCTGGGTGAGGTCCCCTCCGGAGGATCGGTTCCCCTCCTAGCGGGTGGTGGCTGATGCGGAGTGTAGCGGGAGGTGGCTCCATATGGCTGGCTGCAGAGTGGCTGGGCGGGGAGAATGAGCAGGCAGATCTTCCCCAGACGAAGCCAGGGGTGACCATGCTGATGTCCAGCAGCAGCCGTGGGTATCAGCTCTCTGCCCGCCCCGCCCCGCCTCCCTCCCTGGATGATGTGCAGCCATTGGAGGAGCCGGGCGGGCGGCATTGTGCATAGAGACAGCCAGAAAGGAGGATCCACCCAGAGGAGCCCAATACAAAGCTGCTCCCGCAGCTTACCCAGCCTCTCCGCGGCCGCCCGCCGGAGCCTGGGGGTGGAACCGAATGATCAGCTGAAGGGGGAGGAGCTGGAGGAGGTCTCCCGTGCGTGACTGGTGACACTAACTGCTGCCGGCTGCCTGACATGTGGAGGGAGCTGGAAAGAAGTGTCCCAAGGTAAGAACTTGTCAGGTGGTGGGGGGAAGCGCTGGGGATGAGGGCTTCCAGTCAGACCTTATCTTGGCTGCACCCCCCCCCCTCCCTTTCCACCTGGCTCCATCCCCTTCTTTTGTCCACTTTGCTATATTCTCCCTCCACCTGGCTCCATCCCCCTCTCCTGTCCACTTTGCTATATTCTCCCTCCACCCGGCTGCACCCCCCTCTCCTGTCCACCTGGCTGCACCCCCCTCTCCTGTCCACCTGGCTGCACCCCCCTCTCCTGTCCACCTGACTCCATCCCTTCACATGGCTGTACCGTCTTGTCCACCTGGCTGCACCCCCCCTCTTTCCACCTGGCTCCACTGGCTCCATCCCCCTCTCCTGTCCACTTTGCTATATTCTCCCTCCACCTGGCTGCACCCCCCTCTCCTGTCCACCTGGCTGCACCTCCCCCATCCTGTCCACCTGGCTGCACCCTCCTGTCCACCTGGCTGCATTCTCTCTCCTGTCCACCTGGCTATATCCTCCCTCCACCTGGCTGCACCCCCTCTCCTGTCCACCTGGCTATATCCTCCCTCCACCTGGCTGCACCCCCTCTCCTGTCCACATGGCTATATCCTCCCTCCACCTGGCTGCACCCCCTCTCCTGTCCACCTGGCTATATCCTCCCTCCACCTGGCTGCACCCCCCTCCTGTCCACCTGGCTCCATCCCTCCAACTGGCTGCATCCCCTTCCCTGTTCACCTTTCTATATCCTCCCTCCACCTGGCTGCACCCCCCTCCTGTCCACCTGACTCCATCCCTTCACCTGGCTGCATTCCCTCTCCTGTCCACCTGGCTATATCATCCCTCCACCTGGCTGCATTCCCTCTCCTGTCCACCTGGCTAAATCCTACTTCCACCTGGTTGCACTCCCTCCTGTCCACCTGGCTCCATGCCTCCACCTGGGTGTACCCCACCTCCTGTCCATCCTGCTCCATCCCTGCACCTGGCTGCACCCCCCTCCTGTCCACCTGGCTCTATCCCTTCACCTGGCTGCACCCCTATCTCCTGTCCATCTGGCTCCATCCTTCCCCCACCTGGCTGCATCCTCTCCTGTCCACCTGGACCAGTTCTGGTGCTAAAATTGTAGAATTCATTTTTTTTTTTGGGGGGGGGGGGCGCAAGTAGCTGGTCTCGCCTATGGCGCAAAATAATCTAGCACCGGCCCTGGGCACAAGTCAGGGGATGGATACAGAAACATTTCAAAGGCTTTATCAATGCCTAGAAGCACGTTGAAATCTTTTATTAAGAAGTGGAAGGTATTTGGTACAACACAGACCCTCCCTGGATCAGGACGGCGCTCCATACTAGATGAAAGAGCCAGGAGGAAACTGATCAGAGAGGCTACCAAGCAGGGCCGGCTTTAATGTTGATTGGACCCTGGGCAAAAAAATTCTTGAGGCCCCCCCCCCCATGCAATTTTTCTCTTCACATGCTCTGAGACATACAACAAATATCAGCTAGACTTAAGATCAGTTTACTGTATCAGATCAGGCAGTGATTGCAATTGGTTGCCAGAGGTTACAGCATATCATTACCACTTAAGCCCCGTACACACGATCGGTTTGACTGATGAAAACCGTCCGATGGACGGTTTTCATCAGACCAACCGATCGTGTATGGTACCCATCGGTCTTTTTTCCATCGGTTGTAAAAAATAGAACTTGTTTTAAAATTTTCCGATGGATAAAAAACCGATGGGAATTTCCGATCGTCTATGGGCAAGTCCATCGGTTAAAAAACCCACGCATGCTCAGAATCAAGTCGACGCATGCTCAGAAGCATTAAACTTCATTTTTCTCGGCTCATCGGAGTGTTTTACGTCACCGCATTTGGAACGGTCGGTTTTTTGACTGATGGTGTGTGGCCAAGACTGATGAAAAACAGTTTCATCGAATTTCCGATGGACAAATCCATCGGACGAAAATCCATAGGTTATCCGATCGTGTGTACGGGGCTTCACTGACTGGTTGCTAGAGGTTACAGCACACATTACAGCTCACTGATTAGTTGCTAGAGGTTACAGCACATGATTTCTTCTTGTTGATTGATTGCTAGAGACTACTGTACAGTAATACTGCTCACTGATTGGTTGCTAGAGGTTACAGCACATCATCTCTTTACTGCAGAGGGGCATGATATACATATGAATGCCGCCTTTATTTACATATGAATGCCGCCGTCCTCAGCTATGTACATATGAATGCCGCCACTATTTACATATGAATGCTCCCGTTATTTACATTTGAATGACGGTTATTTGCATGTAAACACAGGGTCTGCATATGAGTCATCTGTACACAACAATAGGGCAGAGCTGGGCAGCATTAGTAGCAGCACTTCACACTGAGATATCAGGACACAGCAAAGGACTAAAACTTTAAGGGACAAGGGAATTTAAACTGGGATAGTTGTCAAGTATTAGGCAGCTGCTTTGGGCCCCACAACAATGACAGGGCCCAGGACAGCTGCCCCTTTTGCCCTGCCTTAAAGACGGCCCTGCTACCAAGTGGCCTACAGCAATTCTGAAGCAGTTGCAGGAATTTATGACATAGAGTGGTCATTGTGTGAATGTGACAACAATATCACAAATTCTCCATAAATGTGGCTTGTATGGGAGGGTTGCAAGAAAAAAGCCACTCCTCAAGAAAGGCCACATGCAGTCATGACTGAGCTTTGCTAAAACACACCTTGAAGATTATGAGGCCAAATAGAAAAAAGGGGTTATGGTCAGATGAGACTAAAATGGAATTATTTGGCCAAACGATATGTCTGGCGGAAATCCAATACAACTCACCATCCAAATAACACCATTCCTACAGTAAAGTATGGAGGTGGTAATATCTTGTTATGGGGGTGTTTCTCTACAGCACAAACTGGAGCACTTGTCAGGATAAATGGATGGGGCAAAATACCATCACATTTTTGAGGCAAACCTGCTGCTCTCTGCCAGAAAATTGTCAATGACAACATGAAAATGACCGAAAGCACACAGCAAAAATTACCACACAGTGGTTTTGTCATTTTCTACTCTATTTCTATTGGTTTTTCAGTCACTTATAAAATCCCATCCTGCCTAGGGGGTTCTGTTTTTTGTCATACAGTGGTTAAAGGAGAAAAAGGTAAATGTCCTTGCATGGCCTAGTCAGAGCAATTGAAAATCTGTGGAATGACCTGAAGACTGCAGTTCTCAAACGGTTACCATCAAATGTAACTGAACTTGAGCAAAGAAGAGTGGCAAAATATTGCAATGTCTAGAACGTTAGTAGAGACCTATCCCAACAGATAAAGGCTGTAATTAAAGCAAAAGGTGATTCAACCAGTGGCGGAGCGTCCATAGAGGGCGCCGGAGCGCCGCCCCCTCTCGCTCCTGCACCGCCACTGAAAGACAATACACAGATTCATGCATTGCATGAATCTATGTATTGTCACCGCTGCCGCGCTGCCCACTATTCATATGGCTGGCCTCCTGGTGAGCGCCGTCCATCTGAATTAGAGCGGTGGCCGGCGGTGGGTGTGTTTTGGAAGTGTCTATCAGAGCCAGCGGCTCTGATAGGCTTTCCGATTACAGCCCTCAGGCTGTATTCGGCTTCCAAATAGTTCACTGAGGGACGCACGGGGGGTGCGTTCCTTGGTGAACACTGACAGGCGTTTCAGCCAATCAGGTTCACCGGATCTGGTTCCCGGTAACCTGATTGGCTGAAGCGACATCGAGGGCGGGAGAAGACAAGTAGGACGGAGCTGACCCGAGGAAGGTAAGTGTAGGGCTGGGGGGGGGGAACTGGCTGCATTTGGGGGGAACTGGCTGTATATGGGGACAAACTGGCTGTATATGGGGACACACTGGCTGCATTTGGGGACACACTGGCTGTATATGGGGACATACTGGCTGTATATGGGGGACAAACTGGCTGTATATGGGAACAAACTGGCTGTATATGGGGACAAACTGGCTGTATATGGGGACACACTG
The DNA here is from genome assembly GCA_029206835.1 of Rana muscosa. Classification (NCBI taxonomy): domain Eukaryota; kingdom Metazoa; phylum Chordata; class Amphibia; order Anura; family Ranidae; genus Rana; species Rana muscosa. Next base: position 304,067,712 of record CM055118.1, on the reverse strand, counting down.
GCTGTATATGGGGACACACTGGTTGCATATGGGGACACACTGGCTGTATATGGGGACATACTGGCTGTATATGGGGACACACTGGCTGTATATGGGGACACACTGGCTGCATTTGGGGACAAACTGGCTGCATTTGGGGGGAACTGGCTGCATTTGGGGGGACATTGGCTGTATTTGGGGGCAAACTGACTGTATATGGAAACAAACTGGCTGTATTTGGGGGGAAACTGGCTGCATTTGGGGGGAAACTGGCTGCATTTGGGGGGAAACTGGTGGTGTTTGGGCACAGTGGCTGCGTTTAATGGACACAGTGGCGGCAATTGATGTTTTTTTTTCATTTTGTTTGCGTCCCCCCAAAAATTTTGAGCACCAGCCGCCACTGGATTCAACAAAATACTGACACAAGGTGGGGTGATCCTTTTTCCAACTCAGTGATTCTGTTTTTCATTTTTTTTACATTTTTTCTGACATGTTTGTGTTATATCTCTCACTAGGATATTATAAGTTGCACTAAGTAAATACAGCTGGATAAAACAAAAACAGTGTATGTCTTCATTTTAGGCTGCAAAGCAACAAAATGTGATTATTTAAAAGAGAGGTGATTCTTTTCCTTTTTTTTTTTTAATTCTTTATTTTCATAAAACAGGGTATACAAGTATATCGTTGCCATTTAGAGAGAGCATATAAGGAAAACCTTATTAAACCATTATTTTTATTTTTATTTCCTTTTCCTTTCCCTTCCCTTTTCCCATCTTCATTATTTTACTATCTTCTTCTGGCCTTTTCTTACTCTAAGGCCTCGTACACACGGCCGAGATTCTCGTTGAAAAAAACATGTAGTTTTTTTCGACGAGATTCTTGGACAAGAAACTTGTCCCGGCCGAGTGTACACACGCTCGTTTCAAAGAACCCGCGGTTCTTTGAAAGGAGCGTACGCGGTGACGTCATCGACTACGTCGAGCATGCGCTCGTCACATTCGATGCCGTCGCCGCCATCTTGGTATACCCTACGTATGCCTAGGAAGCTACCGCGCATGCGTCGAATTCATTTCGAACATGCGCGGGCTTCCGGGAGGACAGGTAAGTGTACACACACTCACTTTTCTCGTCGAGAAACATGCCGACGAGAATCTCGACGAGAAAATAGAGAGCAGGTTCTCTATTTTCTCGTCGAGGTTTCTTGTCGGTTTTCTCGACGAGAAACCCGATAGCAGCGTACACCGAACCGATTTACTCGGCAAGACCTCTCTGCCAGCAAGTTTCTTGCTGGTTCTTGCCGAGAAAATCGGTCGTGTGTACGAGGCCTTACTCCTCTTCTTTTTTTCCTTTTCTCTCCCTCATCATCTACTACTTCCCTTATCCCTGTTGCCCTTTCCTTTTCCCCCTATCCTCCCCCCATCCCCTTCCCTTGACCAAAAATTCCTCCCCTCTTTACCCCTGCTTTAACCAAACATCAGGACCTAATTAAAAAAAAAGAAAAAAAAAAAAAGGGATTTTAAAAACTTATCTCTTCTTTTCTGTCCTTTCCTCTTCTCTATTCTGAGCTTGTATCCTCTCATAGAGCCCATTCTTCCTCTTTTTACCTGTCAGACTATTTTTTATTCTCCTTTATTCTCTACTTTACTCTCCTAATAACTTCTTCCCTTCTTCTGTTTTTACAAATTGCTCCCATGGTGCCCATATTTCTTGTGTTTGTTTTTTTCCCTCTAACGTTATAGGTAGTATTTTCTCCATTATTCCCACCCTTCTGACTTTATTTAACCACATTGATATCGTAGGGGAAATAGGGTCTTTCCATTTCATCGCGATACAGCTTTTTGCCGCATTTTTAAGGTGGCACAGGACTGAAGCAGATTCTTTTCCATACCCACTGTATACACTGATAATGATCACACCACATATTTTAATGATACCGAGAATATATCCACCGATAAGGATCACACTGCACCGTATAATATGTAATAAATGATGGTGGGTATCCACTGATTTCGCAATGTGATGTGTGTTGATATTAACTGGTGCCCTTTGATCTCAGTGTTGGATCTCCTGTCATTTACACTTGCTCTTTCTATTTCACGGTTTTTCTAAACTCCCCAAACCGGATTCTCCAGGATATGGAAGCCAGGCCAGACCCGCTCTTTGGGTTAACCCCCTCCTGCCTCCACTTCTATTTCCTAATTTGAAAAGCGTTCCGCATGTCTTTGGACTTTTAGTACAGTTATCCTTCCTCCAGCATCCGGCACTTGCTTGTCAATGCTCCTCATAGATCTTCACTCTGGGGCCCCTTGGGCAAGGCCTTCACAAAAAGACCCCCAGTTGAGCAGCACATGTGCAGGAGAATCCCAATTCAGTTAGAAGATCCGTAAACCAGGGATGGACAGATTGGTGTTGGTTTTGGGTAGGAAAGGGACTTAGTTTATAACTACTTTCTTTTTTCATACATTTTTTTTTTTTTTTAATAAAGAGAAAAACGATTGTTAACCAACCAAAGAAAAGTTCAAATACCAATTCACCGTCATCAATATGTCCTATAACAATAACAGAATGTTTTCTATTTTGCCCGAGCCGACTTTCCAAGGTTTAGTCAAGGGTGCATTCATTGCTTTCATTTAATGAATGATATGACTGCTTTTCATGTTACCTTCAAAATGAGACTCTCTTTGATGTACAAAGTGCATGTCAAGGCAAAATATAGAGCATAGAGCAAGGAAGAGTGCCTTAAAGTGACACTAAAGGTTAGTTTGATTTTTTCTAAAATAACAAACATGTCATACTTACCTCCACTGTGCAGCTGTGTGGCCCCGAACGCCGTTATCTGGGGTCCCCCGGCGGCTCTCTCGGCTCCTCTCTGGGAAGTGCTCTCCCGGGGGGTTACCTTGCGGGCGCATTAAGGATGCATTAAGGTGAAAAAACAGGAGGGTTTACAACCCCTTCAAAGGGTTGGATCACCTTTACAAAAAAAAAATGCAGATTTGAATAAAGTTAACCACTTCAGCCCCAGAAGAATTTACCCCCTTCCTGACCACAGCATTTTTTTGCTATTCGGCACTGCGTCGCTTTAGCTGACAATTGCGCGGTCGTGGGACATTGTACCCAAACAAAATTTAGTTCGTTTTTTTCCCACAAATAGAGCTTCCTTTTGGTGGTATTTGATCGCGGTTTTTACTTTTTGCGCTATAAACAAAAAAGGAGCGACAGTTTTGAAGAAAAAGCAATATTTTTTACTTTTTGCTATAATAAATATCCCCAAAAAATATATAATTTTTTTTTTCCTCAGTTTAAGCCGATATGTATTCTTCTACATATTTTTGGTAAAAAAAATCACAATAAGCGTATATTGATTGGTTTGCACAAAAGTTATAGCGTCTACAAAATAGGGGATAGATTTATGCCATTTTTATAAAAAAAAATTATTTTACTAGTAATGGCTAGGGATGAGCTTCGTGTTCGAGTCGAACATACGTTCGACTCGAACATCGGCTGTTCGATCGTTCGACGAAGATCGAACGATTTGGGCCGTTCGCGCCAAATTCGAGTGACGCGAACGGCCCACAATGCACTACGCCATCGCAGTGTCATCCAGGCGCTGTGATTGGCCAAGCATGCACTGTGACCCCGCATGCTTGGCCAATCACAGCGCCGGCAGCGAGGAGAGCAATGATTGGCCACAGGCAGGATGCCTGTGGCCAATTATTGCTGAGGGTGTTTAGTACACGCCCCACACTATAAAAGGCCGCCAGCACGGCGGCCTAGTGTAGTGTGTTCCGGAGCAGGGAAACACAAGCATAGGCAGGGACAGTGACATTTATTTCTTTCTTGCTTAACCTGGATTCCTTTAGTTTAGGGAAAGAGAAGGATAGGTAGGGAGAGTGTCAGTGTGTTTTACTGTGCGAGTCCTTGTTTCTAGGGAGAGGGAAGGACAGTGAGGGGATTTCTCCTTGTGCTATAGTGTGCTTTAAAAAAACATTTTTTCTAGGGACAGAAAACTCTAGGTAGGGAGAGTGTCAGTTTCTTTCACTGTGCCAGTCCTTGTTTCTAGGGACAAAGAAGGAAAGTGAGGGGAATTCTCCTTGTGCTATAGTGTGCTTTAAAAAAACATTTTTTCTAGGGACAGAAAACTCTAGGTAGGGAGAGTGTCAGTTTCTTTCACTGTGCCAGTCCTTGTTTCTAGGGACAAAGAAGGAAAGTGAGGGGAATTCTCCTTGTGCTATAGTGTGCTTTAAAAAAACATTTTCTTTCTCGTACATCACGGGACACAGAGCGACATAGTCATTACTAATGGGTTATATAGTTACCGTCAGGTGCTGGCACTGGCAACTTCCAAAACCGGAAGTACCCTCCCCTATATAAGCCCCTCCCATCCGGGAGCACCTCAGTTTTTTGCCAGTGTCTAAGGTGTTGGCCAAGAAGAAACATGTGTTTTTCACTGAGCTTGCGTACAGGTTCTTTTGGGCCTCAGTAAGCTATTCCGGATCCGACCAAAAAAGCTTCATAGCTAAACGGTCGGTACCCGGGCCTTGCAGAGAAGAGCAAGGTTCTGCCTGTAATGCTTCTCTTAGGAGAGCTGGACCCTGGGATCCAGAGCTCTGGTCATACCCACGACCAAGATGTTTTCTGTGCAGGGTGCTATACAGGTCCAGGGGAGTGGAATCCTTGGGAACCCGGTCCCTGAAGGTTTGATTACAATGCCTGCCGTGATAGGTGAAGTTTGGGCTTTTGTGGACCAAACAAAGTCCTGCGGCGGGGAACAGGTAAGTGGGGGCCCCCAGGAACTTGGTTCTATTGGGGGACCCCCAAGCCTAATTTGTCTTTCTGTCTGTTACCTAACGGTATTCCCGCTAATATCTGTGCATGCCTGTAACTACTAAAAAAAAAAAAAAAAATGTAATAATTTTTAATGGTGGTCAAGAAAAAAAAAAAAAAAAAAGAATGTTTTTTTATATATGTTTAGTATATTAAACTGCGGTACCTGTGTTTGTCCACTAGAGGCCGCTGTGGAATGTTTTTCTTGTCATATGGACTAGTTTCTTCTCAGAGAGCAAAGTCCAGGCAGCTGGTGAGTTCTCCTACAGGAAACTGTTTCCTCTGCCATGTTGCAGTGTTCGTCTATCCCCCGGCCTGCGGCAAAGGGGGCCCTGGCTCCTGTCCCTGGTTTCCATGTTTGAAAATTAGCGCCGAGGCGCACGTGGCCGCGCGCGTGCGCGTGCACGCGCCTCTATATATAGAGGTGGCCGGAAAAAGGGGCGGGGCCTGGGGGATGACGCTCTGTGCGCGCCGCAGCGCTTCTGCGCATGTGCGGGCGTCCCAGCAGGTTTTTAAAAAGCCACATTATTGCAGTAAGCTGGCTATGAAGTACAGAGACAGAGCTGGCAACATTTAAAGGCATACAGCAAGCGGTTGATACAGGCATCCCCTAGAAAGGCACATTAGTAGACACCAACTGTGATATAGCAGCAATTGTGCTAGACTATTCTCAGTAAAAGTGGTGTATTACGGCTGGAATACCTCAGCTTTAGGCTTAGGAATATGCCGTCCAGTAGCTCCGGAACTGAATCTTCCAGGAAGCGAAGGGGGTCTCATCGGGCTCTGAGGATCTTGGGCATACTCCTGCTGCACCAGTCTCCCCTGAAGTTCAGAGGTAAGTGACCGTAGAGACCCCGCAGGGGTACTTGGTACTGTGGCTGTCCTCAGTCACCTGCTCCTGTGTATGTAACAGAGGAGGTTTTTTCCTCAGCTCTGGGAGGATTAGAGAGAGATTGTCAAAATTTATCGCTGCCTCCCTGTCAGGGAAAGCACGCCCGATCTCCGTCTCCTCCTTCAGAGTGCCTGTTAGCAGAGCAACAGTCCCATACAGGGATCGACCTGCCTGAAGGGGATCAGGATAAGGTTGATTCTGTTATAGAGGAATCAACAGTGGGGGAACCTTTTCTCAGCATCTCAAGCTGAAAGATTATGGGTTCAGTCTCTGACTAACATGGTCCGATCAGCATTTAAAAATGCACCTTGCGGAACCATCAACCACTACTGTATCCTCGTTGGGGTCGCTAGAAGCCCCCAGACTGTTTGTTCTTTTCCACTTCACCCTTTACTGAAAGGGCTCATTTACCAGGATTGGGAACGTCCTGAGAAAATATTTATTCCCCCAAGAGATTTCCGGTGGTCTATCCCATGGAGGATAAGTTCATCAAAAAAAAAAAAAAAAAATGGAAGGTCCCTACAGTGGACGCAGCCATCTCTTGTATGTATAAATCACTGACATGTCCAGTGGATAATGTCCAAATGTTCAAGAACCCAATAGATAAAAGATTGGAGTCCTTATGAAAATCTGCTTGGTGATACAACCAGCAGTAGCAGCTATTGGGGTCTGCTAAGCAGTGAAGGATCAGTTGAAACAGGTCTTGAGGGACTTGACAGATCAGCAGGCTTTGCCCTAGCTGATCTACCTAGAGCCTTAGGCTTTGCGGTTGACGCCATAGAGGATTCAGTCCATCAGGCCTCCCGCCTTACGCTGTCTATAGTACATATGCGTAGGCTCCTATGGCTCAGAAACTGGTCTGCTGAAGCTCCCTGTAAAGAATGGCTGGTTAGCGTCCCATTTCATGGTGAACGCTTATTCAGGGAAAACCTGGACAAATATATCCAGAAAATTTCCAGCGGTAAAAATACGCTCTTGCCGGTTAAAAGCAGAGTTAGAGGTCCCTCTTTAAGAGGCCTGCTTCTCCAGTCCCTGGGGCATCGGCTGTGTAACAGTTCCGACGGCCTCCTCGGTCAAATCCCGGGGGTAAAAAACAGGGACAGTAGCAGGGTAATGAGAAACCCTGGGTCAGGGGAGGTACAAAACCTCCCCCAAAGTTAAATTCATTGAAGCCCCCACTCAGTCGGGTGGGGGGAGGACTCCAGTTGTTCGCAAAGAGACCTGGCGGGACACGATCAAGACAGATAGGTGCTCTCCGCAGTAGGTTTGGGATACAGTTTGGAGTTAAAAGACTCTCCTCCTTCCCATTTTGAGGTCAAACGTGCCAAGGGATCCCCGGAAGAGAGAGTCCCTCCTGTTGGCACTAGAACAACTATTGCTCCAAGGAGTAATTATGGAGGTTCCCCTGGAAGAATTAGGGTTCGGGTTTTACTCAAACCTCTTTACAGTCCCGAAGCAAACGCGGACGGGAGGCCCATATTAATTCTAAAAGGGCTATACAAATTCCTGTATATCAGGACTTTCCGATGGAGTCGATCCGATCGGTGGCCACTGCCCTACAAGGGGAGGATTGGTTAGCCACGATCGACATCAAAGATGCTTATTTGCACATTCCCATCTTTCCAGTCCACCAAAAATTTCTACGCTCTGCAGTAGAAGGGCGCCATTTTCAGTTCAGAGCCTTACCCTTCGGTTTGGCCACAGCACCAAGAGTGTTCACAAAAATTCTGGCCCTTTATTGGCCAATCTAAGAACACAAGGTGTAATGATAATGGCATATCTGGATGACTTGTTGCTGATAGACCACTCAGTGAAAAAACTAGACGTGGTCGTTCACAAGACGATCAAGTATCTGGAATCTCACGGTTGGATTATCAACCGAGACAAGTCAGCCCTAAAAACCAGTCAAAAGTCTGGAATACTTGGGGCTAAGGTTGGATTCAGGCCAGAGAAAAATATTCTTGCCTCGAGGAAAGGTGTTGTCTTTGAAAGATTTGATCCACTTAGTGGGTACAAAAAAGACAGCCGTCCATACGCCTGTATATGAGGCTGCTGGGAAAAATGGTGGCATCATTCGAAGCAGTACCCTACGGTCAATTCCATTCAAGGAATTTGCAAGGGGCCATACTGTCAGCCTGGAACAAAAAAGTTCAGGCCCTAGACTTACAATGTCCTTGTCCCCTTCCGTTCGCAAGAGCCTCCGTTGGTGGTGGGTTCCCCAGAATCTGGAAAAAAGGAAATCCTTCAGTCCGATTTCTTGGAAGGTGGTCACTACAGATGCCAGCCTTATAGGCTGGGGAGCAGTACTGGAGCAATAGTCTCTCCAGGGCAGATGGTCGGATGCAGAAAAGGCCCTGCCCATCAATCTCTTAGAGATACGAGCAGCCCGGTATACCCTAGTAGCATGGACATCCAAACTCCAAGGGTCCCCTGTCAGAATTCAATCAGACAATGCCACAGCAGTGGCATATATCAATCATCAGGGGGGCACCAGGAGTCGTGCAGCCCAGAGGGAAGTAAATTACATCCTGAAATGGGCAGGAAAAATATGTCCCAGCCATATCTGCGGTATTCATTCCAGGAGTGGAGAATTGGAAGGCGGACTTTCTAAGTCGCCAGCAATTAGGCCCAGAGGAAGGGTCCCTTCACCCCGAGGTTTTCTGGACAATATGTCAGCGGTGGGGAACATCGGATGTAGATCTTCTAGCATCCAGATTCAACGCAAAGGGGGATAGGTTTGTCTCTCGGACAAGGGATCCCCTAGCTTGCGGCTCGGATGCCCTAGTGTTCCCTGGGGATCAGTTCAAGCTGATATATGCATTCACACCGCCACAATGGTTACCTCGATTACTCCGCAGAATCAGGGTAGAAAAGAAACCAGTGATTCCAGTGGCTCCAGCGTGGCCCCGAAGAGCGTGGTACGCGGAGATTGTAAAATTTCAGTGGGGAATCCTTGGACTCTCCCACGTCGTCCGGCTTTCGCAAGGACCGATATACCACCCTTCCTTACCAGCCCTAGGTTTGACGGCCTGGCTATTGAAGCCCACATTCTAAAAAAGAGAGGGCTCTCTAATGCTGTGGTATCTACCATGATCAATGCCAGGAAGCCGGTATCCAGGCAGATCTACTATAGAATCTGGAAGGCGTACATCGCGTGGTGTGAGGCCAAGAAATGGCATCCACATAAGTACGTAATAGGTAGGATTCTGGACTTCCTACAGTGGGCTGTAGATAGGAAGCTTGCCTTGAGTACTATCAAGGGTCAGATTTCGGCCTTGTCAATATTTTTTCAAAGGCCCTTGGCTTCGCATTCACTAGTCAAAGCCTTTATACAAGGAGTGATGCGTATTAGGCCTCCGGTTAATATTCCCATATGTTCATGGGATCTAAACTTGGTTCTGTCGGTTCTACAGAAACAACCATTTGAACCATTACAGCATATTTCCTTGGTGCTTCTCACCAGGAAATTGATTTTTCTAGTAGCCATTTGTTCGGCTAAAAGAGTATCGGAATTAGCAGCTATGTCCTGTAAGGAGCCATATCTGGTTATCCATAAGGACAGAGTAGTGTTACGTCCTCATCCAGCCTTTCTTCCTAAGGTGGTATCGAGGTTTCATTTGAACCAAGATGTGGTTCTTCCTTCTTTTTTCCCCAAACCTACTTCGGTAGAGGAAAAGTTATTGCATTCTTTGGATGTAGTAAGAGCAGTTAAAGCTTATCTAAAAGCCACTGCTCAGATTCGCAGAACGGATACTTTGTTTATTCTGCCGGAAGGCCCCAGAAAGGGTCAGGCAGCGTCAAAGTCTACTTTAGCCAAGTGGATTCGACAGGTCATTATGCAAGCTTATGGCTTGAGAAGGAGACCGCCTCCGTTCAAAGTTAGAGCGCACTCCACGAGAGCAGTTGGAACTTCATGGGCAGTGCATCACCAGGCCTCCCTGGCTCAAATCTGTAAGGCCGCAACATGGTCTTCGGTACACACGTTTACTAGGTCCTACCAGGTGGACGTTAGAAGTCAGGAGGATGTCGCCTTTGGGCGCAGTGTGTTGCAGGCCGCAAAAGATCCTCATGTCTGATAGCGCTCAGCTTATATATGGTGTATCCCCCCCCTCATTTGGCATTGCTTTAGGACATCCCATTAGTAATGACTATGTCGCTCTGTGTCCCGTGATGTACGAGAAAGAAAATAGGATTTTTATAACAGCTTACCTGTAAAATCCTTTTCTTGGAGTACATCACGGGACACAGAGCTCCCGCCCCTCTTTGGGGACACTTATTGCTTTGCTACAAAACTGAGGTGCTCCCGGATGGGAGGGGCTTATATAGGGGAGGGTACTTCCGGTTTTGGAAGTTGCCAGTGCCAGCACCTGACGGTAACTATATAACCCATTAGTAATGACTATGTCGCTCTGTGTCCCGTGATGTACTCCAAGAAAAGGATTTTACAGGTAAGCTGTTATAAAAATCCTATTTTTTCTAGGGACAGAAAACTCTAGGTAGGGAGAGTGTCAGTTTCTTTCACTGTGCCAGTCCTTGTTTCTAGGGACAAAGAAGGAAAGTGAGGGGAATTCTCCATGTGCTATAGTGTGCTTTAAAAAAACATTTTTTCTAGGGACAGAAAACTCTAGGTAGGGAGAGTGTCAGTTTCTTTCACTGTGCCAGTCCTTGTTTCTAGGGACAAAGAAGGAAAGTGAGGGGAATTCTCCTTGTGCTATAGTGTGCTTTAAAAAAACATTTTTTCTAGGGACAGAAAACTCTAGGTAGGGAGAGTGTCAGTTTCTTTCACTGTGCCAGTCCTTGTTTCTAGGGACAAAGAAGGAAAGTGAGGGGAATTCTCCTTGTGCTATAGTGTGCTTTAAAAAAACATTTTTTCTAGGGACAGAAAACTCTAGGTAGGGAGAGTGTCAGTTTCTTTCACTGTGCCAGTCCTTGTTTCTAGGGACAAAGAAGGAAAGTGAGGGGAATTCTCCTTGTGCTATAGTGTGCTTTAAAAAAACATTTTTTCTAGGGACAGAAAACTCTAGGTAGGGAGAGTGTCAGTTTCTTTCACTGTGCCAGTCCTTGTTTCTAGGGACAAAGAAGGAAAGTGAGGGGAATTCTCCTTGTGCTATAGTGTGCTTTAAAAAAACATTTTTTCTAGGGACAGAAAACTCTAGGTAGGGAGAGTGTCAGTTTCTTTCACTGTGCCAGTCCTTGTTTCTAGGGACAAAGAAGGAAAGTGAGGGGAATTCTCCCTGTGCTATAGTGTGCTTTAAAAAAAAAATTTTTCTAGGGACAGAAAACTCTAGGTAGGGAGAGTGTCAGTTTCTTTCACTGTGCCAGTCCTTGTTTCTAGGGACAAAGAAGGAAAGTGAGGGGAATTCTCCTTGTGCTATAGTGTGCTTTAAAAAAACATTTTTTTCTAGGGACAGAAAACTCTAGGTAGGGAGAGTGTCAGTTTCTTTCACTGTGCCAGTCCTTGTTTCTAGGGACAAAGAAGGAAAGTGAGGGGAATTCTCCTTGTACTATAGTGTGCTTTAAAAAAAACTTTTTTTTCTAGGGACAGAAAACTCTAGGTAGGGAGAGTGTCAGTTTCTTTCACTGTGCCAGTCCTTGTTTCTAGGGACAAAGAAGGAAAGTGAGGGGAATTCTCCTTGTGCTATAGTGTGCTTTAAAAAAACATTTTTTCTAGGGACAGAAAACTCTAGGTAGGGAGAGTGTCAGTTTCTTTCACTGTGCCAGTCCTTGTTTCTAGGGACAAAGAAGGAAAGTGAGGGGAATTCTCCTTGTGCTATAGTGTGCTTTAAAAAAACATTTTTTCTAGGGACAGAAAACTCTAGGTAGGGAGAGTGTCCGTTTCTTTCACTGTGCCAGTCCTTGTTTCTAGGGACAAAGAAGGAAAGTGAGGGGAATTCTCCTTGTGCTATAGTGTGCTTTAAAAAAACATTTTTTTCTAGGGACAGAAAACTCTAGGTAGGGAGAGTGTCAGTTTCTTTCACTGTGCCAGTCCTTGTTTCTAGGGACAAAGAAGGAAAGTGAGGGGAATTCTCCTTGTGCTATAGTGTGCTTTAAAAAAACATTTTTTCTAGGGACAGAAAACTCTAGGTAGGGAGAGTGTCAGTTTCTTTCACTGTGCCAGTTCTTGTTTCTAGGGACAAAGAAGGAAAGTGAGGGGAATTCTCCTTGTGCTATAGTGTGCTAAAGCATTCCTCATCAACCATCTTTGAAATCCTTGTTTTTTGGACAGTCAGGGAAATTGTCGTTGTGCTATTCTGTGCAAAAGCAATAATCCTCAACCATATTTAGAAATCCTTAAGTAAAGGGACAGAGAAGGACACCTGAAGGTAGCCCTTATTGCTTTTTTCCCATCTCCCTGCAGGCCATCTATTAGAATGTCTGGAAGGCAAACAAGGAGAGGCAGACAGTCAGGAGGCAATAAAAGAGGGCAAGCAGGCTCTGTGTCTGGGGGCAACAGTGCTGGTCGTGGACGCGGTGCATTGTCATCAGTACATGGCCATGGGACACGCTTGTCCTTCTTTTCGGCAGCTGGACATGTTGAGCCACATCATGCCGAAGACTTGGTAGAGTGGATGACCAAGCCCTCCTCCTCCTCCTCATCCTCTCTCACCCAGGCTCAGGGTACTGGCAAAGCAGCTGCCAAAGCGTCCTCTTCCCTGGTATCAATGTCAGACTCATCATCAGTCACTCCTTCCCTAGACCCACCATGTCCTCCTCCTGAGGAGTCCCCCGAACTGTTTGAGCACAGTGTTGGGTACATGCTCCAGGAGGATGCCCAGCGTTTCGAAGGGTCTGATGATGAAACCCAGCTACAGGAAGGCAGTAGCGTGAGAGCAGACAGAGGGGATGCTCAAGAAGGACACCAATCTGGCAGTCATGTTCCAGCAGCTGCAGCATACTGCCAGATTGGCTCCAGTGATGAGGAGGGAGGGGATGATGAGGTCACTGACTCCACGTGGGTGCCTAATAGGAGAGAGGAGGAGGAGGAGGATGAGGAGGAGGCACATCTCCAACGAGGCAGGATGCCCTTTGGTGGCCAGCGTAAGGGCAGTACACCGACGGAATCACACCGCAGAGCTCCGCCTGTGCAGGGCGCAGCCTCTGCCCGTCATTCAAAAAGTTCCTTGGTGTGGGCCTTTTTTGAGGCTAGTGCATCAGATCGCACAGCTGCTGTTTGCAACATATGTCTCAAGCGTATATCGCGTGGCCAAAACATCAGCCGCTTGGGTACCACATGCCTGACCAGACATATGTTGACCTGCCATGCAGCTCGTTGGCAAGCCTACCTCAAAGACCCACACCAAAGAACAAAGCGGACCTCTCCTTGCACCGCATCAGCTGGGATCTCCAACCCCACTATAACTTCAGTCCTCTCTGAAACATGCACTGAGAGGAATGAAGGTGTAGAATTAGGTGTGTCACAGCCAAGTACTTGCGGCCACTCTGCTAGCAGTACACCGACGTCCGATTCTAGCAGGCAAATTTCCCTGCCCCAGCTGCTGGACCGTCGAAAGAAGTTCACTCCCAGCCATCCACATGCCCAGCGGTTGAATGCTAGCTTGGCTAAATTGCTAGCGCTTCAACTGCTGCCTTTTCAGTTGGTAGACTCGGCCCCCTTCCGTGAGTTTGTGCAATGTGCGGTTCCTCAGTGGCAGGTTCCCAAACGCCACTTTTTCTCACGGAAGGCTATTCCGGCTCTCTACCGGCATGTGGAAGGCAATGTCTTGGCCTCGCTGGACAGGGCGGTCAGCGGTAAGGTGCATATTACCGCTGACTCATGGTCCAGCAGGCATGGACAGGGACGTTACCTTTCTTTCACGGCCCATTGGGTCACTCTTTTGGCAGCTGGGAAGGATGCAGGACAAGGTGCAGTAGTGTTGGAGGTTGTTCCACCGCCACGCCTCCAAAATGCTACTACTGGTTGTGACACACCTCTCTCCTCCACCCCCTCCTCTTCTTCTTCCTCCATGGCCTCTTCCTGTGGTTTGTCCTATGAACCAGCGGTGCTCCGTAGCCGTTCACGGGGCTACGCAAGTACGCAGGCAAAAAGATGCCATGCCGTGCTTGCGCTGGTGTGTTTGGGGGACAGAAGCCACACTGGGGCAGAGGTCCTGTCTGCTCTGCAGGGCCAGGCCGAGAGGTGGTTGACGCCACGCCAGCTTAAGCCAGGAATGGTGGTTTGCGACAATGGCACCAACCTCCTCTCCGCCCTCCGACAGGGACAACTGACCCATGTGCCCTGTGTGGCTCACGTCCTTAACCTGGTGGTGCAGCGGTTCTTGGGCAGGTACCCGGGCTTACAGGATGTCCTGAGGCAGGCCAGGAAAGTCTGTGTACATTTCCGCAGATCTTATAATGCCAGTGCTCGCCTGGCTGAGCTGCAAAAGGAGTTGAACCTGCCCAAGAACCGCCTTATATGTGACATGCCCACCAGGTGGAACTCAACGTTGGCCATGCTGCAGCGGCTGCACACGCAGCAGAGGGCCATCAATGAGTACCTGTGCGACTACGGCACCAGGACAGGGTCAGGGGAGCTTGGTTTTTTTTCTCCACGCCAGTGGGGCATGATCAGGGATGCATGCACTGTCCTGGCACCATTTGAGGAGGCCACGAGGATGGTGAGCAGTGACAGTGCATGCATCAGTGACACTGTACCTCTTGTCCACCTGTTGGAGCACACGCTGCGTGGAATAATGGACAGGGCACTTGAGGCAGAACAGAGGCAGGAAGAGGAGGACTTCCTTGCCTCTCAAGGCCCCCTTTACCCAGACAGTGTTCCTTCTGTCCCACCCATCGCACAGGAAGAGGAAGAGGAGGAGGAGGAGGAGGAGGATTGTGTCAGCATGGAGGTGGAGGCTGACACTCAGCATCATCAGCAGCAGTCTTTTAGGGATGATTTACAGTCCCAAGAAACCAGTGGACTTGTACGTGGCTGGGAGGAGGTGGCTGCGGATCATGTCGTCCTTAGTGACCCAGAGGACTCCGGAGCGAATGCCTCAGCAAACCTACGCTGCATGGCCTCCCTGATCCTGCAAAGTCTGCGGAAGGATCCTCGTATTCTTCGGATCAAGGAGAGGGACCATTACTGGCTGGCCACTCTCCTTGATCCACGGTACAAGGGTAAGGTTGCGGACCTTATGTTACCTTCGCAGAGGGAGCAGAGGATGAGACAACTCCGGGAGGCCTTGCAGAAAGGTCTGTGCAACGCGTTCCCAGAGACTGGGAGGTTACAAACTCCTGGTCCTGGACAACGAGTTGCTGAGGCTTCGGCCAGTCAAAGAAGGAGCGGTGGGGAAGGTGGCCGTCTGACCGATGTGTTCAGACAATTCTTTAGTCCGCAGCCCCAAAGTATGATCGGTTCCAGCAACCATCGCCAGCGTCTGATAAACATGGTGCAGGAATATCTAGGGGCAAGGTCAGACTTGGACACCTTCCCCACCGAAAATCCTCTGGCTTACTGGGTCTTGAGGATGGATCACTGGCCAGAGCTTGCACAGTATGCAATTGAGCTACTGGCCTGTCCTGCATCCAGCGTTCTTTCGGAACGCACATTCAGTGCTGCTGGAGGATTTGTCACGGATCACAGGGTGCGCCTGTCCACCGACTCGGTTGATCGACTGACTTTCATCAAGATGAACCAGTCTTGGATCACCACCAGCTACCACACACCTGATGCTGATATAACAGACTAATTGATTTTAACATGTCACATCCCTTCAAGACTGATGCTGATGCTGAGTGCCTGTGCTGTTATGTTGACTGGCTATCCTCCTCCTCCGAGTCCTCAATGATACGATTGATGATGATAGCTTGGAAGATCATTTTTGTTTATGGGTGCCGCCACCAGTGGCTAAGGCCCAATTTTTCAGCCCCTGTTTTACAGGGGCGTGTAATTACAATTTTTTTAGCAATAATTTGCCATAGGGCTCATTGCTGTGCTCCAAGTACAGTATCTGTGAGGGGTTGGAGTGTTGTGGCACCAGTGCCTAAGGCCCAATTTTTCAGCCCCTGTTTAACAGGGGCGTGTCATTACAATTTTTGAAGCAATACTTTGCAACAGGGCTCATTGCTGTGCTCCAAGTACAGTATCTGTGAGGGGTTGTAGTGTTGTGCCACCAGTGCCTAAGGCCCAATTTTTCAGCCCCTGTTCAACAGGGGCATGCAATTACAATTCTTGATCTAATAATTCACAGCAGGGCCCATTGCTGCACCCACCAAGAGTAACTCTGAGGGCTTACAGTGTTGTGGCAACGCCACCACCACCACCACCACCACCACGAAAGGCCCAATTTTTCAGCCCCTGTTCAAAAGGGGCATGTAATTACAATTCTTGATCTAATAATTCACAGCAGGGCCCATTCCTGCACCCACCAAGAGTAACTCTGAGGGCTTACAGTGTTGTGGCAACACCACCACCACCACCACCACCACGAAAGGCCCAATTTTTCAGCCCCTGTTCAACAGGGGCATGCAATTACAATTCTTGATCTAATAATTCACAGCAGGGCCCATTGCTGCACCCACCAAGAGTAACTGTCAGGGCTTACAGTGTTGTGGCACCAGCACCACCATCAAAGGCCCAATTTTTACTACCACTGTTCAACAATTATATGTAATTAAAATTCCTGATATAATAGTTGACAGCAGGGCGTTCCAGCACCAACCAAGAGTAACTGTGAGTGCTTACAGTGTTGTGCCAACACCAACAACTAAGGGGCCTATTTCTGCAGAGTATATACGGCAGGTCCCTACTTTCAAACATCCAACTTACAAACGACTCCTACTTGCAAACGCAAGAAGACAACAGGAAGTGAGAGGAAATCTACCACTAGGAAGGAAAATTCTCTCCTGTAAGAATAAATATGGGAGAAAGGTGTCTCCTCTGTACTGATGCTTTATCAGCAATCCTTGTTTCAAGAAAAACACCACATTTCAAAAACAGTTGTCATTGGGACGGAAAGTGAGGTGAAATGTTCTGAACAGGGGCACAGACAGCAAAACAAATGTTACAGGGGTGATAACCCTTACCTATGTTTTCCAAAAAGTTTAAAAATAGATTTTTGGGCTGGAGCTACACTTCAACAATGTACCTGTTCAAAATTACAAACAGATTCTACATAAGAACAAACCTACAGTCCCTGTCTTGTATGCACCGCCTGTATACGGCTGTTCAGAGTATATAGGGCCTTTTTTATTTTATGTGCGGGGTTCCCCTTAATATCCATACAAGACCCAAAGGGGCTGGTAATGGGCTGGGGTAGGGGGGGGGGGGTCATGGGGTAGCTATGCCATTTTTCTTAAAGATTTTCATCCATATTACCGGGAGCAGACATTACATTAAAGCCGCAAGCAGTTTTAAATGGCTTTTTTTTCCTTTAGAAGTGTCATTTTGTGCAGGGACAGTTCTAAACACGGGAAACACGTGGCACTTCACAGGCATACTTTAGACACCCCCCAGGTACGATATTTAAAGGAATATTTGACTTTTTTTTTTTCACTTTATGCATCATTAAAATGACTGCTCCCGAAAAACGACCGTTTTTAAAACTTCTTTTTGCATTGATACATGTCCCCTGGTGCAGAACCCGGGTTCCCAAACCCTTTTTAGGACAATAACATGCATAATAGTTGTTATAATTAGCACTTTAGAATTCGAACGTTCGCATCCATTGTATTTAATAGGGTTCTAATGTTCGTACAAACTTTCGGTCCGTTCGCGGGTTCTGGTGCGAACCGAACCCGGGGGTGTTCGGCTCATCACTAGTAATGGCGGCGATTTGCAATTTTTATCGGGACTGCGACATTATGCCGGACACATCTGACACTTTTGACACTATTTTGGGACCATTGTCATTTATACAGCGATCAGTGCTATAAAAATGCACTGATTACTGTGTAAATGACACTGGCATGGAAGGGGTTAAATCCTAGGGGCGATCAAGGGGTTACGTGTGTCCTAGGGAGTGATTCTAACTGTGGGGCTACCAGTGACATGACAGCGATCACTGCTCCCGATAACAGGAAGCAGTAGATCTCTGTCCTGTCACTAGGCAGAACAGGGAAATGCCTTATTTATGTAGCGCCCTTCCCAAAAGGTTGGGACGCTATTTAAAATATAGAGGGATGTCTGAGCCAGTAGTTGGGCTCAGACGGGTGAATTACATTGAAATTTACCTCTGTTCTAGCTGTGGTTTGCCCGATAGCATTTTCCCTTATTGCCTGTAGGTGGTGTTACCACCTCAGGCATCTGTTGGAACATGGGCAAACCATGGTGCATTGAGTGACCCTTCTCGGCAGCGGTGCAGTGGGAGTGGTCAACCTGCTGTGCCTGCTGGGAGGAGATACTTAGGGGCAGACGCCATTGATTGGGGTCCGTCTTCGCCCCGCAGCCCTCCGGGCGCGAGGTGTTTGTGTGTGGTTCTGGTCTCGGGGCCACGTTGGCCCGAGGCTGCATCGCTATCCAGTAGGCCCAGCTAGTCTGGCTGGGGCCTGCATACTGAGAGGGGATCCCAAGCTGTCCGTCCAAATGGGAGGAAGCTGTCTTGATGAAGGAGACCAGGGGAGGACCTGCCCTGGAGGAGACCGGCAAAGTGCTGCTGTCTCGGGTGAGGCCTGGCAACTTTATTGAGGAGGGATCCACTATACTACAAGCCCTGCAGTTCGCCGGATTGGCTTAAAGGCTCTTTAACTGTAAGGCTGGAAGTTTGGGACGTTGAAATCCTGTGCCAGAGGATTCTCAACTAAAAAAGGTCTGTGGCAGAGACTTTATTCATTCCAGAAGGTCTGTGGCAGAGACCCATTTCATCCTGGGCAGTCTGTGGCAGAGACTGCCCTGTTGCTGATTCGTGTGTCATCCCGGCTGCTAGGCCATGTGAGAGGGGACTATCCGGGTGACCAATATCCACTCTAAACACTGAGAGTGGTAAGTGACTGTGAGCTGATATTTTTGGCTAGTATTGCTGAGTGCCTGAACCTTCCCCTACTCTTCTATACCTTCTACTTTCTCAACGTTTACTGCATAAGAAAATAAAGCCTAACTGTTTGAGGTTTTACATCTGTGTGGACATTGCATTACTACAGACTTTCCTACCAGGACAACGAAGCTGAAGAGGTAACGTGCAAAACCCAAAATTAGCCAGCGGCCCTCTAGGGGTATTGCTACATTTACATAAGCTTCTCCCCGTTCTGCCTCTCCTCACCGCAATCGCGGGCCGCCGGCGAACATCAGGTCCCGCAAGCACACTCTCAAGGCACGCGGCGGCGTGTGCACGCGCTAGGCGGCAAATTCAAAGGGACGTACAGGTACGCCCATTTGCCTGCCCGTGCCATTCTGCCGACGTATATCGGCGTGCAAAGGTCCAGTCCCCCAAATCCATTTTTTTTTTAAAAGCTCCCCCCATAATTGTTACTACTTCTACTGCAACATTAGGATAATGTCAGTAGTGTGGTCCTTTTTGTTTTTAATAAATGATTATACACTAACCAAATCTCAGAAGCAGGCAGGGTCCATGGCTGTTGTGGGCATCCAAAACCTGCTTGTCTTCATTTACGGGATTCCGTGCAGCTGGCTACCCAGCATGCACCTCTCGATCTCGCACATGCACAGTAAGACCACTGCGCAGCTATGTTAATTCTGGACAGGTTGCCATAGCAATAGACACGTGCGGTTCATTTCGTTCCAAATTAAAATTCGGCCAAATTTTCGTTATTCGGAAATTCGGATGTACCTGCATTAGAATAGTACGGAATTTAAACAAATCCCAAATAACAATATTCGAATTCGGACAAAATTCAATTTCGAAACGTTTCCGAATACTTTTCAAATCGTTTTCAAATTCGAAAACTTTTCGAATTAGTATAGGTTTCCAATTTCCAAAGAGAAGAAAATTGAATGGAAAATAAAGGAATAGAATAGAAAAAAAAATCTATTCTTTTCCTTTATTTTCCATTCTTTTTTTAATCTTTTTGGAAATTGGAAAACCATTTGAATTTGAAAACTATTCGAATTCGAAAACTATTCGAAATTGATGCGAAAACTTTTTGAATGTGACATTGATTCGAAAACTTTTCGAATCGATTCGAAAACGAATAAACGAAACAAATCCCGAAAACAAAATAAACGAATGAAACTAATTTATGTATATGTAGCGATACCTCCAACTAAGAAGGCCGCAGATTTAGTTTGGGCCCTGATGGCAGCTCCGCCAACCCCCGGCAATAGGCTCTACCCCCTACTGGCACAGCTAGTATTGACAGTAAATTGTGTATCTTATACTTTATGAATAACTGAGCATTGAGGCAATACTAAATTTAAATAAGTATAAGGTTTTACTAAAGCTCTTGGTAAGAAAGATATAACAGTAATCACAGTTTACAGAATAATCATTGGTAATGCAGAGCCCTGCAACGCTAACACACTAAAGAGCTGACATGCAACAAGTGCGCCACGCGGTCGACCGTTAGTTAAGTGCCCTATGGCGCAGTAACCCAAAACACATTAGAAACCCCACCAGGCCTGGTTCTGAGATCTATAACTTAGTCCTTTTTCTTCACCGGCAGATCTTTAACGGTGGTGCACATTAACAGAGTACAAACTTTGTAATCCAATGGGGTAGGTAAAGATGGGTGGGAAATGGCTATACGAACTGTAAGTTCAGCTATGGTACGGCTCTTCAATAAGGGTATCAGGAACAACTGGTGGGCCACGACAGTCTATAGGCCTATATGTAGTCACAGTATATCATTTGGGCGTATGCCCTCTCACCCGCCTGGACTACGGTCCCAGTCCGGGAAACTTCCACCGACTGTGTCACACACACACTCCGTCTCTCCAGCGATCGGGTCCCCGATCCAACAAGGCTGTAGCTGAGCAAAGTCAGATGCCACCCAGGCTCGCAGAGGGGGGGTGGAAGGCTCTTTGGTGCTGAGCAAGGCCTCAGGCTTCAGGCCTTGCACTCCGACACATCCGCACAGGAGGATCAGTCTGTGTAGTCTCGTGTCCCAAAGAGGCCGAGCCCAGCCTCGCCTCCTCCTTTTATATCCCCTCCCATGAGTCTCTGCGGCGGAACATTGCCGGATGGGGTTCTGGGTAATGTAGTCTCTCTGCATTAAAGGGGAACACCCCGCTACACACTCCCCCCACTTGAACTCTTTGGTCCCCAAAGATAAACCTTAACAAAGACTATGTACAACTCTAGACAATTCTACAAACGATGTTGGCATAGGGAATTCCCACCAAAACTGAGGAGTAGAATTCCCTTGCCCACAGGTCACATTATCATGGGTGGCCTGCCTAGCTGTGCCAGAGAGTGAGCTGGGGTTGCCCTCCACTAAATGGACAGTGGAGGGATCCGGATTTTCAGCATTCCTCCTAGCAGTAACTACAGAATCCTCTGAGCTATTCCCCATTTGTGGGTAGGTCAGCTTCTTAGGAGGCCGGATGACTCTTCGAGCCCTTTGTTCTCTTGGGATTTCTGGCTCTGGTGCCACAGGCTCTTCTTCCTCTGAGTAACCATCATGGGCATCTTCCCAGTAATCTGCTGAAGGACTAGAGGGGATGAACTCTGTGGCTTCTGGGTTCAGTGTTTCATCTGTGGTGTCCTCAGTGGTTGGAAGGTCTATGGTAGAAGTTCCTGGAGTCGGGGAAGGCCACAGACAATTAAGTTCTCCATCCTCATTTTCACTAAGTTGAGAGGCCTCTCCATCTTCATTTCGGGAAGTCTGCGACCGAGTGTTCGGCCTAGGAGTATCCAGGATAGAGGCCGGTTCAAGAGAATCTCCCACGGGGGGTATTCTAACTGCCTCAGCAAGAGGGAGCAGATGGTTTCGATGCCACGTCTTCAGAGGGCCCACCTTTCCTTCCGGCTTCAACTTGTATACAGGCAGGCCCGGCAACTTCCTACAGATGTTATAAGGTTCAGATCTCCATCTATCTGCAAGTTTGTGCTTTCCAGGGACCCCCAGATTGCGTAACAGTACTCGGTCCCCGGGCTGTAGGTTTTGCACCCGGACCTTCAAGTCGAAGTTTCTTTTGTTTCGAGCTCCCCTTTGATCTGAGGCCGCTTGAGCTTGTTCATAGGCTACTTTCAGGCTGTGTCTGAGCCTGTCCACATATCCTTTGTGGGATGTGACTGAGGAATGGTCCAGAGAGGTGCCAAAGGCCCAGTCCACAGGTAGTCTCGCTTCTCTCCCAAACATGAGTCGATATGGGGAGTAGCCTGTAGCATCACTGATGGTGCAGTTGTAAGCATGTACTAGGGCTGCTATGTGTTTGCTCCAATGTTGCTTTTTCTCACTTTCCAGAGTCCCCAACATGTTGAGCAAGGTTCGGTTAAACTTGTGGGTGGTAAGGTGTAGTTCGAGTCTTCTTGATTCCCAACGAATCCAGGAGTTTCCTGATCAGTTTACTCTCAAAGTCCCTTCCTTGATCTGAATGAAGCCGCTGTGGCAGCCCATAATGGACAAAGTACTTCTCCATAAGTACCTTGGCTACGGTGGAGGCCTTCTGATCTTTGGTTGGGAAAGCTTGGGCATACCGGGTGAAATGGTCGGTTATCACCAGAACATTTCCTAGTCCACTCAGGTCAGGTTCAAGGCAGAGAAAGTCAATGCACACCAGATCCATTGGGCCTTGGCTTTGTAGATGGCCCATTGGGGCAGCTTGATGGGGTAAAGTCTTCCTCTGGATGCATCGTGCACATGAGTGGCAGTACTCTTCTACCTCTGCCCTCATGCAGGGCCAATAGAACTGACTTCTGACAAGTTGAAAGGTCCTTTCAGCCCCTAGATGGCCATGATGGTCATGCAGGGCAATCAGAACAGTCTCTCGATGTTTCTCTGGGAGGAACAATTGCCATTTATCTTCTGAGTCATCAGAGGGGCCCCTTCGGTAGACCACTCCCTGATGTACCTGCAACCTGTCCCATTCTTTCCTTAACAGGCGAGCTTCCTTTGAGGGATGACACAGGAGTTTGTTTGGATCCTGATTCTCCAGGGCCTCCAGGACCAATCTCCCCATGGGGTCTTCCAATTGGTCACTCCTCAAATCCTTCTTGGACAATCTCGGCAGGTTGTCTTCGTCCAATTGAGTCACTCCACAGTAGTGTTTTGGGACTCCCACCATGGTAACTCCTATTTCTTCTGCTCTGGAGCCTCCTCTGGCCTGGAATTCAGCTCCTTTGACAGAGGGCCCGCACCCCGTCCGGTGCCACTTGGGTCCAATCTTCTATATCACTGGTGGGGGCATGAGATCTCCTGGACAGAGCGTCTGCGTCTCTATTCCCAGCCCCTGGCCTATACTTTAGGCTGAAGTTGAATCCAGACAGTGCGGCCAGCCACCTGTGTCCAGTGGCATCCAGCTTGGCCGTGGTGAAAAGGTAGGTAAGGGGGTTGTTGTCGGTCTTCACAGTGAACTCCGCCCCATACAGGTAGTCTTTGAGCTTGTCTACTACCGCCCACTTGAGGGCCAGGAACTCCAGCTTGTGAGTGGGGTAGTTCTATTCAGAGGGGGTCAGGCTCCTGCTCACATAGGCAACAGGCCGTTGTTGCCCTTCGTGTTCTTGATAAAGTACTCCTCCCAGACCGTCATGACTAGCATCTACGTGTAGTTCATAGGGCTTGGTTGGGTCTGCGTAGGCCAAGACTGGGGCAGTGGTTAGGCTCTCCTTTAATGCCTGGAAGGCCTCTTCACACTTCTGGTTCCACTGATTTCTGACTGACTCTCCCGGCTTCCTGGGTCCTGAGTCGTCCTCTTCCCCCTCAGTCTTGAGCAGTTCATTCAATGGTCTAGCAATTCGGGCGAATCCCTCCACAAACCTCCTATAGTAGGAGCAGAAACCCAAGAAGGATCTGAGTTCTGTTACTGTGGTGGGTCGTGGCCAGGAGGTAACTGCCTCCAATTTCTCAGGGTCTGTGGCCACCCCTTCTTCGGACACTATGTGCCCCAGATAGTTCACAGAAGACTGGTAGAACCGACACTTTTCAGGCGAAAGTTTGAGTCCCTCCTCACTGAGTCTCCTCAATACTTTTTCTAGCCTCTCCTCATGTTCCTCCAGGGTTCTTCCAAAGACTATGACATCATCCAGGTACACAAGGACTTCAATAAGGTTCATGTCTCCTACAGTCTTCTCCATAAGACGCTGGAAAGTAGCTGGGGCTCCAGACAGACCTTGAGGCATCCGGTCGAATTCAAAGAACCCTATTGGGGTTATGAAAGCTGTCTTCTCCTTGTCTTCTGGGTGCATGGGGATCTGATAGTACCCGCTCTTGAGATCCATAACACTGAACCACTTGGCTCCAGACAAACTCTGTAGGGCATCCTCTATCCTTGGAGTAGTATACTGGTCGGGTATGGTTCTCCTGTTGAGAGTCCTGTAGTCGATACAGAGCCTCAATGACCCATTCTTCTTTCTGACCACCACTATCGGGGATGCATAGGGGCTTCTAGATTCCCGTATCACTCCAGTCCTCTTGAGTTCTGAGAGTTGTTCCCTTAGATCCTCCAGATCTGCTAGGGGGACCCGCCTGACTCTCTCTCTGAAGGGCTTATCTTCCTGGAGACGGATCCGATGGGTGGCACTCCTTGCACACCCCACATCGAACTCATCTTTAGAGAAGATCTTCTCCCATCTGTTCAGCTGGGCCTTGGCTCTCTCTTTCCAAGCCCTGGGCAGATTCGGGTTTTCCATGGATATCTTCTCCCAAGCATCTCCTCCTTCGCCCACCTCTGACAGGTTGACAGGGGCAGCGGGGCTTACCTGGCCTAGCAGCATCCTGGCTGGGACCTCCATGGGGCCATCCGTATGGTTCCTAACACTCACTGGGACTCTACAATGGGCCTTCTTTAGGGCCTTCAGCGGAATCACTTCTGGTATCACTTCCAGACCGTGGGACCCTTCTCTTGGATCAGATTCCAACATGACAAAGGGTCCAGGCTGCTCCCAGGTAAGCTTCACAGTGGCTCTGAGACAGGTTACTTCACCGGGCTGCAGCACTATCCCTCCTCTTCCAAGTCTCCACACCTTCCCTATCCCCTCTCCTGGGGTCTTCTGCACTAAGACCAGCCTTTGGTAAGCTGTCTTCAGCATGGGGTGGATCTTGGTGACCGCTGCCCCTTTCTCTTTCACTAGAGGGGTCAGAAGTCTTCGGACCAGGTCCGTGTTTGTCCCTATTATCAGGGAGCTCTTGTTGGCTCCTGGTGGCCGAGGGCACACAACTGCCAGGGTATCAAACACTTCGGCTTTTCCAGCCACAGATGGGTCAAAGGTCATCCTGACAGGCAGATAGCCATCGTAGGGGAAGTTCTGGGTTCCAATCCCACATATCTCTAGTCCCTCTATTTTCTCCGGATGGGTAGGTGACTCAAGTACTTATCGTAAAAGTCTCTGTATAGCAGGGTTACTTGCGCCCCAGTATCCAAGATGGCTCTGGTGTAGACTCCCTCCACTTGAATGGACACTATAGGAGATGGGCCTACCAGCTTCTCCGGGTAAGGCCCGGCAGGGGTCGCTTCCTTAAGACTTTTTTTCTTTGAACCTCCTCTCGTCCAATCCCCTTTGGACTTCAGTCTTTCTTGAGCCTGGTATGCATTGACTCCCCCCACCTTACTGGGTGTAGGGACCCGCTGAGGGATACTATTGTTTTTCTTAGGTGTGCACCCCCTCTGGGGAGTGCTGTGCCTCTTCTGAGGGGTCTTACCCCCTTTCTCTGGGGTGTATCTCTGTTTAGGAATGTTGTGTTTCCCCCGAGGCGTTTTATCTCCTGTTATTTTCTGCTTTGCTTTCAGTTTGGAGCTCACTGAAGGTGATGGGCACCCGGTTGACTCCTTCACCGGGGCCCTCTGAAGTTTCCCGCCGGCTTGCGGTTGTCTATTTTCTTCTTTTTGGGACTGGAGCATGTAGCCGCAATATGTCCAATTCCTCCACAGTTAAAGCAGACGATATCTCCCCATTCTTGTAAAGATGTGGGTGCTGAGGCAACTGGGAATAATTACTTCCTTGGTACTTCTCTCTTGGGACCCTCTGTGTCTTTTTCCATCAGAGAGGTCAACATCTCTAACACCTCGGACATTTGAGCTTTCAGGGTGTCTATCTCCGAATCTCTTTCAGGGGTCATTACTGGATTGACTAGCACCTGTGCGGGTACAACACTTGTCCTAATCAACTGCTGGTCCTGTTGCAGTGCCTCCTCATCTCTGATGATTTTTATCAAGTCAGCATAAGTCAGCAATGTTCCTCCTCCTGAGGTTTTCAGGTGCAACCAGACTGGATCCGAGCGCAGCGCTCCCTTTAAGACTTGCTTCATTCTTGCCGCATCTGTGTCTTGGGGCCTCATCCCCTTCTTCAACACAATCTTACACAACAACCTGTTCAGTCTTCTAACATACTCGGAAAGTTTCTCCTCCGGTTGTTGGAAGGTGTGTTCAAACTGGTAGACCATCTCAGTCACCTTTTCCAATTGACCAAACTCTTCTTGCAGCATGGCTAGACAGTCTTGAGCCGTGCGATCTGCGTTCCCAAACCGAAAGCTTTTCACTGCTTCTGCTGCTGCGCCTTTAAGGCTTTCCATCACTCGTTGCCTCTTCTGCGCTTCAGGCACCTCCCATGTCTCTACTGCCTGCAATGCCTGCTCCACCCAGGTGTCAAAGTCTTCTTCCCCTGCGGGGACAGGGAGCTTCCCTGAGAATGTCTTTAGTCTCCGGTAGCTAGTCTCTACATGCACCGTGTTTGCCTTCTGACACTTGGTTAGCAGATCCCCTATCGCACCTATCAGTTCTGGTGATATAACAGTGGCAGGTGCAGGCGCCACCGGGGGCGTCGCCCTGTCCCTTTCTCCCGGTGGGGTACGGGCCGCAGCCTGCGGTGATCCCGTTGGTGATGGTTCCTTTCTTTCAGTTACTGCATGCGCCAACCTATAAGTTCTGTTGTCTGGCGTCCGCACACACTTGCGCTTACAGGCCTCTGGCATCCCGTTCCAGTACTCCACTAATGCATACTGATATGAGGTGTCTGGGTCTGACTTTATCTCCGTCACCCACGGTGTGTGATTTGGGGACACTGACTTCATCAATTCCTCTACCGTTTAAGTCGACCATGTCTCCCCAGGGAGGCTGATGACTATAGACTGGTTTGGCTCTGCGTTAGAGGCTTTGCACCATTCTTCTACCGCTCGTGGATCCATGGGGTCCATGCCGGCACCTCTGGCGTTCACTTGCTGCATCAGGATCCCGGACGAGAACCCCCACGTGTAGCGATACCTCCAACTAAGAAGGCCGCAGATTTAGTTTGGGCCCTGATGGCAGCTCCGCCAACCCCCGGCAATAGGCTCTACCCCCTACTGGCACAGCTAGTATTGACAGTAAATTGTGTATCTTATACTTTATGAATAACTGAGCATTGAGGCAATACTAAATTTAAATAAGTATAAGGTTTTACTAAAGCTCTTGGTAAGAAAGATATAACAGTAATCACAGTTTACAGAATAATCATTGGTAATGCAGAGCCCTGCAACGCTAACACACTAAAGAGCTGACATGCAACAAGTGCGCCACACGGGCGACCGTTAGTTAAGTGCCCTATGGCACAGTAACCCAAAACACATTAGAAACCCCACCAGGCCTGGTTCTGAGATCTATAACTTAGTCCTTTTTCTTCACCGGCAGATCTTTAACGGTGGTGCACATTAACAGAGTACAAACTTTGTAATCCAATGGGGTAGGTAAAGATGGGTGGGAACTTGGCTATACGAACTGTAAGTTCAGCTATGGTACGGCTCTTCAATAAGGGTTTTCAGGAACAACTGGTGGGCCACGACAGTCTATAGGCCTATATGTAGTCACAGTATATCGTTTGGGCGTATGCCCTCTCACCCGCCCGGACTACGGTCTCAGTCCGGGAAACTTCCACCGACTGTGTCACACACACACTCCGTCTCTCCAGCGATCGGGTCCCCGATCCAACAAGGCTGTAGCTGAGCAAAGTCAGATGCCACCCAGGCTCGCAGAGGGGGGGTGGAAGGCTCTTTGGTGCTGAGCAAGGCCTCAGGCTTCAGGCCTTGCACTCCGACACATCCGCACAGGAGGATCAGTCTGTGTAGTCTCGTGTCCCAAAGAGGCCGAGCCCAGCCTCGCCTCCTCCTTTTATATCCCCTCCCATGAGTCTCTGCGGCGGAACATTGCCGGATGGGGTTCTGGGTAATGTAGTCTCTCTGCATTAAAGGGGAACACCCCGCTACACATATATTTATGTATATAACGAATCGAAACGAAACAAATTTTTTTGTTCTGCACATGTCTACATAGCAATGGCACCTAATTCCCCCCGTTCGCGTTATTTGCAGGCCCGAAATGACGCAAACGGGAGGAGTTACGTGCCATTGCTATGGCAACCTGTCCAGAATTAACATCGCCATGCAGGGACCTTAATGCGCATGCGCGAGATCTAGAGGTGCATAGCAATGGCACCTAACTCCTCCTGTTTATTTCCAGATTTTGGTATTAGGCGATTCCCATGGACTCCTGGGATAGATGATGCCAATATCCCAGGAGTCCATGGGAATCGCCTTGTGACGGAAGTGCGGTATGAAAAGAAAAAGGGTATTTAGAGAAAAATAAAATAAAAATTGTTGCCATTTGGCATAGCACTGAGGATGTCCATGGGAATGACTGCAAATGTAAAAAATGGGTGGAACTCTGCCTTAAATAATGTCCTTGCTATAGGTGTAGCCAATTTACGTACCTCATGAAGTCTGGCCAAAAAAACTCCCGGAGATGGCATCCTGCCTTGTTGCTAGGATGTTACTAAGACTCTCACAGCCAATTCAAACCCCTTTGCATGCACTCTCTCCCGTGTTGTTGTAACTTCACTTTCGTAGAAAAAAAAAAAAAAGCAACTAAAGAAGAAAAAATATATAGCTATATAATTGCAATACAAGTCATATTGTAATTGAATGTTATTAAAAATGACCTTTCCTTTTCAATCTGCAGCTCTTTCATTTTCTGAAAATGCAATATGGCAACCTGGAGGTGTTTTGTACACAGAATGTGTACAGAATGCCCCCCCCCCCCCCAGAAACATAATTTCCTGCTTGTGAGATTGGCTCAATAATTTTCCCAGAAGTCTGCACTAAGATATAAGTCAGATTTCAGGCATCCCCTGCAACAAAAATGTAATTTTTGTCAGATACTTTCAATAGGAAAGCACGTCTAAAGGGATGCTGACCCTGCCACTTTCCTCATTAGAGCCCTGCAGGTGCACAGCTGGTTGATAATTATGAAGCCACTCCCATTAGACCAGGGCCAGACTGGCCTACGAGGATACCGGAACATTTCCCGGTAGGCTGCCTGCCCTGGGGCCTCTTTGAGCTGTGCTGTGGCTGCAGCGCTCCCCTCCCTCCTCCTGCCTACTTGTCACACAGCAGGAGACCGCTGTGTCACGGAGATGAGTGTGAAATGTTTGGCCGCACTATGACAAAAGTCCCGCCCTCCTCCTAGACCAGCTCGTGTGATAGACAGAACACTGTGTCTATCACACAAGCTGGTCTAGGAGGAGGGTGGGACTTTTGTCATAGCACGGCCAAACATTTCACACTCAGCTCTGTGACACAGCAGGAGATGCACGCTGTGCGTAATCCACGCACTGACTGGTGAGGCTACATTGATTGGCACAGTAAGGCTGCAATGATGGTGAGGCTGCAATGAGGGCACGGAGAGGCTGCATTTGATGGGTACTGGTGAGGCTGCATTGATCTCTTGTATCATGTCCACAGTCTCTGACCATTTCTTGTATCATGTCTGCAGTCTCTGACCATCTCTTGTACCATGTCTGCAGTCTCTGACCATCTCTTGTACCATGTCTGCTGCCTCTGACATCTCCTGTACCATGCCCGCAGCCTCTGACATCTTGACATCTCCTGTACCATGCCTGCAGCCTCTGACATCTCCTGTACCATGCCCGCAGCCTCTGACATCTCCTGTACCATGCCCGCAGCCTCTGACATCTCCTGTACCATGCCCACAGCCTCTGACCATCTCCTGTAATATGCCCGCAGCCTCTAACCATCTCTTGTACCATGTCCGCAACCTCTGACCATCTCCTGTACTAACCTAGCAGCCTCTGACCATCTCTTGTCTTATATCATGTCTGCAGTCTCTGAGGGAGTCTGGAGAGGAGTCAAGAATGGGAGCACCGCCGGGATGGCGGAAGTCGCATGGGAGAAGTCGAACATGTGTGGACTGTGGAGAGGAGACTATAGAAAATCCAGAGCCACCGAGCTGGAGCCGACTGACTGATCCCTGCAAGGTGCACCTGAGAGGAGGTCAGTGACAGCACCGCCAGTATGAGGGGGGGTCACTGATGTAAGGGGGGAGTAAATACAATAATGTAAGGGGGCACTGATATAAAGGTTTCCCCCCTATATCAGTAACCCCACCTCCTCTTACCTTAGTGTATTTTTTCTGCGGAAGGTGGTCTCTGGTCACCAGAGTCCCCCCCACATTCCCAGAGTCTTGATGATTGCTCCACTTTTACTACTTTTAACTGAAATTTGCTGTTTTATATATCCCTAGCCCTATGTGCTTTCGTATCTGTCTTATCTATATAAAATACGCTCTTCAAATGTGCTTTAAAATGCACGGTTTTCCCTTTTTATGAATAAGAAAATAATGACTGTAGCAATACCCCCTAGAGGGCCGCTGGTTAATTTTGGGTTTTGCACGTTACCTCTTCAGCTGCGTTGTCCGGGTAGGAAAGTCTGTAGTAATGCAATGTCCACACCAATGTAAAACCTCAAACAGTTAGGCTTTATTTTTCTTTTTTTTTTGTCATTTAAGTTTTTTATTTTTCATCAGAAAAAATCATTACAGAATCATAAATATTAAAGATGATTACAATTGACTTCAACAAAAATCACAGGTATTATTACCATAGAAACTTAGACAAATTATTATCGTAAAAACCAATATTGACAATGTTTAAACAAAAAGTAATAATATCTATCCTCATCTTGGTCAAGTATATAATCAAGTAATCTTATAAACTGATAATAACTTATATTACGAAAATCTAGTTCCCACAAAAATAAACCGAAAATATGAAGGGCTCCTACTCCCCTCCCCAGCCACCCCTAACGGGAACACACTGTGACTGGGAAGGAGAGAACGTCCCCTGCCCGGCCTTCCTGTCACCACCAACAATCGTCGGTAGAGACAACTGGAGAGATATAATAGAAAAAATTTCATTTGTACATGCAAAAAAACCCCACAATACTCGACCTAAGTATGAAAATTAAGAGTTGTTCTCAGACTTGTTAGAGCTAAGTTCAACAGTCCAAGCCTCAAACAATAAAAAAAGGAATCTGAGCCTGAAACTATTATATTTTATCTGATGTAATAAAACAATAAACATACTATGAAATAATAAAAGCCAAAACCGAGAGAATAAAGTATAGGATAAAAATAAAGAAGAGAAAGAAAAAGAGGAGAGAGAAAGAGAAAAAAAAAAAAATTCTCAAAGATATGAAGTGAAAAGATTACAGAATGCCTACAAACCAAATATACATTCTAAAGATCAGTGATTGGTGTTGATGACCAAGTTATGTGACAAAGAGATTCCCATAAATCGCGCCCAAGGTTCCCATATGGCTTCAAAATTTGAGGTCTCGTCTAACAAGAAGCTAACCAGTTTTTCTTGTTCCATAATCCAGGAAACTTTTCGTTTCATGGATAATATAGATACCGAAGGTTTCTTCCATGCCCTTGCAATAGTTAGTTTTGCTCCCGTTAAAATAAACAAAATTAGTTTACGAGTGGCTTTAGGAATATGAGGTAAATGTCCATTGAGTAAAGCAATTGTGGGAGATTGATGTATCGGGCAACCTGTAATATTGCGTAAAATGTGAAATACCTTATTCCAAAATCCACGAATTCTTGGGCACTCCCACCATATGTGGATCATAGTACCCAGTCCCTGACATCCCCTATAACAAAGAGGTGAAACAGAGGGGTACATAACAGTCAATCTCGTGGGAACTAGATACCATCTTGTAAAAAGTTTTATATTGGCCTCTATGAGCGAAGTATTGCAGAGGCCTGAAGTCGAGCGAGAGTAGCTTGCATGCCAGTCTACAATATTTCTATCAATTAGGAGTTCCTTCTCCCAGGCCAACATGTATGGTAGTTTCACTAAATTGGATGCCAGTGACTTGTAGATCACAGAGATCCCCCCCCCCCTTCGCTCCACTGTCTGTCTACACCAATTTTCATAATCTGTAAAGTCTCGGGATGAATATCCAGTTTTACACCTAGAATGAATTAAATTAGCGATTTGATGAAATCTCGGTTTTTCGGATAAAGGGAGATCTAATTTGTTCATAAAATATTCAATAGGTAAAGGGCCTATAGAGGAAAAAAATTGACCAATGCTGTACAACCCCTTGTCGTACCACCATTTAAAGGTTTGAAGGTCCAAACCTTGATGAAAAAAGGGGTTTTTGAACACCGGGGTCAAAGGTTGAGCTTTAGAGACCAGCGAGGGAAGTTTCCGAAGTGAATCCCATAAAGATAAGGATTGTGAGAGTGATGGTGATAAGATGGGAGGTCTATTTCTGGGAGGGCACCACAACAGGTGTATTAGTGATGAGGATGGAACAGCTTGATTTTCAATTGATATCCAATCAGGAAGTTCTGTGTTAAAATATAAAGCAGATAGTTGTGCCAATCGTGCTGCTTGGTAGTACCATAAGAGATTCGGAAGACCTAACCCACCCTGTTTGGGAAGGTTGAATAAGCATCTGTTTGAGAGTCGTGGACCTTTATTGTTCCAAATGAATTTAGTGAGCTTACTTTGAAAAGATTTCAAATGATCTCTTTTGATTGGAATAGGAAGTGAACGAAATAAATATAAAAGCCTGGGCAAAAGGGTCATCTTGACTGAGTTAATCCTGCCAATCCAAGAAATACTGTGCGACTCCCAGTCTTTGAGATCGAGTTTGAGTTTCTTGTACATAGGAGGGTAGTTAGCTTGGTATAGATTTTCAAATTTAGATGTAACATTAATTCCTAAGTACTTAATGAATGAGCTGCTCCACTTGAATTGGTAAGTTATCTGTAAATCGGACACTATAGAATCTGGGAGAGACACGTTAAGAGCTTGAGATTTAGACATATTAATTCTGAGACCTGAAAGAGTCGAAAACTTATTAAGCAATGAGCAAACCTCCGGTAAAGAAGACTGTGGAGAAGTGACAAAAAGTAAAAGGTCATCTGCGAATAAGGCACATTTATGGGTATCTTGACCACATTGCACCCCCCTGATATTCGGATTACTACGAATGGCAATGGCTAAAGATTCGATCATAATAGCGAATATCAGGGGGGATAGGGGGCAACCCTGACGTGTACCTCTTCCAATCTGAATAGGGTCGGAAAAAATTCCTTGCATTCTGATTCTGGCCTTAGGATTAGAATAAGGGGCTTCTAAAATTCCTAACATATTCTGTCCAAATCCCCAGCGTTTAAGTACAGCGAATAGATATGTCCACGACACCAAATCGAATGCCTTCTGGAGGTCCAGTGACAGTAACATACCCTCCTGTTTATGACCTCCCTCCCAATTAGATTGTAGGATTGATACTAGGTCAACCGCTCTTCGCACCTGATCAGGACCTTGCCTACCGGGTATAAAACCGACCTGGTCTTTGTGAATATAAGATCCTATAAAAGAAGCAAGTCTGTTCGCTAATATCTTGGTTAATATTTTAAGATCATTATTGATTAAGGAGATTGGTCTGTAGTTTTCTATTTGACTAGTATCTTTATCCGGTTTTGGGATCACAGAAATATAAGCCATATTTAGTTGATTATCTATCGGGGAACCTTTAGACATAAAATTAAAAAGTCTAGTTAGGTAAGGAGTTAGGATCTCTGAAAATGTTTTGTAATATGGTGTGGAAAAACCATCAGGTCCAGGAGCTGTTCCCCCCTTTAAAGCTTTTATGACATCTGAAACCTCTTCATTTGAAATAGGAGTATCCAATTCCTCTTTATGAGTTTCTGTTAATTTCGGAATATGTAATTTATCCAAGAATTCCTCTAACTCGGTAGAGACAGAGAGATTTTCAGCCATATATAACTTAGAATAAAAATCCTGGAATGCCTTAATAATATGTTGAGAATTCATGGTAAAAGAGCCATCTGCCTGTTTAATCTTTGGGAGAGCTTGTGAACGGAATCTGGGTGAAAGTTTACGTGCCAACATAGGACCCAACTTGTCTCTCATCTGGTAAAATTTTGCCCCAGACCATTTAATGGATTTTTCAGCCTTCACTGTTAGAGCCAAGTTAAGAGCTACTCGTGCTGCATCCAGTGTGGATATAGATACACTAGAAGGACTTCTCTTATGTTTTTTGCACAACTCAGCGAACTCTTTCTCCAATCTCTCAATCTCGACCACCCTCTCTCTCTTCTTTCTGGCCGCTATTTGGATCAACTTGCCTCTAATAGTAACCTTATGAGCTGCCCATAAAGTTTCTGGAGAGACCTCCCCTCCATCATTAAAGTAAAAATAATCCTTCAAAGCTCCCTGAATTTCCGCCACTACTGCGGGATCCTTCAATAAAGACTGATTGAGAGTCCAATGTGAGGTCTGTGTACTAGGGATATCCCTTCTAATAGCCAATAGAATCATCGAATGGTCTGACCAAGCAGCTTCCACTATAGAAGAAGAAAGAGCTAGTGGAATATGGTGAGTAGAGATCCAAATGTGGTCAATACGGGAATAGGACTGGTGCGGATTAGAGTAGTGTGTAAAATCTCGTTTTTTTGGATGGAGTTCCCTCCATATATCCGTCAATCTAGATTGAAAGATTAATCGAGCAATTTGAACACTTGTTTTATTGGGCCTAACAACTTGTGATCTTAAGGGTTTGGATTTGTCCAGACTAGAATCAAAAGCTGTGTTAGAGTCCCCCCCCCCCATAACTATGATCCCCTCCATAGACGGTCCAAGTGACTGGAACAATTGTTTAAAAAACTGTTTTTGTCCTCTGTTAGGGGCGTAGTAAGATATAAAGGTATATAGCTTATTATCGATAGTTCCCTTGACCAATAGGAACCTTCCCTCCTGGTCTCTGAGTTCCAACTCAAGATTGAATTTGCAATTCTTAGAAAACAATATTGCCACTCCCTTGGTCTTATCTTCAGCCTTAGACAAGTAAAAAACTGGAAAATGGGCATGAAGAAACAATGGGGTGTACCGCTGAGGGAAATGGGTCTCTTGTAAGAGTACTACATCAATATGACGGGATCTATAGGCTTGGAGGGCTTTCCTTCTTTTGACTGGGGAATTTAATCCCTGGGTGTTGTGAGACACAACACGAAGGGGTAAAGAGTTAGTGTTAGTGCCGGCCATGGAGAAAAAGGGGGAGAACTCCAAATAACCCACAGCCACCTACCTTCCTCCAGGAAGAACCAAGGGCATATAATGAAAGGTCTTTCACTATGTTAGGGGAGGATATACATAGCATCACTTCACAGGTAAATCTCAATGACATGTAGGCTGAAAAAGAAAAAAAGTTAGAATGAAAGAAGAAGAGTAAAAAAAATATTCAAATAAAAATAATATCAGTTGTAAAACGCAGTGTAACGAAAGGCCTATAAGCGGCCCAGAATGGGAGGAGGGGTATGGCTCCCTCCCCTCATTCAGAAAAAAAATAAGTAGTATAGCCCAGATGTAGGGCTATATACCTACCCCTCAGCATGGTTTACAACCAAACTGAGCGGTAGGTGGAGGCACAATGCAGCAGCACCAGCCAGTGACAGCACTCAAACTAACGATGTAATATTAAATGAACGGAACCAAACATCCCTGGATTTCCAATATAGTAGCAATTAAGAATAGTTTAACTATTAGATTTTTTCTAAACAAGAGAGAAGAAGAAAAAAAAAAAAAAAAAAAAAAAAAAACCCCCATTATCTATTGAAAATTTATCAACAGAACTATGTGTGGGGAAAAAAAAAAAAAAAAAAAACCCCATTATCTATTGAAAATTTAGCAACAGAACTATGTGTGGGGAAAAAAAAAAACCCATTATCTATTGAAAATTTAGCAACAAAACTATGTGTGGGAAAAAAAAAATTAAAAAAACATTAATAAAATAAAATAAAAAAATTAACCCCCATTGTCTATTGACAGTTTAGCAACAGAACTATGTGTCAAAAAGAGTTGCACAGGAAATCCAAGAGTCAATGTAATGAATTGTGTTTCCTCCCAAGGAACCTACAGGGGGGAAGAAAAAGATGAAATACAGTAAAGTCATGTAAATCCTCTTCATGGGGGGATGTTATCCTTTACTCTCTTAATTTTGGACATCTCCCAAAGTGGCGCAGTCGGGCTCGGAGGCGATTGGCGTTTAGATGACCCCTGCATAGAGGGAGAGGTATCCATATTTGAATCCACCGTAATGAGTCTCAAGTCAAGTAACAGGCGTTCTCCTTCTGGGAAATTGTGAAAAACATGTTGCTTCCCATTGTACGTAAATTTCAGGGCAAAAGGGAATGCCCACCGGTATTTAATATCCTTTTTGGTCAGGGCTGCAAGGAGGGGTTTCAAAGATCTCCTCTTTTGGATGGTGTATGGGGATATGTCAGAAAAGATTTGAATAGAAGCACCTTGGAACTGTATCTGATCTTGTTGGCGGGATATTTTCATCACTTCTTCCTTGACAGAAAAAAAGTGGGGTTTTACTATAATGTCCCGTGGAGAGCCATCTTTCCTGAGGGGTCCCAAGGATCTATGCGCTCTATCCAATTCCAGTTTATTAGCTGGAATCGAAGGGAGTAAATTTTTAATAAAATCTTTCACAGTTGTATGAACATCAGTGATTGATTCAGGCAGTCCTCTAATGCGAAAGTTTTCCCTTCTTGAACGATTCTCGAGGTCGTCTATTCTGGCTTGAGCGGTATCAAGCTGATCCTGCAAGAACTGCAAGTGCTCAGAATTTTGGTTTGTCTTAGTTATAGTAAAATCCAACTTATGTTCAATATGCTCTATTCTGCTTCCCAGGTTCTGAAAGTCTGCTTTAATTTCTCCTGTGATCCTGTCAGCATTTAAATCTAACCTTTTGTCCAGCATATCAGAAATCCTGTTAAAAAGTTCAGTCATATTAAAAGACATATCAGGAGCCTGTTCAGGATGTGTATTGAGAGAGCCTATGTGAGGTAAATTCACTTCATGAGGTGGATGACCCTCAGATCCCACATAGTTCTCCTTTAGGTTTAATTTAAGCTCAGAAGGTTATAAGGTAGCAGAGGAGTCTAAGCTCAATGACTGTGAGCTAAATGGGAGAGTTGCAGGCTGAATAACTTGCCTGCTAGTTGAGGAGACATCATTAGCAGTCTGTATCTTATTCTGAGGTGCGGCAGCCATTTTGGATTTCTCCCGTTTTTCAGAGAGCTTGTAGTTCTGTTTCTGCGCTTTTTTATATGCCTTACCTAGCATAGGTAGGTGCCTGGCACTATTCGCTGCCTTTCCCTGTAGTTTTTAACCGCAATGTGGCTTCTTTTTCCGCCGCTATTAGCGCTGTTTAGCTGGTGCTGAGCAGAGCTCCGGTCCTAAGCCTCCATCACAGGAGTCCCCGCCCACATGATCGGCTTTATTTTTCTTATGCAATAAACTTTGAGAAGTAGAAGGTATAGAAGAGCAGGGGAAGGTTCAGGCACTCGCCACAAAACTTGACAAAGGTATAAGTTCAAAGTCACTCACCACTCTTAATGTTAGAGTGGATATTGGTCACCCGGATAGTCCCCTCTCACATGGCCTAGCAGCCGGGATGACACACGAACCAGCAACGGGCCAATCTCTTCCACAGACTGCCCAAGATGAAGTAGGTCTCTGCCACAGACCTTTTGAAGTGTACAAAGTCTCTGCCACAGACCTTTTTGAAGTTGAGCAAACGGATAGTCCAGGAATCCTTTGCCACAGGATTTCAAAGTCCCAAACTTCCAGCAGTACAGTTAAAGGGCCTTTAAGCCAATCCGGCGAACTGCAGGGCTTTTAGTATAGTGGATCCCTCCTTGACAAAGTCACCAGGCCTCACCCGAGACAGCAGCACTTTGCCGGTCTCCTCCAGGGCAGGTCCTCCCCTGGTCTCCTTCACCAAGATAGCTTCCTCCCCATTTGGACGGACAGCTTGGAATCCCTTCCCCGAATGTAGGCCCCAGCCAGACTAGCTGAGCCTACTAAGCAGCGATGCAGCCTCGGGCCAACGTGGCCCCGAGATCAGGACCACACACACATGCCTCGCGCCCGGAGGGCTGCGGGGCGAGAACAAACCCCAATCAATGGCTTCTGCCCCTTAAGTATCCCCTCCCAGCAGGCACAGCGGGTCGACCACTCCCACTGTACCGTTGCCGAGAAGGGCCACTCAATGCACCATGGCTTGCCCGTGTTCCAACAGGTGCCTGAGGGGGTAACGCCACCTACAGACAATAAGGGAAAAATACTGTCGGGCAAACCACAGCTGAAGCAGAGGTAAAATAAAATGCAATTCAACCGTCTGAGCCCAACTACTGGCTCAGACATCCCTCTAAATTTTAATAGCATCCCAACCTTTTGGGGTGGGCGCTACATGACATTATGCTGTTGGGCTAGAATAATGATGCTATGGGGCTGGTATGAAATTATTTCTAGGGCCGTTTTTTTTCCCCAGTCCGGCCGTGCATTAGACTCACTCGGCACATGGGCACAGAGGAACAAACAAAGTTTGTTAAAGTCCTTGCAGTGTCCATAGATCACCCAGAGGGGAATGTTTTTTTCTCAACAAAAGTGAAGTTACTCTTTAAGCTCAGCAATGCTGTGACAAAGGAGATAGTGAACCACACATGTGCAGAAGTTTGAGAGCTTTTTTCTGTGATGGTGGGGGTGAGCAGTCAAGGCCGGGGGTGTCTTAGTAACATCCTACCATCAATGCAGGATGGGGTTATGCCATCTCTGGGAGTTATTTGGCTAGGCTTTAGGAGGTATAAGGCCTACTACACCTATAGCAAGGGCATTATTCATTCTGGTCAAAGCTGCACAGTTTGATTTTAGAGGCACCCCTTACATACGTGGGCAGTTTTTTGTAAAGGTGAACTAACCCTTTATTGGCATTAACATGGCTCCAAGACGATGGGATCCCTGTTGCCCATAGAGAGAGGGTTAATGAGACTTCATGGGGAAACGTTGCTAATCTTCAAGACGTATGTCAAGGCAAACAAAAAAAACATTTGTAGGACATCTGTGCATTATGTATTTTACTCATTTAAAACCCTGCAAAATTGCAAGCGATGGTGTCAGCCCTGCCCAGTTGTCTTTTGCTAAACTGCAGAATCCTTTCCCCTCTACTGATTTCTACAACAAAGAGTCATTGTTGTGTAGTCCAAGATAAGAACTGTAAAGCAGCCCATAGATGAGTCAGTTTTTTTTTGTTTTTTGTTCAACCACATTCGATATGGATGGGGGAATCCTACCCACTGAGCTATTGCATTCCCCACCATCACAATACAGTATACACTGATTAGCGTTTCAGGCTATAGCCTGCAGCTTTGATCGAGCAGGGAAAATCCGACAAGGTAGAACTCAGTAGACTGACTTCTGTACAACCTCCCTGCCCATACAGGGATCGAAATTTGGCCGATCCCTGCTGAACCAGCCAAAATTCGATCCATGAATGGCCAGCTTAAGAGCTGTTTAGACGGCTTACTTATTCACAGGTGCAGAAAACACAGGACAGCTCTGAAGACATATCAACTGCTATATATTTAAATTGAACAGATATAAAAAGATGTATTTAATAATATATTAAACAGACCAAAAGGGAGCAAATAAGAGACCTTCATTGTAATACCCCGTACACACGATCAGAAAATCCGACAAGAAAACCGTGGAATTTTTTCAGACGGAATGTTGGCTTAAACTTGTGTTGCATACACACGGTCACACAAAATTCTGACCGCCAAGAACGCAGTGACGTACAAGACGTACGACGAGCCAAGATCAATGAAGATCAAT
Organism: Rana muscosa; assembly: GCA_029206835.1. Lineage (NCBI taxonomy): Eukaryota > Metazoa > Chordata > Amphibia > Anura > Ranidae > Rana > Rana muscosa. The sequence continues at coordinate 304,027,980 of CM055118.1, read as the reverse complement.
AGGAAGTTCTTCTCTTCTGCTTGATTCTGAGCATGCGTGTTTTTTTGCTCGTCGGAATTGCATACAGACGATCGGAATTTTCTTGTCGGAAAATTTGAGAACCAGCTCTCAAATTTTTCTTAGCGGAAACTCCGACAGAAAAAGTCAGATGGAGCCTACACACGGTCGGAATTTCCGACCAAAAGCTCACATCAAATTAGCATTAGGGTTTACATACACTTCAATTTGATCTTTTAAAAAATATGATATATCGCCCTCTAGTGTTCTTCAAAATTGCTAAACCTTCTACTATATTGTTCTGTATAAAAGTAATAATAAAGGAGAAGTCCAGCCTGAGCCTTTTAGGCTGGGCTTCTCCTCTGGGTCACAGGAGTTTTGCACTCCTGTGACCCGTTTTCAGCGGAGAGCGGTCTGAAGTCCACTCTCCGCTGACGTCACTGCCATCAGTCGGGGCAGCGCATCATCATGACTTCCAAGTCGGGATCCGCCAGCTGCCCTGATTGATGGCAGTCTCATCATCTCAGCGAGCCGCTGAGACAGCCTCTCCCCGCCCCTCCACTGCAGTGCTCAGCGCTCCAATGAGCGTGGAGAAGCAGAGAGGAAAGACGCTGACTGACAGTCAGCAGCTTTCCTCTCGGGGATCTGTGAGAACCGAGCCAACAGCGATGTTCGGTGGCTCGGTTCTCAGTGAAGAGCCGGCGGGGGACAGATGGAGCATCGGTCTGATGCTCCATCCACTGAGGTAAGTATGAATCTAAAAAAATACGAAAACCCATACTTTTCTTTTAAAGTTTTTTTTTTAAATAACAAACATGTCATACTTAAGCCCCGTACACATGGTCGGACTTTTTGCCAACAAACTTCATTTTGAGCAAGTTTGACAAAAAATCCGACCGTGTGTATGCTCCATCGGACAATTTTTTTCGGCTTTCATCGGACAAAAGTTCGGTCTGCAAACGGACAAACTTTTGGCCAAAAAAAGTTTGATGGAGCAAAGTCCGACCATGTGTACAGAAAACCATCGGACTTTTGTCCGATGGACAAAACAAATAATGTTAAAATCAACCAACAATAGCAGAAGTTGACCAAAGGGTGGCGGTAAAGAACAGAAAAACCACGTGATGTTGGAAAAAGTTTTGGGAAAGTTTGCAGAAAAGTCCTGGGGTGTGTATGCTATGGGTGTGCCCGGCCAACTCAGTTCGGACAAAAATCCACGGAAAAGACAGATGGAAGTCCGACCGTGTGTACGAGGCTTAACTTGCACTGTGTAATGGTTGCACAGAGCAGCCCCAATCCTTTTCTTCTCAGGTCCCCCAGCGATGCTCTTGGCTCTTCCCCCTTGACCAGTGCTCCCAATCGCAAGCCGCTTGCTATGGGGGGCACTGGTGCGTGCTTGCTCCCGAGCCCAGCTCTATGCATCCATAGGACACATAGAGCCACAGCTCGGCCCTGCCCCTTGCTCACTCCTCGTTGGCTCACTGGGAACTCTGATAGGGACCCTGAGGTAAGGGGAAACTATCATGGAGACTCTGATGAAAGGGGGACACTGATGGGGATCCTAATGTATGGGGGAATTCTAATAGGGACCATGATGTATTGGGGAATTCTGATGGGGACATTTATGTTTGGAAGAACTCTGATAGAGACCCCAATTTAAGGGGGACACTGATGGGGACCATGATGTATTGGGGAATTTTGATAGGGACCCTGAAGTAAGAGGAGACACTGTTGGGGACCATGATGTATGGGGTAACTCTGTTGATGTAAGAGGGAACACTGATGGTGACCATTATGTATTGGGGGAACATTGATAGGGATGCTGATGTAAGGGGGGGACACTGGTAAAGACCCTGATGGGGACCATGATGTATGGGGGAAGTCTCATTGGGACCCTGATGTATGTAGCAATTCTGATAAGGGACCCTGATGTAAGTGAGGACCATTCTAGGAATGAAAGGGGTTGTAAACCTTCGTGTTTTTTCACCTTAATGCATCCTACTCTGATGTGGACCCTGATGTATGGGGGAACTCTGATGAGGACCCGGATGTATGGGGGAACTCTGATGAGGACCCGGATGTATGGGGGAACTCTGATGGAGACCCTGATGTATGGGGGAACTCTGATGGAGACCCTGATGTATGGGGGAAGTCTCATTGGGACCCTGATGTATGTAGCAATTCTGATAAGGGACCCTGATGTAAGGGAGGACCATTCTAGGAATTAAAGGGGTTGTAAACCTTCGTGTTTTTTCACCTTAATGCATCCTACTCTGATGTGGACCCTGATGTATGGGGGAACTCTGATGAGGACCCGGATGTATGGGGGAACTCTGATGAGGACCCTGATGTATGGGGGAACTCTGATGGAGACCCTAATGTAAGGGGGTACTCTGATGAGGACCCTGATGTATGAGGAATTCTGATAGGGTCCCTGATGTAAGGGGAGGCACTGCTGGGGACCATGATGTAGGGATAACTCAGAGAAGGGACACTGATGGTGAGGGGGACACTAATAAGGACCCTGATGTAAGGGGAAACTTTGATAGGGATGCTGATGTAAGGGGGCTTTTGATGTGAAAGGGTAGACTCTGATGTGATGGTAAGGCTTCTGGTGTGAAGATGGAGAATTCAAATCTGATGGTAGGCTTTCGATATGGAGTATTTTTTGAAGCATGTTAATCCTTTTAAATTTCCTTTATAAAGTTTATAAAACCATTTTTATGGTGGCCCTCTTGTTTGGAGACCCCTGCTTTAGAGGATCTCAAAGCAAATTTGTGTCTAGAAGTAAGAATAGAAATAAATGTCCCTTTTTCAAAGAAATATAGAATACTGCCGTCTCCCACTGCCCATTTTGGTTCGACCGACCAGCCCCAACAGCAATACAGGACATGGGGTCCTGCGGATCAAACCACTGAGCACAGCAGGGGAACAAATCTGTACCACACCTGGAGGTGTCAGATTCTTCATGATCTTCAGCCAGAGGTTTTTCTTCTGCAGAGATAGGAGACATGAGCAGCTTTAGAAGTAGAAGAGTATTATGTTTTCTTTGCAGGATGGGGGCAATTTTTATTTTAGTGACAGTGTTGCTTTAAAATGAACTGTATGTGTATCCAAAACATTTTTTCCTTTTGAATAGAGTAGGCTTACATTCCTGGCCTGGTTATTTTTTGCTGTCTGTGTTCTATTGGGGATACTTCTCTTCACTTCCTGTTTCAGAGGCGCAACAGGAAGTAAAAGGAAATCTCTAGAAATATGGAGTCATTCTTCTCATAGACAGTAGGGATGAGCTTCGAGTTCGAGTCAAACTCATGTTCGACTCGAACATTGGCTGTTCGACCGTTCGTCGAATGTCGACCATTATGGGCCGTTCGCGCCAAATTCGAGTGGCGCGTCATGGCCCATAATTCACTGCGGCAGCGCAGTGCATTGCTGGCTGATGATTGGCCAAGCATGCACTATGACCCACATGCTTTGGCCAATCACAGCGCGGTAAGAACGGAGAGCCATAATTGGCCAAAGCCAGGGTGGCTTTGGCCAATTATGTCTCAGGGGGTTTAGTACACGCCCCACACATAGTTGCCAACAGTCCCAGATTTCCCAGGACATTCACGGATTTAGGACCCTTGTCCCAGATTGTTTTTGTCCGGGACTTTTTGTTTGAATGTCCCGGGAAATTTGGGAGTGTTTTAGGCAAAAACGGCAGCGGCGGCTACACCAAAATGGCCTCCGCCACCGCCACTGTGTTGTTTACTATTGTCCTCTTGTGTTCAGTGCAGAGGAGAGGGGCAGCCAATCGGCTTCTCTATTTTGGCGGCCCCTCCCCGCTATACTGAACATGTGGATGGGATGCGATCTTCCTCCACCCGCCGCCTATGGGTCTGCAAAGACATGGGTCTCCGAGGTACGATGGGGAAAGGAATGTGCGGGGGGTCTCTGATGTAGGACACAAGTGTGGAGGGGACTCTAATGGAGGACACAAGTGTGGAGGGGACTCTAATGGAGGACACAAGTGTGGAGAGGTCTCTAATGGAGGACACAAGTGTGGAGGGGCTCTGATGGGGGACACAAGTGTGGAGGGGACTCTGAAGGAGGACACAAGTGTGGAGGGGACTCTGATGGGGACACAAGTGTGGAGGGAACTCTGATGGGGACACAAGTGTGGAGGGGCTCTGATGGGGGACACAAGTGTGGAGGGGCTCTGATGGGGGACACAAGTGTGGAGGGGCTCTGATGGAGGACACAAGTGTGGAGGGGACTCTGATAGGGGACACAAGTGTGGATGGGACTCTGATGGGGGACACAAGTGTGGATGGGACTCTGATGGGGGACACAAGTGTGGAGGGGCTCTGATGGGGGACACAAGTGTGCAGAGGGACTCTGATGGGGACACAAGTGTGGAGGGGATCTGATGGGGGACACAAATGTGGGGGGGACTCTGATGTGGGACACAAATGTGGGGGAGCACTCTGATGTGGGACACACATGTGGGGGCGCTGATTGGGACATGGGCAGGAAGGGTTTTAATGGGTGTGGGGAGGTGGCTCTGAGGGGACACAAGTGTTTCACAGGAGTTCTGATAGGGACACAAATGTGTGGGGGGTGGCTGTGATGGGAACAGAAATGTGCAAGAGGGGGTGTTAATGGGGACACAAGCATGTAGGGAGGGTCTGATGAGGATACGATTGTGTGGGGAGATTATGCTGGTGACACAAATGGGCAGGGAGGCTCTGACAGGAACACTGATGTAAGGCCTCATGCACACTTAATGTTTAGCCCTGGTGCACGAGGCTCTGGCATTTAGGTGCCGGCGGAGGATACAGGTGCACCATACAGCCCTGCTGATGGCAGCCTTTTTTTTAATTCTATTCCCTTTCATGGCTGGGGATTCATTTATAAATAACTTTTTTTTTTCGGCCCATGAATATCTCTAAAATATACAATGTGGTCCTCAAAGTAAAAAGTTTGGAGACCCCTGGTGTAGTGAATTAATCAGTGTAGTGAATTAATCAGTGTAGTGTAGTGTAGTGGGTGGTGTAGTGTAGTGCGTGTTGTAGTAATCAGTGTAGTGCATGTTGCACCTGATGCAAGGACGGACTGCTGGGGAGGCACCTGATGCAAGGACGGACTCTGCTGGGGAGGCACCTGATGCAAGGACGGACTGCTGGGGAGGCACCTGATGCAAGGACGGACTCTGCTCGGGAGGCACCTGATGCAAGGACAGACTCTGCTGGGGAGGCACCTGATGCAAGGATGAACTCTCCTGGGGAAGCACCTGATTCAAGGACGGACTCTGCTGGGGAAGCACCTGATTCAAGGACGGACTCTGCTGGGGAGGCACCTGATGCAAGGACGGACTGCTGGGGAGGCATCTGGTGGCAGGCGACGTGGCAGGTGACACGCTTCCACTGATTTGGCATTATGGTGAGTTTAATGATTTCATTTTATATTACAATGTAATAATAGAAATAATGCGCTTCAATCACCCTGACACCATAACAACCATGGTGCTGGGATGATTGAAGCGCCAACAACAGGTGTTTGGGAGTATCTTTATCTGCCGATTTTGTTAAACTGTGGTGTAGGATCTGGCTTCTTTCTTTCTGTCTTTCTTTCTTTCCTTCCTTCCTCTCGGACTCTAACCACACCCCTTCTGAACCACGCCCATTTAAGCCACGCCCACTACTGCACATAAACCATGCCACATTTTCGTATTAGGGTGTGACCCGCCTAGAAATGAATGCCCCGCCCCCTAATTATAGCAAGGCTCCGACTACATGCAAAAAAAGTGTCCCAGATTTTTTTTTTGCAATGTTGGCAACTATATAAGGCCGCCTGCGTGGCGGCCTTGTGTAGTGTGTTGCGGCGACAGTTACAGAAAAACAGAGGGAGAGAGATCGTGTCATTTCATTTGAGTTAGATAGAGCAGGCAGGCGAGTCAGTTAGCTGCAGTTACAGTGTGTAGAGCATATATATGCATCCTAGGTGTTGTGTGTATATATATATATATATATATATATACACTGTATTGAGTTTAGCTAGATCCGTTCCTGTTATTCTCTTCATAATATACTGACAGGCAGGCAGGTGATTGTGCTAACTGCAGTATTTTCATTTAGTGTACTGTTTTCTTTGCACAGTATGCACCTAAAGCTACCAGAATACAATTGCTGGTGTTCTCATACAAATACAGGCAGGGAGCTGCAGTATTTTCATTTAGTGTACTGTGTCCTTTGCACAGTGTGCACCTAAAGCTACTTGAATGAATACAATTGCTGGTGTTCTCATACAAATACAGGCAGGGAGCTGCAGTATTTTCATTTAGTGTACTGTGTCCTTTGCACAGTGTGCACCTAAAACTACCTGAATACAATTGCTGGTGTTCTCATACTAATACAGGCCGGGAGCTGCAGTATTTTCATTTAGTGTACTGTGTCCTTTGCACAGTGTGCACCTAAAACTATCTGAATACAATTGCTGGTGTTCTCATACTAATACAGGCAGGGAGCTGCAGTATTTTCATTTAGTGTACTGTGTCCTTTGCACAGTGTGCACCTAAAACTACCTGAATACAATTGCTGGTGTTTTCTTACTAATAATACTACAGGCAGGCAGTTGATTCTGCTAGCTGCAGTGTAATCAGTATATATATACATCCCAGCTTTGTGCAGCTACATCTCCCTGCAGGCCATTAGTATGTCTGGAAGGACAACAAGGAGAGGCAGACAGTCACGAACCAATAAAAGAGGGCAAGCAGGCTCTGTGTCTAGAGGCAACAGTGCTGGTCGTGGACACGGTGCATCCTCATCAGCATGTGGCCGTGGGACACGCTTGTCCTTTTTTCGGAAGCTGGCCGCGTTGAGCCGCAACATGCCGAAGACTTGGTAGAGAAGATGACCCAGCCATCCTCATCCTCCTCATCCTCTCTCACCCAGGCTCAGGGTACTTTGTCTGGCAAAGCAGCTGCCAAAGCGGCCTCTTCCCTCGGCTCAATGGCATTAGTCACTCCTTCCCTAGTCCCACCATGTCCTCCTGACCACAGTGTTGGGTACATGCTGCAGGAGAATGCGCAGCGTTTTGAAGGCTCTGATGATGGTACCCAGCTAAAGGAAGGCAGTAACGTGAGCCCAGAGAGAGGGGGTGCCCAAGAAGGACAGCAATCTGGCAGTCATGTTCCCCCAGCTGCAGCATACTGCCAGGTTTGCAACAGTGATGAGGAGGTAGGGCATGATGAGGTCACAGACTCTACATGGGTGCCTGATAGGAGAGAGGAGGAGGAGGCACATCTCCAACGAGGCAGGATGCCCTCCAGGGGCCAGCTTAAGGGCAGCACACCGACAACATCACACCGCAGAGCTCTGCATGTGCAGGGCGCTGCTATCTCTGTGCGTTATTCCAAAAGTTCTTTGGTGTGGGCCTTTTTTGAGATGAGTGCATCAGATTGCAGCGCTGCTATTTGCAGCATATGTCTCAGGCGTATCTCGCGTGGCCAAAACATCACCCGCTTGGGCACCACATGCTTGATCAGACATATGCCATGCAGTTCGTTGGCAAGCACACCTAAAAGACCCACACCAAAGAACAAAGCAGACCTCTCCTTGCTCCTCATCAGCTGGGATCTCCAACCCCACTATACCTTTAGTCCTCTCTGACACCTGCACTGAGAGGAATGAAGGTGTAGAATTAGGTGTGTCACAGCCAAGTACTTGCGGGCAATCTGCTATCGGTACACCAACGTCAGATTGTACCAGGCAAATTTCCCTGCCCCAGCTGCTGCACCACCGAAAGAAGTTCGCTCCCAGTCATCTACATGCCCAGCGGTTGAATGCTAGCTTGGCTAAATTGCTAGCACTTCAACGGCTGCCTTTTCAGTTGGTAGACTCTGCCCCCTTCCGTGAGTTTGTGGAATGTGCGGTTTCTCAGTGGCAGGTTCCCAAACACCACTTTTTCTCACGGAAGGCGATTCCGGCTCTCTACCGGCATGTGGAAGGCAATGTCTTGGCCTCGCTGGACAGAGCGGTCAGCGGTAAGGTGCATATTACTGCTGATTCATGGTCCAGCAGGCATGGACAGGGACATTACCTATCTTTCACGGCGCATTGGGTGACTCTGCTGGCAGCTGGGAAGGATGCAGGACAAGGTGCAGTAGTGTTGGAGGTTGTTCCGCCACCACCCCTCCAAAATGCTACTACTGGTGATTCTGACACACCTCTCTCCTCCACCCCCTCCTCTTCTTCCTCCATGGCCTCTTCCTGTGCTTTGTCCTCTGAACCAGCGGTGCTCCGTAGGCGTTCAAGGGGCTACGCAAGTACGCAGGCAAAAAGATGCCATGCGGTGCTTGAGCTGGTGTGCTTGGGGGACAAGTGCCACACTGGGGCAGAGATTCTCTCAGCTCTGCAGGGGCAGGCTCAGAGGTGGTTGACGCCACGCCAGCTTAAGCCAGGAATGGTGGTTTGCGACAATGGCACCAACCTCCTCTCCGCCCTCCGACAGGGACAACTGACCCATGTTCCCTGTTTGGCTCACGTCCTTAACTTGGTGGTGCAGCAGTTCTTGGGCAGGTACCAGAGCTTACAGGATGTCCTAAGAGCAGGCCAGGAAACTCTGTGTGCATTTCCGCCGGTCATATAATGCCAGTGCTCGGCTGGCTGACCTCCAAAAGGAATACAACCTGCCCAAGAACCGCCTAATCTGTGACATGCCCACCAGGTGGAACTCAACGTTGGCCATGCTGCAGCGGCTGCACATGCAACAGAGGGCCATCAATGAGTATCTGTGCCAATATGGCACGAGGACAGGGTCAGGGGAGCTTGTTTTTTTTGGCACGTCAGTGGGTCACGATCAGGGATGCATGTACTGTCCTGGCACCATTTGAGGAGGCCACGAGGATGGTGAGCAGTGACCGTGCATGCATCAGTGACACTGTCCCTCTTGTCCACCTATTGGAGCACACGCTGCGTGGAATGATGGACAGGGCACTTGAGGCAGAACAGAGGGAGGAAGAGGAGGACTTCCTTACCTCTCAAGGCCCCCTTTATCCAGACAGTGTTCCTGCTGGCCCGCCTATCACACACGGGAGAGGACGAGGAGGAGGAGGAGGATTGTGTCAACATGGAGGTGGAGCCTAGCACTCAGCATCAGCAGCAGTCTTCAAGGGATCAATTACAGTCCCAAGAAACCCATGGACTTGTACGTGGCTGGGAGGAGGTGGCTGCGGATCAGGTCGTCCTGAGTGACCCAGAGGACTCCGGACCGAATGCCTCAGCAAACCTACGCTGCATGGCCTCCCTGATCTTGCAAAGCCTGCGGAAGGATCCTTGTATTCGTGTGATCAAGGAGAAGGATCATTACTGGCTGGCAACCCTCCTTGATCCACGTTACAAGGGTAAGGTTGCGGACCTTATCTTGCCGTCGCAGAGGGAGCAGGGGATGAAACATCTTCGGAAGGCCTTGCAGAAAGGTCTGTGCAACGCGTTCCCAGAGACTGGGAGGTTACAAAATCCTGGTCCTGGACAACGTGTTGCTGAGGCTTCGGTCAGTCAAAGAAGGAGCGGTGGAGAAGGTTGCCGTCTGACCGATGCGTTCAGACAATTTTTTAGTCCGCAGCCCCAAGGTATAATCGGTTCCAGCAACCATCGCCAGCGTCTGTTTTACATGGTGCAGGAATATCTAGGGGCAAGATCAGACTTGGACACCTTTCCCACTGAAAATCCTCTGGGTTACTGGGTCTTGAGGATGGATCACTGGCCAGAGCTTGCACAGTATGCAATTGAGCTACTGGCCTGTCCTGCATCCAGCGTTCTTTCGGAACGCACATTCAGTGCTGCTGGGGGCTTTGTAACTGATCACAGGGTGCGCCTGTCCACTGAATCAGTCGATCGGCTGACCTTCATAAAAATGAATCAGTCTTGGATCACCAGCTACTAAGCACCTGATGCTGATGTAACCGGATAATTTTTTTTTGAATGGGAGATCTCTTCAAGACTGCCTATGCTGATGCTGAGTGACAATCCTGTTATGCTGAGTGACTATCCTCTTCCTCCTCAATGTTCATGCTGATAGCTTGTAAGAACATTTTTGGTTCTGGGCACCGCCACCAGTGGCTAAGGCCCAATTTTTCAGCCCCAGTTTAACCACTTCCCTACCCAGCCATAGTCAAATGACGTCCACAGATGGGATCTTCCATCCTGGGTGGACGTCATATGACTACCTGGCTTTGTAGGGGGATATCTGAATGATGCCTGCAGCTAGCGGCATCATTCAGATATCCTTTTGAAGTGCCGGCGATTCTGTGCACAATAAGAATGATCATAGCGGCGGTTCCGCCGCTTGACCGTTCTTATAGGCGGCGGGAGGGGACATCCCCCCCTCCCGCCGCCATCCGGTGCTTCTCTGGGCTCTCCCGTGCGATCGGCGACCCGAAGAGAATCTACCGGCGCCGTTGGTGGGTCACGTGACGAGCATAGAGATGACTGGTGACTAGGGATGAGCTCGGTGTTCGAGTCGAACATAGGTTCGACTCGAACATCGGCTGTTCGCGCGTTCGGCGAACAACGAACGATTTGGGCCGTTCGCGCCAAATTCGAGTGACGCGAACGGCCCACAATACACTGCGCCATCGCAGTGTAATCCCGGCGCTGTGATTGGCCAAGCATGCACTGTGACCCTGCATGCTTTGCCAATCACAGTGCCGGCAGCGAGGAGAGCAATGATTGGCCACAGGCAGGATGCCTGTGGCCAATTATAGCTGAGGGGGTTTAGTACACGCCCCACACTATAAAAGGCCGCCAGCGCGGCGGCCTTGTGTAGTGTGTTCCGGAGCAGGGAAAGTGAAGGATAGGCAGGGACAGTGTCATATCTATTCTTTGATAAACCTTGTGTGCAGGGAGAGAGAAGGATAGGCAGGGGACAGTGTCAGTGTCATTGTTGCTAAGCCTCCTGCACATTATACACCTGAAGTTAGCCCGTATTGCTGCTTTTTCCTGGTGTGTTACACCAACAGGATTTTGCGGCACTTACAGCGGGCGGAGTGTGCCTCCTGACCATATTACACCTTAACTTAGCCTGTATTGCTGCTTTTTCCTGGTGTGTTACACCAACAGGATTTTGCGGCACTTACAGCGGGCGGAGTGTGCCTCCTGACCATATTACACCTTAACTTAGCCTGTATTGCTGCTTTTCCCATTTCCCTGCAGGCCATTAGAATGTCTGGAAGGCAAACAAGGAGAGGCAAACAGTCAGGAGCCAAAAAAAGAGGGCAAGCAGGCTCTGTGTCTAGAGACAACAGTGCTGGTCGTGGACGCGGTGCATCGCCATCAGCACGTGGCCATGGGACACGCTTGTCCTTCTTTTCGGCAGCTGGACGTGTTGAGCCGCATCATGCCGAAGACTTGGTAGAGTGGTTGACCAAGCCCTCCTCATCCTCCTCATCCTCTCTCACCCAGGCTCAGGGTACTGGCAAAGCAGCTGCCAAAGCGTCCTCTTCCCTCGTATCAATGTCATCATCAGTCACTCCTTCCCTAGACCAACCATGTCCTCCTGAGGAGTCCCCCGAACTGTTTGAGCACAGTGTTGGGTACATGCTCCAGGAGGATGCCCAGCGTTTTGAAGGGTCTGATGATGATACCCAGCTAGAGGAAGGCAGTAGCGTGAGAGCAGAGAGAGGGGATGCTCAAGAAGGACACCAATCTGGCAGTCATGTTCCAGCAGCTGCAGCATACTGCCAGATTGGCTCCAGTGATGAGGAGGGAGGGGATGATGAGGTCACTGACTCCACGTGGGTGCCTAATAGGAGAGAGGAGGAGGAGGAGGAGGAGGATGAGGGGGAGGCACATCTCCAACGAGGCAGGATGCCCTCGGGGGGCCAGCGTAAGGGCAGCACACCGACGGAATCACACCGCAGAGCTCCGCCTGTGCAGGGCGCTGCCTCTGCCCGTTATTCAAAAAGTTCTTTGGTGTGGGCCTTTTTTGAGTCGAGTGCATCAGATCGCACAGCTGCTGTTTGCAACATATGTCTCAAGCGTATATCGCGTGGCCAAAACATCACCCGCTTGGGCACCACATGCTTGACCAGACATATGTTGACCTGCCATGCAGCTCGTTGGCAAGCCTACCTTAAAGACCCACACCAAAGAACAAAGCTGACCTCTTCTTGCACCGCATCAGCTGGGATCTCCAATCCCACTATACCTTCAGTCCTCTCTGAAACCTGCTCTGAGAGGAATGAAGGTGTAGAATTAGGTGTGTCACAGCCAAGTACTTGCGGGCACTCTGCTAGCAGTACACCAACGTCCAATTCTAGCAGGCAAATTTCCCTGCCCCAGCTGCTGGACCGTCGAAAGAAGTTCACTCCCAGCCATCCACATGCCCAGCGGTTGAATGCTAGCTTGGCTAAATTGCTAGCGCTTCAACTGCTGCCTTTTCAGTTGGTAGACTCGGCCCCCTTCCGTGAGTTTGTGCAATGTGCGGTTCCTCAGTGGCAGGTTCCCAAACGCCACTTTTTCTCACGGAAGGCGATTCCGGCTCTCTACCGGCATGTGGAAGGCAATGTCTTGGCCTCGCTGGACAGGGCGGTCAGCGGTAAGGTGCATATTACCGCTGACTCATGGTCCAGCAGGCATGGACAGGGACGTTACCTTTCTTTCACGCCCCATTGGGTCACTCTTTTGGCAGCTGGGAAGGATGCAGGACAAGGTGCAGTAGTGTTGGAGGTTGTTCCACCGCCACGCCTCCAAAATGCTACTGCTGGTTGTGACACACCTCTGTCCTCCACCCCCTCCTCTTCTTCTTCCTCCGTGGCCTCTTCCTGTGCTTTGTCCTCGGAACTAGCGGTGCTCCGTAGGCGTTCAAGGGGCTACGCAAGTACGCAGGCAAAAAGATGCCATGCCGTGCTTGCGCTGGTGTGTTTGGGGGACAGGAGCCACACTGGGGCAGAGGTTCTGTCTGCTCTGCAGGGGCAGGCCGAGAGGTGGTTTACGCCACGCCAGCTTAAGCCAGGAATGGTAGTTTGCGACAATGGCACCAACCTCCTCTCCGCTCTCCGACAGGGACAACTGACCCATGTGCCCTGTGTGGCTCACGTCCTTAACCTGGTGGTGCAGCGGTTCTTGGGCAGGTACCCGGGCTTACAGGATGTCCTGAGGCAGGCCAGGAAAGTCTGTGTGCATTTCCGCAGATCTTATAATGCCAGTGCTCGCCTGGCTGAGCTGCAAAAGGAGTTGAACCTGCCCAAGAACCGCCTTATATGTGACATGCCCACCAGGTGGAACTCAACGTTGGCCATGCTGCAGCGGCTGCACACGCAGCAGAGGGCCTGTGCGACTACGGCACCAGGACAGGGTCAGGGGAGCTCGGTTTTTTTTCACCACGCCAGTGGGGCATGATCAGGGATGCATGCACTGTCCTGGCACCATTTGAGGAGGCCACGAGGATGGTGAGCAGTGACAGTGCATGCATCAGTGACACTGTACCTCTTGTCCACCTGTTGGAGCACACGCTGCGTGGAATAATGGACAGGGCACTTGAGGCAGAACAGAGGCAGGAAGAGGAGGACTTCCTTGCCTCTCAAGGCCCCCTTTACCCAGACAGTGTTCCTTCTGTCCCACCCATCGCACAGGAAGAAGAGGAAGAAGAGGAGGAGGAGGAGGAGGAGGAGGAGGAGGAGGATTGTGTCAGCATGGAGGTGGAGCCTGGCACTCAGCATCATCAGCAGCAGTCTTTTAGGGATGATTTACAGTCCCAAGAAACCAGTGGACTTGTACGTGGCTGGGAGGAGGTGGCTGCGGATCATGTCGTCCTTAGTGACCCAGAGGACTCCGGACTGAATGCCTCAGCTAACCTACGCTGCATGGCCTCCCTGATCCTGCAAAGTCTGCGGAAGGATCCTCGTATTCTTCGGATCAAGGAGAGGGACCATTACTGGCTGGCCACTCTCCTTGATCCACGGTATAAGGGTAAGGTTGCGGACCTTATCTTACCGTCGCAGAGGATGAGACAACTCCGGGAGGCCTTGCAGAAAGGTCTGTGCAACGCGTTCCCCGAGACTGGGAGGTTACAAACTCCTGGTCCTGGACAACGAGTTGCTGAGGCTTCGGTCAGTCAAAGAAGGAGCGGTGGGGAAGGTTGCCGTCTGAGCGAAGCGTTCAGACAATTCTTTAGTCCGCAGCCCCAAGGTATGATCGGTTCCAGCAACCATCGCCAGCGTCTGATATACATGGTGCAGGAATACCTAGGGGCAAGGTCAGACTTGGACACCTTCCCCACCGAAAATCCTCTGGCTTACTGGGTCTTGAGGATGGATCACTGGCCAGAGCTTGCACAGTATGCAATTGAGCTACTGGCCTGTCCTGCATCCAGCGTTCTTTCAGAACGCACATTCAGTGCTGCTGGAGGATTTGTCACGGATCACAGGGTGCGCCTATCCACCGACTGACCTTCATAAAGATGAACCAGTCTTGGATCACCACCAGCTACCAAACACCTGAAGCTGATATAACAGACTAATTTATTTTCAAATGTCACATCCCTTCAAGACTGATGCTGATGCTGAGAGACTGTCCTGTTATGTTGACTGACTATCCTCCTCCTCCTCAATGATCCGATTGACGATGATAGCTTGGAAGAGCATTTTTGTTTCTGGGTGCCCCCACCAGTGGCTAAGGCCCAATTTTTCAGCCCCTGTTTAACAGGGGTGTGTTATTACAATTTTTTATGCAATGCTTTGCAGCAGGGCTCATTCCTGCACTCCAACTAGAGTATCTGGGAGTGGTTGCAGTGTCGTGGCACCAGCACCAGTGGCTAAGGCCCAATTTTTCAGCCCCTGTTTAACAGGGGCGTGTAATTACAATTTTTGATGCAATACTTTGCAACAGGGCTCATTGCTGTGCTCCAAGTACAGTATCTGTGAGGGGTTGCAGTGTTGTGGCACCAGTGCCTAAGGCTCAATTTTTCTGCCCCTGTTTAACAGGGGCATGTAATTACAATTCTTGATCTAATAATTCACAGCAGGGCCCATTCCTGCGCCCACCAAGACTAACTGTGAGGCCTTACAGTGTTGTGTCAACACCACCACCACCACCAAAGGCCCAATTTTTCAGCCCCTGTTCAACAGGGGCATGCAATTACAATTCTTGATCTAATAATTCACAGCAGGGCCCATTCATGCGCCCACCAAGAGTAACTGTGAGGGCTCACAGTGTTGTGGCAACACCAACATGTAAGGGGCAAATTTCAGCTGAGTATATACGGCAGGCCCCTACTTTCAAACATCCAACTTACAAACGACTCCTCCTTGCAAACGGAAGGATACAACAGGAAGTGAGAGGAAATCTACCCCTAGGAAGGCAAATTCTCTCCTGTAAGAGTTAATATGGGAAAAAAAGTGTCTCCTCTCCACTGATTCTTTATCACAAATTCTTGTTTCAATAAAAAAAACAAATTTTCAAAAAACATTTGTCATTAGGACGGAAAGTGAGGTGAACTGTTCTGAACAGGTGCACACTGCACAGACAGCAAAACAAATGTTACAGGGGTGATAACCCTTCCCTATGTTTTCCAAAAAGCTTAAAAATAGATTTTTTGCCTGGAGCTACACTTAAACAATGTACCTGTTCAAAATTACAAACATATTCTACATAAGAACAAACCTACAGTCCCTGTCTTGTATGCACCGCCTGTATACGGCTGTTCAGAGTATATAGGGCCTTTTTTATTTTGTGTGCGGGGTTCCCCTTTATATCCATACAAGACCCAAAGGGGCTGGTAATGGGCTGGGGTAGGGGGGGGGGGGGGTGTGATGGGGTAGCTATGCCATTTTTCTTAAAGATTTTCATCCATATTACCGGGACCAGACATTACATTAAAGCCGCAAGCAGTTTTAAATGGCTTTTTTTCCTTTAGAAGTGTAATTTTGTGCAGGGACAGTTCTAAACACGGGAAACACGTGGCACTTCACATACTTTAGACACCCCCCAGGTACGATATTTAAAGGAATATTTGACTTTTTTTTTTTTCACTTTATGCATCATTAAAATGACTGCTCCAGAAAAACGGCCGTTTTTAAAACTTCTTTTTGCATTGATACATGTCCCCTGGTGCAGAACCCGGGTTCCCAAACCCTTTTTAGGACAATAACATGCATAATAGTCGTTATAATTAGCACTTTAGATTTCGAACGTTCGCATCCATTGTATTTAATAGGGTTCTAAAGTTCGTGCAAACTTTCGGTCCGTTCGCGGGTTCTGGTGCGAACCGAACCCGGGGGTGTTTGGCTCATCACTAATGGTGACCAGATGGTCACCAGTCATCTCTATGATCGTCGGAGGCCCGGGCGCGATGTGATGACGTCACGCCCGAGTCCTCAAATGTAAACAAAGCCGCCGATGCGGCTAGTAAGTATGAGATCAGTGAAAAAAAATTCACTGATCTTATGCTTTCCAGCCTGGAGGAGAGATGCGGGGTCTTATTGACCCCGCATCTCTCAATAAAGAGGACCTGTCACACACATTCCTATTACAAGGGATGTTTACATTCCTTGTAATAGGAATAAAAGTGATAAAAAAATAAAAAAAAGTAAAATAATTGTAAAAAAAATCATAAATAAGTAAAAAAAATAATAATAATAAAAAAAATATATATTAAAACGCCCCTGTCCCCGGTAGCTCGCGATCAGAAGCTAATGCACACGTAAGTCGCCCACATATGTAAACGCTGTTCAAACCACATATGTGAGGTATCGCCGCGTGCGTTAGAGCACGTGCAACAATTCTAGCACTAGACCTCCTCTGCAATTCTAACCTGGTAACCTGTAAAAAAATTAAAGCGTCGCCTATGGAGATTTTTAAGTACCGAAGTTTGCCGCCATTCCATGAGTGTGCGCAATTTTAAAGCGTGACATGTTAGGTATCTATTTACTCGGCGTAACATCATCTTTCATATTTTCCCAAAAAATTGGGCTAACTTTACTGTTTTGTTATTTAATTCATGAAACCATTTTTTTTTTTTAAAAAGGCGTTTGAAAAATTATTGCGCAAATATCGTGCAAGAAAAAAAGTTGCAATGACCGTCATTTTATTCCCTAGGGTGTCTGCTAAAAAAAACATATATAATGTTTTGGGGTTCTGAGTAATTTTCTAGCAAAAGAATGATGATTTGTACATGTAGGAGAGAAGTGCTAGAATAGGCCCGGTATGGAAGTGGTACAAAAAGCCCTGTATTGAAGTGGTTAACAGGGGCATGTAATTAAAATTTTTGATGCAATACTTTGCAGCATAGCTAATTTCTGCACTCCAACTATAGTATCTGTGAGGGGTTGAAGTGTTGTGGCACCAGTGCCTAAGGCCCAATTTTTCTGCCCCTGTTTAACAGGGGCGTGTAATAACAATTTTTGATGCAATAATTTGCAGCAGGGCTCATTCTTGCGCTACAACTAAAGTTTCTGTGAGGGGTTGCAGTGTTGTGGCACCAGAACCAGTGCCTAAGGCCCAATTTTTCTGCCCCTGTTTAACATGGGCGTGTAATTACATTTTTTGATGCAATAATAATTCACAGCAGGGCCCGTTCCTGCATCCACCAAGAGTAACTGTGAGGGCTTACAGTGTTGTGCCAACATCAACACCAACACCTAAGGCCCAAATTTCTGCAGAGTATATAGGGCAGGCCCCTACTTTCAAACATCCAACTTACAAACGACTCCTACTTGCAAACGGAGGGAGACAACTGGAAGTGAGAGGAAATCTACCCCTAGGAAGGGAAATTCTCTCCTGTAAGTGTTAATACGGGAAAAACGTGTCTCCTCTCCACTTATGCTTTATCACCAATACTTGTTTCACTAAAGCCCCCAAATTTAAAAAAAACAATTGTCATTAGGACAGAAAGTGAGGTGAAATCTTCTGAAGAGGTGCACAGACAGCAAAACAAATGATACAGGGTGATAACCCTTCCCTATGTTTTCCAAAAAGCTTAAAAATAGATTTTTTTGGGCTGGAGCTACACTTTAAAAATGTAACAGTTCTAAATTACAAACAGATTCTACTTAAGAACAAACCTACAGTCTTGCCTGTATACTGCTGTTCAGAGTATATAGTGCCTGAGGGCCCCACGCCTTTCCTTTTTTTAATTTAGATGCGGGGTTCCTCTTAATATCCATACAAGACTCAAATGGGCTGGGGGGGGGGGGGGTACCCATGCCGATTTTCTCAATGATTTTCATCCATATTACCGGGACCAGACATTACATTAAAGCCGCAAGCAGTTTTAAATTACTTTTTTTCCTTTAGAAATGTCATTTTGTGCAGGGACAGTTCTAAACACGGGAACCACGTGCCACTTCACAGGCATACTTTAGACACCCCCCAGGTACGATATTTAAAGGAATATTTCACTTTTTTTTTTCACTTTAAGCATCATTAAAATCACTGCTCCCGAAAAAACGTCAGTTTTTAAAACTTTTTTTTGCATTGATACATGTCCCAGGGCAGGACCCGGGTCCCCATGTCCCCATGTCTCCAAACCCTTTTCAGGACAATAACTTGCATATTAGCCTTTAAAATTAGCACATTTGATTCAGAACGTTCGAGTCCCATAGACTTTAACGGGGTTCGATAGTTCGCGCGAACATTTAGTCCGTTCGCAGGTTCTGGTGCAAACCGAACCAGGGGGTATTCGGCTCATCCCTAGTAGACAGATGTCCCCTTTCTCCAGCCTCTCATTCTGGGGATCAATTGTAAAATTTGTGTATTTCCTACAGTTTTCACCCTTGCTGAAAATGGTAACCGATTGCCGTTGGTTGAAAAATGCTGCCTACACACAGTGTGTGTGACCAATGGTGGCTTACAGATTTGTAGTACAAATTAATGGCCGGTGCCGCTGATGTTTGCATGTAGCCACTCATCCGAACGGTTACACGTGAATGGTGCCTCCGAATGACCTAGGACATTAGAGTTGCCACCTCATCCCTTTAAACCCGAACACATATTAATTAGACAGGTTCTGTGGCTGATTACGGTGGTAATTAAACTCACTTGGTGCCTTATCTGGATTTAATTAGCCTCAGAATCTGTGCAATTCAAAGGTGTTCGGGTTTAAAGGGATGAGGTGGCAACCCTACTGGACATAGACTTTTGGTGTGCAGGGTCTGCATTTTTGGCCACATGCAAATTGGCCACTGCTAATTGGGGACAGTTTGTATGCGGCCAGAGCACAGTGTTGCTGCTTCCAGAGGCGGTGTTTAGCCACCTCTGAATACAGCAAACGATCTACCCCGGATC
This sequence comes from Rana muscosa, assembly GCA_029206835.1. NCBI lineage: Eukaryota > Metazoa > Chordata > Amphibia > Anura > Ranidae > Rana > Rana muscosa. Next base: position 304,008,718 of record CM055118.1, on the reverse strand, counting down.
GCCCGTGCAAATTTAGCCTTATTGTGTGAACATTCTCAAATCGTTTAGTAAATGAGCCTCAGTAGCTTGATAGCTTGAAGACTTAATGCTGACACCTGGTGGAGATTTAGGTTTTGGCCCATTTCTCAATTGCAATGCAGTTATAAACACAAAATGTATGTAATAATTTTACATGGTGTAATTCACACTGTGCCGTAACCTGCATTTAGGTGCATTCAGGTTAGTAAGAGAACATAGATATCTGTGTACCAAGGTTCAGATTAGATTCTCTTAATGCATGCATGTAAAGACAGGTACATTGAAATGCAGGAGAAAGTGATCTGGAAAGCATAAGGCTTGGCTAAATAAAACACACAGGAGGCTAGCATGAATGTAGCCTTAAACTGCTGTTTTATACATTATATTACCAAAAGTATTGGGACACCTGCCTTTACACGCACATGAACTTTAATGACCTCCCAGTCTTAGTCCGTAGGGTTCAATATTGTGTTGGCCCGCCCTTTGCAGCTATAACAGCTCCAACTCTTCTGGGAAGGCTGTCCACAAGGTTTAGGAGTGTCTAATGGGAATGTTTGAACATTCTTCCAGAAGTGCATTTGTGAGATCAGTTACTGATGTGGACGAGAAGGCCTGGCTCATAGTCAGAGCTCTAATTCACCCCAAAGGTGTTCTATCGGGTTGAGGTCAGGACTCTCTGCAGGCCAGTCAAGTTCCTCCACCTCAAACTCGCTCATCCATGTCTTTATGGACCTTGCTTTGTGCACAGGTCCAAATCAGGGCCATCTTTTCGCATGGGCACGCTGGGCAGTTGCCCGGGGGCCCCACTTGCCTGGGGGGCCCCTCCTGCCCAGCGACCCCAGCCAACTGAGCCAAGCATCATTCAGATGTCACAAAGTTTGCTGCGCATTGTGCCAGTGCTGTGCGGCTCCCTCACAGAGACAGAGTGCCGCGCGATCAGTCCCGATATCAGTCAGCGACTCAGCGGCGGGCAGTGTGCAGTGTGAGTTAGCTGTCACTGTGAAGAACGGAGCCGATGCTTTCTGTCTAGTTCCGGCTCTTCACAGGTGGAGTGATATCAAATGCACTCCGCCTGTGACAGATATAGGAAGCATCGGCTCTGCTCTCTACTGCAGCCGCATGCTTCCTGTCACACTTCCGTGTCTCAGAGGAGCCAGGCAGCAGTACACATGCCAGAATTAATACCCACCAGCACCAGCAGTACCCACGCCAGCATTAATACCCACCAGCACCAGAGTGTGTACATATATATATTTATTTAGTTTTTTTTAGTTATATGATTTAGTGGTGAAAGTTATTAGTGCCCCCCCCCCCCCCAAGTTTTGACTGTAATATCGTGTTATATTGTCCAAACGTTGTGTTAATGTTTAAACACTGATTTTGTTGGAAGTACCAATAAATATAGCCTTATTGATAATTTGCATTTTTATTCTCGTGATTGATTGTGTAGACAGGGCCCCAATGCACTGTATTGCCCGGGGGCCTATAATGCTCTTAAGATGGCACTGGTCCAAATCAATTGGTGGAGGGGGGACACTGTTGGGCACTCATGGATGTGGGGGGGGGGACTCTGTTGGGCACTCATGGATGTGAGGGGGGGACTCTGTTGGGCACTCATGGATGTGAGGGGGGACACTGTTGGGCACTCATGGATGTGAGGGGGGGACTCTGTTGGGCACTCATGGATGTGAGGGGGGGGACTCTGTTGGGCACTCATGGATGTGAGGGGGGACTCTGTTGGGCACTCATGGATGTGAGGGGGGACACTGTTGGGCACTCATGGATGTCAGGGGGGGACTCTGTTGGGCACTCATGGATGTCAGGGGGGGACTCTGTTGGGCACTCATGGATGTGAGGGGATCTGTTGGGCTCTCATGGATGTGAGGGGGGAACCTGTTGGGCACTCATGGATGCGAGGGGGGGACTCTGTTGGGCACTCATGGATGCGAGGGGGGACTCATGGATATGAGGGGGGGGGCTCTGTTGGGCACTCATGGATGAGGGGGGGCTCTGTTGGGCACTCATGGATGTGAGGGGGGCTCTGTTGGGCACTCATGGATGTGAGGGGGGCTCTGTTGGGCACTCATGGATGTCTGGGGAGGACTCTGCTGGGCACTCCTGAATGTAAGTGCAGTCCCCCGCTTAAAAAAAAAATTTTCTTTGCGAGTATTTGTAGAATATATAATGCGTCCCTCCTCATACCAAAAAGTTTGGAGACCCCCGCTCTAGGTCTTGAAATTTCCAGAAATATATGGTTTGTATGGGTCTTTCACAAACTCTCATGTCTGTAATGTGCACATGAAATTTGCTTGGCCAGCTTGGAGGCAGCATCTGGCAGAAAAACTGTATGTGTGTATGTAAGAGAGATACAACTTAGAGGAACCTATAATGATACTCTTTCTACATGCATGCATTTCCTCCAGTGTTATAACACTTTTTTTTTTTTTGTCTCTTTAAGATGTTTTTTAAATTCAGAAGTTGAATTGCTTTTTTTGAATAAGACATACACAATATGGTCACAAGTGGACACCTGACCATCAAACCTTTATGAGCTTGATGGACATCCTATTATAAAACCATGGAAAAGAGAAGTTCGGGATTTTAAAAAAATGAAACAATTTTTTTTATACTCACCTAAGCGAGTGCAGCATCCATCCGATGCTGCATCTGTCCCCCGCCACCTCCACATTGAGAACAATGATTGCTCAATTGTCGGTCTTCAGTGAGGAGAGAGCCAGTGACTGTCAGTCTCCGGCTCTCTGCTCTGCCCCTCCAGCGCTCACTGGCTGTGGAGGAGGCAGGAGCAGCTGGCTCAGGCTCTCAATTGCTCGCTAAGAGGCTGAGCCAGCTGCCAGTCCAGGCATCTGGTTGGATCCCGACATTAAAGTCAGGATCTCTCCAGAGTCTGGACCGGATGAGTGACGTCTGCCGACAGTGGGCCACAGGAGTGCAGAACATAGTGCACTCCTGTGATCCCCAGTAGAAGTAGGGGCAGGGCCAAAAAAGTATTGGCCCTACTTCCCTTTTAATATGAAGTTTGTTTCACTTTTAGGGCTATAGCAGCCTCCACAGGGCTTTCCACAAGATTTTGAAGAGTGGTTGTGGGAATTTGTGCCCATTCAGCCCAAAAAAAAGGCTTTTTTGAGGTCAAGTACTGATGTTGGATGAAAAGACCTGGCTTGTAATCAGCATTCCAACTCATCTCAAACTTTTAAAAAGGGCTGAGGTCAGGACTCTGTCCAGGCCACTCAAGTTCCCTGAAACTCATCAAACCATGTCTTTACAGAGCTAGCTTTGTACACGGGGGATAGTTAGGTTGTATGACCTCTACAAGTAAGCTCTTTCATTAGGAGGTGAGGTCCCATGGGCATGGGTTTCTGTTAGGGTTTCCACCTCATCCCTTTAAAACCAAACACATATGAATTACACAGGTTCTGAGTCTAATTAAAGGCAGATAAGGCACCAAGTGAGTTTAATTACCACCTTAATCAGCCTCAGAACCTGTGTGATTAATATGTGTTCGGTTTTAAAGGGATGAGGTGGCAACTCTAGTTTCTGTAGTGATTGTCAAATTCAACAAACCAGAACCTTGTGGGATATTTTTGGTATGCGGAGAGCTCCTTCTTTTCCTCTATGTCTTTATGGAGCTGGCTTTGTATACATGGGCATAGACATGCTGTATCAGAAAAAAAGTCTTCCCAAAACTCTTCCCACAAGGTTGAAACCCTTCACTGCACACATATGGCCTTTGGCCGTAAAGAGAGGTGTGATGGCCAGGTGTCCATATGCTTTTGGCTATGAAGTGTTAAAGGATAAGTTCACCTTTCGGAACATTTTACACCCATATTCAAGGTGTAACATGTAACGTTATGAACAGACCAGTCCCTGCGCCCCCGCTCTCCCCCCCCACCCCCACCCGCTTTGAAAGCTAGAGGCGATCATCTCAAACCCCCCGCTAGCTGTCACAACCTAGCCTGTCCGCGTCACTCATTTACAGTCCTCCGTGAATGGAAATTTACAAGTCCCGCCACCCTTGGAGCGCTGTGTTAGTTCATTGAGTCTTCCGGTCAGATTGTATCTGCTTGCCCGTACAATGTACGGACACACAGATACACTGACAAATCTGCAGGAGAGCAACATCTGCTCTACAGGCTCCAGAGACAAAAAAAATAATAAATGCTATTTTTTTTTTTACCTGCAAAAAAATGTGCAATTATTTTTTGTTAAAAGGTGAGCTTATCCTTTAAGCTAGCCATACATGTCTTGCTTTCACCCTGTGGGCTGAGTAAGAGAAAATCAATAGATTACCCCATCCATGCTAAACACTGCTGGCTAATGTATTCAGGCTCACGCGGCTGCTTGAATACACAGTGACTGCATCTGATATTCTAGGAAAGTCACTCAAAGTACTAAAACAAGTTAATATAATATGAAAAAAAAAGTCTTGTGGCTACTGCCATGCTGGGTAAGAATTTTGGAAAATCAGAAAGTAGAAAATCCTCTGCAGTAGCCCAGTCCAGAGAGAGATGAAGTGTGGAGACCAGGGCCTGTAGGAACAACCTCTGTGAGCCTCCTATGATTTTCAACACCATCTCTATGCTGATGACACAAGCCCCACCATCATTCCGCCCCACCATCATTCCACCCCACCATCATTCCACTCCCTGAATTCTGCACCGAGATCCATAGTACAATTATCATTTCCTACCTTCATACCAGGGTGGTAGGTGTAATCCTGGACTCTGACCTCTCCTTCCAGCCACACATGCAATCAGCTTCTTAATCTTGCCGCATGAAGCTCTATAACAGTGACAAAATACACTCACCGGCCACTTTATTAGGTACAACTGTTCAATTGCTTGGTAACACAAATCGCTAATAAGCCAATCGCATGGCAGCAACTCAATGCATTTAGTTATCTAGACGTGGAGAAGATGACTTGCTGAAGTTCAAAGCGAGCATCACAATGGGGAAGAAAGGGGATTTAAGTGACTATGAACGTGGCATGGTTGTTTGCGACAGACGGGCTGGTCTCAGTATTTCAAAAACTGCTGATCTACTGGGATTTTCACACACAACCATCTTTCTGTTTTACAGAGAATAGTCCGAAAAAGAGAAAATATCCAGTTAGCGGCAGTCGTGGATGAAAATGCCTTGTTGATGTCAGAGGAGAATAGGCAGACTGGTTTGAGATGATAGAATGGCAACAATAACTCAAATAACCACTTGTTACAAGCAAGGTATGCAGAATAACATCTCTGAACGCACAACACATCGAACCTTGAAGCAGATGGGCTACAGCAGCAGAAGACCACACCGGGTGCCACCCATCAGCCAAGAACAAGAAACTGAGGCCACAATTCGCACAGGCTCACCAAAATTGACAATAGAAGATTGGAAAAATGTTGCCTGGTCTGACGAGTCTTGATTTTAGCTGCGACATTCAGATGGTAGGGTCAGAATTTGGCGTAAACAACATGAAAGCATAGATCCATCCTGCCTTGTGTCAACGGTTCGGGCTGGTGGTGGTGTAATGGTGTTGGTGATATTTTTCTGGCACACTTTGGGCTTCTTAGTATCAATTGGGCATCCTTTATACACCATGACCTACTCCTGAGTATTGTTGCTGACCATGTCCATCCTTTTATAACTACAGTGTACCCATCTTCTGATGGCTCCTTCCAGCAGGATAATGCACCATGTCACAAAGCTCAAATCATCTCGCCACTGGTTTCTTGAACATGACAATGAGGTCACTGTACTCCAATGGCCTCCACAGTCACCAGATCTCAATCCAATAGAGCACCTTTGGGATGTGGTGGAACTGCGTGATGCTATCATGTCACTATAGACCAAATCTCTGAGGGATGTTTCCAACACCTTGTTGAATCTATGCCACTAGGAATTAAGACAGTTCTAAAGGCAAAAGTGGGTCCAACCCTGTACTAGCAAGGTGTACCTAAAAGTGGTGAATGTATGTGCCTTCTTAACTAGTGAAACCACAAAGATATTAATTCACTCCATTGTTATCTTTCGCCTCAACCAACTCTTTCCTCGCTGACCTACTTCTAAGCCAGGCTTTCTCAACCTTTTAACCCTAGAGGAACCCCAAAAATAGTTTTCGGGTCTCGAGGAACCCTTACTTAAAACCAATTCATCAGGGGCCAATAGGAACAAGGCCCCTTATACTGGTGGAAGAATGTCCCTCTTAAAGTGTTGCTCAGAATGCCATCCTTAGAGAAAACTAAAAAGAGACTTGTTGTCATGCTGCTGGCTTTGCTAGGCGATGCTGAACCTTGAACACTGAAGGCACCATTAAAAATGTGGTTCATCAGCCACAGCTCAAGGAACCCCTAGCAACCTCTGGAGGAACCCCAAGGTTCCATGGAACCCTGGTTGAGAATGGCTGTTCTAGGCTATCCCTTTTAATATCCATCATGAATGTTGCTTCCAGACTCATCTACTCTACCAATTACTCAGTGTCCCCAACCCCTTTCTGCCAATTCCTCTATTGGCTTCCACCCAACAAATTAAAAATACTAACATACAAAGCCATCCACAACTCTGCCCCCAGCTACATCACTAACCTTGTCTCATATCACCACCCAAAACCGTCATCTTCGCTTTACTCAAGACTTCATGCTCTAGTATCACCTCCAGAACCTCTCCCTTCCTCTGGAACTCCCTACCCATATTTGTCTGGCTTCCCCCTACTCTCCGCCTGTAGAAGATTCCCAAAATATCTTCAAGGAAGCATTTCCCATCCCACCTGCTTTGGTCTCCAAAGAGCAATACACGTTCACAATGCTCTTCAGTGAGCTTTTGACAAGCAGTGAGGAGGCATTGTATCCTCACTGCCTGCTTTAAACCATTGATCCCCACACTAGCACACCAGAGGTGCTTTCAGAGTGGCTCCATCCACTTGGTATAATTTCAGTATGTGTACACCTGTGCAGCAGTTGGGGACAGGCATTAAAAATGCCCCTCAACCACTACTTTAAACAAGCTCTTTTTCCATCAACTCACCCCCCCCCCCCCCATCAGTAGAACTTGCCCCTTTTAGATTGTAAGCTTTCACCAGCAGGTCTCTCCTATCCCTCTTGTACTGACTCTGTACTGTCTCCCTGTATAATAATAAGGCACAGCAGACTGCCAAGATTATCTTCAAAACCCTGAACGTAGAGAGAATTTCAGGCCTCCTCCAGACACAAATCACTGGGTAGGCAAACGGTTTAGAACACCAAATATTGGGCAAGTGTTCTTCTCTAAGAACATTTGATTCCAAGATAAATGGCAGACAGAGAACAAGACTACCGGCACAATACCTCCAGCGGTAGACTCAGGATATATCTGTGTTTCAATCTTTTTATTCAAGTTTTGTCATACAAAATGTATAAAAGTCGCCACATAACATTGTACAGTCACAATCAACATTTGGGGTAACACAATGAAGATCACCAAGTGTAGGGGTCCTTGGAGTAGTCCGAAGCTCCGTAAAGCCGTTAACCCCTATTAGCATCGCAGATCATATCTGAACCGTCCACCCAGATGAGCCGCCCCCCCATCCATCTATCGGGGGGGGCGCAACTCAGCCGGCCGTGTGGGCAGCCCAGAGGTCTGATCAGACTGACAATGGTCCCGTAGGAGCTGAGAAAACAGGGAGCAGCACAAACCTCTAAGGTCTGGATCTGACTCCAAAAATAAACAATAAACAAATTTCAAAAGAGAGGAAAGAGGACAGTGACAAAGAATAGAAGGAAGGAGACAGAGTAAGGAAAGGACAGTTGAGGAGGGGGGAATGGGGGGAGGGAGGGGGGGAGGAGCCCCGATTCAGCATCCAGACATCTCAACCTAATCCCCTAGGCTATGCTGTAAACATCCCCGGGTCATTAGTTAGGTAACGAAGCCATGGGTCCCAAACTCCATGAAACAGTTTCATTTTATCTTGGGCCAGAGCGGTCAAGCGTTCGTTTAGCATCAACCAAGACAATTTGCCTTTAAGCTGATCGAATGGTAGAGCTGCCGATTTCCAGTTCCTAGCAATAGTGATTTTGGCTGAAATAAAAATAAATGTCAAGAGCCTCTTGCAGGACTTGGAGGCTTCCACATCTCCTCCCCCCAGTAGTGCTTGCTTAGCTGATTTAGTTAGGTTTAGTTGGGTAAGGGAGTAAACTAAATTATACACCCTGATCCAAAACCTCCGGACCTTTGGGCATGTCCACCAAATATGATAGGTGGTGCCCATCTGGCCACATCCTCTAAAGCACAACGGGGTAGCTCCTGAGACAAAAGTTGCCAGTCTGACCGGCACCATATACCACCTCAGTAGAACCTTATAATTGGCCTCAATTATTGAAGTATTGACGAGCGAACGAGATGCTGTCTCGGCTATCCTATGCCATTCGTCCAGATCCAGGGTTTCCTGCAAGTCGGTCTCCCATTGGACCATATAAGTCAGCTTTGTCGATACACTCAGCAATATCGAATATATAGCAGATAAATGTCCTTTAATTTTATCATAATTTTTGCATAGATGTTCCATGGGAGTTTGGGTTGCTAGGTTGTTCTTGCGAGCCAGGGTTTGTACATAATGTGAGATTTGGGCGAACCTATAACCCTCCGCTGGAGGCATTTGATGCCTGTCAGCCATAGTCCGTTCGGTCAGCATACCTCTATGATCGCACAAGTCAGCAATACACTTAAAACCCTTATTAGTCCACCATTCGAACGCTAGTGGAGTGAGACCCGGGGTGAATGCTTTATTTTGAAGCAGAGGTGTCAGTGGAGAATGAGGAGATTTGAATTTGTGAGATCTGGAGAGTCTGTCCCATAGTTCCAGTGACATGGATAAAGTAGGGCAAAGTATAGGAGGTCGCTCCTTGATAGGGAGCCATAAAATATAAGAAATAGGTTTGGGACGGCAGGAATAAGATTCCATAGCCATCCAAATGGCCTGTGCCTGTTGGGAGTGAAACCTTGTAAGTTGTGCTATCTAGGCAGCATAAAAATATTTTAATAAGTCTGGAAGACCAAGTCCTCCTCTCCGCTTCAACGTGTATAGAGTGCTCCTATTCACCCTGGGTCTCTTATCACCCCAAATAAACTGTAGTACTTTATTCTGGAATCGTTTAAGGTCATCACGGGCCAATGAAACTGGCAAGGTACGGAAGAAATACAATAATCGAGGTAGAACATTCATTTTAATTGAGTGAAGTCTGCCAAACCACGATGGCGGGTGAACCTGCCACTTAGCCATGTCAGCTGTTAGCCGTTTGAAAAGGGCTGGATAATTCTCTTTGTACAACTCACCAATAGATGAGGTCAGCTGTATGCCTAAATAAGGGAGAGCTGTGGATTCCCATCGGAATTGAAATTATTTTTCAAGCGTAGCCTGAGTGGAGCTTAGCAAAGATAAGTTCAGTGCTCTTGACTTACTATGATTAATTGCCAACCCGGAAATGTTGGAGAAAGGCTGCAAAATAGCATACAAGTTAGGTAGGGATGTGATCGGTGAGGTCAAGGTCAGCAACAAGTCGTCCGCAAAGAGTAAACATTTGTGTTCATAGTCTCCGCAATAAATGCCCTGTATATCTCTGCAGGCGCGAATTTTGAGCGCTAGTGGTTCAATCGCCAGGGCGAATAATAGTGGCGATAACGGGCAGCCCTGTCTAGTTCCTCTCCTGATAGGAAATGTTTGGGATGTATATCCTCTGAGCATTAGCGAGGCACTGGGGGAATCATATAATATGTGAAGGAGATCCAGAAAGCGTCTCCCAAATCCAAAGCGTGTGAGAACATCAAAAAGATAGTCCCAGGAGATAGAATCGAACGCCTTCTGGATATCCAATGAAAGTAACATTCCCCTCCTAGTCCCCTTTCCATCCCAATCAGACCGAACTGCCGAGATAAGGTTAATTATCCGGCGGGTTTGGTCCGATGCCTGTCTTGTCGGGACAAAACCTGCTTGGTCAGGATGGATATAACACTGAAGAAAAGTATTAAGTCTCTGGGCCAGTATTTTGGTTAGAATCTTAAGATCCGTATTGATCAGAGAAATTGGGCGATAATTGGAACAGTCTGTATGGTCCTTTCCTGGTTTCGGGATAACACTTATATAGGCTACATTTTCATGGCTGGGGAGCTTGCTGCCGCTTCTCAGGTCGTTAAAGTAAGTACAGAGATGTGGGGCCAGAAGATCGTGATATTTCCTATAGTAGTGACCCGGGAATCCATCTGGCCCAGGGGCCTTGGTAGGGTGTAGGGTTTTGATTGCAGCCCTGACTTCAGGCTCTGTAAGAGCACCGTCCATCAGTTCCGCATGGGCTTGTGTCAATTTAGGCAGCTGTAAGTCGCGAAAGAATGTGCTCGCTTCAGATGAATCGAACTTGTCCTGCACTCCATACAGCTTAGCATAAAATTTGTGAAATTCTCCAATTATCCGTTCGGGGTTCTGGGAGGTTAGGCCCATGGATAGTCGTAGTTTAGGCAAAGTCGGTGTGTACGGTCGAGGAACCAGTTTTCTAGCTAACATTGTGGTAGGTTTATCACCCATCGTATAGAACCTGTGCTTAGACCAACTAATATGTTTCTCCGCTTGAGTAGTCAAGCTAAGATTTAGTGCTAGTCGAGCCTCGTCAATTTTATGCCTTATATCTACCAGGGGATTTCTGTGCTGTTCACTAAGTAAGTTATCTAAGTTAGTTTCCAGAATCTTATTTGCCTGTTCCCTATTGCGTTTAATCCTGGCTGCCACTTGTAACAATATGCCCCTAATCGCTGCTTTATGAGCTACCCAGTTAATTGCGGGGGATGTGTCCGATGCCTTATTAAGTCTAAAGTATTCCTGTATTTCCTTTTGAATCTCTAAAAAGATTGTAGGGTCATTCAGCAAGCTCACATTGAGTCTCCACGGGGAGGGTCTAGATTTAGTCCATAGCCCTGAAGTAGAGAGTTTTATCGGGGAATGATCAGACCAAGGGGTAGATAAAATCTTAACCGACTTAATAAATGGTAGCAAAGGCGTACGTACTAGAACGTGGTCTATCCTCGAGTAAGTATGATGGGCTTGTGAAAAGTGTGTAAAGTCTCTGACCGTAGGGTTATTTTCTCGCCAGGCGTCGATGAGGTCATAGAAATGAAACAGACGTGCAACCTTGTTGCTTCCAGTCGGTGGACGTTTCAATGTTGGTCTAGAGGAGTCCGATTTATCCATAATTCTGTCCAAGGGAATATTACTATCGCCTCCCATAATGACCTGACCCTGGACTTTGGGCATAAGAATCTTCAGCATTTTGCTAAAGAATTCCGGCTGTCCAGTATTCGGGGCATAGTATGATATAAAGGACACCTCCTGGTCATGGAGCCGCCCCACTGCCATAATATATCTACCTCTCTTGTCCTTAACGATAGCGATGGGGGTAAAGGGGGTCCGTTTCGAAAAGCAGATGGCTACACCGCCCTTCTTTTCCCGACCCCCTGCCAAGTAAAACTGTGGATACTTCCCATTGAGGTAACGGGGCGCTGAGACATTGGAGAAATGAGTTTCCTGCAATAGCAGGACTTCAGCCTTCTGTTGATGATAAAACTGGAAAGCCTTAGTTCTTTTAGTAGGGGAGTTAAATCCATGTACATTGTGGCTAACTATCGAATAGTCTGTGTTATATGTGGTGGCCATCGTGGTAGGGCAGAGCACTCTTACCTTGCATAATGAATGAAGCGAGAAGGGTCCCGATGATGATGACTGTTTGGCTATGTGACCTCTCAGACCATGACATAAGGGAAGGGCGCTGAACCGAGGCTCCGAAGAAAGAGGGGGAAGGGAGAGAAGGAAAAGGCATTAGAGAAGAAGAGAAACAAAAATAAAAGCAAAAAAACATATACATAGGCCTTAGGCCCAAACAACCAATATAACTCAATCCTAGCTGATGAATGAAGGAATGGGGAATAACCCCTGCCGGAGACAACATCCGGCAAATTAGGTGCAAGGGTACCATCCTTGTCGTAGGATAGGTAGTCTTGCAGTTGGGTGGCAAGCATGACCACCCCGACCCAAATATGATTACACTCTGTACGAGCAGGCTATTCGAGGTCATATCGGAAATGACAAAATCAATCAATACAGTTTTAACATAACAGGCTGTCTATAGGAACATGCATTCCCAAGGCCAGTGGCGCCGGGGCCGGAAGGGTCCCCATCGGTCGTTCCGGCCCCCGAGCCACAGCCCAACAGGGGAACACATTGCGGTCCGACTAAGGCCCCCAGACTGCTAAAAAGCAAAAAGCAAAATTTCTTCGACCAGGTTGGGCCCGTCGGGGTTGTAAAATATTCGGCTGGCAGCCAGGCCGAAGAACCAGGAACTCCAGTAACTTTGTAACCCGTGACTTTGTAACCTGTGAACTGTGAACGGTAACGATGGCCCCATCAGGCCCATAGTCCACCATGGGCCCAGGCCATATCCGTGCAATCAAGCACTAACAGTTCCCAAAAGGGGGCAAAAAAGCAAAAAGAGAGAAGAGCAATAATACTCAGGTATTCCGGCGAGCATTTCTGGCCTGTGAGCGTGTGCGATCCTGCCATATCGGGGAGAGGGGACGATGATCCAGACAAGGGGGAGATGAAATCGGAGTCGGAGAGTCCCGTGCAATGATGCCGAGACTAAGCAGTAGGTCTTCGCCTGTTTGGAACGTGGAAAAGGAGTGGGACTTTCCGTTGTAAGTGAATGATAACTTAAAAGGGAACGACCATCGATACTTAATCTGTTTGGCCATAAGTTGCTGGAGTAATGGCCGTAGGTTTCTGCGTTTCTGGACCGTTGATGGCGCCAAATCTGTAAAGAGCTGTATTGGTGTTCCAAATAGCGACAGGTCCGGCCTGTTGCGAGCCGCAAGCATCATCTTATCCTTAATGCGGTAGTGATGTGGCTTAACAATAATGTCTCGTGGTAGGCCGTCGGCCCTTGGGGCTGTCAGTGCTCGGTGAACGCGATCAACTTCCATGTGGTGGTTGGCTATATCAGGGATAAGGGTTTTCATCAGGTCTTTTACAGCCCCCTCTAGATCTGTGTGAGTTTCAGGGAGGCCACGCACGCGGACATTGTACCTACGAGAACGATTCTCCAAATCTTCAATTTTTGTGAATGCCTCTTCTAATCTATCCTGGAGGTCTGTCACCATGGCTGAGTTCTGGTTGACCCTTTTGATGGCTCCATCCACTTTGGTTTCAATTAGCTCAAAACGCTCTCCCAAGCTATGGATGTCTTTTTTCAGGTCAGTGGTGATTAATGTGCAGGCCTTAGAGAGCTCCTGCTGCAACATGGTGGAGAATCTGCCCAACAGTACAGCATCAGGGGAATAGTGTGAGAGCTGGGGAATTGGCATATCCTGGCTGGATTGGCTGGATTGGCTAATGAGGACTTCTGCTAAGTCTGCCATGTTCCTATCCATGGAGGAGGCAGGGGAGGCAGGGGAGTTTGGAGAGTCATGTCTATCAGCGTATATGGCTGGGGATGGGGGATGTGATAGTGACTCACCCCGCTGTCCGGTCTCCACCTCTCCCGAGGATTGTGAGGAGAATGGATCCCTAGTTGGCTCCAGATTTAGCTGCCTGTCTCCTCTCTGTGTAGCGCCGTCGGATCTGGCTGCTGCCGTGCTGCCTCGTGTGTCTGGCTTGCCCGGCGCCATCTTGGATCGCGGCTGTGCTGTAGGGGAAGGCCCTGCTCTCTTCTGGGCTGTAGTTTGCGTATCGTGTCCTTTCCGCGGCTGCCCCTGTGCCCTACGGTTCATCGCCACTTCGGGGCTGGTGTGGGATCGGTCCTGGCTCACGGACCTCAGTGCCTGCGCTATCGTTAGCTCTGGTGGGTCGGGGTGCCGGGAGCTCGGTCAGCACACGTCCTTCTCCGAGTCCCCGCGCATGCGCACTATCCCATCTTTCAGGATATATCTGGATTACATGGCAGACAGTTGTCCTTTTGTGCCGGGTGACCCAACCAGACATTTTTTTTTTAAAGCTTTTCATGTTCTGCCGAATGCTTGGTGACAAGTGATAATCACCTCTGAGGAAGGGCACTGCCTCAAAAAATGCAAGTTAGACTTACCGGTAACTTGTTTTCCAATAGGCTTTCAGGACAGCACCCGAGAGATCATGGCTCCTCCTCCTACAGGAAACACCTCATCAATTAATTCTTTAATTGGAGGCCTCCACGTTGCTTCCATCAGTTGTTTGTAGAGAACCTCCAGCCCCAGCTGCAACACATAAGCGACAGTTATTACATAGTATTACAGCCACAGCATAAAAAAAGGGCGGGATCCTGCTGTCCTGAAAGCCTATTGGAAAACAAGTTACCGGTAAGTCTAACTTGCATTTTTCCAAAACGTCTTTCAGGACAGCACCCGAGAGGATAATCGAGACTTACCCCATTTAGGGTGGGACAACAGCCTGTAAGACTTTCCTTCCGAAAGCCTGGTCCCCAGCCGTCATAAGATCTAATCTATAATGACGGGCAAAGGTCGTCAGACTTGTCCATGTAGCTGCCTTACAGATTTGTTCGGGGGTGGCACCAGCTTTTTCTGCCCAACTCACCGCCGAAGCTCTAGTAGAATGAGCCCTGATACTTACTGGACTCTCCTGGCCTGTAAGGAAATAGGCGTCTGAGATAGCCATTCTCAACCATCTGGCAATGGTTCCTCTAGAAGCTTGTCTTCCTTTTTTATTTCCGGAAAATAAAATGAATAGTGCGTCTGAACGCCTAAAGTCTTTAGTAGCTTCCAGGTAACTTAAGACTGCTCTTTTAACATCCAGGGTATGGAATTCTTCTTCCTTCTTACCCAACGGATTAGAACAAAACGTAGGAAGTATTATCTCCTGGGTTCTATTTTGAACTGAGGCAACCTTTGGTAAAAAGTTAGGATCCGTCTTCAGCACAATTCTGTCTGAAAAAATAGAAAAAAATGGCTCCCTGATATATAAAGCTTGCAGCTCACTGATCCTTCGAGCTGTTGTAATAGCTACTAGAAAAATTGTTTTTAAAGTAATTAGCTTCAGGGAGGTTAAATTGAGAGGTTCGAAAGGTTCCCTGGTCAGGGCCTGTAGAACGACTGATAAGTCCCATGACGGACAGTTTTTGATCACTATCGGTCTAGCCCAAGTGAGGGCTTTAAAGAATCTGTTTACTAGGGGTTCTGATGAAATAGATTTCTCAAAATATACCCCCAGTGCGGCAACCTGAACTTTTAGGGTACTGATCGCTAGGCCCTTGTCTGCTCCTTCTTGCAGAAATTCCAAGATAGAAGAAATCTGCTTTAATGGTCTGCCGGATGTAGTGCACCAAGAGTTAAAGACTTTCCAGACTTTGTGATATATTGCTCTGGTAACATTCTTTCTGCTAGATAGGAGGGTAGCCACCAACCTATCCGAGAATCCTTTTCTCCTTAAGAGCTGCTCCTCAGAAGCCAGGCTGTGAGTTTTAGCTTTTCTACTTCTTGGTGAAACAGCGGACCTTGTAACAGAAGGTCTTGCCTCAAGGGAAGATGCCAGTATGGTTTGATCTGCATCTGTAGAAGAGCCGAAAACCAAGGCCTCTTGGGCCAGAAGGGAGTGATGAGGATTACTGTCGTATCCTCTTTCTGGATTTTTGTTATGACCTGCGGAATCAGCTGAAAAGGAGGGAAGGCGTAGCTGAGGTGAAAATTCCAACTGTGCGCCAGAGCATCTACCCCCAGAGATGACTCGTTCCTGTTCAGGGAAAAAAAGAGATATTTGTGTATTTTCCTGAGTCGCAAAGAGATCCACTCTTGGCTGTCCCCATTTCTTCACTATTAGATTGAAGACATCTGGATTCAATTGCCACTCCGCTTCGTACACCTGGTTCCTGCTGAGGAAATCCGCTATCCTGTTTAGGGTCCCTTTTAGATGGACCGCGGACAAGGATTGAGTATGGAGCTCTGCCCAATTTAGAATGCTCTCGGCTAGGCCTTGAAGTATTCTGCTTCTGGTGCCCCCTTGTCGGTTTATGTAAGCCACCGCCGTGGCGTTGTCCGACAGAATTTGTGTATGTCGCCCTTGGACTTCTTCTGCAAAGAACAATAAGGCCATTTCTATCGCCTTTAGTTCCCTCCAGTTTGAAGATCTCAGTGCTTCCCTTGTGGACCAAGATCCCTGAGCCCAACGACCGCTCATGTGAGCCCCCCAACCCCAGGAGCTGGCATCGGTTGTTAGCCTTACCTGGGTTGGAAAGGACCATAACAGGCCTGCTGAGAGTCTTGCCTGGTTCTTCCACCACCAGAGACTCCTCTTTACTTTGGTGGGGATCTTCACCAGTGAATCTAGTGAATTCTGCTGGCGATCCCAGATTTTTAACAGAAACTTTTGCAGTGGCCTGAAATGGAGCTTTGCCCATTGTACTGCCGGTATGGAAGAGGTCAGGGTTCCTAATGCTGACATGACCCTCCTGATGGACAGAAGCTGACTGGTTTGTAAGAGTGACACAACCTTTAACAGCTTTTCCCGTTTTTCTTCTGGGAGAAAAATCTTTTGCTCCACAGAGTTGATACGGAAACCCAGGAATAACACCTCCTGAGAGGGAATCAGATTGGACTTTTGGAGGTTTAGTATCCATCCGATGGATTCTAGGTGAGCACGTGCTCTGTCCAAGTTTCTCTGAAGTCCATCTCTTGTTTGAGCAAACAGTAGCAGGTCGTCTAGATAAGGAATCACTGAAATTCCCTCTAGACGCAAGGGTGCTAGAGCTTCGGCCATTACCTTCGTGAACACCCTTGGAGAAGATGACAGGCCGAATGGAAGAGCTCTGAATTGCAGGTGTACCACCTTCTTCCCTTCTCTCAGTGCTAACCTCAGATATCTCTGAGATCTGGCAGCAATAGGAATGTGGAGGTATGCGTCCTGCAAATCTATTGACGCCATGAAGCATCCTTGACTCAGTAGGCTTCTTACTGAGAAAATGGAATCCATCCGAAATCTTTTGTATTCTACTGACAAATTCAGCATTTTTAGATTTAGGATGAGGCGGTACTTTCCTGAAGGTTTCTGTACAAGGAAAATGTGAGAATAGAACCCCTGGAAGAACTCCTTTGTTGGAACCGGAACAATGACTCTCTGGGATATCAGTTCCTGAATTAGGGACTTCATGGCGAGTGCCTTGACCGGATCCCTCGGGACGTTTGTCACTAGGAATCTCTTTGGGGGTTCTTCCGTGAATTCCACCACATATCCTTGGGAGAGCATGTTTACAATATACTGATTTGTAGTGATGTCTCTCCACTGGGGAATGAACTCCTGGAGTCTTCCCCCTACTTGGGGTGGATTGTCACTGCGGCTTTCTGGGGGTCGCAGGAGGATGGAAGAGCACTCCACTCCTACCTTTTGGTTTCTGGGAAGACCACTGCTTCCTTTTGGTTTGCGTTTTTCCTTCCTGTTGTCCTTTTTGGGGACGAAAAAAACGCTTACGGGTCTGTACCTGTTGTTTTTTGACCGGAAACGCCTTCTTTTTGTCAGCCGTACGGTCAAGAATGGACTCCAGCTCAGAACCAAATAGCAAATCCCCTGCAAAGCTGCAAAGGGAATGCTACACAGTCTATTTTTAGATGCAGCATCTCCTGGCCAAGTTTTAAGCCACAAGGCTCTCCTAGCAGAATTGGTCAAAGCCGCTGACCTGGCTGACATACGAATGGATTCTGCTGAAGCATCCGCAATATATGATACTGCTGCAGAAAGCGTTGTAAATGAGTCCAGAATCTCCTGTTTTGGAGAATCTGCCGTAACATGGGCCTTCATCTGGTTAATCCAGTGTTCTAAATTCCTAGCGACACAGGTTGTTGCCATTGCTGGTTTTAGATTGTTCATCACAGACTGCCAAGCCCTTTTAAGAAGCAAATCCATTCTTTTGTCCATGGGCTCCTTTAACATGCCCATGTCCTCAAAGGCAAGGTCAGTTGATTTTGAGACAGTTTTGGAACCTTGTTCCAGATGGAATCCAGGTTGTCCTCAAATGGAAATCTTCTCTTATGAGACCGGGAAAAAATGGCTTTTTCTCAGGTCAGAGGCGTATCTAGTGAAAATGGCGCCTATGGCAAGCACTGAAACTGCGCCCCTGTCAAAACATTTTAAGTGTACAGGGCCATGTTTTCACTGCATGAAAAGCACACAGATGTGCAGTACATGCACGGGCAGGCAGACCAATTCAAATCAATTGGGATGCAGCAGCTTCATGAACACAGCCCCTGCTTTCACCTTGATATCTGTTTGAGTGCAGGAAAATGCCCCTGAGCACAGATAGTGTGCATTCAAAGACACGCACCAGCACCCAAATGGATGTCAAATTGGTAACAATAACCCTCCCTTACTCCATCCAACAACTCTAGTTCTACTTGAAGTATGAAGGAGACCTGTCCCTGCCCCTGCCCCAGGAAAGGTGCCCTCCATGACAGGTACCTGAGCAGAGTTTGGAGGTTTCAAAGAGCACAGTGTCAGTCTCCAGGTCCTGGATCTTGAAGCAAGTGAAGTCAATCCTGAACACATTCTCCTTAGGTCTGCACAGATAATCTGATGACAGAAGACAAGTGACGTTAATGACGCACAGGGGTTGATTTACTAAAGGAAAATCCACTTTGCACTTGGAAGTGCACATGGAAGTGCAGTCGCTGTAGATCGCTGTAAATCTGAGGGGAAGCTCTGAAATTAGGGGAAGCTCTGCTGATTTTATCATCCAATCATGTGCAAGCTAAAATGCTATTTTCCTTGCATGTCCCCTTCAGATCTACAGCATCTGCACTTCCATGTGCACTTTTAAGTGCAAAGTGGATTTTCCTCTAATAAATCAACCCCACAGTGTCTAGCACAGGCCGGTAACAGGTCTCCTGACAATAAGACCCCTTTCACACTGGGGCATTTTTTAAGGTGCTTTTGGGCTAAAAATAGCACCTGTAAAGCGCCTGAAATATGGCTCCCCTGCAGTGTCAGTGTGATGCGCTGGCAGGACGTTAAAAAATGTCCTGCAAGCAGCATCTTCGGAGCGGTGTGTACACCGCTTTCACCGCTCTTGCCCACTGAAATGAATGGGCAGCGCGGCCGACCTGCTGGCAAAGCGCCGCTGCAGCGGTGCTTTGCGGGTGGTTTTAACCCTTTTTCGGCTGCTAGCGGGGGTTAAAATCACCCCACCAGCGGCGTAATACCTCTGCAAAAATTACGGCCCGTGCCCCAGTGTGAAAGCAGCGTAACTCACTCTCTGTGACCCGGCTCAGGCCTAGGACATGCTTCCGGTCTCAGCTCCTTCAGGCCTAACAACTCCTGTTTGGTGACCTCAGCCACTCCCCGGAGCACCCCATCACCATCCTCCCTCTAATGCATGCGCCTTTATCCCAGTCAAAATGAACTGCCATCTGCAGGGTAGCAACAAGGCTGCCAGTTGGTCCCTCTGGAATCACTCCCATCCCTAGTGATCAACATTCTGTAGTATTCTGAGAGGAAGCAATTCCATAGAGGTAGGTGGGAGGTTCTCTGCCACTGAAGCGTTGTCACTAGCAACAGAGTCTCCCACCTGACATCAGCCTGAGAGGAAGGGGCTTCTCTGAAAAATGATATTGTGACAAAACAGAAATGCATTCATTCAGACTGGGAGGTAGAATGTGAGCTCTGATCCTATCTGCATACATGACTCTCTATCCCTCTCTGTCCTCCTCACTTCAGGACCTCCAGGATCCTGCTAGCTTCTTCCACCTGTAGGAAGCTGAGTTCCAGCTGGTCTATGCCCATGGGTCAGTCATATCTGTGGGGGGATCTTTCTATGTAAACACTTTGATGCTCACCGATGCACAGAGCAGCCTCAGCCATGGAGTGGGAGCGATAAGCAGGCACATCTACAGGGAACCCGGGGATGCCAAGCTCCATATAAGCTGGGCAGTGTTATTGTGATTTGTCCCGTCCTGCTGCTCTGTGTGCTGGGATGTCAGACCCCGGATTTATTACCTCCCCTCCTCCGATCTCAGCCTTCCTGCAGTGCACACACAGCGCCTTCTATAACTTTTCTCCAGCAGCCCAGGACACTCTGCAGACTGACAGTCTCCACAGCCAATCTGTGTGGAGCTCGGCACATGCAGCCACGCCCCCCTCTGGCTTACTTCTCAGAAGCACAGCACTCGCATCTCAGCACCTGAGGACAGGAGCAGGGCAGAGAATCACTCCGCCAATGAGTCGGGACTATTTGAGTAGCGGGGCGGCAGGATGTACATGCGCCCCGAAAATGAAGAAAAAGTCCCTCCTTTACGCTCACTTCCTGGGCCCCTATTTTGACCTGATGGGACCCAGGAAACTGTAATTGCTTCTCCCCATAAGCAAGTAGGAAGGGGAGAAGTTTAAAAAGCTCTAGTTTTAACTTCAGTGAAGAACTTTTATGCTGGATTCCCTGCTCACTAGCGCCCCCTTCATGTGTAGCGCCCATGGCACTTGCTATGGCTTGCCATACCCTAGATACGCCACTGTCTCAGGTTCCAACCACTCTTTTTTAATCATGTCCGAGATTATTGAATGGACTGGAAAAACACGGCTTTTTGGATCACCCAAACCTGCATACATGCGGTCATGTAGGGAGAGCTCCTTCTTTTCCTCTTCAATCCCCAAAGTCGCATGGATTACTTTTAAAAGTCCTGCGACTTCAAGCGACATCTTGTACTTAGAAGCGCTCTCTGCTTCATTTTCTTCCGCCTCAAGAGTCTGTTCCATCCGGAGCAAGGGAAGCAGATTCTTGGGAAGCGTCTATCGGACCTCCCAATAATATTTGAGAGCCGTCTTGGGGTTCTGAAGAAGGCTGAGGAGCCCTAGGTTCCCTTGAAGGGCCTGGTTCTTCTCTTAGGTTTGACCTAAAAGCTTGAAAGGTGGCACGGAGTTCATCCTTAATTGTAGATACTAGATCGCCACAAAAGGATGGAGACTCTTCCCTGACTACATTTGCAGTGCAATCTGCACAAAGTGACTTGGTCCAAGCCTCGCTTAACTTTTCCTTGCAGACGGGGCACCTTCTCTTCACTGGTTGAGCAGAACTTTTGGCCTGCACAAACAGAAAAGAAAAAAACCAGGGACCACGCTAAGAAAAAACTGTTACACAGTACAAATCAATACACCCAGGTGCACATAGGAAAAAACACTTTCACTTCCTTGTGCCCCGCAAGCCATGCACCACCACCACCTTTTACAAAAAGACCCCTAGTATTATGCAGACCTGCTAAATCACCAGCCACTGCACCACCAGGGAGATGGGGGGGTGGGGGAGAAGGTGTATACCCCCCCCCCCACAGGAGAAAACGGCCCAGTGTAAAATAGGACACAGTCCCTTACCTTAGCCTTGCTGGTGCCTTGGCTTGCCCCCTTATCCGCTGCATCGCTGTCCATAGCTGTCTGCGGATGCGTGGTGAAGAAAAAAACGCCGGTTCGATTCGAAAACGCCGCCGCGCTGACCTGGAACCGGAACTTTAAGGCACCAGGTGACCCTGCCCTCTCCCTCTGCGCTTTGCGGCCGGAAATGACACGCGCGCCGACCCGGAAGTGCTGCCTCTTCCCATACAGGACACGGCCGAGGCTCTCCTCGGCCACCAGAACAATGGCGGCCGCTGTAAAGCTCCACGCCACTATTCGCAAGCGGTCGGCGAGAACACAGCAAACCACCCCTCTGAAGACAAAAAGGAGGCAGCACTCCCGGGCTGTACAGGCTCTCCCCGAGCACGGAAGAGGGAGAGGGAGCCCACGGGACCATCCATGCTAGGAGGTAAGTGGGAGGATCACTCTCCTAAGAAAAAAAGGACTGACTGAGAACCTTGTCTCCCAGGAAAGCCCTGAGAGATCGTGGCTCTCACCAGAGGTGTTCCTCCGGCTGGAGGAAACACAAAAAACTGATGGAAGCAACGTGGAGGCCTCCAATTAAAGAATTAATTGATGGTGTTTCCTGTAGGAGGAGGAGCCATGATCTCTCGGGTGCTGTCCTGAAAGACGTTTTGCAAACTAGTATTTTTCTCTATGGAGAAAAATCTATGGTTTAGGAACAGCGATTCCAAGATCAAGGCTTTATATGTAAATCCATGATGGTCCATTGTGCAGTTGTGTTATTGAAGCAGGAACATTTATATTATGAATTGCTGGCTGGCTCAGGGGTACAGAACTCCAGGATGTCAGACACTGCCTCCCATTCGTCACTCACCATGTAACTCCTAAAAAACAAAAACACTGCATGTCGCCCAAGACAAGCAAATTGTTTAAAGCAAACCACCTTGATCCTGGGTTCACGCTATTGTGATTCGCACTTGCACCGATCAAATGCGAGGTCTGTGCAATGCAAGTTCAGCCATACAGTTGGATTCACATGCATTAAGGTGCAGGGACTTTTTCCCCGCACTGAAATCCTATTGCATGGGTGTTCACACTCATGCGATCTGATTCTTGTCCAAATCCACAGTTCGCACTATGATCTGAAGCGTCATTACTATTGAACCGACACCAGCAGAGGGCAGTGTGAATCGCCTGTGGAAGGAATGCGATGCTGAAATCGCACCGGTTCCTGCATCGCTATAGTGTGACCCCAGGCTGAGCGTCTATAAACCCTCAGGCCACATTGGGGTGGGTCGGAGAATTCAATAAAGCCGCTACGCCACTTTCAGACATAATTCCCTCTTGTTAATGTGTTTTGCGGAAATTATGAAACATCTGCAACACTTGGTTTTGAGAGCGACTTGTAAAAATTCAGAGTTCTAAAATGCACCACTTTAACATTGGGGCGCAAAACCCGCACCAAATTCAAAATACAATACCAACAGTTCATGTCTTAAGAATGTGGAGCTTATTAGGGCCAAGTCTCTGAGACACAATGGAGCAGACAGATTTTGCACCAAATTCAAGTACAAGTTCTCGACAGACATTTAAGAACACGCGCAAAATCTCTCCTCTGCACCAGTCTTTATGAATTCCATAGATTGTATTTTTAAAGCATTATTAAAACAAAACATTACAACTTACATGTGATAGCTGCATTCTCTCTAGTTGCTTCCCCCCCTATTTTCATCTGGTGATCCAGCTAGTAAATCTGTTTTTCCAAGAGAACAAGCCTTCTATCAGAATAGATCAGTTTACAGGGATGGCACCAACCATTCAACACTGGCACGGGTGCCTAAAATGATCAGCTTTTCATTTATGTAAAACATTTATCCCAAAAAAGTAAAATGAAAAACTGTTGTAACAGATTAAAGTGTTATCTGGAGTGGTTTCAATTTGTTTATTTAAATCTGCTAGTACACCCAACACCCCCCCCCCCCCTTCCCACCCAGACTGGGAATGCTGATGTCCAACAGTGCCCCCCTGTGCTCCATCCAGAGCGGTGGGCACTCTAAAGCTCAATTCACACCTAAGCATACTGCAGAGACACCTGTTGCACCGCTTTCTTTTGAGGTGCATTTTTGGAGTCGCATTACTTGAATGGGTCTCCCTCTGCAACAAAGAAGCTCAAGTACCAAAGTTTGGCATTTATTTTTTGATGCGACATCACAGGAAAAAAATCACACCGAGTTCGGGGTGCCGTTATTAAACCCTTCCTGTGTTTTGCTGCAGTTCTGGAATCGTGGGCAAAATTGCGCGATTTTAGTACACTCAGGTGTGAATGTAGCCCAATACAGGAAGTGTTACTGGCCAGATAACCAAGTGTAAAAAAAAAAAAGGGGGGCCTAAAAAAATGCAGCCACCACGTCGGATTGATAAGCTGCAACATTACATTTTTAGTTTTGGGTTCAATACTGCTTTAATTGTGGGTGCCACTGCTGTTCCCACACAACTGCTCAGACCAGCAGTTACACACCATTCAAGCCTCTACCAGACAGTTTGCATCCAGAGCCGTGAAATTTTTCAATTTGTATGCAGCCATAGCACAGCGCTTCTACACCCGAATACAGCACTTGGCTACCTCTGGACACAGCAGACTAAATCGGCTATCTAAATGAAGCCTAAAAGGAACCCTTTTGTAACCATCATAAAAACACATCCTCCAAGTTCATTGCAGGCCATGGCATGATAGTCTGATCCAGCTGCATCCTTTAATGAAATATAACTACTTGTCTTCTCTGCAATACATAATGGGACACCAATGGGTTGGATTTACTAAAGCTGGAGTGCAAAATCTGGTGCCGCTCTACACTCACCTTCCAAGTTAATTTTCAAAGCTTAGTGTTTAACCCAAAAAAAATCACACAGATCCTGGTCCCTTTAAAGCAGATTACATAGCAGTGCTTGAGCTGTGTAATCTGCCCCCCTCTAAACAGTAAAAACCCTGAACCTGGCACTTCCCGTATGCCCTCTATGCACTGACCACGAAAATCAGCTGCTCAGCCCTGATCACTGTGGTCAGAGTACATCCCCCGCATCGTACGCATCTGTCCTCCGCTCTCTCCCCCCCCCCCCCTCTTTCCAGCCTGTTCTTTTCCTATCTCCAGCCCAGCCCCACTGTTCTTGTAAAATAAAATCCTGAAATTACAACTGCCAGCCTATTAGAGGCTGGCATAGCACACTGTCAGTTTTGAAAAACGAGTGTTCTAAATACCAAATTTTAACTGTCTTCAGGCGAGTCACGCAACTCGCGACTGCTTTACAGCTACAATACAGCGCTTCTGCAGAGGAGACGAGCGGCCCCATGATCTCTCTGGCTGGCGTCAGAGGGAGATCACAGCCCCTCCTGCAGAAGCAATCCATCGGAGCTGTAAAGCAGCTGTGAGTCATGTGACCAGCCTGAAGACAGCTCAAATTGGGTATTTAGAACGCTTGTTTTTTTAAAACTACTGACAGTGTGCTATGCCAGGCTCTAATAGAGGGGCTAGCATAGTTTTATATAGATGGGTTAACAAACCCTTTGAACAAGCTGAAATTAGAAGCGGATTGGTCCACTATGCACAGCTGCACCAGATTCTGTGTGCACCAATTTTAGTAAATCTCACCTGAAATGTCACATATGTATTTTTTCTTTGGGGCATCCACTGACAAGAATAAGTACCCCCATGCACAGTGTGAATGGAACAGCCACATGCAGCCGCTTGCTAGCTTTTATCCCACCCCTGGTGCACCCCCCCCCCCCACAATGATATGGGGCACTATATCTCTACACAGACACCAATGGGGCACTATTCCTCCCACCAACGATGGGGCACCATTTCCTTTATTACCAACACCAATGGGGCACTATTCCTTCCACTGACACGAATGGGGTACTATTCCTCCCACTGGCCACCAGTCCAGTGGCAATGTTTATGCTCACTGATGCTGTGCCTTGGAAATTTTCTACCTTCCACTGGCCACAATCCAGCCCCCCTAAAGTCTAAAGGACAGTAAATTGTTTGGAAAATTTGGAGACCCCTGTCCTATATAAAATGACATGCCAGTACCACTGATGTTTATATGAAACAGCTCATCCATGGGATTAAAGGTGATCAGGGTCTGAAGCCTTGTACATCCACGGTTTTCTCTGCAAGAAAGCTGCTGGGAGAGCTTTTTGCTGCGACAACCATGCGTGTGTATGCTTTCTCGGCGAGAAAACTGCCGGAAATCCCGACGAGAAAAAGAGAACCTGCTCTCTATTTTCTCGTCGGGATTCTTGGCAGCGTTTCCTGCCGAGAAAACCGTGAGTATTATTATTATTATACAGGATTTATATAGCGCCAACAGTTTGCGCAGCGCTTTACAACATCAGGGAAGACAGTACAATCACATGTACGCTTACCTGTCCCCAGGTAAACCCGCGCATGCTAGAAAAGACTTTGACGCATGTGCGGTAGCATACAAGGGTAGGGTGTAGCAAGATGGCAGCGGCATCCAATGTGACGAGCGCAGGCTCCTCAGTCGATGACGTTACCGCGTTCTTGCCATTCAAAAGAACGGCGGTTCTTTTGAATGGCCGTCTGTATGCACGGCTTGGCAAGGAAAGCTTGCGAGAAATCCCGTCAGGAAAACCGACATTTTTTTCCTGACGGATTCCTGGCAGTGTGTACGAGGCTTGACTGGCCCTGGATGCAGACCGTGTCCATTCAGAGCTCGTGCAACTGGTCACATACAAACTGACCACAGCCATTTGTCCAGCTTGTGTGGTGATAGTACAGGTTGCTGCTGCATACAGTGTCTTTAGCCACATCTAAAAGCAGCCTTCCCCCCCCCTCATTCACCTCTCTGAATAAGGCCTTACAGTAAAAGCTGCAGCCAATATACCAATTCAAGGAAAATAAAAGGGAGACAGGTTTTTGGACACAAAAAAGGTTTTTCCTTTAATTAGAAATTTTACAGACATCTGTACATTCCAAAACTTAACCCATACATACATTCTGGCGATGATCCCTGCATCAATATAAATTAGAATCAGAGCTTGAAGCAGGGTGGACTGAAGGCTTGGTAAGGCCCATTTCACCACATCACAGGGCACAATGAGGGGCATGTGTTGGCAAGTTCACTTAAAGGGAACTGGTCAGGATAGCTGTTAATCACAGCAGAGGCTCACATTCAGCCCCAGGAACCAGCATGCCTTGGATTTAGGCAATGGGAGTTCCCAGGACTAAACAGGAGTCTCGGCTGGGCCACACAACTGCTGTTCCCACCAGTACCCTTTACCACTTGAGGGCAGATGTCTTTAAATGGGAGGCAGCCAAGTGCAGGCTGAAACAGACCTCTGAAATAAGCCATTTTATAAGCTTTGTTATTTTTGTCCACTCACTAATGACACCCAATAGTTCTCAGTTGGTAGACTGCACTAAAATCTAGCCACCCAGAGGTTTGTCACTTGCTGCAGCCTCATGGCCATCAAGATCAGAGGTGGCTTTAAAATTAAAGCTTTAGTTCCCTAAAAACTACAACCAAATTGTACAGAACACTGACATGATTTGATACTGCAATGTGAATGGGGGCTGATGGAATGTGACTGGGTTTGGCAATATTTGACCAGGTGTTGCGACAATGGCTAATGCACCTCACAAGCCCTTCGGATGGGGGAGGAGGTCATCAGAAGTGGTTTTGGAGGGGGGGGGGCGCAGGGTCACAATTTAAATTATCCTGGTTGGCCACTTCCACACAGGGAAAGGCTGGGGAGCGTACTTCAGAGGTGGCGCAGATGTTTACTGCAATGGGAGCCAGGGCCGAAAGGCAGGAGGAGACTTGGTGACAAGACTGAAGAGGGGATAAGGAGAGAGGATATGGGTAAAAGGAATAAGGGAAGATTGACAGATCATCTTCCATTACAGGGTTAAAACAAAAACTGTAAAAAATATATATAAATTTTGAGTCTCATAGAGACAGAACGATCCCATTTCCCCTCTCCTATCCAAGACATGAACGCCCAGGGAAGGGGAGAGCGCTGATCAAGAGAGACACCATCTTTAAAGCTCATCTTTTTGAGGTGATTCGCTTTCCTCCTCATCCTCTTCTTCCTTCTCTTTATCTTCCTCGTCATCATCATCATCATCATCTTCGTCATCATCCTCAGCAGGCTCTTCAGCAGGCTCCTGCTCTTTCCTCTTTTTCTCTTCCTCCTCCTGTTTCTTGCGCTCCTCCTCATCCTGCTGTTCTTTCATTTTTTTCTCTCCTTCCTGTATGGGTAAAGAGGAAAATTTAAAAGGGAGGTTATTTAATGCGTGCTTCATGTTATGTTTATTCACCTTATTCACTATATTATTAATTTGTCACTTATTTAGCGCAACTTTTTTCTTTTTACTTCACGTTATGTCTGTAAGCCCTCACGAATTACAAAGAATGTCACGGGGGGGATAGATCCAATAGAAAACATATGCAATAGGCCATGACAGTAAGGATTTGTGGGTTTCTGCACCTCTGTCTACACTTCATAAATATAGCAGTTCGTCCTCTCAATCCCCAATGACAGTCAAACCGATTAGTTGTGTGTCTAAATCTTCACTGACCACACTTGAAAAGCTTTGATTGCTATTCAGGTGACTAAGGCAGTGCGGAGGCAATGCGACACCTCAACGCCTGATTGAACCCATTTTTTCACATGGTTTTGGGGCGTTTGCATTGCTTCCCCATTTGTCCAAATGGGTTGCATTAAGGCGGCAAGCAAGATCTGTAATTGCCAGGTAGTTTAAAACAAAGCATCGCAACTGTAGCAGGCAAACATAACATCCTGTTTTAATCTGACAACGCTGCTCCTCCCTGCGCTGTCACCATAGATCAGAAGTACAGTCATTTTCAGAATATATCTATGAGAAAGAAGCTAAGCATTACACTTTGTCTGAAAATGTCAGATGAACTGCTCAATCTTCAGAAATCTAACAAGTGTAACATTAGAGAACTTTATAACTTTCAGATTTTCTGATCACAATTATACAGGATTTATATAGTGCTAGAGATGATCCCTTGATCAATTCACTGATTTATGCCTCAGATATGGCAACTACTTGCCTATTGAGCACTTCCACCCCCTTCCTGCCCAGGCCAAATGTTAAGCTTTCAGAACAGTCACATTTTGAATGACAATTGCACAGTCATACAGGACTGTACCCATATGAAATGTTGAAGCATTTTGAAGCATTTGGTGGTATCACTTTTTGGTCCAGCCAAAAAAAAAAAAAAAAAAAGTTAAGAAACCCTCTCATTGCAAGTTATAAAATTTTGTAAATAAGTAATTTTTCGGCTGCACTGATGGGTGCCCCAATTATCAGTGTAAATGTATCATAGCCTTTCCTCTACACCACACAGTGACAGCACTGAGGGAAGGAAATGCTGATAACTAGCGTTTACATGGTGATTGGACACAGATGATCACATGGTAAAGGGCTGCTGTGATTGGCCCTTTACTTTGATCAGCTGTGTCTGGTCAGCAAGTGGTTGCCATTCAGTAGGACCCCTTTCTTTACAATCTCAAAATGCCTAAAAGGGATATTGTTGCAGGTGAAACATTAACTTTAGCCCCAGATTTGCCCCCTTAATGACCAGATTTTTTAGCGATACGGCACTGTCAATTTACCAATTTCGCGGTCGTATGGCGCTGTACCCAAATAAAGCCGATGTCTTTTCCCCCCACAAATAAAGCTTTCTTTTGGTGAAATCTGATCATTACTGCATTTATTTTGTGCTATAAAAGTGCGACAGTTTAAAAAAAAAAGTTTACTCTAATATGCCCCAAAAAAAATTAAAACCTATTTTCTGCATCAGTTTAGGCAAATATGTATTATACATATTTGTTAAAAAAATAATCGCAAGCGTATATTGATTTGCACAAAAGTTAGTCTACAAAAATAGGGGATAGATTTAAGCTTTTTTTACTAGTAATGGCGGCAAGCTGCGTTATTTTTTGCAGGACTGCAACTTGGCGGCAGACAGATCAGACATTTGCGACACTTTTTTGGGACCATTGACATTAATACAGCGATCAGTGCTATAAAAATGCACCGATTACCCTGCAAAAGTCACTGGCAGGGAAGGGGTCAACACTAGGGAGAGATCAAGGGGTAAAATGTGTTTCCAACAGTGGAGGCAGTGTACTGACTGGAGGAGGAGACAGATGGTTGTTTTTAATTACTAGGAACAGCCGGTCTCCTGTCTGAACAGGGATTTGTGTGTTTGGCTCTCGTGTCCACCAGCCATGCGCATCAGGTTGCCCGCCATGTGCCTGCTATGGCTCTTAAAGGAGCCGATGTACAGGTACAGCGATTCGCACAGGGGAGCCAACCTGCCACTGTAAATGTACGCGAGTCAGAAAGTGTTTAAGCAGTTATTGGAATTTGGCAATTTTTACATTAAAATTTTTTGTCCTGCTGGAAGCTGCAGCCACCAATATTCCCTTTTTACCGAATTGTAAACCCCCCAACCCTGTAGGCAACCACACAGATTCTACGCAAAATATCGGTTGAGAAATTGGACAGAATTGCTCCACTAAGGATTAGAAAAAGGTAACCACCCTCAATACCGTTATACAAAAAGGCAGATTCCCTTTTAAAATTCCCTTAGGTGGTAGATTATAGCAGTCATGGTGTGTTCTCTTGAACACATCAGTGGCAGCATCTGCTGCATGCAAGTGAATAAACCAGTGAGTTTACCAATAAAAATCACTACGGGCCATTATATGCTCCAGTCCCTGCAGTGATTAAGGCAGCCACATGTCATTCTGGACCTCCTGTAAATTTCACACATACCTTTGTGACTCCCCATGTCTTAGTGGCCTGTTCCTCTGCAAACGTCTCATCGTCTGTAATCAAGAAGTTGTCAAAGATGGTGCCAGATTTCACCTGCAAATAGAGCAGCTCGTTAAAACTTTTGATCGTTTCAAACTTTGACGTTCTAAGGCCATTAGGGAAGGTCCGCTTACCTGCCACAGATCAAGACCCAAAGCTCCAAAGTCTTCATAGGAGTACAGAGTAGGATCTGGGGTATATTCTGGGTTGTCGATCTCTGGGTGCACCCACTTTCCTTTGTAGTCAGGGTTGTCAACCTGGCGTGGTTTCCACTCTCCCTGCAAAAAAGCTGCTAGTTATTTCAAGTACAAACCAACCTATTCTATAATAAGTGCATCTATAACGTTACGCTGCCTATAAGCCATAGATATTTCCATGGGGAAAATTTAATTAGGTGTTTGTAAGCATGGACAAGTGAAAATGGGTGGAGAGACTTCCATGGCTTTATCACCCTGAGCAGTCCTTTAGCTGTGCTACAATATGCACATCCACACCAGCCAACTACGGGAGAAACCCTTTATTCATGTACAATTATATTGTAACATTTCAAGTAATAAGCAGCCATCAGCTGTATACTGTGCCATTCCCAGATTGCTTATATATCTCCAACCTTTTACAACATCTTAGAATGGCTGCTTCTGGATGAGATATGATATATTGGCAAGAAACCAAGTCGAGTGGAAGGATGCTTCATAATGGATGAAGTTTCAGGAGGAAAAAGGTGACCAGTTACCTAACCGTAACCCAGCACCAAATTTGGAAGACTGAACTGCCAACCTTGCAGATAGATGTTCTTAAAAACAAGGGATGCACTGGACACCTTTGCTGCCATTGTGCCATGTGTCCCTGTGCCTTTGAGAGGTGGGCTCCCTCCAGGCTCACCTGTCCTCTGCCAATTATAATGCATGTCCTACTATGGAGACATAACATTTAGAGTAAAGGCCACAAATACTGGGGTGCCGTGAAGTGGCTCTGCAGCTTACGCATGTATTTGCAAATGTGTGCAAAGAAACCCGTTTGACGCATACTGTTAGACATGATAATTCAAGTGGTTGAGCTGAGAATTTTCTTTGGCTTTGACGTTCTAAAAAAATCTCTTGGAAACTCCTCCAGTGTGGACAGCTCTACTGTATTTTGCTAGAGGGGAGCCTTCCCTGTCGGCAGACAACGATCAGTGTTACCAGCTATAGCCCGTGGAAGGAATAGCTCGGGAAAATCATTAGGAGGCTGGTTTGTACACATCAAGATGATAGGTCGACTTATGAACAAACCAGGGTGCTCAAATTAATCAAAATTTAGCTGGTATCTGCTGAACGGCCAGCTTAATACTTAAAATTACTAAAGTCAAGAAAAATTCTGCCCATTGCAAAAAAATGCATCAATTTTGCAAAAGCAAAAATGTGCACTATTTTTTGCTAAAGAGCATGAAAACACAATCAGGGGATCTCAGAAGAAATTATCTGGGTCCCTGCAGAAACTTAAAGTGGTTGTAAACCCCCAAAAAAGAAAAAAAAAGTCACTCCTGCACATGCATGCGTGGGGCGCCGGTAACCGCACACTCGTGCCATTGCTTCAGTGCACATGTGCCGACGTCGGCATATACAGGGGATATCACTTAAACAGTGCAGGTTTAGGAGATATCTGGGGTGGCTACAGGTAAGCCTCATTATAGGCTTACTCGTAGCAAAAAGTGGATTTTAAGTGATTACAACCACTTTAACTCCAGCTCAGTTCTGCACTGAGGTACAGATCTATAGCTACAGAGCTGGAGGAAGTACCAATGAATGCAATCTGCCCCTTTACATAAATCTTCTGGGTGCTTAAACAGTTCATTTGAAGCCGTCACCTTTCTATGAAAGAAACGTGTCAAATTTCTCGTCAAATGTTTTGGAAGAGCACCATGCAACTTGATAGCAAACTAGATGGGGGACCCTTTAGATTTTCCCAAGCGCTAGCTTTGAGACTGAATACCATTGGTAAAGTTCTCAGCGAGGACAGAAAGGAAAAAAAAAAAAAAAAAAGAAAAAAAAGAAAAAAATCGCTTACCTTGTACTCTGGATTTGTGATGACTGGTGGCTCCCACTCTCCATCCATCTCCTCATCCCAATCTTCTGGTTTCACTGCATCTGGGTCAGGGATATGTTCTGGCTTTTCCCAGTCCTGCAAACAATTCAAAAAATGGACTTTAGGAGACAGAATTAAAAAATCTAGTACTTATTTCCCATAGTGGGGCCCTACGTGGCCCACTTTGGTCGACCTACTTTTGTTTTTTTATAGTTTTGCTCAGTTGAGGAACCCGGGGTTCACAATTTTTTTGATAATACCATATAGCCCTGTGGTGCTATCATTAATGTGCAATGTTATATACATGGGATGTAACCATTTGCGAGACTGTTTGCTTCGTACATGAAAAAAACTCAAATCTTTAAAAAAAAAATTCTAGTACTGTCTACACATTCATCTTATCCCAGAATGCCAATATATTAGATTGTGCCCAAGCTGCAATACATCCAGTTCCCAACAATATTTTAGTAAAGAGGCAGCTTAGGGTCTTGAAGTGGAGTCCCTCCCCTTTAAAAGAAATAAAATATAAGCAGCTACACATACTGTAGCTGCTGACAAAGTTTGTTAACCCCCCCAAAAAAATGGATCCTGTTCATTTAAAGCATGTTATATAAGAGACAGTGCTTGTCCTGTGTCATTTGGCCCCCTGTAACACCTAAAAAAAAATTGGCTGTTCCTGACAGTTTCTCCCCACCCCTCTGTAAACTGACCACGGTGTATCATGGCTGCTGAGACCAGACACCGTGGTCAGTTTACGTGCCTCTGTCATCTGCTCTCCTATCTGCTCCTGTGTCCTCTACCCCCCGCTCTCATAACACTAACCTGTATACACCATCAGCACTGCCTATTGCAGTGCCCCCCTTTGATTTATAAATGCTGTAAAAAGCCAATTTAAGAGCAGAGAGTGCGATCACATGACCAGCCAGCTCTACACTTTGAATCCCAACTACAGCCTCCTAGTGGCAGACCCTGGGTAACACTTTAAGTAGCATTGCAGCTGGGTACTCTTTTTTAAACATAGAACCATAAAGTTCCAAAATGAAAAGCAATAGTGAAAGGTTCCACGATTGAAGTCCAAAGACTGCACTCACAATAGCGATAATAAAAGCGACTTGAAAATAGCTGGTACTGGATAATCTATTACTTTCAGCAGAGCAAAAGTTGCTGTTGATTCTACTGCCCTGTTCAGAACATTGTACTGCACAATTTCCAGCAACAGCCATTATCCTGTGGAGGGGTTGCTCAAATTATTAGACACCAACCTCTGGTTTCTTGTCCTCGGGATCATCAATTTTGGGACGCTCATCCCAGTCATCGGGCTTCTTGGCCTCAGGGTCCTTGATTTTCTTGGCGGGAAGGAAGTCCCAGTCGTCCTCCAGGTTGCCAGATTCAACCTTGCTGTTATCAATTTTCACCTCATAAGTGTTATCAGGGCGTACAATCAAGGTGTAGAGATGACTGTAAACATCGTCCTGAGGAAGAAAATGGTTCAGATTCAGATTTTAGCATAATATCAATAAGTCATTAAAACCCAATTGGAAATCCACTTTTCAGTTTCTGACCCATCAATGTGCTAAAAGGCAGGAGTCCTTAAAGTAGTGGCTGTCCCTGGGATTTATAATTCAGGCCTATGCTACTTCCAGCCTGTAAAGCCAAGTTTCACCACCAGGTGTTGGCGAAATCTTGTGACAGCACCACATGTACCATAAGGCATCAAATGCATGCATGTATATATCGGGTAGAGAACGTGACATTCAGTGTCAATGTTGCATCTGGCATGCACTTGACAGCGGGGAGACCCACTGTATGCAATGGAATCAAACAGCGTCGGCACCCATTAACAATGCACAAATTTTAAAGCCAGGGCTGAGGGGCTCTGCATTAGGAATATTGCCCGTGCCCTCCTGTCTTGTTGACAGCCCTGTTCCTCTTTTCCTGCACTATTGCAAGACAAAGGGGACCATTCCTCAGTTGATAGCAGTAAAAACCTAATATATGCTTAACCCTTCTCCACTATTCATAACAGTGCTTTGCATAAAATTGGATTTAATGCATTTATTCTAAGGATTTTGACTTCTGTAATATTACAAAAAACGAACTAATGCAAGTACAGGGTAAAAAAAACCATGTCCAAAAACACAAAAGATATTTAACTCCCTTTAAACATTTAAAGGTTCAATTTGACAAAGACCAAATTCTTCACTCACTTTGCATCGGATATCTTTGTTAATCTGCAAGTTCTTCCCCTTGTAGTTGAAGATGACGTGCACTTTCTTGGTGGGTGGCCCGCAAATGTCAGGACCTGAGAGATACAGAAGATAGGATTACAAGCCTGCAGTAGTGAGGACATTTAGTGATTAGACAACTCAAAGTAGCAGCCAATCTGTATTTAAAAAGTCTGACTACAGACACTGAAGGTGATCCATGCTGGCATGGGCAGTTTGTATCTCTGTGCCTCCTCTGGAGATAAAGGATACCATGCCAAAGGATACAGGCATACCTGTATACCCTGCAGTTATAGTTCATCTGCCACAACCAGACTTGTTTACTTTGACTGCAAGCTATGTTACATATTAAAGTGGGAGTAAACTTCAATGTATGATTTTTACCTATAGGTAAACCTATAATAAGGCTTACCTTTAGGAGATATACTTTAGATGCATCCAGTGACATCACAGGCCCATGCACTCCGAAAGAACAGCATAGCTGTGCCATTCCTTCAGAGCCATGCCATAAACAGTCTTCCACATGCGGGAGTGACTTCATCACCGGCTAGGTCATTCGTATCACTAAAGCCTGTAAACCCAGAAAGACCGGGTAAAGATGGAAGCGCCTTCAGCAGTGACAGCGCACCGCTGGAGGGCTTAATTTTCAGGCAAGTGTCAATGTGCTAGTACGAGCCCATTTTATTTTTTTTATAAATAAAAGTGATAAATATGTTACAGTATCAATCTGAAAACTGATAAAACAAAAGACCTATTTTACTACTTTTACGGTCGATGATTACACAAAGGGCGCAGTTTTACTGAACCGATACATACTGCCCAATGCACTGTGTGAAAGCCTCAGGGTTTGTAAGCTACAAATAAACCCCAAACACGGGAAATGCTTTCACTTGCTACTATTCCTGCAGTATCAATGACTGGGACACAAACAGTACCTCAATCACTTTCGATGCAGGTCCCAATTATTTTTTTATGTGGTTTACTACCGCTTTACCATACACTTCAATTAAACTACAACAGACAAACGACAAGACACGCACCATTTTTCTGCAACAGTGCACCACAACTCACAGTAGTGCATTACTCTACATTATGGTGCACTGCCTTAGTGTTAGGGTGCCATTAAACATAAATGGCACTGCTCCATAACAATGTGTTTTGCTTTGGGTAGGTCTCCGGGTCTTTCGGAAAGCAGATGTGAGTGCAAGTCTGATGCCATTTCCATACAGCCAATTGCTCTAATACAAAGCTTTACAAGCAGGTGGCTTAAGGAAGCAGACTGCAACTCCTCCCACTGACACTTTGGAAACAAGACTTGGACCGCCAGACATAAGCAGGGTATTTCCATTTGAACTACAAACAAAAACTAGAACGTTCAGGCAACAAGGTCAGTCATTCAAAAAATCTTGGTGTTTCCCACACCCGCCCTGTCAGTTCACTTACCAAACATGATGTTGTATTCAGACTCTCCATGCATGCCAGTCTGCTCTAGAGTGCTTGGGAAAAGCTTCACATATCCACCGCCACAGTCAATGTTCTGCTCGTGCTTCACTGAGAACTGAACTACAAGAGTCTTGTCTTTGTTGGAGAAAGCAGGGAATCCAGCAGAGTGGGCATAGAATTTGGCATCTTGGCTGGTCTGGAGACCTAAGGGAAAAAGCAACAGTGGTGCCCGTTATAGTAGGTAAGGTTGAAGACATCAGTCCATCCAGTTTAACCAATGTTGGTGTGTGTTTGGGTAGAAAATAATTTCCCATATCCCTGTATATTGCATTCGATAAAATGCGTGTCCATTTTGAAATACTTCCTGTTGACACCAATTGTGGAAGAGAGTTCCACATGCTTACACTGCCTCGCTTTGGCAGTGAAAAACCCCCTACACGGCTTAAGGTCAAACCGCTTCTCTTCTAATCGCATTGTGTGTGGCCCCGTGTCCTCTTACACTCCCTGGGACTAATAGTTTGCTACCAACACTGGGATTACCATTGAGATATTTTGTTATTAGAGTTCCAACACTAAACATGAATAGATGTCGCCTAAAATGACTTAAAAAAAGCTAGCTGCAGGTCTCCCAATCCACGCTGAAAAGGCTGTTGAAAGCCACATTCAGTCCAGTTAACAGAATATTCCATATTACTTTTCAACTGTACTTGAGTGCATGATACTTGTATTTTGTTCCTTCTCCAGTCTGTGGTGCTGCAGCTGAGCATTCGCCATGCATTGCTCCTTTAAGGACATCTCTAGTCTAACCACATGTGCAACACAAACTACTGAAAATCTGAACAGAAACCCAATATTGAAGTGTTCTGAACCTCAGGCATGAAATTTGAACAAAGCATATCCCTCTATAGTGTGTACTTGTCTCAATTAGGAGTATTAAAGTGGAGTTCCACCCTAAAATGGAACTTCCGCTTTTCGGAATACTCACCCCCCCCTCCGGTGTCACATTTGGCACCATTCAGGGGGGACCGGTGGAGCAGATACCTGTATGATACAGGCATTTGCTCACACTTCCAGGCATAGATAGCCGCAGTATCCGCGGATATCTACGCCACTTCCGGCACCTCCTCCGTCCACCCCGCTGTCTTCTGGGAGACAGGTCCCAGAAGACAGCAGGGACCATTCAGATCACTGAGCGCGACTCACGCATGCGCAGTAGGGAACCAGGACGTGAAGCCGCAAGGCTTCACTTCCTGATTCCCTTACCGAATATGGCGGCAGCAGCACCCGAGAGCCGAGGGACAGATCAGCTTTGGGGGAGGACATCATGGGCACCCTGGACAGGTAAGTGTCCATATATTAAAAGTCAGTAGCTGCAGTATTTGTAGCTGACTTTAAAAAAAAAAAAAAATTGGCAGAACTCCACTTTAAGTAATTTGTCTGCTGCTTTGTTCCGCTGCGATCAGCATTAATCACTTATGACAAGTTCTGACATTGAGAAAAAAAAAAAAAAAAAAAAAAAAAAGGTGACAGGAGGGAGCACAGGTTGCGATTGGCAGCCTTAGCTCTGTTCCTGTGTGAAAGGCGGGACCCTTTCCCTCAAATCAGCTTCTCAATGAGCTCAGCAGAGTAATTTCAGCTCTACACCCATTATTTTCTGATAGCTCAGACAAGATTTAGAAAAATCCAGACTTTGAATGGACGTAGAGAACACAGATAAACAGGTACAACTTCAGTTTGGATTTGGGTCATCTGTTTATCACCTGAGGCCAGTAACTTCACTGGGTGAATGTAAGGTTTTACAACCAATTAAGTCTGACTGGACATGCCTGGAGTTCCTCTAACCTGCCAATATGAAGAAATGAAGGTCACTCACCTTTGTCTTTCTCTACGTCTCCATAAAACTTGCCTGCACTAAGCTTAAACTCGCCATAGTCTGACTTGTGCTTAGACTGTATCCAGCGTTCTTTCCAGGCATCTGAAAAAAAATAAAAAAATGCACATTAGCACATCAGACACTGCGACAATGCAGATACAACAAAACAATTCTGCAGAGTGCTTGTAACCGGATCACACAAGGTATGTAACAAAACCCTTCTCAAGCAGCTGTCCATCAAAGCATTGTGTGTCAGAAGTGACTAAAGCACGCTACCCATCATTACCTTAATGACGTTTTTACATAAAGCACAGCAATGGGTAACCTGACAATTAAAGGAATTTACAGACACTTAACGTCATCCGCACATACATGTTGCATCTCAGGACATTTTGCCTCAAGGACATGTCTATTCACCTAAACCTGGTGTTAGAAGTGTCACAATTTTTTTTTTTTTAAACCTTACACTACTAGCATAGCTGCTCCAGATGTCTTTACATTATCAGCCTCAATATAATTTACAGCAAGAAAAGGTAAGTGGAAAATTGTGATGTGTGTGCCAGGCTGTACTGTTTAGCACAATGTGGCCAATGTTTTCAGGCTCTGGGGGCAAGAGAGGAAAGTGTGAGCACAACACATCATATGTACTTCAACTGATCTAGGGTTCTGTTTTTAACAGAGGGTAGCTAGAACCACAAAGGTTTAGGCCAGGTATAAACGGATTGAAAATCAGCAGGAACAACCACATTGCAATCTATGGGCAGGCTGGTTATACTGAAGTCAACCAGGATGTGGTTTTTTTCCCCCGTGTGATCACCACTGGCGGGTATAGCCAGGAGCAGCGATCATTGTATTCTTTATGGCGGGGAGGGCTCCCTGCCGGCAGAACACAATAGCACCACGTGAGGGATTCCTCCATCAAGATAATGGGTAAAAGCGAGCAATTGTCCTTCCATTAATCTGTGGTTGAAGGAAAGAAAATTGTAGAATGTATGGCTAAGCTTTACACGGCTCCAGGTCGGTCCATAGTGCTCACACTCAGGTGCTGGATCCACTCACAACTGTGTACTGTTCAGGCAATAAAAACTCCAGACAGCTGCATTTCAATTGATCCCTTTATTAATAAATCTTTAAAAGCACAGTGATCACAGCCGATCAGTGTTGACGCGTTTCACACTGTCGTTTACACTCAATTCCTATTTGCCATTTGGATTTATGATGACCAAGCACTAGGGACAGAGGGGTAGATTTACTAAAACTGGAGCACTCAGAAACTGGTGCAGCTGTGAATAGTAGCCAGATATCAACTTCAGCTTGTTAAATTAAAAACGTAGTTCCACCCAAAAATTGAACTTTCACTTTTCGGATTCCTCCCCCCCTCCGGTGTTACATTTGGCACCTTTCGGGGGGGGGGGGGGGAGCAGATACCTGTGTAATCCAGGTATTTGCTCCCACTTCTGGGCATAGATCACCACAGTAATCGACGCCATGTCTGGCCCCTCCTCCCCCCCCCTCTTCTGGGAGACACGGGTCCCAGAAGACAGCAAGGACCAGAGAACGCACAGCGCTACTCGCACAGTAGGGAACCAGGAAGTGAAGCTACAAGGCTTCACTTCCTGATTCCCTTACCGAAGATGGCGGCACCGCCACCCGAGCGCCAGATTGGCTTTGGGTGCTGACATCACGTGCACCCTGGACAGGTAAGTGTCCATATATTAAAAGTCAGCAGCTGCAGTATTTGTAGCTACTGACAAAAAAAAAAATCAGTAGAACTCTGCTTTAAGCTTTGGCAATAAAACCTGGACACCAATTAGTTTCTATGCAGAGCTGCACCACATTTTTCACCATGTAGTTTTAGTAAATAACCCCCAGAGTGCGTAAACAGCCCCCCCCCCACCTGCTGTGATCACTGTGATCATAAAGATTCTGTAATCAAGGTGTCAATTAGAGTGTGGCTGTCTGGAGTTACAGTAGAACTCCAATCTACAGGACATCCTCCAGTGAACGGGCCCCTTCAGAACTTGTATAAACAGCCATCAAAGAGTGCAATGTGCACTCCTGGTATGATCTAGTACATAGAAAGTTAACCAATCTGAACAAAGGCGTTTGATGCAGCAATCCCAGAAAGCTGCATTATAAGATTCCGACTCAAAAATCTAACTCTCTACCCCTGGAATTCATAGTGTGTAGAAACTCTTGAGAAGTGTCTCGTATTAATGTGACAAGTGGCTGATCTTGCGACAGATTCGGGTATGTGTCAGTAAGGTGCCTCTCATCTCTCCTGTTAAGTTTTACAGGCAGAGAAGCAATTTGCAAACATCGGGAGAAAGGAAACGCATTAAATATCACTTCCAAAGGAAGGTAAAGAAATTATTTCGCAGATTTTGATGCGACAATTTACTCCAACATGGAAAGGGTCTTTTTACCTCCACTTCCCTCACTATCAATATAGCAATCTTGCTTTATAAATTTGTTTCAGTAGCACCATATAGAAAAATGTTGCAAATAACTAGCTGAATTTGTTACATGCTGTCACATTCTCATGGATTTGGAGCAAAACTTCCAACTACATACAAAATGCCAGAAACATGCTGCAAATTCTTCTCTCAATTGCCCCTTGTATTT
Source organism: Rana muscosa (assembly GCA_029206835.1). Classification (NCBI taxonomy): domain Eukaryota; kingdom Metazoa; phylum Chordata; class Amphibia; order Anura; family Ranidae; genus Rana; species Rana muscosa. The sequence goes on along the minus strand of CM055118.1, from coordinate 303,968,269 downwards.
GGGGGGTACATCTTCCTACAAAAGGACCTTAATGAAATCTTTACTTTAATACCCGAGGCTATTGGCAGCGTCTAAAGGCAGTCATTAAATGTGCATACAGCAAAGGAGATTGCAGCGCTGAAGCCGAGGTCTGACCTGTCTATTCGTTACACATACAGGAAGAGAGAATTCTCATAACGATACTTGGGCCCTGCTTTCTCTTTCACTATAAAAAGCAGGGGGGTTCAGGCAATGAGCACCCTCCTCCCCCTTCTGTTTCCAGAAGATACATACAGCTGCAGGAAGAAGGAAAGGAGGATGACTCGGGGACAAACGGGAGGAACTGCTTCATTAACAGCAGCAGCAGAGCCGGTTAGTCTGCTGCATCGATGGGACATGGCGGAAAGCCCTGCACTTACACCGCCTCCATCAGGCTTCCATCCCTCAACACTTGGCATAAACGGATACGGCTCATACAGATTCTGATTGACTGAGCTTCTGGGCTGACGTTTATACGACAAAGGTGTCCAATCAGCTTCCATAAAAATTTATTGGGTCTGAAACCTGCCCAGATGTAGCAAACCCATTACACAAGAGGAGATATGTAAATCAGTCAGGAAGAGACCGTCACCCGAGACAATTCAGAATCAACTGAGCGTGCCCATCCGGTTTCTATAGAGAACACGAGCCAAAAATATGCCAATTGTAGAAACCCTTCAATCTATTAGTAGAACGTGAAGATTGTGTACACATTTATCCTGTATAGACGAATGCACAGGTATGGTGCAAGATGGACATTTCCAGAACGTATGTTACCTGGGCAACCATAGGCAGTATTGGGAATGGGCATCCATGTATTCAGAGCACTACGATCCCTGGAATATCTAGTAGTACCCTCAGGGAACACAATGAAACTTCATTCCAAGTCATCCGTATACACAGATTTAGGGCCCCATACACGGGGTGCCCAGCCCCCGAGACCTCGGGCGCCCGGCCCCCGAGACCTCGGGCATTTTGGTGCGGGTGGAAGGCACAGGTGCACTATCCAGCCTGGTACAAGTCAAGGAGAGGTTGACAGCCACTGAGGCTGGACAAAGCACCAAGTTGCACCAACGTTTAGCCCCTGTTCACACCGATGCAATTTCACAGTTCCAAATCGCACAAGTCGTATCCCATTGGCAGCAATGGAACCGTTCAAATGGCTGTGACTCATGTTGCAGCGACTTTGAAAAAAGTTCCTGCACTACAGTTTGCCAATTTCATTGCGACTTCCATAGACTGAAATGACAAGCCGCAATGAAATCAGCAGTGCAAATCACTGATGTGCAGCTGTGAAATCGTGCTGCAGTAGCACGATTTCAAAGCTGTACCAGTGTGGACGGGTCTTAAGGCAGTCTTTTTCTCCTGATCATTCGCCGGTGCGACTTGTCATGCCATTTTGTCAAACCCCACAACAATTTACACCCAGTTTGTGCCTATGGAACCATCCAACTCGGTGCGACTCAGACTTGAACTGATATGAAAAAAGGTACCTGCGGCATTTCTGGCGATTTCATGTGCAACTTGCAGATGTTGGCAAGCCGCACTGACCGGAGACTTTGAAATTGTGCTGAAGTAGCGCAATATCATAGCTGCATTCAGTGTGAACGGGGGCTTAAAGTTATTGTAAAGTGTCATTTTTTTTTAAATACTTACCTGCTCTGTGTAGTGGTTTTGCACAGAGCAGCCCAGATCCTCTCGGGTCCCTCTTCGGCTCTTGCCCATCCCTCCTGTTGAGTGCCCCAACAGCAAGCAGCTTGCACAGCTCCCAGTGTCCATTCATAGCCAAGACCCAGCCACGCCCCCTTTCTCTCCATATTGGCTGACTGACAGCAGCGGAAGCCAATCGTGCCACGCTGCTGTCTTAGCCAATAAGTGGGGTTGTCCCAGGCAGCTGAGACATGCCTGCAACATAGCTGGATTGAAATGGGCTGGCTCAGGTACGTACTTTGACTGGATCAAAAATCAAGCCATGATTGGCCAACATCATAAAATTGTAACTAAAGATCCCCTATAGAAAGCCAGACTGTTTAGATAATTGCCCAAATCAGATCACCTGAGACCCACCATTGACATGTCCCAACGACCGACACTTCCCCCCCAAAAAACAAACACTTCCCCAGGACCTCAGAGCCCCCTTGCCCCTCAACCTGTCCAACAACCCAGCCCCCCCCCAATACTTTCTCACCCCCAAAAACACTAACCCTGCAAAGCATCACAAATGACCCCACAACCCCCCCCAGACAAGTCACCAATGACCTCCATGAAACCTCTGCATTGACTCCAGAACCCAAACAGATGCCTCCCAATGGAAGTCACTAGTGAGGAAGATCACAATGAGGATTATAATAATGCTGAATAAAGCCGACTAATGACTGAACACAAGGCTGTAATTACCACCACCACCTCCAGGCCCTGGGAGACAGGAAATGTCAGGTTACACTTATGGCACATCCTGTCATTACAGGAGAAGCGTGCAAACAAGGACAGGGAAGCCATGACAGATCTTCAGACTGGGGGGGGGGGGGAGACTACAAGTCCCAGCATGAGCTACCAAACCCCACAGCTGTATTAACAGCACAATGTCAGATCATAGAACAGAATCTGTATACCCCAGATGCTTGGATTTTGCTCTAAGAGTTGACATTGTGGTGGTAATACAGCCGTGGGGTTTAATGCTGGGACTTCTCGTTTCCCATGGCCCCATGTTTGTGTCCATTGGGATGTATACACGCTCAAACAGCACTTTCCTTGGTCCATATAACTAAAAGTCCCAGCATGACCTCCCACCAGGTTTACTAGGTCTATTTAGAAAAATCAAACTTCCAGAAGACATAATTGGCCATAAAGGATCATCATGCAGCTGCCCAAGTCCTAGCAAGCACAGATATGCCAGGCATGCTGGGACATGGACTTCACCTGGAACAGATTTCTTCGACTGCATGCCCAGCTATCATGGACCTGCACTACAAATCCCAGCATGCACAGGTACCGCAGGCATTCTGGGACTTGTAACTTATCTGTGGGTAAATAACTCAGGGAAGATGGCATCGCTGTACTACAAGTCTCAGCATGCAGACAGTCTTTCTAGGACCTGTAGTTCCCGACAAAAGATTAACTGATTACACACCCAGCTATCACTCCAGTAGCCAGAGATCATGAAGCTGCACTACAAACCCCAGCAGGCAGGCATTCTGGGACTTACAGTTTCTGCAACTACATAACTCAGGACATCTTATCAGATTTCCACCCAGCCGAGATCCTGTAACTACTACAAGTCTCAGCATGCACAGGCTTGCTGGGAGAGGTAAAGCTACAACGCTCTGCAAATTTTTATATTTACACATTTAGTCATCACTTAGTATACAGATAACATGCCGCACTACAAGTCCCAGCATGCACAGATGGGGGAAGGATTTCTGGGATTTGTAGTTCCGTGGCAACAGATTTGATTACCACCTAACAGGGGATCATGCAGCTACACTACAAGTCCCAGCATGCACAGAGGGCAGGGTTTCTGGGATTTATAATTTTAAAGGCGACAGATTATTTGATTGCCTCCTAATGGGGGGGGGGGGATCACGCACTTACACTACAAAGCCCAGCATGCAGATATAGCAGGGTTTCTGGGACTTATGGTTCCCCCGCAATAGATTTTCATATTACACAGCCAGCTCAGACAGATCATGCAGCTGCACTACACGTCCCAACATGCACAGCAATGGCAAGTTTCCTGGGACTTGTAGTTCATCTGCAACTACAAAACACCCCAAGACAGATTTTCAGATCCCCACCCAGCAGGGATCAAGTACTACGAGTCCCAACATGCACAGGTTTTCTGGGACTTGTAGTCCATTTAAGAACCAAAAAAGGTCAGATTTTCAGATTACACGCCCAGCTACCCCATCAGTAGACAGGGATCCCAGTGGTAAGGCCAAAGCAGTAGATTATCTCCATCAGGGATGTACTAGTCTAGCCTGTCCCCAGTGACCCTCCATTGTAGGGCACACAACCCCTCCACATACCTCCATCCCCGAACTCCTCTTGGAAGTAGACGGAGGGTTCAGCGAGGCACAGAGCCGCCAGCAGCGGTAGGGCGAGGAGAGCGATGCGGGCCATGACTGAAGAAGCGCTCCCTGGAGACACCGATGAACAGCAGCGACTGAGATCCACTGAGCACTCAGCGCCGGCCGACCGCCGCTCTTATATGCCCTCCCCACACCCTCCTCCCAAATCCGCTCCCATTGGCCGCCCCTACACCGGTGTCCGCTCGCCATTGGAAGCCGGGTTCTGCCAGTCAGGGCACACAGATGGCTGCCCGTGATTGGGCGAAGCCGCGGCCAATGAGGGAACACCACGCAGGGGCCTCCTACTAGTCGTCAAGCAATTGGCTGCGAGGCGAGGCTTGCGGATAGGTCACGTGATGCGGGGCGAGTCGGAGCTGAGGCACGTGATCTCTTCCGGCTGTGGGTGTGGCCTATGTATCCATAGTTAGCTATATAGATGTGTATTGGTGGCCATTGGAGAGATGCATGGAAGTGTGTCCTCTAATGGCGGCCACATACAGCAGTGTGAGTTCAGTCAGACCAATCAGAAACCTATAAGTTGTGACATGAGAAATAAAAGTGGGCTATGGGAATCCCCTCACATGAGGCTCAATTCACAAAGAACACACTTAATGACTGAAAATAAATATGCATATAATTTTACATTACATTGGGTGTCAAATAGGTGGCCCTCCAGCTGTTGTGGAACTACAAGTCCCATCATGCCTCCACCTGTGGGAGTCATGCTTGTAACTGTCAGCCTTGCAATGCCTCATGGGACTTGTAGTACCGCAACAGTTGGAGGGCCGCCAGTTTGACCACTGTTTTCTATGCACCTCGTTCACAGCCTGGAGGTGCAGTGCTAAAGTTACAACCTCATTCATTTAAATCCGAACACGTCCCCATTCTACGAGTGTGCACAATTTTAAAGCGCGACATGTTACATATCTATTTACTCTGCATAACATCATCTTACACGTTATACAAACAAATTGGGCTAACTTTACTGTTTCGTTTTTTTTTAATTCATGAAAGTGTATTTATACCCCAAAAAAAGCATTTGGAAGACCGCAAATACCGTGTGACATAAAATATTGCAATGATCACCATTGTATTCCATAGGGTCTCTGCTAAAAAAAAATATATATTATATTAATACATATATAATGTTTGGGGGTTCTAAGTAATTTTCTAGCAAAAAATACGGATTCTAACATGTAAGCAACAAATGTCAAAAATTGGCTTAGGCGTAAAAGGGTTAAAGTGACACTGGTTCCCGTTTTTTTTTTTTAAATAACAAATATATCATACTTACCTCCACTGTGCAGTTTGTTTTGCACAGAGTGGCCCCGATCCACCTGTTCTGGGGTCCCACGGCGGCTCTCACGGCTCCTCCCCGCATTAGATAGCCCCCACTGGGAAGCTCTCTCCTGAGGGGATTACCTTCCAGGCGCGCTCCTGTGTCATACACTCGGCATCCATAGACGCAGAGTGTATGACTCGGCCCCACCCCCCCAGCGCCCGCGTCATTGGATTTGATTGACAGCAGCGGGATCCAATGGCTGCGCTGCTATCAATCTATCCAATCAAAGCCGGGACTCCAAGGAGAGAAGGACAGCGGGGACGCGCCCACGAATATTCAGGGCTCAGGTAAGTAAAACAGGGGGGGGGGGCTGGGGGGCCGGACACTGCAAGGTGTTTTTTCACCAAACACTTAAGCCCCATACACACTATCAGTTTTCTTGCAGGTTTTTCTCTTCAGGTTTACCAAAACCATGTAGTGCAAGGGCCTGCCTGATTGCATACGAATTGAAACTCTTAAGGTTTGACCTCATATTAGATGGTTTTGGTAAACCTGAAGAGAAAAACCTGCAAGAAAACTGATAGTGTGTATGGGGCTTTTGTCTCTTTTTCTCAAGGGTTTTTATTAAAGAAACTTCCAGACATCCACATCTTCCCCCACCTTCTCCCCTCTCTCTATGACTCGTCTAGGGGTATCTGGGAGAAGAGGGAAGATGCACACCACCAGCTCGGCTTTCTGGTGTAGGATGCAGAGATATGAGCTAAACCGTTTACCTTCGGGTCTGCGTTTTAGGCCGGAACCTCAGCTTCCACTGTGGAGGATGATTGCCACTGTCACTGACAGGGACACTTAGCTTCCAGTAACACGAGTTCCACACCAATAAAAAGTCCAACTCTGTTTTATTGCTTAGATCAATAGGTAGACTGGTTGAACTTTAAAAGAACAGACAGGGTGTGCATACCTCCCAACTTTTAAAAGTCCCACCGCGGGACATTCAGATCTCCCCTGTCCCCTGCTAACGCGGGGGGGGGGGTGCCTCCGAGCACTGTTTTGACCACCAATTTGGGGGGGGCTTACCTACTGGTTGCTGTTTCCTCCTCTTCGTGCGTCCTGCTGTGCGGGAAAAATTACACTCTCGAGGGACTGCGGGAAGGAGGAGCCTATGCGGGTAAAACCCGCAGAATCCGTGCCAGTTGGGAGGTATGGGTGTGGGAAAGAGTAGGTCCAGGCACAACACAAAGAATAGAGTTTCTCCTCTTCCGTTTAGTGCAAACAGGCTTGGCGCACAGTCGCTGCCACCGACTGTGAATTTGGTCACTGCCACTGACCCGGGTGAACATTGAAGCCCCTGCCACAGGCCTTGCATGAGGCCTGATACTGACTTGATGGAGATGGGTCTCTGCTACAGACTAGTGATGAGCCGAACACCCCCGGGTTCGGTTCGCACCAGAACCCGCGAACGGACCGAAAGTTCGTACGAACATTAGAACCCTATTAAATACAATGGATGCGAACGTTCGAATTCTAAAGTGCTAATTATAACGACTATTATGCATGTTATTGTCCTAAAAAGGGTTTGGGAACCCGGGTTCTGCACCAGGGGACATGTATCAATGCAAAAAGAAGTTTTAAAAACGGTCGTTTTTCGGGAGCAGTCATTTTAATGATGCATAAAGTGAAAAAAAAAAAGTCAAATATTCCTTTAAATATCGTACCTGGGGGGTGTCTAAAGTATGCCTGTGAAGTGCCACGTGTTTCCCGTGTTTAGAACTGTCCCTGCACAAAATGACACTTCTAAAGGAAAAAAAAGCCATTTAAAACTGCTTGCGGCTTTAATGTAATGTCTGGTCCCGGTAATATGGATGAAAATCTTTAAGAAAAATGGCATAGCTACCCCATCACCCCCCCCCCCTACCCCAGCCCATTACCAGCCCCTTTGGGTCTTGTATGGATATTAAGGGGAACCCCGCACATAAAATAAAAAAGGCCCTATATACTCTGAACAGCCGTATACAGGCGGTGCATACAAGACAGGAACTGTAGGTTTGTTCTTATGTAGAATCTGTTTGTAATTTTGAACAGGTACATTGTTTAAGTGTAGCTCCAGCCCAAAAATCTATTTTTAAACTTTTTGGAAAACATAGGTAAGGGTTATCACCCCTGTAACATTTGTTTTGCTGTCTGTGCCCCTGTTCAGAACATTTCACCTCACTTTCCGTCCCAATGACAACTGTTTTTGAAATGTGGTGTTTTTCTTGAAACAAGGATTGGTGATAAAGCATCAGTACAGAGGAGACACCTTTCTCCCATATTAATTCTTACAGGAGAGAATTTTCCTTCCTAGGGGTAGATTTCCTCTCACTTCCTGTTGTCTTCTTGCGTTTGCAAGTAGGAGTCGTTTGTAAGTTGGATGTTTGAAAGTAGGGACCTGCCGTATATACTCTGCAGAAATAGGCCCCTTAGTTGTTGGTGTTGGCACAACACTGTAAGCACTCACAGTTACTCTTGGTTGGTGCTGGAACGCCCTGCTGTCAACTATTATATCAGGAATTGTAATTACATATAATTGTTGAACAGTGGTAGTAAAAATTGGGCCTTTGATGGTGGTGCTGGTGCCACAACACTGTAAGCCCTGACAGTTACTCTTGGTGGGTGCAGCAATGGGCCCTGCTGTGAATTATTAGATCAAGAATTGTAATTACATGCCCCTTTTGAACAGGGGCTGAAAAATTGGGCCTTTCGTGGTGGTGGTGGTGGTGGCGTTGCCACAACACTGTAAGCCCTCAGAGTTACTCTTGGTGGGTGCAGCAATGGGCCCTGCTGTGAATTATTAGATCAAGAATTGTAATTACATGCCCCTGTTGAACAGGGGCTGAAAAATTGGGCCTTAGGCACTGGTGGCACAACACTGCATCCCCTCACAGATACTGTACTTGGAGCACAGCAATGAGCCCTGTTGCAAAGTATTGCTTCAAAAATTGTAATTACACGCCCCTGTTAAACAGGGGCTGAAAAATTGGGCCTTAGGCACTGGTGGCACAACACTGCAACCCCTCACAGATACTGTACTTGGAGCACAGCAATGAGCCCTGTTGCAAAGTATTGCTTCAAAAATTGTAATTACACGCCCCTGTTAAACAGGGGCTGAAAAATTGGGCGTTAGGCACTGGTGGCGGCACCCATAAACAAAAATGATCTTCCAAGCTATCATCATCAATCGTATCATTGAGGACTCGGAGGAGGAGGATAGCCAGTCAACATAACAGCACAGGCATTCAGCATCAGCATCAGTCTTGAAGGGATGTGACATGTTAAAATCAATTAGTCTGTTATATCAGCATCAGGTGTGTGGTAGCTGGTGGTGATCCAAGACTGGTTCATCTTGATGAAAGTCAGTCGATCAACCGAGTCGGTGGACAGGCGCACCCTGTGATCCGTGACAAATCCTCCAGCAGCACTGAATGTGCGTTCCGAAAGAACGCTGGATGCAGGACAGGCCAGTAGCTCAATTGCATACTGTGCAAGCTCTGGCCAGTGATCCATCCTCAAGACCCAGTAAGCCAGAGGATTTTTGGTGGGGAAGGTGTCCAAGTCTGACCTTGCCCCTAGATATTCCTGCACCATGTTTATCAGACGCTGGCGATGGCTGCTGGAACCGATCATACTTTGGGGCTGCGGACTAAAGAATTGTCTGAACGCATCGGTCAGACGGCCACCTTCCCCACCGCTCCTTCTTTGACTGGGCGAAGCCTCAGCAACTCGTTGTCCAGGACCAGGAGTTTGTAACCTCCCAGTCTCTGGGAACGCGTTGCACAGACCTTTCTGCAAGGCCTCCCGGAGTTGTCTCATCCTCTGCTCCCTCTGCGACGGTAACATAAGGTCCGCAACCTTACCCTTGTACCGTGGATCAAGGAGAGTGGCCAGCCAGTAATGGTCCCTCTCCTTGATCCGAAGAATACGAGGATCCTTCCGCAGACTTTGCAGGATCAGGGAGGCCATGCAGTGTAGGTTAGCTGAGGCATTCGGTCCGGAGTCCTCTGGGTCACTAAGGACGACATGATCCGCAGCCACCTCCTCCCAGCCACGTACAAGTCCACTGGTTTCTTGGGACTGTAAATCATCCCTAAAAGACTGCTGCTGATGATGCTGAGTGCCAGCCTCCACCTCCATGCTGACACAATCCTCCTCCTCCTCCTCCTCCTCCTCTTCCTGTGCGATGGGTGGGACAGAAGGAACACTGTCTGGGTAAAGGGGGCCTTGAGAGGCAAGGAAGTCCTCCTCTTCCTGCCTCTGTTCTGCCTCAAGTGCCCTGTCCATTATTCCACGCAGCGTGTGCTCCAACAGGTGGACAAGAGGTACAGTGTCACTGATGCATGCACTGTCACTGCTCACCATCCTCGTGGCCTCCTCAAATGGTGCCAGGACAGTGCATGCATCCCTGATCATGCCCCACTGGCGTGGAGAAAAAAAACCAAGCTCCCCTGACCCTGTCCTGGTGCCGTAGTCGCACAGGTACTCATTGATGGCCCTCTGCTGCGTGTGCAGCCGCTGCAGCATGGCCAACGTTGAGTTCCACCTGGTGGGCATGTCACATATAAGGCGGTTCTTGGGCAGGTTCAACTCCTTTTGCAGCTCAGCCAGGCGAGCACTGGCATTATAAGATCTGCGGAAATGCACACAGACTTTCCTGGCCTGCCTCAGGACATCCTGTAAGCCCGGGTACCTGCCCAAGAACCGCTGCACCACCAGGTTAAGGACGTGAGCCACACAGGGCACATGGGTCAGTTGTCCCTGTCGGAGGGCGGAGAGGAGGTTGGTGCCATTGTCGCAAACCACCATTCCTGGCTTAAGCTGGCGTGGCGTCAACCACCTCTCGGCCTGGCCCTGCAGAGCAGACAGGACCTCTGCCCCAGTGTGGCTTCTGTCCCCCAAACACACCAGCGCAAGCACGGCCTGGCATCTTTTTGCCTGCGTACTTGCGTAGCCCCTTGAACGGCTACGGAGCACCGCTGGTTCAGAGGACAAAGCACAGGAAGAGGCCATGGAGGAAGAAGAAGAGGAGGGGGTGGAGGAAAGAGGTGTGTCACAACCAGTAGTAGCATTTTGGAGGCGTGGCGGTGGAACAACCTCCAACACTACTGCACCTTGTCCTGCATCCTTCCCAGCTGCCAAAAGAGTGACCCAATGGGCCGTGAAAGAAAGGTAACGTCCCTGTCCATGCCTGCTGGACCATGAGTCAGCGGTAATATGCACCTTACCGCTGACCGCCCCGTCCAGCGAGGCCAAGACATTGCCTTCCACATGCCGGTAGAGAGCCGGAATAGCCTTCCGTGAGAAAAAGTGGCGTTTGGGAACCTGCCACTGAGGAACCGCACATTGCACAAACTCACGGAAGGGGGCCGAGTCTACCAACTGAAAAGGCAACAGTTGAAGCGCTAGCAATTTAGCCAAGCTAGCATTCAACCGCTGGGCATGTGGATGGCTGGGAGTGAACTTCTTTCGACGGTCCAGCAGCTGGGGCAGGGAAATTTGCCTGCTAGAATCGGACGTCGGTGTACTGCTAGCAGAGTGGCCGCAAGTACTTGGCTGTGACACACCTAATTCTAAACCTTCATTCCTCTCAGTGCATGTTTCAGAGAGGACTGAAGTTATAGTGGGGTTGGAGATCCCAGCTGATGCGGTGCAAGGAGAGGTCCGCTTTGTTCTTTGGTGTGGGTCTTTGAGGTAGGCTTGCCAACGAGCTGCATGGCAGGTCAACATATGTCTGGTCAGGCATGTGGTACCCAAGCGGCTGATGTTTTGGCCACGCGATATACGCTTGAGACATATGTTGCAAACAGCAGCTGTGCGATCTGATGCACTAGCCTCAAAAAAGGCCCACACCAAAGAACTTTTTGAATGATGGGCAGAGGCAGCGCCCTGCACAGGCGGAGCTCTGTGGTGTGATTCCGTCGGTGTACTGCCCTTACGCTGGCCACCAAAAGGCATCCTGCCTCGTTGGAGATGTGCCTCCTCCTCATCCTCCTCCTCCTCCTCTCTCCTATTAGGCACCCACGTGGAGTCAGTGACCTCATCATCCCCTCCCTCCTCATCACTGGAGCCAATCTGGCAGTATGCTGCAGCTGCTGGAACATGACTGCCAGATTGGTGTCCTTCTTGAGCATCCCCTCTGTCTGCTCTCACGCTACTGCCTTCCTCTAGCTGGGTATCATCATCAGACCCTTCCAAACGCTGGGCATCCTCCTGGAGCATGTACCCAACACTGTGCTCAAACAGTTCGGGGGACTCCTCAGGAGGAGGACATGGTGGGTCTAGGGAAGGAGTGACTGATGATGAGTCTGACATTGATACCAGGGAAGAGGACGCTTTGGCAGCTGCTTTGCCAGTACCCTGAGCCTGGGTGAGAGAGGATGAGGAGGAGGAGGAGGGCTTGGTCATCCACTCTACCAAGTCTTCGGCATGATGTGGCTCAACATGTCCAGCTGCCGAAAAGAAGGACAAGCGTGTCCCATGGCCATGTGCTGATGACAATGCACCGCGTCCACGACCAGCACTGTTGCCCCCAGACACAGAGCCTGCTTGCCCTCTTTTATTGCCTCCTGACTGTCTGCCTCTCCTTGTTTGCCTTCCAGACATTCTAATGGATGGCCTGCAGGGAGATGGGAAAAAAGCAATAAGGGCTACCTTCAGGTGTCCTTCTCTGTCCCTTTACTTAAGGATTTTTAAATATGGTTGAGGATGATTGCTTTCGCACAGAATAGCACAATGACAATTTCCCTGACTGTCCAAAAAACAAGGATTTCAAAGATGGTTGATGATGAATGCTTTAGCACAGTATAGCACAATGAGAATTTCCCTCACTGGCCTTCCCTGTCCCTACAAACAAGGTTTAGCACAGTAAAACACACTGACACTCTCCCTACCTATAGTTTTCTGTCCCTATAAATTTTTTTTTTTAAAGATGGTTGATGATGAATGCTTTAGCACAGTATAGCACAATGAGAATTTCCCTCACTGTCCTTCCCTGTCCCTACAAACAAGGTTTAGCACGGTAAAACACACTGACACTCTCCCTACCTATAGTTTTCTGTCCCTATAAAAAATGTTTTTTTAAAGATGGTTGATGATGAATGCTTTAGCACAGTATAGCACAATGAGAATTTCCCTCACTGTCCTTCCCTGTCCCTACAAACAAGGTTTAGCACAGTAAAACACACTGACACTCTCCCTACCTATAGTTTTCTGTCCCTATAAAAAATGTTTTTTTAAAGATGGTTGATGATGAATGCTTTAGCACAGTATAGCACAATGAGAATTTCCCTCACTGGCCTTCCCTGTCCCTACAAACAAGGTTTAGCACAGTAAAACACACTGACACTCTCCCTACCTATAGTTTTCTGTCCCTATAAAAAATGTTTTTTTAAAGATGGTTGATGATGAATGCTTTAGCACAGTATAGCACAATGAGAATTTCCCTCACTGTCCTTCCCTGTCCCTACAAACAAGGTTTAGCACAGTAAAACACACTGACACTCTCCCTACCTATAGTTTTCTGTCCCTATAAAAAATGTTTTTTTAAAGATGGTTGATGATGAATGCTTTAGCACAGTATAGCACAATGAGAATTTCCCTCACTGTCCTTCCCTGTCCCTACAAACAAGGTTTAGCACAGTAAAACACACTGACACTCTCCCTACCTATAGTTTTCTGTCCCTATAATTTTTTTTTTTAAAAGATGGTTGATGATGAATGCTTTAGCACAGTATAGCACAATGAGAATTTCCCTCACTGTCCTTCCCTGTCCCTACAAACAAGGTTTAGCACAGTAAAACACACTGACACTCTCCCTACCTATAGTTTTCTGTCCCTATAAAAAATGTTTTTTTAAAGATGGTTGATGATGAATGCTTTAGCACAGTATAGCACAATGAGAATTTCCCTCACTGTCCTTCCCTGTCCCTACAAACAAGGTTTAGCACAGTAAAACACACTGACACTCTCCCTACCTATAGTTTTCTGTCCCTATAAAAAATGTTTTTTTAAAGATGGTTGATGATGAATGCTTTAGCACAGTATAGCACAATGAGAATTTCCCTCACTGTCCTTCCCTGTCCCTACAAACAAGGTTTAGCACAGTAAAACACACTGACACTCTCCCTACCTATAGTTTTCTGTCCCTATAAAAAATGTTTTTTTAAAGATGGTTGATGATGAATGCTTTAGCACAGTATAGCACAATGAGAATTTCCCTCACTGTCCTTCCCTGTCCCTACAAACAAGGTTTAGCACAGTAAAACACACTGACACTCTCCCTACCTATAGTTTTCTGTCCCTATAATTTTTTTTTTTAAAAGATGGTTGATGATGAATGCTTTAGCACAGTATAGCACAATGAGAATTTCCCTCACTGTCCTTCCCTGTCCCTACAAACAAGGTTTAGCACAGTAAAACACACTGACACTCTCCCTACCTATAGTTTTCTGTCCCTATAAAAAATGTTTTTTTAAAGATGGTTGATGATGAATGCTTTAGCACAGTATAGCACAATGAGAATTTCCCTCACTGTCCTTCCCTGTCCCTACAAACAAGGTTTAGCACAGTAAAACACACTGACACTCTCCCTACCTATAGTTTTCTGTCCCTATAAAAAATGTTTTTTTAAAGATGGTTGATGATGAATGCTTTAGCACAGTATAGCACAATGAGAATTTCCCTCACTGTCCTTCCCTGTCCCTACAAACAAGGTTTAGCACAGTAAAACACACTGACACTCTCCCTACCTATTGTTTTCTGTCCCTATAAAAAATGTTTTTTTTAAAGATGGTTGATGATGAATGCTTTAGCACAGTATAGCACAATGAGAATTTCCCTCACTGTCCTTCCCTGTCCCTACAAACAAGGTTTAGCACAGTAAAACACACTGACACTCTCCCTACCTATAGTTTTCTGTCCCTATAAAAAAATTTTTTTAAAGATGGTTGATGATGAATGCTTTAGCACAGTATAGCACAATGAGAATTTCCCTCACTGTCCTTCCCTGTCCCTACAAACAAGGTTTAGCACAGTAAAACACACTGACACTCTCCCTACCTATAGTTTTCTGTCCCTATAAAAAATGTTTTTTTAAAGATGGTTGATGATGAATGCTTTAGCACAGTATAGCACAATGAGAATTTCCCTCACTGTCCTTCCCTGTCCCTACAAACAAGGTTTAGCACAGTAAAACACACTGACACTCTCCCTACCTATAGTTTTCTGTCCCTATAAAAAATGTTTTTTTAAAGATGGTTGATGATGAATGCTTTAGCACAGTATAGCACAATGAGAATTTCCCTCACTGTCCTTCCCTGTCCCTACAAACAAGGTTTAGCACAGTAAAACACACTGACACTCTCCCTACCTATAGTTTTCTGTCCCTATAAAAATTTTTTTTAAAAGATGGTTGATGATGAATGCTTTAGCACAGTATAGCACAATGAGAATTTCCCTCACTGTCCTTCCCTGTCCCTACAAACAAGGTTTAGCACAGTAAAACACACTGACACTCTCCCTACCTATAGTTTTCTGTCCCTATAAAAAATGTTTTTTTAAAGATGGTTGATGATGAATGCTTTAGCACAGTATAGCACAATGAGAATTTCCCTCACTGTCCTTCCCTGTCCCTACAAACAAGGTTTAGCACAGTAAAACACACTGACACTCTCCCTACCTATAGTTTTCTGTCCCTATAAAAAATGTTTTTTTAAAGATGGTTGATGATGAATGCTTTAGCACAGTATAGCACAATGAGAATTTCCCTCACTGTCCTTCCCTGTCCCTACAAACAAGGTTTAGCACAGTAAAACACACTGACACTCTCCCTACCTATTGTTTTCTGTCCCTATAAAAAATGTTTTTTTTAAAGATGGTTGATGATGAATGCTTTAGCACAGTATAGCACAATGAGAATTTCCCTCACTGTCCTTCCCTGTCCCTACAAACAAGGTTTAGCACAGTAAAACACACTGACACTCTCCCTACCTATAGTTTTCTGTCCCTATAAATTTTTTTTTTAAAAGATGGTTGATGATGAATGCTTTAGCACAGTATAGCACAATGAGAATTTCCCTCACTGTCCTTCCCTGTCCCTACAAACAAGGTTTAGCACAGTAAAACACACTGACACTCTCCCTACCTATAGTTTTCTGTCCCTATAAAAAATGTTTTTTTAAAGATGGTTGATGATGAATGCTTTAGCACAGTATAGCACAATGAGAATTTCCCTCACTGTCCTTCCCTGTCCCTACAAACAAGGTTTAGCACAGTAAAACACACTGACACTCTCCCTACCTATAGTTTTCTGTCCCTATAAAAAATGTTTTTTTAAAGATGGTTGATGATGAATGCTTTAGCACAGTATAGCACAATGAGAATTTCCCTCACTGGCCTTCCCTGTCCCTACAAACAAGGTTTAGCACAGTAAAACACACTGACACTCTCCCTACCTATAGTTTTCTGTCCCTATAATTTTTTTTTTTAAAAGATGGTTGATGATGAATGCTTTAGCACAGTATAGCACAATGAGAATTTCCCTCACTGTCCTTCCCTGTCCCTACAAACAAGGTTTAGCACAGTAAAACACACTGACACTCTCCCTACCTATAGTTTTCTGTCCCTATAAAAAATGTTTTTTTAAAGATGGTTGATGATGAATGCTTTAGCACAGTATAGCACAATGAGAATTTCCCTCACTGTCCTTCCCTCTCCCTACAAACAAGGTTTAGCACAGTAAAACACACTGACACTCTCCCTACCTATAGTTTTCTGTCCCTATAAAAAATGTTTTTTTAAAGATGGTTGATGATGAATGCTTTAGCACAGTATAGCACAATGAGAATTTCCCTCACTGTCCTTCCCTGTCCCTACAAACAAGGTTTAGCACAGTAAAACACACTGACACTCTCCCTACCTATAGTTTTCTGTCCCTATAAAATTTTTTTTTTAAAGATGGTTGATGATGAATGCTTTAGCACAGTATAGCACAATGAGAATTTCCCTCACTGTCCTTCCCTGTCCCTACAAACAAGGTTTAGCACAGTAAAACACACTGACACTCTCCCTACCTATAGTTTTCTGTCCCTATAATTTTTTTTTTTTAAAGATGGTTGATGATGAATGCTTTAGCACAGTATAGCACAATGAGAATTTCCCTCACTGGCCTTCCCTGTCCCTACAAACAAGGTTTAGCACAGTAAAACACACTGACACTCTCCCTACCTATAGTTTTCTGTCCCTATAATTTTTTTTTTTTAAAGATGGTTGATGATGAATGCTTTAGCACAGTATAGCACAATGAGAATTTCCCTCACTGTCCTTCCCTGTCCCTACAAACAAGGTTTAGCACAGTAAAACACACTGACACTCTCCCTACCTATAGTTTTCTGTCCCTACAAAAAATGTTTTTTTAAAGATGGTTGATGATGAATGCTTTAGCACAGTATAGCACAATGAGAATTCCCCTCACTGTCCTTCCCTGTCCCTACAAACAAGGTTTAGCACAGTAAAACAGACTGACACTCTCCCTACCTATCCTTCTCTTTCCCTAAACTAAAGGAATCCAGGTTAAGCAAGAAAAAAAAATGTCACTGTCCCTGCCTATGCTTCTCTTTCCCTGCTCCGGAACACACTACACTAGGCCGCCGTGCTGGCGGCCTTTTATAGTGTGGGGCGTGTACTAAACACCCTCAGCAATAATTGGCCACAGGCATCCTGCCTGTGGCCAATCATTGCTCTCCTCGCTGCCGGCGCTGTGATTGGCCAAGCATGCGGGGTCACAGTGCATGCTTGGCCAATCACAGCGCCTGGATGACACTGCAATGGCGTAGTGCATTGTGGGCCGCGAATTAGGCGCGAACGGCCCAAATCGTTCGTTGTTCGGCGAACGATCGAACACCGAGCTCATCCCTACTACAGACCATAAGAACATGAAATACCTTATTTAGAACAATTGACCCCTGTCAGAGGAAGACATCCATCCGGACGGTCACCAGAGGCCTCCACCGGCACCAGCAAATGCTGCGCTGGCTCTACGGGGAGGTCACATCTCCGGTCCCTTATGCCCTGGATTCAGGCACCCAATACCGGGGGCACCTTAGGAATGCTTCGCCTTCGCGGGACCCAGTCGAAGGTACTGGGCCCCGGGCCTCCTTGTAAAGTACCTCACCCCAGGCTGAAGGTGCCTGGGATGGAACTCGAATCCACGCGCCCAGGCCGAGGGCGCCAGGGCACAGACGAACCGCAGCAGCCCCCAGGCCGAAGGTGCCTGGGGAATGGACCTTGTGCGCAAAATGTCCGCCCCCTTTTATATCCTCTCTCAGCAGGCACAGCGGGTTCCCCGCCCCGCCGTACCACCGCTGCGAGAGGACGAAAAGGGCAAGGCTCTAGAATGGCAGTTCAACCCCGGTCCCAGGTGACAGCGCCACCTAGGGACCGCAGGGAACATGACACCATTCATACCTCCCACACTCCAAAGTGTCCATAAATCCCTAAAAATCAATGTATCTGGGCCATCTATAGCCCAGATACCCCCCCCCCCCCGACTAAATTTCACACCCGCTACACTCCCATATCAAAGCAACAGCAATAGCAAGCAGTGACTCCTATGTCTATGGCTGGAACCAAAGATGCCGGAGGACCAGACGGTATTGCAGTGTGGCTTACGCATTTCAAGGGAGGACCCTCTTCCTCAGAGCCAAAGCGATGTTAATGTTAAAAGAGGAGACATATCGCCTCCTCAGCACTTGTCAAATAGCTTTTAAAATCGTTCAAACCGCAGATCAATTTTCAGAGGGACGGCAAACACTACCACTGGTGTAAACCTAGTCTAAGGGTTCCTTCACGCCAAGTACACTAAACTGTGTTGATCTACATCAGGGATAGGCAACCTCGGCCCTCCAGCTGTGGTGAAACTACAGATCCCATCATGCCTCTGCCTCTAGGAGTCATGCCTGTGATTGTCAGTGTCTTGCAATGTCTCATGGGACTTGTAGTTTCAAAACAGTTGCAGGGTCGAGGTTGTCTAATCCTGATCTACATGGATCACCACGGCTCAACATAAGGGCATGTCACAAAATAATTGTTTTTTCATGTGTCCTGTTCACACCATACATGTACAGTTGTGCTCATAAGTTTACATACCCTGGCAGAATTCATGATTTCTTGGCCATTTTTCAGAGAATATGAATGATAACACAAAAACATTTCTTTCACTCATGGTTAGTGTTTGGCTGAAGCCATTTATTATCAATCAACTGTGTTTACTCTTTTTAAATCATAATGACAACAAAAACTACCCAAATGAGCCTGATCAAAAGTTTACATACCCTGGAATGTTTGGTTTTGGTACAGACACAGAAGGTGGCACACACAGGTTAAAATGGCTTATGGCTAATTTGGTTAATTTGGTTAATTTGGCTTTTTAAATCACAATTAGTGTCTGTGTATAAATAGTAGGGCTGTTAGGCCCCTTTCACACTGAGGCGTTTTTCAGGCGTTTTAGCGCTAAAAATAGCGCTGTAAAAACGCCTGAAATAATCCTGCCCCAGCATTCTCAATGTGAAAGCCCTGAGGGCTTTCACACTGAGTCGTTGTGCTGGCTGCGCGTTGAAAAAAATCCTGCAAACAGCTTTTTTGGAGCATCTTTGGGGCGCATAAAATAGTGCTGTAAAAACGCCTATCCCCATTGAAATGAATGAGTACCGCTGTAAAACCGCAGTAATACCGCTTTAAAAACGCCCAGAAGCTACGCAAAAACCAGGAAGTGCACAGGATGCGATGTAAGGGGGTAGGGTTATTAGCTGACACTAACGCGGTAAAAACGCAGTAATAATGCTAATCGTTTTTAGCGCGTTATTGCAACGCCTCAGTGTGAAAGGGGCCTTACTGATTAAAATTTTCGTGTTCAATTAATTGATTTTTTTTTATCGATTAATCGACTAATTTCGATTAATTATAAAAGAAGACTGTAATATCAACAATCTCCCCCACTGTGATATATCCACAATCTCCTCCACTGTAATATCCACAATCACCCCACTGTAATATCCACAATCACCCCAGTGTAATATCCGCAATTTCCCCCACTGTAATATATCCACGTCATCTCCCCCACTGTAATATCCACATCTCCCAACTGTAATATCCGTAATCTCCCTACTGTAATATCCGCAATCTCCCCACTGTAATATCCACAATCTCCCCCACTGTAATATATCCACGTCATCATCCCACTGTAATATCCACATCTCCCCACTGTAATATCCACAATCTCCCCTCTGTAATATCCGCAATCTCCCCCACCGTAATATCCGCAATCTCCCCCCACTGTAATATCCACAATCTCCCCACTGTAATATCCACAATCTCCCCCACTGTAATATCCACATCTCCCCACTGTAATATCCACATCCCCCCCCCACTGTAATATCCACCTCTCCCCACTGTAATATCCGCAATCTCCCCACTGTAATATCCGCAATCTCCCCCACTGTAATATCCGCAATCTCCCCACTGTAATATCCACAATCTCCCCCACTGTAATATCCACATCTCCCCCATTGTAATATCCACATCTCCCCCCACTGTAATATCCGCAATCTCCCCCACTGTAATATCCGCAGTCTCCCCACTGTAATAGGACATCTCCCCCACTGTAATAGACATCTCCCCCACTGTAATAGACATCTCCCCCACTGTAATAGGACATCTCCCCCACTGTAATAGACATCTCCCCCACTGTAATAGGACATCTCCCCCACTGTAATAGACATCTCCCCCACTGAAATAGACATCTCCCCCACTGAAATAGACATCTCCCCCACTGTAATAGGACATCTCCCCCACTGTAATAGACATCTCCCCCACTGTAATAGGACATCTCCCCCACTGTAATAGGACATCTCCCCCACTGTAATAGACATCTCCCCCACTGTAATAGACATCTCCCCCACTGTAATTGGACATCTCCCCCACTATAATAGGACATCTCCCCCACTGTAATAGACATCTCCCCCACTGTAATAGGACATCTCCCCCAGCAGACATACCAGAATAGAAGCCGGCAGACCCCCTCCGTCTGGATCCATGAGCAGTTGAGGGGTGATGACGTCAGAGCGCCGCTCTAGGAGCTCACCTAGCCGCCGCCGGGTGGACCAAGATGGCCGCCGCTCCGGAGCTAGGCCGAAGCCGCGGCCTTTCCTATGGGCGAGGCAATGGAGACCCGGAAGCCGGAGGAGAGGTGAGAGCCGATCAAAATAATTTTGATTGATCAAAAAAATTAACGTTTAATCGAGGGATTACTCGTTAATTTCCACAGCCCTAATAAATAGTCAATGAGTTTGTTAGCTCTCACATGGATGCACTAAGCAGGCTAGACACTGAGCCATGAGGAGGTATAAAAGAACAGTCAAAATACCTGCGTGACAAGGTAATGAAACTTTACAAAGATTGAAAAAGGATATAAAAAGATATCCAAAGCCTTAATTATGCCAGTCAGTACTGTTCAATCACTTAATAAGAAGTGGAAAATGTGGGGATCTCTTGATACCAATCCAAGGTCAGGTAGATCAAGAAAGATTTCATGCCCCCTTAAAAGGAGAATTATACCAAAAAAGTTAATATTAGTGTAGCGGTCTCACCCGCTCTCTCCCTTCTTCTTTTCGGCTGGTTTACTCGTCTAGGGGAACCAAGGGGGGAGGAGTGAGATGCTGCCAGTGCCACCAGCTCGCCCCTCTTAGGTGTGTAGAGGTTTGAGCTATGATCTTTACCTTCCCTGTCCAGAGATTCCACTTCAAAAATGACCAGTAGATAGGTGAATGTAGAACACTTTGCTCCCAGAAAAGTAAGCCCACACCAGGTGACAGTACAACATCTATATTTATTATCGCAGAGATAAATATGCCTCTTTGCAAGCAGACAGGTTGATACGAACACGAACTTGGTGGGGTGAGGGTTCAGGCACAATCCTTTCGGATCAGATAAGTTGCTAGGAACTCACAACAACTTTTGGCGCACGGTCACTGCCACCGACTGTGAGGTTGGTCCCTTCCACAGACCGGGTGAAGGATGAGATCTCTGCCCCAGACCTTAAAGTAGGCCTCTGCCACCGACCTGATGTAGCTGGGTCTCTGCAAAGGCCATAGAACATGAACTACCTTCTAATGGCGACCCCTGTTAGGGAGATGATCCATCCCAGACGGTCCCCAGAGGCCTGCACTGTCACCAGCCAATGCTGCGCTGGATCTTCAGGCCAGGTCACCTCCCTGGTTCTCCTCGCCCGAGACTCGGGTCCCCTCACTCGGTGGGCCCCCTAGGCATCCTCTCCCATGTGGGACCCAGTCGAAGGTACTGGGCCCCCGATCTTTGCTAGTACCTCACCCCAGGCCTAAGGTGCCTGGGATGGAACTCGAACTCACTCGCACCCAGGCCGAGGGCACCTGGGCGCGGACGACAGAACAGCAGCCCCCATGCTGAAGGTGCCTGGGGCTCGGACCTCGTGCGCAAGATGTCCGCCCCCTTTATACCCTCTCCCAGCAGGCACAGCGGGTTCCCCGCCCCGACGTACTACTGCCGCGAGAGGACACAAAGGGCACGGCCCTACAATGATGGTTCAACCCCAGCCCAAGGCGACAGCGCCACCCAGGGGCCGCAGGGAACTGAGCACCATTATATCCTCCACAAATCAAATTGGCCATAGATCCCTAACAATTAGTGTATTTGGGTCATACTACCACCCAGATACTCCCCCTAAATGTTAACCCCCGCTACATTAGTTAAACCCACAAGTGCTTTTTTTTTACCACTACTATTGCTTCATACTGGGCTTTCGAAATTTACAAATGCAGCAATCTAGAAATTGGATAAATGGCTTAGCACTGGGAAACACTTTTCGATAGATAAAAAGTGCATTTTATATACAACTTTAGAAATCAGACCTAAATGAGGGACAAATGAGGAGGAAATCGGGACAGAGGGACTTTGTTCCAAATCAGGGACAGTCCCTCTAAATCAAGGACAGTTGGGAGCTATGGTCATTATGCATCTTTCAGTTTGTTTTTGTAGCACATTTGTATGCCTTTTTCATCCTCTGTGCGTCTTTGTTTCAGCCAATCTCTAGCAATACCCGCTGTGATATTGTTGCTAGGAAGAAGAGACTGAGTGTTAAGCACAAAACTATATACTGTAAATGTGTATTTCATGTGCTCCTATTGAAATCTATAGGGTCAAAAGCACAATGTGTAGCCCCATAAGAAGCATATGCACATTTTCAACAATCGCACTGCATCATGCTGCCGTGATGTGAACAGGCTCCATAGAGAATAATTCGACTTCTACAGCAGACACACAACAAATTGCACCAGTGTGGCGCATGCGCACTGGTGTGAGCAAACCCTAAATATATAACTTTTTCAGCATTTCTATGGAGTATGGAGCTCAGGGCATCTTCGGGAACCACCTTGGAGTATGGGGCTCACAGCATCTTCATGAACCACCTTTGAGTATAGGGCTCAATGCATCTTCGTCAGACCCCCAGGAGTATGGGGCTCAGGGGATCTCCATGAACCACCTTTGAGTATAGGGCTCAATGCATCTTCATCAGAACCCCAGGAGTATGGGGTTTAGGAGATCTCCATGAGCCTGTTTGGATTATGGGGCCCAGGGCATCTTCATGAACTCCCTTGGAGTATGGGCTCAGAGCATCTTCATGAACCACCCTTGAGTATAGGGCTCAATGCATCTTCATCAGACCCCCAGGAGTATGAGGCTCAGGGGATCTCCATGACATACCTCCCAACTTTTTGAAATGGGAATGAGGGACACCTACTAGCAAAAGCATGCAGGCATAGGACACATCCCCTGCCGCGCCCCCTAAAAAAGAATTAACCTAAAAAAATGATTAGGTAAACCCGCAAGGGCTTTTTTTTACCACTACTATTCCTTTATTTTGGCTTTTGAAATTTACAAATGCAGCAATTTAGAAATTGGATGAAAGGTTTAGCACTAGGAAACACTTTTTGAAAGCTAAAAAGTGCATTTTGAATACAACTATATAGATCAGATCAAAATGAGGGACACATGAAGAGGAAAGAGAGACAGAGGGACATTGCTCCAAATCAGGGACAGTCCCTTAAAATCAGGGACAGTTGGGAGCTATGCCATGAGCCACTTTGGATTATGGGGCCCAGGGCATCTTCATGAACCCCCTTGGAGTATGGAGCCGAGGGCATCTTCATAAGCTTCCTTGGAATATGGGGCTCAGAACATCTTCATGAGCCCTCCTAGAATATGGGGCTCAGGCCATCTCCACAAGCCCCCTTAAGAATAGGACCCAGGACATCTTATTAAGCCTCCTTGCAGTATGGGGCACAGGGCATCTCTATGAGCTCCCTAAAGTATAGGACCCAGCCACCCAGGCCATCTTCATGAACCCCTATGGGTTTCAGAACATCTTTATGAGCCCCCCTGGAATATGGAGCTCAGGCCATCTCCACAGGCCCCCTTAAGAATGGAACCCAGGGAATCTTCATAAGCCCCCTTGGAGTATGGGGACCAGGACATCTTTATGAGCCCCCTTGGAGCATGGGGTCCAAAGCATCTCTAGAAGCTCTTTGGCATATGAGACACAGGGCTTCTCCATGAGCCCTCTGTCGTTTGGGGTTCAGGGCATCTTTATGAACCCCCACCAAGGAAAATGGGTCCCATGTTATCTCCACAAGTCTCCCTGTAGAACTGGTCCCTGGCTGGGCATTTTCATGTGTTCCCCTGGTTAGACCATTCTGCCCTTTTTAAAATCCACCATGTTCCAGATGTAACAGAGATTCTGTTTGAATTGTCATGCGAGCTTCAAAGATCGATCAGGATTGCCTGAACCAGCTTGTAGGTAGAAGTGTCTGAATAAATTGTAAATTCACATTTCGTCAGTCCACTTTTACTACAGAATAAAACTTCACACAGCCTAGATGTATATCAGCCTTAGAGTATTTTAAGGTGTGCCTAGATTTATTTCTCTGTTCTACTGCTTCTGTGTATGAATTGTAATTATATGTATTACAGTACGGCGTACGCCCATTGTACATAAATTAGGTGTCACTAGTCAAGAGCAGATATTTGCAAAAAGAAGGAAATACTATGTGCACATATGTAGTTTCATCTGAGCTTGCAGAGACACTCAGAAGTATCAGATAACAATGTACACAACCTAGATTGCTCCAGGGTCAGAGTACAAAAGAAGGGCCAACTTATCTGTCCCTGTACACATTTTATTTTTAGAATATTCCATTTAACCACTTGACCTCCGGAAGATTTACCGCCCTTCATGACCAGACCATTTTTTGTGATACAGCATAGCTCCCAACTGTTCCTGATTTCGAGGCACTGTCCCTGATTGGGAGCAATGTCCCTCTGTCCCTCATTCCACCCCATTTGTCCCTCATTTTGGTCTGATCTATACAGATGTATATAAAATGCACTTTTTATCTATCAAAAAGTGTTTTCCAGCGCTAAACCTTTCATCTGATGTCTAAATTGTTGCATTTGTAAATTCCATAAGCCAATATAAAGGAATAGTTGTGGTAAAAAAAAGCACTTGTGTGTTTAACCAATCTTGTTTTTTTGTACAATTCTCCTTTGAGGGGGCGTGGCAAGGGGTGTGTCCTATGCCTGCATACATTTGCTGATAGGTGTCCCTCATTTCCATCTCCAAAAGTTGGGAGGTATGATACAGCACTGTGCTATTTTTTTATTATTATTATTTTTATTTAATTTTAAAGATCAGAATACAATACAACACAGAGCCTATTGGGCATACCCAGGCTCAGACGGATCCAATGGACCAGAACTATATATATATATATATATATATATATATATATATATAGCGCCTCCAACCCTCTCCTCCTTGTCTTTGGCTCCTCGCAGGAAGAGAGGGCACACCCAGCTCTATATGCCCGTACCCTCCTGTGTAAAGAGGTTGAGCGGTGTTATGAAACAGGTCTCCACAGCCAGGTCCTCCAGAGAATGGCTCTTATCTCTATGCTCAATAAAGCCAAGTCTCTAGCTCCCCCAATAACTTCAAGGTCCACACCAGCCGTAACTCCAACGTAGAGTTTATTTCTCTTAAAGCACAGTCTCTGATAGGAAAGGTTGGAGAGAGAACAGGACAGCATAAGGTGTGGGAGAGGTCCAGGCACAAACGTAATACACTCCACTCCACTGCTTGGCTTCTCAAGCAGACTTAGCCCCTTTGGATAGTCTCCCTAGATAGGGACTAGCAGCCAGAATGGTACTTTAACTAAACG
The DNA here is from genome assembly GCA_029206835.1 of Rana muscosa. Classification (NCBI taxonomy): domain Eukaryota; kingdom Metazoa; phylum Chordata; class Amphibia; order Anura; family Ranidae; genus Rana; species Rana muscosa. The sequence goes on along the minus strand of CM055118.1, from coordinate 303,942,569 downwards.
CCCAATCACTACACAAACTGGTGAACTTGGTCTCTGCCACAGACCTGATGAACTTGGTTTTCAAAACTTGGCCTCTTTGTAAGGAGAAGACATCCCTCCAGTCCAGAGAGTTACCGGGCCCCTTCCTTCACTGTGACTTCTCACCAGTCCCTCGGAACGGTCTTTACCAGGCCTCCTCGTCTGAGATGCGGGTCCCCTCGCAAGGCGGCACCCTGAGACTCCTCGATCCTTGATGGGCCCCAGCCAAAGGTGCTGGGCCCAAGGCCTTTAGTTGCAGCCCCAGGGCTAAAGGTGCCTGGGACTGATTCGCCGATCACCGCCCCTGGGCCAAAAGGTGCCCAGGGCGGACAGGAACACACACTCCCTGGGAGTAGGACTCCCGACAACGAACCCCGAACAGGCAGCGTCCGCCCCTTTTGTATCCCTTCCCAGCATACACAGCAGCCCGACCACTCCCACTGTATGGTTGCCGAGAGGGGACACACAAGGCACAGCACTGTATCAGCGGTTCAACCCTGGCCCACCATGGCAGCGCCACCTGCAGGCCACAGGGAACGGTACACTGATACTCTTCCTGTAGACAAAACGGTTGATAATGTCCTAACAATTTAGGTGTCTGAGCATAACTACCACTCAAACACTACCCCTAAATTGAGGACTCCGCTACACACTCCCCCCACTAAAATAGACACTGTCCCCAGTGTCCGGAGCAAACCTATGCCTCTCAAGCCTGAGTCAACATAGACCTATTCCAGAAACTATGTACAAAAACTAAATAAAAAAAATAATTGTTTGTTTGTGCCGGAACCTGAACATGGGGAAAGGGAGTTAAAATGAAGAGATGAAGGAAGAATAGCAGAAAACAAATGTGTACATCCCATTCTCAAATGTCACATATATTAAAGCAAAACATATTTTTATCATTCACATTTCCCTCCCCTCCTGCAATAGCTAAACCCACCCATCCTCAGTGGTTGCTTGGTGTCCACCTGCAGAGGGAGAAAATAAACACACATCAAACCAACAAAGTACACATCCTAACCTTCTATGTACATTAGAAGAGAAAAGACTCTCCCCGAGGGAAAAATCCTTTCCTTCTAGAAAGTAAAACACTTTTAAATGTAGTTCAAACTTAAGCAACACCGCCACCTAGTGGAAGCGCCACCGTCAAGACACTTGTCCCAAAAAACTTTTCTTTCTTTGAAGGCAAATCTTCCTCTTCTTCCTTGAATCTGGCTGTAGCCCTAAACTATTTCTACCCCAAAGTCTCTGTCTTTGTTGCGCTGTGAGCGGAGAGAAAAACATCAACAGCCCCCCTGCTCTCCAGCTGAGTAGACCACCCCGATTTGCAAGGGCACAGTTCCTGAACTCCAAGAGAGTACACTCCGGAACAAAAGCACACAAAAGACACAGAGTTCAGTCTCTCACAAATAAAACTTTGGATCAGACAGGATGAGGAGCTTCCGATTTTTGTTAAAGGTCTCTATTGAATAGACTGCATCCTCACGCTCCTTCCGACACACAACCACCCGATCTGCATGAATGTACCGACCCAACATCCATTCTTTCTTGCACCCCCTGTATTTCTCGGCAACAGCCGCGGAACATGAGAGATACCTGCTGCGTGTTGTACTTTTAAATGAGTCCACAGAAAGTCCGCGAACCATCTCTCTCTGTAGGCCTCCACCTCGAACAGCAAGTCTCTTGTGACATACGGGTACTCCCATCCGTAGTCAGCAGCCACCTTTTGATTAAACAGCCGCTGCATCCTGGAGAGTGGAGGAAGTGTGGTACGGTCTCCCGCACCTGGCAAAACGATGGCTTCTGGATGCCTGGGCACTTTCACTGCCCTGGGACCCATTACAGCAGCTCACAACAACACACAGTCCTCCATAGTAATGTGCACGGGCACCACAGGTCCGGACGACTCAGGCATGGGGTCAGGTCCTTCCTCAGACACATGGGCTTCCACCCGGGGTGTAACATCCCCAGCAGACTTGGGTAAGCCCCTTCTACTTCTGGCGGAGGATAGGGGTATTCTGTCCCAGCCCTTTTTGATGAATATTTCATCTATCTCTGCATCTTCTCCTACATCAGAAGATGACTCTAGATCCAAGGTGTCACAGTCCTCTGCTAGTAAGTAATTCCTAGTAACAGAGGAACCACTATCTCTGGCAAGTTCAAGTTCTTTGGGGTCCAAGACCCAAGCATCCCCAACACTCTGGACGCTTTTCTCTGCTCCCTTCCCCGGCTTACCTTGACCTGTAGCTGTCGCGGATCGTCTGGAGGTCCCTCCAACTGGGCGATCCGACTCAGGTAAGTGCTGGGGTATAGCTCGACAACGACCGCAGGAGGCTTTCACGTAACCGACCTTCCGCTTGAGCGGTGGGAGCGAGGATTCTGTGACAACCGAGGCAGCATCCTCCGGTTTCTCCGTCTCCGGTTCCTCAGCTACCAGAACATTCACAACAACGACTATTTTTTTTATATATTTTTTGGGGATATTTATTATAGCAAAAAGTTAAAAATATTGCTTTTTTTTTCAAAATTGTCGCTCTTTTTTTGTTTATAGCGCAAAAAATAAAAACTGCAGAGGTGATTAAATACCATCAAAAGAAAGCTCTATTTGTGGGAAAAAAAGGACCTCGATCTTGTTTGGGAGCCACGTCGCACGACCGCGCAATTGTCAGTTGAAGCGACGCAGTGCCGAATCGCAAAAAGTGCTCTGGTCTTTGGCCAGCCAAATGGTCCAGGGATTAAGTGGTTAACTGACAATTGTGCGGTCATGCGACGCTGCACCCAAATGAAATTTATGTCTTTTCCCACAATGTAGTTTTTTTTTGGTGCTTTCAGGAAGGGATCTAATGGATTTTACTCCCTGCTTTGCAGGAAAAGAAAATACATCACATCCCTGCTGACAGAACAGAGCTCTGCCTTGTTTACATAGGCAGAGTTCTGTTGTGTGCATCTCCTCGCTGATCGGTGGGTGCCAGCACCTGCTGACCGGCTTGTGCTGTGTCTAATCACAGCACAGCTGTGGGCGCACCCCCTACCCGGAATTGCCAGATCATGTACTAGGTACGTGATCCAGCGCAGAGTGGCTGCCCTGCCATAGTAAAAGTACATGCATTGCCAGAAAAGAGGTGGATGGAGGAATCCCCCTGCAAGGACATTGTACTCGGAGTATCTCGTGCACTCAAGTTTTTAGGGTGCACATGTTTATTTTCTTATTTATCTTGTTTTTTATATATATATATATATATATATATATATGTTTTTGCTACCCTGTACGGTACATTTGTAAAAAAAATTCTATCTTTACGATCCTGTTTTGTATTTGGAAAACTTTAATAAACTAAGATTGAACACAAAAACTTTCTGGCACATCTCTTTCACAGAATTTGGGGGAGGCCACAGACTGTATGGCCAGCGTAACTCTCTTTTCTCAAATTGTCTACCTTTATTTGGTAGAGTGTTGCCCAAACTGTTGGCACTACAGAATACAAGTGTAGCGGGTATTTGAATTTAGGGGAAGCATCTGGGTGGTAGTGTAACCCTTTTTGAGTGCCCGTGTCTGAGTTTGTGAGGACTGGTGAGCGGAACTTCTCTGGAGAGTCCGGCGCAGCATCGCTGGTGACAGAGAGACCTCCGGTGACTCCCTTGGACGGATATACTTCCCCTGACAGGGGCTGTGCTAGCGAAGGTAATTCATGTTCTACCTCATATAGTCAGTGGCAGTGACTATTCGCCACTGGTGACACCACAGTGGTTAGCGATACTTTAAAGGATTGTGCCTCGACCTACTCCCATTAATACTCCCAACTTGACTGTGCTGTATGTTTATTCGCTGAGAAGGATAAAACTGTTATACTTTACTATTCTGCATTGGTGTCTGAATTTTACCATAGAGTATAAGAGATATTACCCTAGACTAACTGTGCCAGAGGGGGTCGAGTAAATTGCCGGGGGGTTGGCGGTGCTGTGTGTAGGGCCTGAGACCAAATTCAGCGGCTCTCTTAGCTGGGGGTGCGCTACATATACAAAAAAAGAAGATTAGTTAAACCCACGTGTGCTTTCTTTTTTACCACTACTATTCCTTTATATTGTTTTTTGAAATTTACAAATGCAGCAATTTAGAAATTGGATGAAAGGTTTAGCACTGGGAAACACTTTTTGAAAGATAAATAGTGCATTTTATATAAAACTATATAAATCAGACCAAAATGAGGGACAAATGAGGACAAATCATAGACAGTCCCTCGAGATCAGGGACAGTTGAGATCTATGCAAAAGCAGGCCTGGTGTATGGAGCATGCCAGACAACTTCTCTGTATTTGCTAACTTTGCTTATCACAACAGGAAAGATAACGTTACTGATAAGCACATCTACAACAGAGAGCATGTTGGGCAATGTTCCCATTACAGCCAATGAGGAAGCACCATGTGGATGCATCGGTTCAGTTTTGCAAGCCGGTGTTCTGACAAATAGTCGAACCTCGCAGAATGAGCAACCCGCGTCACTTCCCTTTTCTTTAAACCATCATGAATTGCAGATTTTGACGAATTGCTGTTTATTTTCAGAAATTGGGGTTTGGACACAACAGCGGTAACTGATTAGAGTCCAATGCATGATATTATGAGCGGAGATTGATACTTCACTCTAAAACTAACCAAGAAAATGGCCGCCTCCAAGTCGGTGACAACTTTGTCCCCGTTAGCCGCTGTGCTGTGAAAATAGCAAAATCTTCCTGTACTGGACTGTATTCGGTTGCCGGTGTTGTGTCCAAACACCAATTCGTCCAACTCAGCAATCACTCATGATTTAACCACCTAACAACCGCACCATAGCCGAAAGACGGCTAAAGCGCGGTTTGATAACTCTGGGAGGGCGTGCTATGATGTCCTCCCAGAATCACGCTCCCGCGCGCCCCTGGGGCTCGTACCTGGAAATATCTGTGACTGGACCCGGCGCATCACGGTAAATGACAGATGACAGCGCCCATTTACCACGTGATCACTGCGTCAAATGTTGGAGCGATCACTTGTAAACAAGTCGGCGCATGCCCGGTCCATCTCTCCCTCTCCGTGCCGATCAGTACAGTGTGAGAGAAGAGGGGAGAGATCAGTTGCAGCAGCGCTGTGGGCTGGATCTGTAGTGCCCACAGCGCTGCTTTGTGCCAATTCCTGCACTCATCCATCCATGCCATCCATACTCAGCAATCCTCATTCATGCTCGTCATCCCCATCCATACTCAGCCATCCTCATTCATGCTCAGCCATCCCCATCCATACTCAGCCATCCTCATTCATGCTCAGTCATCCCCATCCATACTCAGCCATCCTCATTCATGCTTAGCCATCCCCATCCATACTCAGCCATCCTCATTCATGCTCAGTCATCCCCATCCATACTCATTCATGCTCAGTCATCCCCATCCATACTCATTCATGGCTCAGTCATTTCCATCCATACTCAGCCATACTTAGCCATCCTCATTCATGCTCATCCATCCCTATCCACAGCTCATCCATCCCTATCCACGGCTCTTGGCTCATTCATCCTCATCCACAGCTCATCCATCCCCATCCACGGCTCATGCATCCACATTCATGGCTCAGCCATCCACATTAATGGCTCAGCCATCCCCATCCATGGCTCTACAGTGCCCATCAGTGCCACTACAGTGCCCATCAGTGCCACTACAGTGCCTCACAAAAGTGTAATAGGTAGTAAAAATTTGATTTTCAATTTATGCCCCTAGAACACCTGATGGTGCTCCCTTCATGTTGGGCCTCTGTATGTGGCCAGGCTGTGAAAAAGTCTCACACATGTGGTATCACCATACTCAAGAGGGGTAGGAGAATCTATTTTTGGGTGTAATTTGTGGTACGTAGCTGCTATGTGTTAGAAATATTGTATAAATGGACAACTTTGTGTAAAAAAAATTTTTTTTTAATTTTCTTTCCAGATTTTCCAAAAACTTGTGGGAAAAAATGACATGTTCAAAAGACTCATCATGCCTCATAGATTATACATTGGGGTGTTTTCTTTCCAAAATGGGATAATTTTTTGGGCGTTTTCATTGTCCTGGTGCTCCAGGGCCTTCAAATGTGCAAGGGGTAGTCAAGGAATTATATGTGTATTTTATGTCCCTAGAATGACTGATGGTGCTCCCTGTGTGTTTGGCCTCTTGATCTGGCCACGCTGTGTAGAAGTCTCACACATGTGGTAGCTACTCTAGTGCACATATAAAATATTATTAAACAACAATTATTTTTGGAGTAGTGAGTTCCAGAGATTAATCCATGGTTAGATCAATCATCACAAAAAAACATAAATTATAGTCCCAACTTTACAAAATTGCATACTAGTGCTTAAAGTCCAGTGATAAAAAACAATCTTGCTGGGAAAGGAAAAATAACTTCTCCAGTTGTACAATATATATTCCTTCACCAAGTAAATATTTGATACGACACCCAAAGTGCATGGCATATAGATTGTGCTTACCAGACCTAGTTGACCTCTTTATTTAAAAAGATAGTCAAATGCGCTTGTGCAGGATAATGCCTGCAGGTATATCAATAGACAGGAGCATGTCCGATATGTATTTGGCGTGGAAACTTTTTTTATAATGTGGTATCGCCATACTCAGGAGGAGTAGCAAAATGTGTTTTGGGGTGTAATTTGTGGAATGCATATGCCATGTGTGAGAAATAACCTGTTAATATGACAATTTTGTGAAAAAAAATAAATAAAAGAAAACAAAAATCTTAATTTTGCAAAGAATTGTGGGAAAAAATTACAACTTAAAAAAACTGACCTCTTACTAAATACCTTGGAATGTCTACTTTCCAAAAAGGGGCCATTTGAGGGATATTTGTACTTTTCTGGCTTGTTAGTGTCTCAAAAAATTAGATTGGTCATCAGTACATCAGGTGTGATCAATTTTCAGGGATTGGCACCATAGAGTGTAGACTCTATAACTTTAACAAAGACCAAATAATATGCACTTATTTGGGTTATTTTTACCAAAGATATGTAGCAGCATAAATTTTGGCCAAAATTTATGAAGAAAAATTACTAATTTGCAAAATTTTATAACAGAAACAAAGAAAACACTGGCTGCCAGCGCTGATTGGATGCCGATCGGTTGCTGGGTTTGTGAGATCCGATTGTGTGGAACAAGGACCTATACACACGGGCCGAATGTCGGCCAGCTTCTCTACTGTACCGGATGATTACGTCCAATATTCAGCCTCTGTGTACGGGGCCTTAAAGTGGTTGTAAACCCAACCACACAACTTGCACCTACAGGTAAGCCTAGATTAAGGCTTACCTGTAGGTGCAAGAAATATCTCCTTAACCTACACGGTTAAGGAGATATTTGCAGAAAACCCTGCACCGATGTCTACGGCGCATGCGTGCCTTACACAACGGCGCAGGCGCACTGAGCGTTGCCGGTTTTCTTAATGGAGAATGACGGCCCCGCGCTCATGCGTGTGACGTCATCGCCGCTCCGGCCAATCACAGCGCCGGAGCAGCGATAACAGAAAGACGGTCGGAGCGGACATGGCAGCGGTGGCGGAGGGGGATGAGGAGCGCGGTGGAGGCTTCGATCGGAGGTAAGTGCCACATAATGAGCTAGTATGCATAGCATTTTTCTAGTATGCATAGCAGTTTTCCTGCAGGTGTTATTTTTTATTTTTTTTTAAAGTGGGTTTACAACCACTTTAAGAAGGATTTTCTAGTAGTACTCTGCTGATGTATGAATCTGTATCTGCACAGCATTGATTGGTGCTGTTCTGGTGATGTGACATTAAAAATGGCTTTTAGAAAATACCGGTAATTAAAATAAATAACTAAAAGCAACTAAGTGGTTTAAAGCTTCATACAAATCTTTATTTCAAAGCAAATAATTTTTTTCTTTAATAACATGGTGTAGGCGAAGTCTAAGTTGACTAACAATAGTGTTTACTTTGTTCACACTGTAGATCTGGAGGAGATTCTGCCAATTACTTTGTATATGCCCACATGTGTGAATCTATAATCACATGGGCTGCACAAAAATGGAAATAAACAGCTTAGAAGGGAACTCAAACTGAAACTGGAGCATGCTCAGTAGATGTCAACAGCTGGTCTACACAATCTTAGGATGCAGTGGGGACAAGGAGGGAGGGACAGTGAAAAACAGGACCAACCAGGATTTTTGCAGTCTGCAGAAAACAAATGCTCTACTGTATAAGTGAGTATGAACATAAAGTAATACAGCTTGTATTGACGGTTTTTGGTCATTTGGGCTTAATGACACTTTAATGCAAGTGTCCATTTTTTTTTTAACCCACGGTGGTGCGCAAAATCAAACCACCTGTAAGTGAACAGAAAAAAGTGCATGTGAAAAACACAAACAAAAAATTGCACTTAAAGCCGGCCATACATGAATCGAAATTTAGTTGGTTCAGCAGGGACCGGCCGAATTTCGATTCATGTATGGGCACCCTGGTTGTACACAAGTCAATCTATCTATTGACTTGTGTACAACCAGACTGTCGGGTTCTTCCTGAACGATTATAGCAGGCAACACTAATCATTGTGTTATGCCAGCAGGGAAGGCTCCCCACCAGCAGAACACAATAGCACAGCCGGAGGGATTAGAGGGAAGGGAATTGAGCAATATACTTTGAGAGAATTGCATAATGCATAGCCTGCCTTATGTGTCTCTAGTCCACCTCTCCAAGAAGTAGGCCCTTACCGTGACCCTGGAGCGCAAGGCTCCTCACAGGGCAAGGCTCACACTTGGTCCACCTAGCCAAAAGGCCGGAGCCCACCACCGAGACGAGCAAGGGGGTCAGCCAACCCCCTGGTTCAGGGGGAAAGGAACCTAATGGCCAATGTTCTCTAAGATCCATTTTAGGAGTGATGTGACACATTAATTTTCTCCTCTGGAAGATCAGCAGTTGTAGTTTCCAGCTCAGAGAGCGATTCCCTACTAGGGTTGCCACTTTTTCTTCAAGCCAAACCCGAACACTTTAGCAGCGCACAGCAATTTTTTTTTTTTTAGCATACTCTATATTATTGTATAAGACCTGGGAAACCTTTGGGCGCTCCAAAGAGAATAGTAATGCGGCATGCATAGTGCCCCCTCACCCTCACAGCCACATTCCTATCTGGATGTTGTGTCTGGGTTTCAGGTGAAATGAAACCCGGACACATGATTCAAAACCCGAACTGTCCGGGTGAATCCCGGACAGGTGGCAACCTTATTCCCTACCCTAAGACACCCTCATCATAAAAGCATAGTTTGCTATGCCTATACAACAAGGGGCAGGTCTTGTAAGCTGACCCCACCTAATGTCCCACCTCAAAGGGGCGGGTCCTTGATACCCTGGGCTCACAGGAAGTAGGTTAAATGACACTGAATGTCGATCAACCCAGAAAAGCAGCACCATCTAGTGGCAGAAATGACTGGCTGCAGGGAGCATCAGAGATAACATGGGCATTGCAGCAAAAGCTGTTTTTTTTTTGTTTGTTTCACAAGATTTTTTTTTTGTTTTTTTTATTATTTATTTATACATTTTTTAAAAGCACAAACTCACTAACATTTTGCATATATAGAAACAAGAAATCAAGTACATGTAGAAGATTCAAGTACAATTCAAGTACAATGGTTCTTTATTTTAAATGTTAATCGATTTTTTTTTTTATCCCGCAGCTGAAGTTTGGCTTTAATGCCCAATGAGATTATTCTATGTGTAATATGCTTTTGGAACACCATGTAATTTATCAAATATATCTACTTATGAATGAAAGTGTTATTTAATTTTTAGGCAAGTGTAATACTTTTTTTTCCATCTTTTTATTCCGGTGATGCTATCATCTTTTTGAAATGACAGTTCTGACTGCCTTGGGTCAATGACTCTACAAGTCCAAAGAGGAACAGTGAAAGACATTCATAATACCAGCCTATTGCCGTATGCAATATAAGGTGAGCTGGAAGCAGTGACATTGCAAGGCCCTTTAGGTTACTCTGCCCTGGATATCTGTCATGGGACTATTGTCTGCAACGCGTCAGAACAATGAAAACACAGATTCAGCAAAGTGCAGCAGGAAAGGTGAAAAGAGGAAAGAATACAGCAAAGGCCAGAAAGAAAGGAGAGTTTATGGGCTTTATGGGCAGAGTAGATTTCCCCAAAGCAGAAACTCTCAATTTCACTTGCTGAGCTGCTTTGGCAAAAGTTGCTTTAAAAATTATCTACCGTATTTATCGGTGTATAACACGCACTTTTTTCCCCTTAAAATCAGGGGAAAATTGCGGGTGCGTGTTATACGCCGATCCCCCGCTGGTTTTGAGGAAACGAGCGTGCAGAGCCGAGATACACAAAGCCGAAGTACACTCGGCTTTACTCGGCTCCTCTCGCAGTCACGCCCACCTCCAGTGATTGCGAGAGGAGCGAGCGCCGCTCACATACAGAAAGCAGAGTGTACTTTGGCTAGTCTCGGCTCCTCTCGCAGTCCCGCCCCTGACTGTGAGCAGAGCCGAGTCTAGCCGAAGTACACTCGGCTTTCTGTATGTCAGCGGCGTTCGCTCCTCTCCTCTCGCAATCAGTGGAGATGGGCGGGACTGTGAGCAGAGCCGAGTCTAGCCGAAGTACACTCGGCTTTCTGTATCTCGGCTCCGCACGTTCCCCTCCGCTCACAGTCAGCGGAAATCGGCGCCAAATTTAAATTAGGGCAATGCTGAAATTGCACTGGGCAAGGCTGCAAAGGCACTGAGCAAGGCTGCAATGATGGACACAGGGCAATGCTGCAATGATGGACAAGGCTGCAGATGGACACTGATAAGGCTGCAATGATGGACATTTAAATGTAAGTTTTTTTCCTTAAACTTCCCTCCTAAAAGTTTTTTTCCTTAAAATTCCCTCCTAAACTTTGGGTGCGTGTTATACGCCGGCGCGTGTTATACGCCGATAAATACGGTACTTTTTTTTTTTTTTATGTGATCCTTGTATTTGTGTTTTTATTTGTGTGTAAAGTATCTTTATTTTTGTACTTTAGCTGAGTTCCAGGTTTGGCTATTTTTTGCATAGTTACATGTTCCATACCTGGCTGATGCCCATGGAAGCTGGGAATCACTGTAAGGGCTCGTTCACACATGCAGCAAGGGTGAAGTAAAAATAGAAACTCTGGGGGAAAAAATATTTTCCCATGCAGTGGGGCTGTGCCCACCTATATCATACCCCCCAACTGTCCCTGATTTCAAGGGACTGTCCCTGATTTGGAACAAAGTTCCTCTGTTCCTTTTTGCATCCTCATTTGTCAGTTGATGCCTCTCCCCCCCCTCTCTTGCCACTCTGCCCGGGCTCTCCCGTCCCCCCGGGAGCCATGAGTGACCAGCCGGCACGTCCGCAGGCTGGCCAGAGGCCCGAACAAAGCCGGATTCGGCTTTGAGCGGGTCTCGGGATATAGTAACCCAGAACCGACATCACTTCCAGTTAAGTGGAGCCTTAAAGGCGCCAGATTAAAATAAAAAACTCAGTATTCACAACAGTCAAACTTGGCGATTTGAATGCTTTTAAGTGCAAATAAGAGATTTGGGATCTAACCGTCACATTGCTTCCTGGTTACCCGGATGTAGTCGATGCCATTTAAAAAAAAAAAAGCATTTGATCTCATTGATCTTGGTGTGATCAAATCCTTGGGATTTGGAGTTTTATAGACCCCAAATCTCTCCATAAAGAGTACCTGTCACTGCCTATTACTCTCACAAGGGATGTTTACATTCCTTGTGACAGCAATAAAAGTGATCCAAAAAACAAACAAACATTTTTTAAAAGGGACAGTGCAAAAAAAAAAGAAAGAAAAAAATGTTTTAAAGTTCCCCATCTCTCCGTGCTCGCGCGCAGAGAACGCATAGGTAAGAGAACGCATATGTAAGTCACGCCCGCAAATGTAAACAGTGTTCAAAAAACACATGTGAGGTATCACCGCGATCGTTACAATGAGAACAATAATTCTAGACCTCCTCTGTAACTCTAAACAGGTATTCTGTAAAAATGTTTAAAGCATTGCCTATGGAGATTTTTAAGTACCGTAGTTTGTCGCCATTCCACAAGCATGTGCAGTTTTGAATTTTGACATGTATTGCCGCGTACACACGATCAAATTTTCCGCCGGAAAAACCTTGGATGTTTTTTTTGACGGAATTTCGCTTAAACTTGGCTTGCATACACACGGTCCCACAAATCCTGTCGGAAATTCCGACCGCCAAGAACGCGGTGACGTACAACACGTACGACGAGCCAAGATTAATGAAGTGAAGTTCAATAGGCAGTTCGGCTCTTCTGCTTGATTCTGAGCATGCGTGTTTTTCTTTTTCGTACATCACGGGACACAGAGCGACATAGCAATTACTATGTGGGTTATATAGATTACCTTCAGGTGCTGGCACTGGCAACTTCCAAGACAGGAAGTACCCTCCCCTATATAAGCCCCTCCCATCCGGGAGTACCTCAGTTTTTTGCCAGTGTCTAAGGTGTTGGCCAAGGTTAACATATTCAACTGGGCTAGTGTACAGGTTCTTTTGGGCCTTAGCAAGCTATTCCGGATCCAACCAAAAAAGTTTCATAGCTAAACGGTTGGTACCCAGGCCTTGCAGAGAAGAGCAAGGTTTTGCCTGTAATGCCTCTCTTAGGAGGGCTAGACCCTGGGAACCAGAGCTCTGGTCATACCCAAAACCAAGATGCTATCTGTGCAGGGTGCTATACAGGTCCAGGGGAGTGGAATCCTTGGGAACCCGGTCCCTGAAGGTCTAAGTACATTGCCTGCCGTGAGAGGCGAAGTTTGGGCTTCTGTGCCAAACAGAGTCCTGCGGCGGGGAAAAGGTAAGTGGGGGCCCCTCAGGAACTTGGTTCTATTGGGGGGCCCTCAATCCTAATATGTCTTTCTGCCTGTTACCTAAACGGTATTCCCGCTAAATATCTGTAATGCCTAATGCCCCATACACACGATCATTTTTCATGCCGTTAAAAATGCCATTAAAAAAAATGGCCATTAAAAATGATCGTGTGTATGCTCCAGAGCATTTTTAACGACGTGAAAAATGGGCATTAAAAATTTCGAACATGCTCTCTTTTTTCACGTCGTTTTTCATGTCGTTTTTTTTAACGACGTGAAAAACGATAGTGTGTATGCTTTAACGACGTGAAAAAAAATGCGCATGCTCAGAATCAAGTATGAGACGGGAGCGCTCGTTCTGGTAAAACTAGCGTTCGTAATGGAGATAGCACATTCGTCATGCTGTAACGGACTGAAAAGCACTAGACTGAAAAGAGCGAATCGTCTCTCAACAAACTTTACTAACATGAAGGGTGGCGCCATTCGAACGGAACTTCCCCTTTATAGTGCCGTCGTACGTGGTGTACGTCACTGCGCTTTTCTTGAACATTTTTTAAAATGATGGTGTGTACGCAAGACAGGCTTGAGAGGAAACAAGAAAAAAAATGACAAGAAAAACGTCAGTTTTAAAAATGACATTAAAAATGATCGTGTGTATGGGGCATAAGACTGCTAATTCTAGAAAATGTTTTTTTCATATGGTAGTTGAAAAAAAAAAAAAAAAAAAAGACAAGGTGCGGTACCTGTGTTTAGCCACTAGAGACTGCTGTGGAACGTCTTTTTCTTTGGACTATTCGTTCCAGGGTGAAAGTCCAGGCAGATGGTGAGTTCTCTTGAAAGGGAAACTATATTCCTCTGTCTTGTTGCCATGTGCTCTGTCATCCCCGGGCCCTGCTGTAAACAGGGACCCTGGCTCCTCTCCCTGTGTTTCCATATGTGAACGCGGATGACGCGCACGCACTTCTAATATAGGAGATAGGCTGGAAAGGGGGCGGAGCTTGGCGTATGACGCTCTGTGGGCGCCGCAGCGCTTCTGCGCATGTGCGGGCGTCCCAGCATGTTAAAAACACAGTTTTTTCTGTGAACTGGCTGTGGATGGACAGAGCAAAGGTGGCTGGTAGCATACTAAGAGCAGGCATACAGCAGGCGGTTGATACAGGCATCCCCTAGAGAGACACATTAGTGGACACCAACTGATATATATAGCAGCAAGTTGGCTAGACTATTGTCAGTAAGTGGTGTGTTGCGGTTGGAATACCTCAGCTTTGGGCTTAGGAATATACCGCCCAAAGTCTCCGGGTCTAAGACTCCCAGGAAGCAAAAAGGGTCTCCGTCGGGCTCTGAGGATCTGGGGCATGCTTTTGCTGCACCAGTCTCCCCTGAGAAATCAGAGGTTGGTACCCGTAGAGAACCCTCAGGAGTGCCTGGTACTGTGGCTGTCCTCAGTTCACCTGCTCCTGTGTATGTAACAGAGGAGGCTTTTACCTCAGCTCTGGGAGGACTGGAGCAAAGATTGGCAGCATTGATCGCTTCTTCCCTACCAGAAAGAAAGCGCGCTCGATCTCCGTCTCCTCCATCAGACTACCTGTTAGCAGAGCAACAGTCCCATGAAGGGATTGGCCTACCTGAAGGGGATCAGGATGAGGATGACTCTGTTTTAGAGGAGTCGACAGTGGAAGAACCATTCTCGGCATCACAAGCTGAAAGATTGTGGGTTCAGTCCCTAACTGACATGGTTCGATCAGCATTTAAAATGCCTCTTGTAGAACCATCAACCACTTCTGTCTCCTCGTTGGGGTCGTTAAAAGCTCCCCAGACTAATTGTTCCTTTCCAATTCATCCATTACTGGAAGGACTTATATACCAGGATTGGGAACATCCTGATAAAATATTTACTCCCCCTAAGAGATTTCCGGTGATCTATCCCATGGAGGATAAGTTCACCCGGAAATGGAGTTTGCCTACAGTGGACGCAGCCATCTCTTGTGTGAACAAATCACTGACATGTCCAGTAGATAATGTTCAAATGTTCAAGGACCCAATAGATAAAAAATTGGAGTCCTTATTAAAGTCTGTTTTTTCTACAGCGGGAGCGGTTACACAGCCAGCAGTGGCAGCTATTGGGGTCTGCCAAGCAGTGAAGGATCAGATGAAACAGGTCTTAAGGGACTTGCCGGATCAGCAGGCCCATGCCCTGGCTGATCTGCCTAGAGCATTATGCTTTGCGGTTGACGCCATCAAGGATTCTATCCATCAGGCCTTCCGCCATACGCTGTCTTTTAGTACATATGCGTAGACTTCTGTGGCTCAAGAACTGGTCTGCTGAGGCTCCCTGTAAAAAGTTGCTAGTTAGCTTCCCATTTCATGGTGAATGCTTATTCGGCGAGGACCTGGATAAATATATCCAAAAGATTTCCAGCGGTAAAAGTACTCTCTTACCGGTTAAAAAGAGGTTTAGAGGTCCCTCTTTTAAGAGGCCTACCTCTCCAATCCCTGGGACATCTGCTTCTAAGCAGTCCCGACGGCCTCCTCTGTCAAATCCCGGAGGTAAAAATCAGGGACAATCACAGGGTAACAAAAAACCCTGGGTCCGAAGAGGTACAAAACCACCCTCCAAGTCAAATTTATGAAGGGCTGCCCCCACTCAAACGGGTGGGGGGAAGACTTCAGTTGTTCGCAGAGACCTGGCGGGAGACGATCAGAGACTGATGGGTGCTCTCCGCAGTAACTCAGGGATACAAGCTGGAGTTAAAAGAGTCTCCTCCTTCCCATTTTATGTGGTCAAGCGTGCCAAAAGATCCCCTGAAGAGAGGATCCCTCTTGTTGGCATTAGAACAACTATTGCTCCAAGGAGTAATTATGGAGGTTCCGCTAGAAGAGTGGGGGTTGGGTTTTTACTCAAACCTCTTCACAGTCCCGAAACCAAACGGGGACGTAAGGCCCATATTAAATCTAAAGGGGCTAAACAAATTCCTGCACATCCGGACTTTTCGGATGGAGTCGATCCGGTCGGTAGCCGCTGCCCTACAAGGGGAGGAATGGTTAGCCTCGATCGACATCAAAGATGCTTATTTGCACGTTCCCATCTTTCCAGTCCATCAGAAATTTCTACGCTTTGCAATAGAAGGGCGCCATTTTCAGTTCAGAGCCTTACCTTTCGGTCTGGCCACAGCACCACGGGTGTTCACAAAAATTCTGGCTCCACTATTGGCCAATCTAAGAACACGAGGTGTGACGATAATGGCATACCTAGACGACTTGTTGTTGATAGACCACTCAGTGGCAAAACTAGAAGTGGTAATTCACGATACGATCAAGTATCTGGAATCTCACGGTTGGATCATCAACCGAGACAAGTCAGCCCTACAACCAGTCAAAAGTCTGGAATACTTGGGGCTACGGCTGGATTCAGACCAAAGGAAGATTTTCATATCTCAAGAAAAAGTATCTTCTTTGAGGGATTTGGTCCACCTGGTGGGTGCAAAAAGACAGCCGTCCATACGCCTGTGCATGAGGCTGCTGGGAAAGATGGTGGCATCATTCGAAGCTGTGCCATACGCCCAGTTTCACTCAAGGAATTTGCAAAGGGCCATACTGTCAGCCTGGAACAAAAAAGTTCAGGCCCTAGACTTCCCGATGTCCTTGTCCCCTTCCGTTCGGAAAAGTCTCTGTTGGTGGTTGATTCCCCAGAATCTGCAAAAGGGGAAATCCTTCAGTCCGATTTCTTGGAGGGTGGTCACTACAGATGCCAGCCTAATAGGCTGGGGGGCAGTACTGGAGCAATGGTCTCTCCAGGGAAGATGGTCGGATGCAGAGAAGGCTCTGCCCATCAATCTCTTAGAGATACGAGCGGCCCGGTATGCCCTAAAGGCATGGACATCCAAACTTCAAAGGTCCCCTGTCAGAATTCAATCCGACAATGCCACGACTGTGGCATATATCAATCATCAGGGGGGCACCAGGAGTCGCGCAGCCCAGAGGGAAGTAAATCACATCCTGGAATGGGCAGAAAAATATGTCCCATGCATATCCGCGGTCTTCACCCCAGGGGTGGAGAATTGGAAGGCGGACTTTCTGAGTCGCCAGCAGTTATGCCCAGGGGAATGGTCCCTTCATCCCGAAGTTTTCCGAGCAATATGTCAGCGATGGGGAGCACCGGATGTAGATCTGCTAGCATCTAGATTCAACGCAAAGGTGGACAGATTTGTCTCTCGGACAAGGGATCCCCTAGCTTGCGGCTCGGATGCTCTGGTGTTCCCTTGGGATCAGTTCAAACTGATATATGCATTCCCACCGCTACAATTGTTGCCTCGACTACTCCGCAGAATCAGGATAGAAAAGAAGCCGGTGATCCTGGTGGCTCCAGCGTGGCCCCGAAGAGCCTGGTACGCGGAGATTGTAAAAATGTCTGTGGGGAGTCCTTGGACCCTCCCACGTCGCCCGGACCTGCTTTCGCAAGGACCGATATACCACCCTTCCTTACTAGCTCTAGGTTTAACGGCCTGGCTATTGAAGCCCACATCCTAAAAAAGAGAGGTCTCTCTAACCCTGTGGTATCTACCATGATCAATGCCAGGAAGCCGGTATCCAGGCAGATTTACTATAGAATCTGGAAGGCGTACATCGCATGGTGTGAGGCCAGAAAATGGCATCCACGTAAGTACGTTATAGGCAGGATTCTGGACTTCCTGCAGTGGGCTGTAGACAGGAAGTTTGCCTTGAGTACTATCAAGGGTCAGATTTCGGCCTTGTCAATATTTTTTCAAAGGCCCCTGGCTTCACATTCACTAGTCAAATCTTTTATACAAGGGGTGATGCGTATTAACCCTCCGGTTAAAATTCCCATATGTCCATGGGACCTAAACCTGGTTCTATCGGTTCTACAGAGACAACCATTTGAACCTTTGCGGCACATTTCCTTGGTCCTACTCACCAGGAAATTGATCTTTTTAGTAGCCATATGTTCGGCTAGAAGAGTGTCGGAATTGGCCGCTATGTCCTGTAAGGAGCCATATCTGGTTATTCATAAGGACAGAGTAGTGTTACGTCCTCATCCAGCCTTTCTTCCTAAGGTGGTATCGAGGTTTCATTTGAACCAAGATGTGGTTCTTCCTTCCTTTTTTTCCAAACCTAGCTCGGTAGAGGAAAAATTATTACATTGGATGTAGTAAGAGCAGTTAAAACTTATCTAAAAGCCACTGCTCAGATTCGAAGAACGGATACTTTGTTTATTCTGCCGGAAGGCCCCAGAAAGGGTCAGGCAGCATCAAAATCCACTTTAGCCAAGGGGATTCGACAGGTCATTATACAAGCCTATGGCTTGAAGAGAAGACCGCCTCCGTTCAAAGTTAGGGCGCACTCCATGAGAGCAGTGGGAACTTCATGGGCAGCGCATCACCAGGCCTCCCTGGCTCAAATCTGTAAGGCCGCAACATGGTCTTCAGTACACACGTTTACTAGGTTCTACCAGGTGGACGTTAGAAGTCAGGAGGATGTCGCCTTTGGGCGCAGTGTGTTGCAGGCTGCTAAAGATCCTCATGTCTGATAGCGCTCAGCTTATGTATGGTGTATCCCTCCCCTCATTTGGGCATTGCTTTGGGACGTCCCACATAGTAATGACTATGTCGCTCTGTGTCCCATGATGTACGAAAAAGAAAATAGGATTTTTATAACAGCTTACCTGTAAAATCCTTTTCTTGAAGTACATCACGGGACACAGAGCTCCCACCCCTCTTTTGGGGACACTTATTGCTTTGCTACAAAACTGAGGTACTCCCGGATGGGAGGGGCTTATATAGGGGAGGGTACTTCCTGTCTTGGAAGTTGCCAGTGCCAGCACCTGAAGGTAATCTATATAACCCACATAGTAATTGCTATGTCGCTCTGTGTCCCGTGATGTACTCCAAGAAAAGGATTTTACAGGTAAGCTGTTATAAAAATCCTATTTTTTGCGCGTTGGAATTGCATACAGACGAGCGGATTTTCCGTCTAAAAAATAGAGAACCTGCTCTCAAACTTTTGCTGGCGGAAATTCCGACAGAAAAAGTCCAATGGAGCCTACACACGGTCGGAATTTCCGTTCAAAAGCTCACATCCGACTTTTTCCGACGGGAAATTTGATAGTGTGTACGCGGCATTAGGTATCTCTTTACTCGGCCTAACATCTTCTTTTACATTATATAAAAAATTTGGGCTACTTTACTGTTTTTTTTGTTTTTTTTTAATTCATGAAAGTGTATTTTTCCAAAAATAGTCAGTTTGAAACACAGCTGCGCAAATACAGTGTGACATAAAATATTGCAACGACCGCCATTTTATTCTCTAGGGTCTCTGTTAAAAATATATATACAGGTCCTTCTCAAAAAATTAGCATATTGTGATAAAGTTCATTATTTTCTGTAATGTACTGATAAACATTAGACTTTCATATATTTTAGATTCATTACACACAACTGAAGTAGTTCAAGCCTTTTCTTGTTTTAATATTGATGATTTTGGCATATAGCTCATGAAAACCCAAAAATCCTATCTCAAAAAATTAGCATATTTCATCCGACCAATAAAAGAAAAGTGTTTTTAATACAAAAAAAGTCAACCTTCAAATAATTATGTTCAGTTATGCACTCAATACTTGGTCGGGAATCCTTTTGCAGAAATGACTGCTTCAATGCAGCGTGGCATGGAGGCAACCAGCCTGTGGCACTGCTGAGGTGTTATGGAGGCCCAGGATGCTTCGATAGCAGCCTTAAGCTCATCCAGAGTGTTGGGTCTTGCGTCTCTCAACTTTCTCTTCCCAATATCCCACAGATTCTCTATGGGGTTCAGGTCAGGAGAGTTGGCAGGCCAATTGAGCACAGTAATACCATGGTCAGTAAACCATTTACCAGTGGTTTTGGCACTGTGAGCAGGTGCCAGGTCGTGCTGAAAAATGAAATCTTCATCTCCATAAAGCTTTTCAGCAGATGGAAGCATGAAGTGCTCCAAAATCTCCTGATAGCTAGCTGCATTGACCCTGCCCTTGATAAAACACAGTGGACCAACACCAGCAGCTGACATGGCACCCCAGACCATCACTGACTGTGGGTACTTGACACTGGACTTCAGGCATTTTGGCATTTCCCTCTCCCCAGTCTTCCTCCAGACTCTGGCACCTTGATTTCCGAATGACATGCAAAATTTGCTTTCATCCGAAAAAAGTACTTTGGACCACTGAGCAACAGTCCAGTGTTGCTTCTTGCTTCTCTGTAGGCCAGGTCAGGCGCTTCTGGGGAATGCGGCACCTGTAGCCCATTTCCTGCACACGCCTGTTCACGGTGGCTCTGGATGTTTCTACTCCAGACTCAGTCCACTGCTTCCGCAGGTCCTCCGAAGTCTGGAATCGGTCCTTCTCCACAATCTTCTTCAGGGTCCGGTCACCTCTTCTCGTTGTGCAGCGTTTTCTGCTACACTTTTTCCTTCCCACAGACTTCCCACTGAGGTGCCTTGATACAGCACTCTGGGAACAGCCTATTCGTTCAGAAATTTCTTTCTGTGTCTTACCCTCTTGCTTGAGGGTGTCAATGATGGCCTTCTGGACAGCAGTCAGGTCGGCAGTCTTACCCATGATTGCGGTTTTGAGTAATGAACCAGGCTGGGAGTTTTTAAAAGCCTCAGGAATCTTTTGCAGGTGTTTAGAGTTAATTAGTTGATTCAGATGATTAGGTTAATAGCTCGTTTAGAGAACCTTTTCATGATATGCTAATTTTTTGAGATAGGAATTTTGGGTTGTCATGAGCTGTATGCCAAAATCATCAATATTAAAACAAGAAAAGGCTTGAACTACTTCAGTTGTGTGTAATGAATCTAAAATATATGAAAGTCTAATGTTTATCAGTACATTACAGAAAATAATGAACTTTATCACAATATGCTAATTTTTTGAGAAGGACCTGTATAATGTTTGGGGGTTCTAAGTAATTTTCTAGCAATCGCCCCAAAGTAGCTCCTGAACTATTTTTGGGCGACATGCGTCCCGCGATGTGGGTTGCCGCAATTGCAGTACGTTTTATCGTGCGACAATCGCTGCAGACCCGCACTGCGATTTTAGGTGTCATTCAAATGAATGGCATCTCAAATGCGAGTTACGTGTTTTGTCATTTACACCTCGGCGCTGTCAAATCGCGGGCAGATCCGCGGCAGATCTGCCCCCGATTCAAAACGCTGTAGTGTGAATGCACTCTTAGTGAATTGACCCCAAAGTCCCTCTGTCCCTCTTTGCATCCTCATTTGCCCCTCATTTTGGTCTGATCTATTGTTATAGATCTAGTCTAGAATCTGGTTGTTTATAAAACGCACTTTTTATCTTTCAAAAAGTGTTTCCCAGTGCTGAACCTTTCATCCAATTTCTAAATTGCTGCATTTGTAAATTTCAAACGCCAAAATAAAGGAATATTAGTGGTAAAAAAAAAAAAAAAACATTTGTGGGTTTAACTAATATTTTTTTTGTGTAATTCTCTTTTAAGGGGGCGTGGCAGGGAGTGTGTCTTACTTACTTTAGCTAGTAGGTGTCCCTCATTCCCATCTCGAAAAGTTGTAAAGTATGCTATAGGGATTTTTTTTTTGCTGCACTTTGGTAAAGTGAAAACTCCTGAATATGCAGATTCCTATATGGGTGATAAGAAACACTTTACTACGCTGAAACAGCAGACCATGCAGGAAAACAGAGTCCAGAGTTTAGCACACCGCTCCTGTTTGAACCCAGGCTTGTCATAATGATTTCAGCATGGGTTCACACAGGAGGGGTATGGGAAACCGCATGTGATTCAGACAGGAATCGCACCGCATTCCTTTTCACATGCGATTCTTTTCATTTTGTATGAGCTCAAATCACACCACACTGTCTCGATAATTGGTATTGGCGAGTACTTAAGTGCAAGTATCGGTACTTATATCCGCTCTTCAAAAACAGGTATCGGTGCATCCCTAGTAATGGTAGGCAGCGGATGTAGCCGGACGCACCTTCAGCTGTCTCCGCCGAGAATCCGCTCTAATATCCTGAAGACACAATATACAACGAGTGAGACTCATCACAACGGCTATCTGAAGACCCGCTGAACACGGCACTACCCTTCTTCACCCGTTATTGCACCGATGGATCCACAAAATGGCAGAATGCGGATTGGTCCATGGACCTCATGGCCCAAAATGGCGCCCTGTCCCAGAGATCTGCTAAAGACAGACATAGAGAGGCTGCAGAAAAGCTGTTCTCTATGCAGCTATCCATAGACTCCACAGCCTCTACCAGCAATTCGGAGGATTCCTCAGGGGGCATATCTGAAGCAGATGACACTGTACCACTGGAAGAGAACAACGGTCTGGGCTTCGACTGGGACGCAGTGAATACACAGGGGACATTTTTGCTAGGCCCCCAGACCCGGTCACTGCAGATGCTGTGAGTGGACCCACATTGCAGGACATTTGTACAGCAGTAAACACCTGCAACCTATCCATAGCTGCTCTTACCACAGAGATAAAAGGAGTCAAGACAGAGATTACTTTCTTGCGGCAAGACACTCAAAAGCTAAGGGAACGAACGTTGGCCCTAGAGGGAAGAGTGAGTTCTATAGAGGATGACATGGCTCCCATGCAATGGGATCTTACATACAACACTCACCTCACAGCACAACACGTCTCGCGCTTAGAAGATTTAGAGAACAGGATGAGACGCAACAATGTGAGAGCCATAGGTCTGCCTGAGAGAGTGGAAGGAAAGGACCCAGTTGATTTGATTGAAAAATGGCTCATTGATATCTTTGGTAAAGAGGTGTTCTCCCCTATGTTTTCAGTGGAGAGGGCGCACATAGTTCCATCTAGGCCTCCACAACCAGGGGCCCCACCGCGGCCATTTTTGTTCAAGCTGCTTAACTATAAGGATAGAGATGTGATTCTTTATAATGCCAGAACCAGACCTGCAGCCCTGAAGATTGATAACGCCAAAGTAGCTATTTTTCTGGACTTCTCTGCAGACCTGGAGAAACAAAAAGCTAAAATCACTGATGTGAAACGACGCCTCAGAAATCTGGAATTAAAGTATGCTATGTTATATCCAGCTCACCTGCGGGTGGAGGCGTTGGGGTCGGTTCAATTCTTCGATACTCCGTCTGCGGCTGCACAATGGTAACAAGGAAACTTAGATCCCCTGCAGCCAGCAACATTAGAAACTCCCCCAGGAATAATAGACCCCCAGCAACAATAGATCCCCCCAGGAACAATAGACCCCCAACAACAATAGATCCCCCAGGAACAATAGACCCCCAGCAACAATAGATTCCCCCAGGAACAATAGACCCCCAGCAACAGTAAATTTCTCCAGCAACAATAGACCCCCAGCAACAAAATATTCCCGCAGGAACAATAGACCCCCAGCAACAATAGATTCCCCCAGGAACAATAGACCCCCAGCAAGATTAGACCCCTGTCAGCAACAATAGGTCTCCCAGCAGCCAGCATGAATAGAAGCTCCAGCAGCCAGCAAACGTAGACCCCCCCTCAACAGTAGATTCCTCCCAGCATTAATTCACCCCACCAGCAACAATTGTTCCCCCCAGGAACAATATACCACCAGCTACACAGCAACAGTAGATCCCCCCAAGAACAATAGACTCCTCAGCAACAATAGACCCCCATCAGCAACAAGAGGTCTCCCAGCAGCCAGCATGAATAGAACCTACAGCAGCCAGTATTAGTAGACCCCTCTCTCAAAAGTATATGCCTCTCAGCAACATAAGACCCCCCCCCAGCAACAACAGATCCCTCACCAGCAAAAATAGACCACCCTCGTAACAACAGAGTCCCACCCCCCCCAGAGACAATAGATCAGCATCAATATACCCTCCAGCACACCCCAGCACCCTTTGCTTACATACATTTGGTGCTGGTACGTTCCCGCGCATTCCCGCTGAAATTAGGCCCTGATGAGAGTAATAATGGAGATTGGAAGGTTTAATGAAAAGTACGCTTACAGCAGTGAGAAGACGTTAGTGGTGTGTTTTCTGTTGTCTACACAAAGTGGTTAAACAACGAGCACATCTTTCATTTGTTTCCAGCCACACACAAAGCCCCAGGTACCGGCTGTGTATACAAATCATGTCACTAATAGCCACCCAGTGGAGTCCTCCTCATTCCCAGTCTGTTATTATCTCTATGAAGCGGATCAGTTTGAATGCTAATGATTATTGTGTCCCTGTCACTATCATACAAGGGATTATACATGATGAAGCAGGTGAACAACTTTCTTTATACCACCTGCAATCTGTATAGTTCCCCCGCCTTGTGCCATGGATATGGTAATAAACGTCAAACCTTCAGGGCTCTTTTGCCCTCTGAAATCAGATTTGTGTTGGTAGCATAGCAGCTGTCAGGCATTCAGATGGCCTGTTTTTTTGGAGGTGGGGGGAGGGGGCTTTTTTAAATCCCAAGGGGCATTTAGTGTTGGAATGCCTTGCCACACCCGGCAAATACTCAAGATTTGTCGTTTTCTTCAGCCCATCCTTTAGACCGATACTGGACCTTACTGCAGACTACATTGCAGATAAAGGGAAACTAGAAGCCCAGGTTTACACAAGTGCTGCTGCATAATCATGCATTTTTTTAGTGCATTCTCGTAGCACATTTTTGCTTCTTTTGCATTTTATTCTTTTTATGTCTTTTGTGTTTTTTATGAGTTTTCATGCTTCCGGCATTTTTTTGTATGATGAGGAGACTGGTTATTAAAACGGTATTAGGCTTGTTTTTTTTGGGGGTTTTTTTTTATTACATGGGGCCACAGGTGGGTTATACCATAATGTGCCAGTATGCACCACATTGTGACAGATTTTAGTCATAATGCGCCCTCCAGCGCTGCACTGTCACTGATCCTGCTTGTCCTGGGTACTTCCATCTTCACCCGCTCTTCTGTCCGGGTTCTGTCTCTTAAACCGCTTGAATGGCTGGGTCATAATGATGTCACTTTTGCACATGCACAGAGAAGTCACAGCACCATGGCACAGATTGGGTGCTAGGGTTGCCACCTCATCCCTTTAAACCCGAACACCTTTGAATTACACATGTTCTGAGGCTAATTAAATGCAGATAAGGCACCAAGTGAGTTTGATTACCACCTTAATAAGCCACAGGACCTGTCTAATTAATATGTGTTCGGGTTTAAAGGGATGAGGTGGCAACCCTATTGGGTGCCGTAAATGTAAAAAAAAAATCAGTTTTAAAAAATCATAAATAAAATTTAAATAAATGAATGAGCTTTACTTTATATTAGAAGCCCCCCATCATATCAGAATGTCCCCTTCACATCAGAAGCCTTACCATCACATCAGAGCCCCCCTGCATTTTTTCAAGGCTCCCCTTACACCAGGGTCCCAATCAGAGTTCCCCCATACATCAGGATCTCCCTGAGTGTGCCCCCTTACATCAGAGTCCCTATCAGAGTTACCCCATACATCAGGATCCCCATCAGTGTGCCTATCAGAGTTACCCCGTATATCAGAATCCCCATCAATGTCCTTCTTCCTTCAGGTTCCCTATCATAGTTCCCCCATATGGTACCCTACATCCCCCCCCCCTTTTACATCTGGATCCCTATCAGAGTTCTACCATATGGTACCCTACATCCCCCTCCTTTACATCTGGGTCCCTATCAGAGTTCTACCATATGGTACCCTACACCCCCCCCTTTACATCTGGGTCCCTATCAGAGTTCCCCCATACATCAGAATCCCCATCAGTGTCCCTTTTAGCGTTAGCCCGTATATCAGAATCCCCATTAATGTCCTTCTCCCTTTAGGGTCCCTATCAGAGTTACCCCATACATCAGGATATCCCTGAGTGTGCCCCCTTACATCAGAGTCCTTATCAGAGTTCCCCCATACATCAGGATCTCCCTGAGTGTGCCCCCTTACATCAAAGTCCCTATCAGAGTTACCCCATACATCAGGATCTCCCTCAGTGTCCCCCCTTACATCAGAGTCCCTATCAGAGCTACCCCTTACATCAGGATCCCCATCAGTGTCCCCCCTTACATCAAAGTCCCTATCAGAGTTACCCCATACATCAGGATCCCCATCAGTGTCCCTATCAGAGTTACCCCATATATCAGAATCCCCATCAATGTCCTTCTTCCTTCAGGGTCCCTTTCAGAGTTCCCCCATACATCATGGTCCCCTACACCCCCCCACCCCTTACATCAGGGTCCCTATCAGGATTCCCCCATACATCAGGATGCCCATCAGTGTCCCTATCAGAGTTACCTTGTATATCAGAATCCCCATCAATGTCCCTCTTTCTTTAGGGTCCCTATCAGAGTTACCCAATACATCAGGATCTCCCTCAGTGTCCCTCCTTACATCAGAGTCCCTATCAGAGCTACCCCTTACATCAGGATCCCCATCATCGCCCCCACTTACATCAGAGTCCCTATCAGAGTTACCCCATACATCAGGATCCCCATCAGTGTCCCTATCAGAGTTACCCCGTATATCAGAATCTCCATCAATGTCCTTCTTCCTTCATGGTCCCTATCAGAGCTCCCTCATATATAATGGTCCCCTACATTCCCCCCCCCCTTACACCAGGGTCCCTATCAGAGTTCCCCATACATCAGGATCCCCACCAGTGCCCCAATCAGAGTTACCCCGTATATCAGAATCCCCATCGATGTCCTCCCTTCAGGATCCCTATAAGAGTTCCCCCATACATCATGGTCCCCTACAATTCCCCCCCCCCTTTACACCAGGGTCCCTATCAGAGTTCCCTCTTACATCAGGGTCCCCATAAGCGTCCCTTCTTACATCATTGTCCCCATCAGAGTTCCTCCATACATCAGTGTCCCCATCAGTGTACCCCCCTTAAGTGTCCCCATCAAAAGCAGGCGCAACTGACCTGAATCCTCGGTCTGTGCACTAATGCTGCATTCTGCATTCTCATCTGAGCGGCATGACATGTCAGGTTTTTTGTTGTGTTTTTTTTCCACATTTTCTGCATGACAGCATACGGTAGCCTATTCATCTGAATGCACTGCCCTGCATGCGAAAATCATGCCAAAGTAGCTCAAGTACCTTTTTACACGCACTGAGCCAAGCACGTTTTGTTTTCCTAATTTTTGTACGTTTTTCCGCATGTTCTGTCACTCACCGTAAGCGTCTTGCGCATTTTTGCTCGCTTTGTCACGTGGCCAATGCGCAAAAAACTTAGGACTGCTACTTGCGTTTGGGGTGTCAGTAGGAAATAATGGTGCCACAGACACGTTGCACATTTTAGCGCATTTGTCACGAGTTTCCAAAGACTCTGTCGGAAACAGGAATTTTTGCCGGCATTTCTGGAATTCTGAGGTGTGAATGCGGCCTTATGCCCTGTACGATGGACTTTTTTCATCGGAAAAAACGATCGTGTGTGGGGCCCATCGGACTTTTTTCCATCGGTGTAAAAAAATAGAACATGTTTTAAATTTTTCCGATGGAAAAAAAACTGATAGGAAATTCCGATCGTCTGTGTGGAACTCCTACGGAGAAAAAACCCACGCATGCTCAGAATCAAGTCGACTGATGCTCAGAAGCATTGAACTTAATTTTTTTCGGCTCGGAGTGTTTTACGTCACGGCGTTTGGGACGGTCGGAATTTTGTCTGATGGTGTGTATGCAAGATTGATGGAAGTCAGCTTCATCGGAATTCCGACGGAAAATTCGATCAGATTTTATTCCATTGGAAATCCGATCGTGTGTACAGGGCATAGGTCAGTGGTCTAGGCAAAATCTTGTAGTGAGCTAGATGGGGCCCAGAGGTCATAGTTTGGAGACCACTGGTCTAAAACATCTTTGTATGATGTAGTATTTAACCAAATAATTTTTTTTTTTAACTACGCTAGTGGAATAAATTATGTAATCAATAGGGTGCAGCTAGCACGCTATGAGATATAAAACGTGGAACCATTCATTTTAAATGTGCTACTGTGCATGTAAACATGTACAATTGTACATGTAAACTTACACAATATAATCAAGTGCAAACAAAATCCACCAATAATAAAAACGTATAAATCAAAGTCCAAAAAAAGTCCGCTCTTGTGCAATAATGTGTCAGATAGCAGCCAAAACACCAGTTGAAAGAGGTATTACTGTGAATATCTCACCAGGATGGGTCTCTGACACCAGACAGGTACAACAGAAGGCTTACTGGAGGAATATGACTCTCATATTATAGAGATATCATATTGCACTTTAAACAATAGTAGCCAATGATCTGCCAGGCTTACTAACTCTTTTATCCACTAAAAAATTGGCATCCAAGAGGAGTATAGCTTTAAGTCTCGATTTCCACTAGTTACCCCAAATAGACATACAGTACATGTCAGAGAAAGAAAAGAGACCAAGTGCTCCACCAGGGACACTTCCAGGAACGTGATGACATCACAGCACATAGCGCCATCCCAGAAGACGTCATCTGTGATTAAACGCATTGGGTGGAGCTACGCATACTGACATCATCACATTCCTGGAATTGTCCTTCGGTAAGCCTTCTATTGTGCCTGTTTGGTGGTGAAGACCCATCCTGGTGTGATATCCACAGTAATACCTCTTTCAGCTGGTGTTTTGTGTGCTATTTGACACATTACTGCACAAGAGCTGACTTTCTTTGTATTTTATTTATACATTTTTTATTATTGGTGGATTTTATTGCACTTGATGATATGATGTAAGTTTACATGTGCAGCCCAGTCCTTGAAGGTAGGGGATTATGCTCTGCTTCAGTATGTCACAGTACATGTTGGCATTCATGGTTCCCTCAATGAACTGTAGCCAGCAGCACTCATGCAGCCCCAGACCATGACACTCCCACCACCATGCTTGACTGTAGGCAAGACACACTTGTCTTTGTACTCCTCACCTGGTTGCCACCACACACGCTTGACACCATCTGAACCAAATAAGTTTATCTTGGTCTCATCAGACCACAGGACATGGTTCCATTAATCCATGTCCTTAGTATGCTTGTCTTCAGCAAACTGTTTGCGGGCTTTCTTGTGCATCATCTTTAGAAGAGGCTTCCTTCTGAGACGACAGCCATGCAGACCAATTTGATGCAGTGTGTGGCATATGGTCTGAGCACTGACAGGCTGACCCCCCCCCCCCCCCCCTTCAACCTCTGCAGCAATGCTGGCAGCACTCATATGTCTATTTCCCAAAGACAATCTCTGGATATGATGCTGAACACGGGCACTCAACTTCTTTGGTTGACCATGGTGAGGCCTGTTCTGAGTGGAATCTGTCCTGTAAAACCTCTGTATGGCCACCGTGCTGCAGCTCAGTTTCAGGGTCTTGGCAATCTTCTTATAGCCTAGGCCATCTTTTTGTATTCTTTTTTTCAGATCTCGGAGAGTTCTTTGCCATGAGGTGCCGTGTTGAACTTCCAGTGACCAGTATGAGAGAGTGATGCTGCGTACACACGATCGGAAATTCCGACAAGAAAAGTCAGATGTGAGCTTTTGGCCGGAAATTCCGACCGTGTGTAGGCTCCATCGGACTTTTCCTGACGGAATTTCCACCAGCAAAAATTGGAGAGCTGGAAAAAATTCCAATCGGAAATTCCGATCGTCTGTAGCAATTCCGACGCATGCTCGGAAATAATTTGACACATGCTCGGAAGCATTGAACTTCATTTTCTCGGCTCGTCGTAGTGTTTAACAGTACATCACCGAGTTCTTGACGGTCGAAAATTCAGAGAAGTTTTGTGTGACCGTGTGTATGCAAGCCAAGCTTGAGTGGAATTCCGTCGGAAAAACCATCCAAGGTTTTTCAGACGGAAAATCCGATCGTGTGTACGCGGCATCAGAGCGATAACACCAAATTTAACACATCTGCTCCCCATTCACACCTGAGACCTTGTAACACTAACGAGTCACATGACGTCGGTGAGGGGAAATGGCTAATTGGGCCCAATTTGGACATTTTCACTTAGGGGTGTACTCACTTTT
The DNA here is from genome assembly GCA_029206835.1 of Rana muscosa. NCBI lineage: Eukaryota > Metazoa > Chordata > Amphibia > Anura > Ranidae > Rana > Rana muscosa. Next base: position 303,912,678 of record CM055118.1, on the reverse strand, counting down.
GTTGCCAGCGGTTTTAGACATTAATGGCTGTGTTGAGTTATTTTGTGGGGACAGCAAATTTACACTGTTATATAAGCTGTACACTCAGTACTTTACATTGTAGCAAAGTGTCATTTCTTCAGTGTTGTCACATGAAAAGATAGAATAAAATATTTACATAAATGTGAGGGGTGTACTCACTTTTGTGAGATACTGTGTGTGTGTGTATATATATATATATATATATACATACCTCCCAACTTTAAAAAGTCCCCCCACAGGACATTCATTCTAAAATATCCTCTTCCTGCTGTGCGGGAAGGAGGACACTCTCGCGGGAAGGAGGGGCCTATGCGGGTAAAACCCGCAGAATCCGTGCCAGTTGGGCGGTATATATATATATATATATATGTAGCGGCCTCACCCCGTCCTCTTTAGCTAGGGGTATGTCGAGCGACAGAGTGAGGTGCGCTACGGCCTATGTCCTCCCCGTGCATGTGGGTGAGGTGAAGGCCAGTATCAATCTTTTCCTCGGGCCAAATGTGTGCTGGTTATGAGGGTCAGTCCTTCCGTGCCGGAATCTCCCTTTGTTCCCATCAACAGAGTCCATACACCCATCAAAGTCCAAACTCAGGTTTATTGCGTATCTCCACATACAGTCAAATGCAACGGCATGATACGATGGGGGAGCAGGTCGAGGCACTGTACAGGTTCCTAGTCCCTACACTCCCTGTGCTATGACCAGGGGTTGCAGGAATCTTGATGAAAGCTCCTCCGCTGCGCTGTAGCCCATATCAGGGGAAGATGTCCTCCGAGGGAGTTACCGAAGGCCCATCCGTCACCGGGTTGACACTGCACCGGGTCTTCGGACGGGTGACCCCCCCAGCCTCCTCACCTCAGATGCGGGTCCCCTCGCAAGGGGCGCCCTGGAGCAACTTCACCCTCGCGGGACCCAGTCGGAGTCACCGGGTCCCAGGCCTCCTCAATAGTACCTCACCCCAGGCTGAAGGTGCCTGGGATGGACTCCATCTTCATTCCGGCCAGGCCTAGGGTGCCTAGGCCGGAACCTTGAACCGCCCGCACCCAGGCCTAGGGTGCCTGGGTGCGTGAAGGGATGATCTCCCCCCAACCGACAGACCTCGTGGCGAGGGCGTCTCCCCCTTTTATCTCCTCCCATCGACACCACGGCGGGTTCCCCGCCCCAGCCGTACCATCTCCAGGAAGGGACAAAGAAGGGTAGCACTGTGGTAGTGATTCTACCCTGAGCCAGTAGGTACACTGACACCCACTGGTCAAGGAGAATATTACACCACCCAATCCTCCACGAATAACAAAAAGGGGTCTGAACCCTAACACAATTACACACTTGGGTCACACTACCCCCAAGTGTATCCCACTAAATTGAGGACCCCGCTACACACGCCCCCTGGTGATTTGACGCTGGTCCCCAGCGTCAGGTGCACACCCATGTCTCCCAAGGAATGGTGACATGAAGCGGGCCCCAGAAGCTATCCCTCAAATTTTTGGATACTGTGTGTGCCAAGACCTGCTCCAGGGAAAGGGAACTATAAAACATTAAAACTTTTGTATAAAACATCTGTCATATACACATATACAATCCCTCCCGTCACTGTCTAAGAACCACCCCATACTCAGTAGCCTTGACCGACGAATCTCCTGCAGAAGGGAAACAAACAAAAAAAACACATCCTAACACTCTGTGTTAACTTGGCATGAGTGGGTCCGTCAGCCGAGAGACCCACTCACTCCAATAAGTAAGTAATGCATGTGTAACATTTTCAAACATTCGTTGCACAACACTGCCACCTGGTGACAGCGCTGCGGTAATGACACTTGGTGAGATCTTCATTCTTCCTGCTTTCCTACTCTAACTCTACCCCAAAAGTCTCTGCCTTTGGCACATGAAGAAAAGGGAGAAAAAAAAACAACAGCTCCCAAATCTCCAGTGAGTAAAAGAAAAGCCCAAATCAAAACAAAAGTAGGGCACAGTTCTAGGCGTCTGGGAATGTCTCTTCCAGAAAGTTTCAACAGCAACAAGATAGGAGCTCACTTCTCCTATAAATAGAACCTTGGATCCGGCAGAAACAGGGGCTTCAGGTGCCCGTCAAACACTTCCACCGAATACTCGACATCCTCTCCTTCTTTCCTGCAGATGAGCACCTTATCGGCATGAATATGGCGCCCAAGTCTCCAATCAGCTCTGCAGTCCTTGAACTTTTTAGACACAGGCGGCGAACATGACAGGTATCGCCTGGCATGGGGTACTTTAAGTTTTTCCCATACAAACTCGTCATACCACCTTGGTCGCAGGACCTCGACTTCATACAATAGGTCCCGAGGCAAGTAGGGGTACTCCCACCCATATTCACGGGCGACTCTCTGGGAGAAAAGTCTCTGCAACCTGGCTAGAGGCGGCATCACATCTCGCTCACCTTCTCCTGGCTGCACGATGGCCTCCGGGTGCCGAGGTACCTTCACCATCTCGGGTTTCTTTGTCTTTGGTGCCCGCAACGAAGCACGCTGCATCCCCAACATCAGAGCGGGTGATGTAGTTGAATGCGGGAAGTTGGTCGGAGGACTAGATTTCCTCGAGAACTCTGGGGCCTTCACCCGGAGCGTACTGTCTTCTATGGACATGGGGGAATCCTGCGGTTTACTCAGCACAGGTAGTGGGCGTCTGTCCCAGCCCTTCCGGTGAAACAGTTCGTCTATCTCTCCGTCATCCCCACAGTCTGACAATGACTCTAAGTCGGAGGTGTCATACATCTCAGCGGGAAGGTAGTCTCTAGTAGACGGAAGGCTACCCTCCCTTGCGGGCTCCACCAACTGTGGATCCCCGACACCTCCAACCAACACCACAGTCCCAGCCCCTGGCTCACCTGGACCTTCTGAAGAACTGGGATGTCCGGGACTCTCTTCTCTACCGGCGTCATCCAGGCCAGGCAAGCGGCGGGGTGAAGCTCGACCACGACCATAGGATGCCTGTACCAGGCCGACTTTCCTCTTCGGAGGTGGGAGCAGGGAGTCTGTAGTGACCGAAGCAGCATCCTCGGATTTTCCTCTCTCAGTCTCTGATTGGGCAGTCCCATCGCCCTGGTCAGCGCGCACGGGGACCTCCGCAAAGGCTTTGATCTCTCCCTCCGGAGTGGCGGTTCCTGTGATGCAGTTGAGGCGTAGGGCCCAGGGCCTTTCCGTGTGTGGTTCAACCTCAAAAAGAAACTCCTTGCATGCTTCGCATCGCCCGAATGGCTTTAGTTGGACCACCAGTCCCGAGCATCCGGGACAGATCACACCGAGGGCCTCCGTGTCTCTGCATGAATACAGAGCCAACTGTCCTCGGGGCCTGAGCCTTATCCCCGTGTCTGTAATGGGTGCAGCAAATGCAGTCATCTTGAAAGGATAAGGTACCGGCATCCACGGGGAGCCTGAGTTCGCTCCGACCACTTGCTGCTCCATCACGCGCTGACCTCGCGCCGGAGTCTCCACGTGTATCTCCACACGTGGCCAGACTCCTCCCACGACTTGCACGTTTTCGCGGGCTTCCTTCAGTCTCCTCCCACGAATTGCGTAGTCATGGGGTGCCTCGTGGCGCAGTGCAGCAAAAGTCCCCACATGTAGTTCGTCACACGGCTGGACTCCTCCCTCTTCCCGCTCTTTCTGCATGGGCCTCTCCCGGTTTTTCAGGGAAATTTCCACGACTTCGAGCACAGGGACGCACTTTGGCCAATCACATGGCCGACCTGCTCGGACCTCCTCCGGGCAGCAAAGTTCAAACACAGCCGTTCCAAACCTCAGGGTCAACACACATTTCATCCCGGACTCACGAGCCCCCACGTGTAGCGGCCTCACCCCGTCCTCTTTAGCTAGGGGTATGTTGAGCGACAGAGTGAGGTGCGCTACGGCCCATGTCCTCCCCGTGCATGTGGGTGAGGTGAAGGCCAGTATCAATCTTTTCCTCGGGCCAAATGTGTGCTGGTTATGAGGGTCAGTCCTTCCGTGCCGGAATCTCCCTTTGTTCTCATCAACAGAGTCCATACACCCATCAAAGTCCAAACTCAGGTTTATTGCGTATCTCCACATACAGTCAAATGCAACGGCAGGATACGATGGGGAAGCAGGTCGAGGCACTGTACAGGCTCCTAGTCCCTACACTCCCTGTGCTATGACCAGGGGTTGCAGGAATCTTGATGAAAGCTCCTCCGCTGCGCTGTAGCCCATATCAGGGGAAGATGTCCTCCGAGGGAGTTACCGAAGGCCCATCCGTCACCGGGTTGACACTGCACCGGGTCTTCGGACGGGTGACCCCCCCAGCCTCCTCACCTCAGATGCGGGTCCCCTCGCAAGGGGCGCCCTGGAGCAACTTCACCCTCGCGGGACCCAGTCGGAGTCACCGGGTCCCAGGCCTCCTCAATAGTACCTCACCCCAGGCTGAAGGTGCCTGGGATGGACTCCATCTTCATTCCGGCCAGGCCTAGGGCGCCTAGGCCGGAACCTTGAACCGCCCGCACCCAGGCCTAGGGTGCCTGGGTGCGTGAAGGGATGATCTCCCCCCAACCGACAGACCTCGTGGCGAGGGCGTCTCCCCCTTTTATCTCCTCCCATCGACACCACGGCGGGTTCCCCGCCCCAGCCGTACCATCTCCAGGAAGGGACAAAGAAGGGTAGCACTGTGGTAGTGATTCTACCCTGAGCCAGTAGGTACACTGACACCCACTGGTCAAGGAGAATCTTACACCACCCAATCCTCCACGAATAACAAAAAGGGGTCTGAACCCTAACACAATTACACACTTGGGTCACACTACCCCCAAGTGTATCCCACTAAATTGAGGACCCCGCTACATATATATATATATATATATATATATATATATATACACAGTATATGGTATATGTTACCGTATAGGTATCTGTTTTCTTAACGGAGTGAGGTTTCAGCCCAAAGAGCAATGTATTGCAACAACACTGTGTTGATAGCAAACAGGACAGACAGCAAGGTAAACAGCAGTACCATACCGACGCCGTAGTAATAAGATTCCCCGCCATCTGTAACATCCTAGGAAATAAAGGCTGTCAGGACTGTTATTTACATTACTTACTACTGTCACATTATGAAAAAATATGGGCTTCAGTTTAGTAATCAACGCTTTCTTTGTTAGAGGAAGAAGTGATAAGATCAATTACTAAACATTTAGACTGCATTCACACCTGAGCGTTTTGTAGCCAGAAGCCTGAAGCTACAAAATGCTAGAGGGGGAAAAAAACATTATTCTCTATGGAGATGGTTCACATCTCCACTCCAAAACGCCTGAAGCCGAACGCCTGAAGCTCAAACAAGTTCCGGACCCTTTTTTTGTCGCGCGGATCGGGCAGATTTGGGCGTTTTAGGAGTCATAGAATGTAATGGAAACGCTCGATTCAAGCGTCTAGCGCGACAACAAGCGTTTAGACGGGCGCAAATTCGCGTGACAAAACGCCGGTAAAAACGTCGGTAAAAACCCTTGAAGCGCTACGCTCAGGTGTGAATGCAGTCTTAAGGGCACAATGGCCATTGCTTTAAAGCTGAACACTAGGTAGATAGAAAAGAAACAAATGAATGTAACCATTAATAAACAATTCAATGTTTTTTAAAATTTATTTAAGCAGTATAAGTACCTGAATCTGATCTGATATCTCTCTTCTACAGTTCCTGTACAGCAGGGCTGGAATGTGAGAGGAAGGAGCAGCAAGGAGCCAATCGGCTCATGTACTGACAAGAAGGATGCTGATAGGAGGAGAGAGCAAAATGTCTCAGAAATATACCCACTGTGCTGCTTCTCATTTCACTCATTTCATGTCACAGGCTGGGGGCAGTTCCAGGACAGTGGGCTCAGAAGAAGTGGGTTGAATGACGCTGGTCATCAGACTGAGGACATCTAGTGGCAGGAAATGGTACTGCAGGGGGAAAATCTATGAACTGAAGCAAAATAATGCTGCAAAAACCTGATTTGTTATTTTATCTTTTAACAGGCTCTTTATTTCTACCTTGTTATGATTGGCTAGAGAAAAATATATACTGCTCCAGGTAAAGATACCAAAGCCTCCCCTCCCACGCACAGCCTGGGTGTTGGCTCTGTGTATAGAGCACATGCAGTAGAGGAAATCCAGACAGCCACACTCCAATGAAAAAGTGTTTTTATTAAATAAAATCAGTCAATATAGCGAACAGAGACAATGGATGAAATCGCTGACGCGTTTCACACCCCTTACTAGTGCTTAGTAATAGCTGAAGGTACATTGTCTCTGTTCGCTGTATGAACTGATTTTATTTAATAAACACATTTTTTCATTGGAGTGCGGCTGTCCGGATTTCCTCTATTGCATATGATTGGCTGGAGTTTTGCTTTAAAGGGTATGTACACTCTAACAAAGTGCTTCTCTTGATTGGTCCCCTTTGGTCTGTTAAATATACAAACTGAAAGTTTTTTGATATATCTGTTTGGTAAGTGCAAAAAATAGCAGTTGATCTTTCCAGCAATCCAATAAAATTACAACTTTTAGTGCTCCCTGTGTTGTGCTGCGTTCTGTTCAGTTAGAATTGTTCCCAGGACTACAAAACCCTGTCCCTCTATGTTATGAACAATAACAGTTTTCTAGATTGTAAGCTCTAAGGAGCAGGGCCCTCTGATCCCTCCTGTATTGTATTTGTACTGTCTGCCCCCCCCCCCCCCATGTTGTAATGCGCTGCGCAAACTGTTGGCGCTATATAAATCCTGTATAATAATAATTTATATAAATCCTGTATAATAATAATAATAACAGAGGGGTGGCTTCCACTAGTTCTATCCTGTATCTGTATACAGTATGGTGAATGAGCGTTGTCACCCTGGGACAGGAAATGTGTTACTGGCAGGATCAGCAGGTGAAAATAAACAGAAACAAGCCTGCAAAAAGAAAACTAATGCAGTCATCATATTTAAAGTGGACCTTCAGTCATTTTTTCAACTTTCTATCTATTAAATCTTCTGCCCGTGTTGTTTTTAACTTTGGATAGTAAAACATTTTTTTTTAAATACCTTATACAGCCCACTTCCTGTTTTATGTCTGGTAAAAAGCCTAGGCTTATGACATCATGCACAGTTCTCTCTCTCACTCTCGTGAGAGTTTGCCAGAAAGGGAGGGGGGATAAGTCATAAGAGGGCCAATGAGAGCTGCAGGGCTGCAGGGCTGAAGGTGTGCCTCTGTGTGTCTGCGTAAATCCAGGAAGTGAACAGGCAGCAGCTTCAGCTGCCCACTGTTAAAATGGTTGCAGCCAGACTCAGAGGAGGGAGATTTCTGCAGAATATTTGGCAAGTACAGAATCACAGTAAATATATAAAATAATATGCAAAGTGGTTGGAGGGAAGCTTCAGAATGGCAAAGATGTTTTTATTACAAATGATGTGAGCAGACTGCAGTTCCTCTTTAACCACTTAAGCCCCGAACCATTTTGTTGCTAAAGGACCAGGCCCCTTTTTGTGATTCGGCACTGCGTCGCTTTAACTGACAATTGCGCGGTCGTACGACGTGGCTCCCAAACAAAATTGACGTCCTTTTTTTCACACAAATAGAGCTTTCTTTTAGTGGTATTTGATCACCTCTGCGGTTTTTATTTTTTGCGCTATAAACAAAAATAGAGCGACAATTTTTAAAAAAAATGACATATTTTTAACTTTTTGCTATAATTAATATCCCCAAAAAATATATAAAAAAAAAAATGTTTCCTCAGTTTAGGCCGATACGTATTCTTCTACATATTTTTGGTAAAAAAAATCACAATAAGCGTTTATTGATTGGTTTGCGCAAACGTTATAGCGTCTACAAAATAGGGGGTGGTTTTATGGCATTTTTATTAATAATTTTTTTTTACTAGTAATGGCGGCGATCAGCAATTTTTATCGTGACTGCAACATTATGGCGGACACATCGGACACTTTTGACACATTTTTGGGACCATTATCATTTTTACAGCGATCAGTGCTATAAATATGCACTGATTACTGTGAAAATGACACTGGCAGTGAAGGGTTTAACCTCTAGGTGGCGCTGTAGGGGTTAAGTGTGACCTATTGAGTGATTCTTACTGTAGGGGGGCGTGGCTTGGTGTGTGACGTCACTGATCGTCGTTCCCTATGACAGGGAACAGGCGATCACTGATATGCCATTAGGAAGAACAGAGAAAGGTTTGTTTACACTTACCTCTCCCTGTTCTTCAGCTCTTTGACCCGATCGTGGGACACCGGCGGCGATCGGATCCGCGGGTCCCGCAGGTGCGCTCATGGAGCTTCGGACCGGGTTGCGAGTGTGCAGCCGGCGGCGCCCGTGCGACCCATGGATGGGTTCTTAAAGGGCACGTACCTGTACGCCCTTGTGCCTGCCCGTGCCATTCTGTCGATGTACATCGTCGTGCGGCGGTCCTTAAGTAGTTAAAGCGGAGGTCCTGCGGTGATTTTTTTTTTTTGTCCATTCAATTATTTACCCCATTACAAATCAATACTCACTGTTTAGGCTTTCTAAAGCATCCACAGTCTGTTATCGTTCTCAAGGATAAGCTATAAAAAGTGCAGAGGGACATTTCCATTTTGCTTGTGGGCAAGTGAAGCCCACAAGCACCTATTTCCTGGATGCAGTGAATGCTTATTTCCCAGCATTCACCGCTCGATCCCGCACATGCTCAGTGTTGACGGTGCTGCGCGCAATTTCGCTGGGTGGCGTTCCGCACTGACTCTTGGGAAGCATTACACTTAGCTCCCATGAGACAGTGCGGCGCTGGGGAATGCAGGATACACGTCAACTCCCGTGGAAGCAATAGACCGGAAGCAACACTTAAAACATAAATATTAAGGTATTTAAACAGCAAAAAAAATATTGGAGTGACATTGCAATATATATGTAATTTACTGAATGCGATAAGATACAGTTGTAAATTTGGGTGGAACTCCGCTTTAAGGACTGGTAAGCTCTAATATATTAATTTTATCTTTGAATATATCTTTGCTGCCTGTTTCTTCATGGGAGAAATTTACTCCCACTTACTGTTCTGGTGAAATGAGCGTACCCAGGAACCTTCCAGAATTGACCCAGCAATGGTAAAATTTGCATATAGTTGCCGGGTCATTACTGGAATCATTAAATCTCCATAATTCCTATTCCTCCAGGAATCCTATCCCTAAAGATGTTCATTTTGATAAAGCACCTTGTATTATAAACAGTTACCAGGTTTTATTTTGAGTAAAATATTGTTGCTTCACTTCTTGCTATTCTTTGGTGCATCTCAGTGCTGCTGATTTCCTGCAGCCTTATTGCAGCCACTTCCTATCCATGTGTGCTGGCTCTTTCAACTGCTGCATGGTGCTTCTCAGGGCAGGTTTCCTGATGGTGACAGCGGTGGAACATGTCCGTTCTGCACCCAAAAGGGGAAGTTCCACTTTTCTGGCTCCAGCGTGGATGGAGCGTGCCGCGTGGATGGAGCATGCAGCGTGGCTTGCACATGAGCAGTGGGATGTCGGCTGTGAAGTCATAGCCAGCCTCCCACAGTAAACATGCCGGCGCCGGGGACCCAAAGACTAACTAGGAACCAGCCTGGGTGAGGACAGCTCTGGATCCCTGGACCTCCTGGTTGAACAAAAAAAAAAAAGCATATATGGGCTGCTTTAAAGTGGAGCTCCACCCTAAATTTGCACTTCTGCTAATCAGAACCCTCCCCCCCTCCGGTGTCACAATTGACACCTTTCAGGGGGGTGAAGATACCTGTCTAAGACAGGTATTTTCACCCACATCCGGGAGTCCTCTCTTCGGGAATCTGCGGGAGTGACGTCACTTCCCCCAGACTTCCCGTAGTGTTCTGGGAGACACTCGGCTCCCAGAACACAGGAGGACGAATCAGAACAGCGCAGCGCGACTCGCGCATGCGCCGTAGGGAACCGGGCAGTGAAGCCGCAAGGCTTCACTTCCTGGTTCCCTCAGCGAGGATGGCGGAGGGGGCAGCAGAGTGACGAGCGATCGCTCGTCCTCTGCTGCGGACGTCTCTGGACTCCAGGACAGGTAAGTGTCCAAATATTAAAAGTCGGCAGCTGCTGTAGCTGTAGCTGCTGGCTTTTAATATATTTTTTTTTGGCGGAGCTCCGCTTTAATCACTCCAATAGGCTCATTGACTGTTCTGCACATCTGATAGCAGTATAACTTTAAATAGAGCCAAGGGTCCTTATTCTACACCAGAGGCTGCTCTTTACATACGGACAGATGATATCTTTGGAAAATAGATTTGTGAAGTTGTGATCACATCATAGAGCTGGGAGGGCAGAGAGAAGCTCGGTTCTCAGGAAGAACAGAGACGTGTCGCGGGAAGACGCCACTACAGTCTGGAGAGCTGAACAGCTAGAGGAGCGAAGCAGTGAACGATATTAAGAGGTGCTGTTGAAAATGGCCGGTTTGGAGATTATTGTTCCAGCTAGGGTGACAACGCTCTGTCTCTATTTTCCAGTTTTGCTCCTGTGTTGTCATCCTGTCACATGGGTTTTAAATGCAGACTACAATTGGCTGTTCCAGTACTCATTACACAGGCATGATCCACTGTCCTCACCATCGGAAAACCAGGAATGAGAAATGTCATGCAGCCATTTCTGGAGCACACATAGGTAGGGATTGGTTACATTGGCTACTTGCCTTAGGCAGTACTTGGTGGGGGGGGGGGGGCAAGGCAGGACTGAGGCCAGAGTGTCCATACCTGACACTGTGTCCCCACTTCTCATTAATGTTGGCCTATATACACAGGGTAGTGTTACTGAGCTGCTCGCTAGGGTGCTGACCCTGCCTCCATCATAGCAACCAATGATGCTCTGCAGCCCAGTCACCAGTATCCAAGCAACCAATGACTGTCTTAGTCGATACTTGAGGGGGGGGGGCAGGACTGAGGCCAGAGTGTCCATATGGGGCACTATGTCCCCACTGCTCAGTAATGTTGGCCTATATACATAGGGTAGTGTTACTGAGCTGGTTCCTAGGGTGCTGGCCCTTCCTCCACCATAGCAACCAGTAATGCTGTGCAGCCCAGCCGCCAATGTCCAAGCAACTAATGACTGCCTTGGTTAGGTGAGCAGGACTGTGGCCAGAGTGTCCATATCGGGCACTGTGTCCCCACTGCTCAGTATTGTTGGCCTATACACAGGGTGGTGTTACTAAGCATGTTGCTAGGGTGCTGGCCTTGCCTCCACCATAGCAACTAATGATGCTGTGCAGCTCAGCCACCAGTGTCCAAGCAACCAATGACTGCCTTAGGCAGTACTTTGTGGGGTGAGCAGGACTGAGACCAGAGTGTCCATACTGAGCACTGTGTCCCCACTGTTCAGTAATGTTGCCCTATATACACTGGGCAGCATTACTGAGCAGGTTGCTAGGACACTGGCACTGCCTCCACCATAGCAACCAATGATGCTGCGCAGCCCAGCAGCCAGTGTCCACAAACCAATGACGCACAGTTGAACAGTGTCATTGGCTGCTAGGATGCTGGCGGCCAGGCCACAGCATCATTTGTTGCTGGGACACTGAAGGCTGGGCCTAGCAACCAAAGGAGGAGGGGAAGAGGGTTGGCAGCAATTATGGCCTCCTCTGGTGGAAATTAACATAGGCATGCCATGCATCTGACAAAAAGATTGCAGTAGATCAGCAGCACTGAGAATCAACAAAGGATGAAAAGAGGTGGTTACAGTATTTTTTCTTCTAAGAGCTTGTTGCTAAGAGACTCCTAGCTGTTACTGCTCACCTCTACCATCAAAAAAGCAAGCTAGCAAGCAAGCTATTTCTCTGATTCAAGTCCCATCACATGCACTTTCTCTCCCCTGATGCAGTAGCTCTGAACTCAGTGATTGAGAGCTCACTCCTGCTATGGTGAAGGTGAACAGTAACAGCTGGGAGAGTCTTAGCAACATCCTAGCAACAAGGCAGGACAGGAGGATGCCAGGTCTGAGAGTTTTTCAGTCAGGCTATCATGAGGTTCTGTACGTAAATGGCCTACACCTATAGCAAGGGCATTGCTCAACTTTGGTCAAAGCTGCACAGTTTGTTTTTATCCACAGATGCCTTTTAACTGCACAGGCAGTTTTTTTTTTTTTTTGGTAAAGGTGAACTAACCCTTTAACCTTTCTTTCACGGCCCATTGGGTCACTCTTTTGGCAGCTGGGAAGGATGCAGGACAATGTGCAGTAGTGTTGGAGGTTGTTCCACCGCCACGCCTCCAAAATGCTACTACTGGTTGTGACACACCTCTCTCCTCCACCCCCTCCTCTTCTTCTTCCTCCATGGCCTCTTCCTGTGGTTTGTCCTCGGAACCAGCGGTGCTCCGTAGGCGTTCAAGGGGCTACGCAAGTACGCAGGCAAAAAGATGCCATGCCGTGCTTGCGCTGGTGTGTTTGGGGGACAGGAGCCACACTGGGGCAGAGGTCCTGTCTGCTCTGCAGGGGCAGGCCGAGAGGTGGTTGACGCCACGCCAGCTTAAGCCAGGAATGGTGGTTTGCGACAATGGCACCAACCTCCTCTCCGCCCTCCGACAGGGACAACTGACCCATGTGCCCTGTATGGCTCACGTCCTTAACCTGGTGGTGCAGCGGTTCTTGGGCAGGTACCCGGGCTTACAGGATGTCCTGAGGCAGGCCAGGAAAGTCTGTGTGCATTTCTGCAGATCTTATAATGCCAGTGCTCGCCTGGCTGAGCTTCAAAAGGAGTTGAACCTGCCCAAGAACCGCCTTATATGTGACATGCCCACCAGGTGGAACTCAACGTTGGCCATGCTGCAGCGGCTGCACATGCAGCAGAGGGCCATCAATGAGTACCTGTGCGACTACGGCACCAGGACAGGGTCAGGGGAGCTCGGGTTTTTTTCACCACGCCAGTGGGGCATGATCAGGGATGCATGCACTGTCCTGGCACCATTTGAGGAGGCCACGAGGATGGTGAGCAGTGACAGTGCATGCATCAGTGACACTGTACCTCTTGTCCACCTGTTGGAGCACACGCTGCGTGGAATAATGGACAGGGCACTTGAGGCAGAACAGAGGCAGGAAGAGGAGGACTTCCTTGCCTCTCAAGGCCCCCTTTACCCAGACAGTGTTCCTTCTGTCCCACCCATCGCACAGGAAGAGGAGGAGGAGGAGGAGGAGGAGGAGAAGGAGGAGGATTGTGTCAGCATGGAGGTGGAGGCTGGCACTCAGCATCATCAGCAGCAGTCTTTTAGGGATGATTTACAGTCCCAAGAAACCAGTGGACTTGTACGTGGCTGGAAGGAGGTGGCTGCGGATCATGTCGTCCTTAGTGACCCAGAGGACTCCGGACTGAATGCCTCAGCTAACCTACGCTGCATGGCCTCCCTGATCCTTCAAAGTCTGCGGAAGGATCCTCGTATTCTTCGGATCAAGGAGAGGGACCATTACTGGCTGGCCACTCTCCTTGATCCACGGTACAAGGGTAAGGTTGCGGACCTTATCGTACCGTCGCAGAGGGAGCAGAGGATGAGACAACTCTGGGAGGCCTTGCAGAAAGGTCTGTGCAACGCGTTCCCAGAGACTGGGAGGTTACAAACTCCTGGTCCTGGACAACGAGTTGCTGAGGCTTCGGGCAGTCAAAGAAGGAGCGGTGGGGAAGGTGGCCGTCTGACCGATGCGTTCAGACAATTCTTTAGTCCGCAGCCCCAAAGTATGATCGGTTCCAGCAACCATCGCCAGCGTCTGATATACATGGTCCAGGAATACCTAGGGGCAAGGTCAGACTTGGACACCTTCCCCACTGAAAATCCTCTGGCTTACTGGGTCTTGAGGATGGATCACTGGCCAGAGCTTGCACAGTATGCAATTGAGCTACTGGCCTGTCCTGCATCCAGCGTTCTTTCAGAACGCACATTCAGTGCTGCTGGAGGATTTGTCACGGATCACAGGGTGCGCCTGTCCACCGACTCGGTTGATCGACTGACTTTCATCAAGATGAACCAGTCTTGGATCACCACCAGCTACCACACACCAGATGCTGATATAACAGACTAATTGATTTTAAAATGTCACATCCCTTCAAGACTGATGCTGATGCTGAGTGGCTGTGCTGTTATGTTGACTGGCTATCCTCCTCCTCCTCCTCAATGATACGATTAACGATGATAGCTTGGAAGATCATTTTGGTTTATGGGTGACGCCACCAGTGGCTAAGGCCCAATTTTTCAGCCCCTGTTTAACAGGGGCGTGTAATTAAAATTTTTGATGCAATACTTTGCAACAGGCCTCATTGCTGTGCTCCAAGTACAGTATCTGTGAGGGGTTGCAGTGTTGTGCCACCAGTGCCTAAGGCCCATTTTTTCAGCCCCTGTTCAACAGGGGCATGCAATTATAATTATTGATCTAATAATTCACAGCAGGGCCCATTGCTGCGCCCACCAAGAGTAACTGTCAGGCCTTACAGTGTTGTGGCACCAGCACCACCATCACCACCACCACCACCACCAAAGGCCCAATTTTTCAGCCCCTGTTCAACAGGGGCATGCAATTATAATTATTGATCTAATAATTCACAGCAGGGAGCATTGCTGCGCCCACCAAGAGTAACTGTCAGGCCTTACAGTGTTGTGGCATCAGCACCACCATCACCACCACCACCACCACCAAAGGCCCAATTTTTCAGCCCCTGTTCAACAGGGGCATGCAATTATAATTATTGATCTAATAATTCACAGCAGGGACCATTGCTGCGCCCACCAAGAGTAACTGTCAGGCCTTACAGTGTTGTGGCACCAGCACCACCATCAAAGGCCCAATTTTTACTACCACTGATCAACAATTATATGTTATTACAATTCCTGATATAATAGTTGACAGCAGGGCGTTCCAGCACCCACCAAGAATAACTGTGAGTGCTTTCAGTGTTGTGCCAACACCAACACCTAAGGGGCCAATTTCTGCAGAGTACATACGGAAGGTCCCTACTTTCAAACATCCAGCTTACAAACTACTACTACTTGCAAACGGAAGAAGACAACAGGAAGAGAGAGGAAATCTACCCCTTGGAAGGAAAATTCTCTCCTGTAAGAATTAATATGGGAGAAAGGTGTCTCCTCTCTACTGATGCTTTATCACCAATCCTTGTTTCAATAAAAACACCACATTTCAAAAACAGTTGTCATTGGGACGCAAAGTGAGGTGAAATGTTCTGAACAGGGGCACAGACAGCAAAAAAAATGTGACAGGGGTGATAACCGTTCCCTATGTTTTACAAAAAGCTAAAAAAAAGGAATTTGGCCTGGAGCTACACTTAAACAATGCAGCTGTTCAAAATTACAAACAGATTCTACATAAGAACAAACCTACAGTCCCTGTCTTGTATGCACCGCCTGTATACGGCTGTTCAGAGTATATAGGTCCTTTTTTATTTTGTGTGCGGGGTTCCCCTTAATATCCATACAAGACCCAACGGGGCTGGTAATGGGCTGGGGTGGGGGGGGGGGTTGATGGGGTAGCTATGCCATTTTTCCTAAAGATTTTCATCCATATTACCGGGACCAGACATTGCATTAAAGCCGCAAGCAGTTTTAAATGGCTTTTTTTCCTTTAGAAATGTTATTTTGTGCAGGGACAGTTCTAAACACGGGAAACACGTGGCACTTCACAGGCATACTTTAGACACCCCCCAGGTACAATATTTAAAGGAATATTTGACTTTTTTTTTTTTCACTTTATGCATCATTAAAATGACTGCTCCCGGAAAACGTCCGTTTTTAAAACTTCCTTTTGCATTGATACATGTCCCCTGGTGCAGAAGCCGGGTTCCCAAACTCTGTTTCGGACAATAACATGGATAATAGTCGTTATAATTAGCACTTTAGAATCCGAACGTTCGCATCCATTGTATTTAATAGGGTTCTAATGTTCGTGCGAACTTTCGGTCCGTTCGTGGGTTCTGGTGCGAACCGAACCCGGGGGTGTTCGGCTCATCACTATTTGGGATACCAAAATCTTAAAAAACATTTATATCAATCATCAATAATAAGTTTGTAGTCAATAAGACTTACACATAAATATAATGCTAATGACATAAAATACAAATAATCAATAAACATGATTGGTATGTAGATTGCAAAACAAGTAATACAGATCATCATATCAGGGGCGGATCCAGAGTCTTTTCTCGGGAGGGGCACGGCCAAAAAATATGTGTTTTTTTGTGGGAAATTTATCGGGGAAATGGCTGGTGTCGGTGCTTCAATCATCCCGGCACCATGGTTGTTATGGTGTCAGGATGATTGAAGCACATTATTTCTATTATTACATTGCAATATGAAATGAAATAGTTCAATGCAGAATCAGTGGGAGTCCCCAGTGTGTCACTTGCCACCGTCGCCTGCAATTAGTGGGAGCCCTGAGCGTGTCACTTGCCACACGTTGCAGATTGTCACTTGCCACATCACCTGCCACATCTTGTGGATAGTCACTTGCCACACCTTGTGGATTGTCACTTGCCACATCACCTGCCACACCTTGTGGATTGTCACTAGCCAAATCTTGCGGATTGTCACTTGCCACGTCACCTGCCACACCTTGCTGATTGTCACTTGCCTGACACAATTTGCGGATTGTCACTTGCCACGTCGCCTGCCACACCTTGCGGATTGTCACTAACTTGCCTGCTAAGGTGTAGTTTTGGTTGTCTCTTGCTGTGTCCCAGACTCCCAGAGTCAGGCAGCAGAGAGATAATGTAATCTCTCTGCTGCCTGCACAGTGAGGGCGGAAGTCACTGCAGGAATGCAGGGTAGGCACGGGCGGTGAGAGATGATCTCATCTCTCTGCTCCCCCGCTCCCGGCTAGCTGATTGGCCAGCTGCCACACTGAGCCTGCTCTCTCACTCTCACCTGCGCTGCCAACACACTGAGCAGCACGGTCTGCCCACGAACCACGCCGCCCGCCCACAAACCGTGCTGCAAGCGGAGCCGCCCGCTTTCTTACCCGTCTGTGGAGACGCACGCTATCGCACCTGCCCGCAGAGCGGCCCGACGTGACTCACTGACGTCACTCGTTGCTAGACGCCAAACGGCCCAGGCGTTAGCAACGAGCCACCTCCTCCTCGGCTCCTGGTATCGTGTCAGTGCGCCGCGTAACTACATTAGACGAGTCTCTCTCTCGGCGCCGCTAATCGGCTGATGTGAGAAACTGAGAGAGAGACTCAGAGAGGCAGCGGCAGCCGCAGAACAAGTACTGTATATACTCGAGTATAAGCCGACCCGAATATAAGCCGAGGCACCTAATTTTACCCCAAAAAACTGGAAAAACGTATTGACTCGAGTATAACCCTAGGGTGTCCATCTGCATGCCTCACTGTGCCTCACTTTGCCTCACTGTGCCCATGCCTCACTGTGCCCATGCTTCAATGTGCCCATGACTAGACTGATGTTTAACTTGGGAGTCTAGGGAAAGAGTGCCTGGCTTTGAAAAATCGGTTCTCCCCGGCCGTAGGTCTTCCAGACACCAAACTTTGCACACTTGTAGAAGAGACATGGGGCTACATGTGTGCTAAGTTTGGGGTCCAGGGAACCTACGACCGGCCAGGACCGGGTCCGCAAAGTCACTGGAGAAATTAGCGTTTAACATTGGAGTCTATGGAAGGGGTGCCCGGCTTTAAAAAATCAGTGCTCCCCAGGGGACCTACGGCCGGCCGGTACCGGGTCCCCAAAGTCCGGGAGATTAGGCGCAAAAAAAACAAAAAAAACAGAGCAAGCGAGTGTGACAGATGGTCTCGGGCTCGGGGGGGGGGGGCAATTGCCCTGTTGCCCCCCCAGATCTGCCCCTGCATCATATAAGCTTGATTAATAAAATGAATTCATAAATTACTCATTCATCAAGTAGTACAGATAATACAAAAGGAAATGCATATTTAAAACCAGGTTTGTCTTGGCACCTTAGTTTATATGATGATCTGTATTACTTGTTTTGCAATCTACCTACCAATCATGTTTATTGATTATTTGTACTTTATGTTATGAGCATTATATTTATGTGTAAGTCTTATTGACTACAAACTTATTACAGGCATACCCCACTTTTAAGTACACAATGGGACCAGAGCATGTATGTAAAACGAAAAAGTACTTAAAGTGAAGAAATACCTTTTTTCACTTCTGGGGGGGTCAGGGGCTGTAGTGGGGGTGTCAGGGGCTGTAGACGGGGGGGGGGGTCAGGAAGTGAAGTTTTTAGTACTGTACAGTAATCCACTTACGTTTAGGCAGCAACTCTGGGCTGGCTGGAGGTTAATTCTGGGCTGGCTGGCGGGTAACTCTGGGCCGGCTGGCGGGTAACTCTGGGCCAGCTGGCGGGCAACTCTGGGCTGGCTGGCGAGCAACTCTAGGCTGGCTGGTAGGCAACTCTGGGGTGGCTGGCGGGTATGGCTGGTGGGTAACTCTGGGCTGGCTGGCAGGCAACTTTGGGCTGGCTGGCGGGCAACTCTGTGCTGGTTGGCGGGCAACTCTGGGCTGGCTGGCGGGCAACTCTGGGCTGGCTGGCGGGCATGGCTGGCGGGCAACTCTGTGCTGGCTGGCGGGCAACTCTGTGCTGGCTGGCGGGCAACTCTGGGCTGGCTGGCGGGCATGGCTGGCGGGCAACTCTGGGCTGGATGGCGGGAACTTTGCCTCTTCACTTGTGGCCTTGTCACTGGCGACAACTCCGAGCGGCAGCCCTGCCTCTTCCAAGCCATACTGCAGCTGTATGTCTGTACTTCCGAGGTACTTTACGTACATTTGTGAGTATGTCCGTACTCGTGATTGTACGTAAAGTGAGTGTATTTAAAGCGGGGTATGCCTGTATTGATGATTGATATAAATGTTTTTTAAGATTTTGGTATCGCAAATAGGATTGTGATTATAAATTTTAAAATTTTCATATTCTATATATAAATATATATCTCATGTATTATCATTCGTAATGACTAGCCTCATCCAAAGCCCCATTTTCCCTTCCTTTTTTCCTGCAACCCTTTAAATATGGTATCTGTTATGGTACACAAACTGGAAGAGGAGCTTCACCCCTAATTCTGAAAATGTAAAGCAGCACACCAGAAATTGCAGCATGTGTGGGGCGTTAAGGTGTTACATGACCAGCAAGGTGTTAATTTAGTAAACTCAAGGGGAGAACAATAAAGCTTGTAAAAAAGGGTGCAACTAACTCTGTGTTTACATCTCCATTCATTCATTTACTAGCTCAACCGGCTTTGCGAACTCCAGCTGGGATCTCATTTCCAGTCGCAGCAAGCGCTTACAGTCACCTCAGTCACAGCCAGGGGCATTAGCATGAGGGCGGCCATTTTGGAGGCCATTTTGGCAACTTCTACAGTTTCTAATTGCACAGAACATTCCCCTGGCCTCCCCGCAGGCATTATTTTCTGTGCACGTGGATTGTCGTTGAGATTTCCAGGTAGAATCCTCTCCATCTTGGCAGAAGACTGGTGTAGGTTTACAATGAGAGATGATGGCTGCAGTTCCTTGTTCCGTGCCCGGGAAGTCACTGTACACAATCCTCTGTATACACAGGGCACCTGAGCTCTGTCCTGAGGAGGAAATCCACCGCCTCCAACATCTACTCCCTCCCGGCACAAGCTTCTCCTGTGTACACTCAATTATTTAATAGTAACACAAGAACACAGTGCAAGAAAACTTGCAAACTGCTACAGAGCAGAAAAAATACACAGCAGGGCAGAAGAGGAAATAGTTAGACCCGGGGTATATTTATGTAGCAGGTATATACTTTTCAAAGTGTTTAATTCTGGTGAAGACATCAGTGATGTCTAGTTCCCTGCGGCCCAGCAGGTGGCGCTGTCACTTTGGGCCGGGGTTGAACCATCGCTGCAGTGCCGTACCCTTTGTGACCTCTCGCAGCAGTTGTACGGCGGGGCGGGGAACCCGCTGTGCTTGCTGGGAGAGGGTATAAAGGGGCGGACATCTTAGCCACGAGGTACCTCGTGTGTTCCCCCAAAGCCTCTCAACGGTTCAAGGACTGCAAGGCAGAATGGATGCTGGGTCGGCACATCCACGCAGACAAGGTATTGATTCGGCACAAAGAGGGGGAGGATGTCGAATACCATGTAGAGACAATGGACCAGCACTTAAAACCCCTTGTCCTGCCGCACCCAAAATTCTATTTGTAGGAGAAAGAAAGACTCCGTTCTTGCTTTACCTTGCTGCTGCTGAACCCGGAAAAAACAGTGACTGTACCCGAGTTAATGGGTGTTTGTGTACTTTGGAGGAATTGAAGGACTGTTGGCGTTGTTTGTTCTTCATTCTTCCATCCCACAAAGTGATCATGGACTTTGGGGTAGCTAGAGCTACAGAAGAAGAAAAAAAAAAGGGATCTTCAACAAGTGCAGTTACCGCGGCGCTGTCACCAGGTGGCAGTGTTGCGCACCGATATTCACTGTTCACTCACACACTTATAGAAGGAAAGGATTTCTCTGCGGAGAAGTTTTTTCGTTCTTACACGAACATATGTGTCAGGGATCTGTGTGTTTAATGTTTCTTTTCCCCTCTGCAGGAGAGCATCCCATCAAGACCACTGAGAATGGGGTGGGTCTTAGCCAGGATGGGTGGGGAAAAATGTTAATGTGAACATGTGATTTCAAAATGTTGTTGTTATGTGTTGTTTGTTTCCCTTCCCTCCCCTTTCATGTCAGGTTCCGGCACAACTGTTTAGTTAGAAAAAAAAACTTATATATTTTTGGAATTTTTAGTCGGTTTCTGGATCGGGCTATGTTGGCCCCTTTTGGGCATAGTTTGCTCCAGACACTGGGGACCAGTGTCCAATAACCAGGGGGAGAGTGTAGCGGGTATATACTTTTATATATACTTTAGTGTTTAATTCTGGTGAAGACATCAGTGATGTCTAGTTCCCTGCGGCCCAGCAGGTGGCGCTGTCACTTTGGGCCGGGGTTGAACCATTGCTGCAGTGCCGTACCCTTTGTGACCTCTCGCAGCAGTTGTACGGCGGGGCGGGGAACCCGCTGTGCTTGCTGGGAGAGGGTATAAAGGGGCGGACATCTTAGCCACGAGGTTCGAGTCCCAGGCACCATCAGCATGAGGGCTGCTGTCCGTGGTCGGTGTCCAGGCGGCCTAGGCCTGAACACTTGGAGTTTGTGTTCCATCCCAGACACCTTCAGTACCTGGGGTGAGGTACTCAGCCGGAGGCCTGGGGCCCAGTACCTTCCGCTGGGTCCCGCAAGGAAGGGATTGTCCTAGGGTGCCCCGGGCATCGGGCACCCGAATCCAGAGGCGTAAGGGACCGGAGGAGGGATCGATCCGAAGATCTGGTGCAGCATATTGCCAGTGCCGGGTGAACCTCTGGAGACCGCCCGGATGGATATCTTTCCCAAACAGGGGCCAAGTTCAGAGAGGAGGGTGGTTCATGTTCTATGACCGGTGGCAGCGGTCCAACTAGTCAACTCAGGTCAGTGGCAGAGACCTGCTATCAGGCCTGTGGCAGGGGCCTCGACAGTTCATCCGGTCGGTGGCAGCAACCAATCTCACGGTCGGTGGCAGAGACCGTGCGCCAGGCCTATTCGCTTGCAAAGGAATAGGAGAGTTTATTTGTGCCTGGGCCTACTCGTACCCACACCCCTGTCTGTCTGTTACTGAAAGTTCAACTATTATGTTCACCCTGGCAATGGAGAAATAAAAGAGTGTTGGACTTTTAATTGGTGTGGGGCTCTATTACTGGCAGACACATCCACGGAACAATTCGGAGGCTTCGTATGCAGTGAACAGATCCGGAGGTAATTCAAGTGACTTTGCTCAACCCTCTTATACATACGAGGGAAGAGCTTGACGTAGTGTTCCTGCACTCTCCTCTCCCAGGTACCCCTAGACAAAACCAGCCAACCAGGCGATAGAAACGGAGAGGGAGAGGGAGGCCGCTACATTTATAAAGCAGGGGATGTGACTTTCACCAATCATTCACTGCAGGGGTGAATCAATCTCTGTCACCTAAAACACATAGGATTATTTTAGGGCTATTTTAGGGCTTGTTCACACTATCGGTTGAGCAGGTAAAACCCTGTGGTTGAGCTGCGTTTTTACTGCCCACCAACCTAGGGTTGACACCTGTCTGGGATTCACATGGACTATTCGGATTTGGAATCATGCGTCCGGGTTTCAGACTGCCTGAAACACGGACACATTATTCAGACTGGACTATGGCTTCCCAGTAGGGTTGCTGGCTGCAGTTGTCTAAGCTGGGAGTGTCTGTTACACTCTCTTTCATGCTGCCCAAAGCCAGCACTAACAGTTCCCCCCCCCCACATAGACTGGAGAGGAGAGAGGGCTTGATCTGTGCCTCTTCCTCTCGGCCATATCCCTCTGTGTCTGCCCACACTCCTTAGAAAAGGAAAGTGCGAGCTGGAAATTTGAAGCCCAGCAGCCTCAGATACATCTGGATGAGAGGTGCTGACTGCCAAGGAGTGAGCGAGCTCACCATCCATCCCTGTCTGTGACTGATGTCTCCCCCCTTCTATCTCCTGCCTCTGAATGAGTACACTAAGGTAAATTAGGGTTCTCAGAGCACCCCTTACTTTAGGGTCCTCTTTACACCAGAGGTCACAGGTGTTCCCCTTTCAATCAATGTCATCTCCGTACATCAGAGTTGTCAGGGTTCCCTCTTAAATCAGGGTTCCCAGAGCATCTCTTATGTTAGAGTCCCCAGTGTTCTACCTTACATCAGAGTCTGCAGAGTCCCCCCTTACAGTGAAAGGGAACTCTGTGAGTTCAGATGTAAAAGGGGAACTCTGTGAGTTCAGATGTAAAAGGGGAACTCTGTGAGTTCAGATGTAAAAGGGGAACTCTGGACTCTGATGTAAAGGGGGACTCTTGTTATTAACTTCATATGATTAGAAATGTTATTTAATAGCAAAATATATGTATAGTTTATACTACAAAACAAAATTGCTGTGCGCTGCTAAAGTGTTCGGGTTTGACTTGAAGAAAAGGTGGCAACCCTACACCAACCACTCCCTCTTTAGCTTTAGAGGTACACACCACAATCACAATGCTTTGCTTCACAGCCGCAGACTGAATTATACAGTACAAGACCTCCTTACCGCCCGTCAAACATTCTCTGAATGCGGATCGCTCTTCAGAGACCAAAGCACATGTAATTGAGCCCTTATACCGCTGGCAGTGCTGAAAACGATCTGGCATGGATCCCAGGGCAGTATAGCAGAAGTTAGCAGGCGTTCAGGAGGAGCTACTGCTCCCTAGCAATTTGTCCCTTCCATCCAATCAGCTCCCTTTTTCGGCCACATGAGGGCGCGTGTGATCGTGTGCACGAGCGCCAGCACAGGGTTTGTGTGTGTAAACACACAAATCCCTGTGTTGTCAGAGGAGAGGAGCCATATTGTTTGTTCCTACTAAGTATGTCTCACTTCCTAGTCAATCCTATCCCCATACAGTTAGAACACACTGAGGGAACACACAATTAACCCCTTGATCGCCCCCTAGTGTTAACCCTTTCCCTGCCAGTGACATTTACACAGTAGTCAGTGCATTTTTATAGCACTGATCGCTGTATTAATTCCAATTGTTCCACAAAAAGTGTCAAAAGTCTCTGATCTTTCCGTCGCAATGTCGCAGTACCGCTAAAATTTGCAGATCACTGCCATTACTAGTAAAAACAATAAATAATAATAAAAATGCCATAAATCTTTCCCATAGTTTGCAGATGCTATAACTTTTGTGCAAACCAATCAATATACGCTTGTTTTTTTTTTATATACCAAAAATATGTAGAAGAATATATATTGGCCTAAACTGATGAAGAAATTTGTTTTGTTTTTTTTTAAATTGGGGATATTTATTATAGCAAAAAGTAAAAAATATTGGTTTTTTTTTCAAAATTGTTGGTCTTTTTTTGTTTATAGCGCAAAAAATAAAAACCGCAGAGGTGATCAAATACCACCAAAGGAAAGCTCTATTTATGGGAAAAAAAGGACGCAAATTTCGTTTGGGTATAGCGTCGAACAACCGCGCAATTATCAGTTAAAGCGATGCAGTGCCAAATTGTAAAAAGTGCTCTGGTCAGGAAGGGGCTAAAATCTTCTGGGGCTGAAGTGGTTAAAAAAATCGGGACTTTGAATGGCTGTAGAGGAGAGAAGACCGCAGATAAATAGGTACAACTTATGTATGATGATTTTTTCATCTTTTTGTATCACCTGAGGCCAGTCCCTTCACTGGGTACAGTATATGTAAGAGATTACAACCACTTTAACCACTTGCGGACCGTGCTATAGCCGAATGATGGCTATGGCGCAGTCGTCCAGTTCTGGGAAGGCGTCTATTGACGTTCTCCTAGAACCACGCCCACTGACACGTGCATACAGCACACTCTGTGAACAGGGTACAGGGCCAAATACAGTGGCTCTTTACCATGTGATAAGCTGTGGCCAATCACAGCTGATCACAGTGTAAACACATTTAACGGTTATCGGCATTCCTCTCCTCGCGTTGTCACAGCGTGAGGAAACTGGAGCTGGTAACGGCAAGAGTGAAAGGGGACATCTACACTGATGATCAGGGCACTGATCATCAGTGTCCTGATGATCAGTGCAGCCCCAACAGTGTTGCCAATCAGTGCCTATCAGTGTTGCAAATCAGTACCCATCAGTGCCACCTACCAGTGTCGCCTATCAGTGTCCATCAGTGCTGCCTATCAGTGCCCTTCAGTGCTGCCTATCGGTGCCCATCAGTCCTGCCTATCAGTGCCCATCAGCACCGCCTATCCGTGCAGCCTCGTCAGTGCCTCCTAATCAGTGTCCACCAGTGCCTCCTCATCAGTGCTGCCTTATCAGTGCCGCCTCATCAGTGCCGCCTCATCAGTGCCGCCTCATCAGTACCCATCAGTGCAGCCTATCAGTGCCCATCAGTGAAGGAGAAAAATGATCTGTCTGCAAAATTGTATAAATAGGAAAACTAAATATCTTTTTTAATTGTTGGTCTTTTTTTTGTTTGTTTAGCAACAAATAAAAACCCAGTGGTGATTAAATACCACCAAAATAAATCTCTATCTGTCTCAAAAAAATTATAAAAATGTCATATGTGTACAGTGTTGCATGACTGGGGCAATTTATCCTTCAAAGTGTGACAGCGCTGAAAGCTGAAAATTGGCCTGGGCAGGAAGGGGTTGAAAGTGCCCAGAAGGTAAGTGGTTAAGGTAATGGGCTTGCAAAGATTTGAAGTGGGCCTGAACTGTGGATGTCAGTACCACATGGTAACAGAGCTAACCACTTAGCCAATGTTTTACATATAATACCGTTATATTAAAAAAAAAAAACATTAAAAGCAGCAGGGCAGACTTATCAAATACTGAAATCTAAACTGTTCTCAGGGGACGTATAATCTAAAAAACTGTCTGTGCTTTGCATTGATAAAGACTTCATTGTCAGTTTTTAACACACAGAGAAGTTAGTGGAATGATCTTCCCATTGTCTGAAGTCTACAATAAATGGACCTTTTTGACCTTAGCAGAACCCAACTGGGGATTTGCCAATAGCAATATGGGTACTGTCTACTACACCGTACATAATGTATACATGGCTGAAGCTTGCAGCAAGATCCTACATAAAAAGTATTCTGTATGCTGTATGTTGAGCAAGATTTCCATGAGGACAAGTGTTCAGCATTAATGCAGCCTACTGTTTGCTGGGACACAGGTATCTATTGTCGCCTAGTGTCCTTTATTGATAGGAGGCAGGTAGCTTCTGAGCTTAGGAATAGTGATGAGCCGAACACCCCCGGGTTCGGTTCGCACCAGAACCCGCGAACGGACCGAAAGTTCGTACGAACATTAGAACCCTATTAAATACAATGGATGCGAACGTTCCAATTCTAAAGTGCTAATTATAACGACTATTATGCATGTTATTGTCCTAAAAAGGGTTTGGGAACCCGGGTTCTGCACCAGGGGACATGTATCAATGCAAAAAGAAGTTTTAAAAACGGTCGTTTTTCGGGAGCAGTCATTTTAATGATGCATAAAGTGAAAAAAAAAAAGTCAAATATTCCTTTAAATATCGTACCTGGGGGGTGTCTAAAGTATGCCTGTGAAGTGCCACGTGTTTTCCGTGTTTAGAACTGTCCCTGCACAAAATGACACTTCTAAAGGAAAAAAAAGCCATTTAAAACTGCTTGCGGCTTTAATGTAATGTCTGGTCCCGGTAATATGGATGAAAATCTTTAAGAAAAATGGCATAGCTACCCCATGACCCCCCCCCCCCACCCCAGCCCATTACCAGCCCCTTTGGGTCTTGTATGGATATTAAGGGGAACCCCGCACATAAAATAAAAAAGGCCCTATATACTCTGAACAGCCGTATACAGGCGGTGCATACAAGACAGGGACTGTAGGTTTGTTCTTATGTAGAATCTGTTTGTAATTTTGAACAGGTACATTGTTTAAGTGTAGCTCCAGCCCAAAAAAAGGGATTTTTATAACAGCTTACCTGTAAAATCCTTTTCTTGGAGTACATCACGGGACACAGAGCGACTTAGTCATTACTAATGGGTTATATAGATTACCTTCAGGTGTTGGCACTGGCCAATTCCAAACCGGAAGTACCCTCCCCTATATAAGCCCCTCCCATCCGGGAGCACGTCAGTTTTGTAGCCAAGCAATAAGTGTCCCAAAAAGAGGGGTGGGAGCTCTGTGTCCCGTGATGTACTCCAAGAAAAGGATTTTACAGGTAAGCTGTTATAAAAATCCCTTTTTCTTTTTCGTACATCACGGGACACAGAGCGACTTAGTCATTACTAATGGGACGTCCCAAAGCAATGCCAAATGAGGGGAGGGATACATAAGCTGGGCGCCATCAGGCATGAGGATCTTTTGCGGCCTGCAACACACTGCGCCCAAAGGCGACATCCTCCTGACTTCTAACGTCTACCTGGTAGAATCTAGTAAACGTGTGTACCGAAGACCATGTTGCGGCCTTACATACTTGAGCCAGGGAGGCCTGGTGATGCACTGCCCATGAAGTTCCAACTGCTCTTGTGGAGTGCGCCCTAACTTTGAACGGAGGCGGTCTCTTTCTCAAGCCATAGGCTTGTATTATGACCTGTCGAATCCACTTGGCTAAAGTGGATTTTGATGCTGCCTGACCCTTTTTAGGGCCTTCCGGCAGAATAAACAAAGTATCCGTTCTGCGAATCTGAGCAGTGGCTTTTAGATAAGCTTTAACTGCTCTTACTACATCCAAGGAATGTAATAACTTTTCCTCTACCGAGCTAGGTTTGGGGAAAAAAGAAGGAAGAACCACATCTTGGTTCAAATGAAACCTCGATACCACCTTAGGAAGAAAGGCTGGATGAGGACGTAATACTACTCTGTCCTTATGGACAACCAGATATGGCTCCTTACAGGACAAGGCGGCTAATTCCGATACTCTTTTAGCCGAACAAACGGCTACTAAGAAAATCAATTTCCTGGTGAGAAGAACCAAGGAAATGTGTTGCAATGGTTCAAACGGTTGTTTCTGTAGAACTGACAGAACCAGGTTTAAGTCCCAAGGACATATGGGAATACTAACCGGAGGGCTAATACGCATCACTCCTTGTATGAAAGCTTTGACAAGGCCGAAATCTGACCCTTGATAGTACTCAAGGCCAGCTTCCTATCTACAGCCCACTGTAGGAAGTCCAAAATCCTCCCTATCACGTACTTACGTGGATGCCATTTCTTGGCCTCACACCACGTAATGTACGCTTTCCAGATCCTATAATAGATCTGCCTGGATACCGGCTTCCTGGCATTGATCATGGTAGATACCACAGAATTAGAGAGCCCTCTCTTTTTCAGAATGTGGGCTTCAATAGCCAGGCCGTCAAACCTAGGGCTGGTAAGGAAGGGTGGTATATCGGTCCTTGCGAAAGCAGGTCCGGACGATGTGGGAGGGTCCAAGGACTCCTCACTGACATTTTTACAATCTCCGCGTACCATGCCCTTCGGGGCCACGCTGGAGCCACCAGAATCACTGGTTTCTTTTCTACCCTGATTCTGCGGAGTAATCGCGGTAACAATTGTGGCGGTGGGAATGCATATATCAGCTTGAACTGATCCCAAGGGAACACTAGGGCATCCGAGCCGCAAGCTAGAGGATCCCTTGTGCGAGACACAAATCTGTCCACCTTTGCGTTGAATCTGGATGCTAGCAGATCTACATCCGGTGTTCCCCACCGCTGGCATATTGCCTGGAAAACCTCGGGGTGAAGAGACCATTCCCCCGGGCATAATTGTTGGCGACTTAAAAAGTCCGCTCTCCAATTTTCCACTCCTGGGATGAAAACCGCGGATATGGCTGGGACATATTTTTCTGCCCACTCCAGGATGCAATTTGCTTCCCTCTGGGCTGCACGACTCCTGGTCCCACCCTGGTGATTGATATATGCCACTGCTGTGGCATTGTCTGATTGAATTCTGACAGGGGACCCTTGGAGTTTGGATGTCCATGCTACTAGGGCATACCGGGCTGCTCGTATCTCTAAGAGATTGATGGGCAGGGCCTTTTCTGCTTCTGACCACTTGCCCTGGAGAGACCATTGCTCCAGTACTGCCCCCCAGCCTATGAGGCTGGCATCTGTAGTGACTACCTTCCAAGAAACCGGACTGAAGGGTTTCCCTTTTTCCAGATTCTGGGGCACCAACCACCAATGGAGGCTCTTGCGAACGGAAGGGGACAGGGACATTGGTAAGTCTAAAGCCTGAACTTTTTTGTTCCAGGCTGACAGTATGGCCCTTTGCAAATTCCTTGAATGGAATTGACCGTAGGGTACCGCTTCGAATGAAGCCACCATTTTTCCCAGCAGCCTCATGCAGAGGCGTATGGATGGTTTTCTTTTTGTACCCACTAAGTGGGTCAAATCTTTTAAAGACGACACCTTCTCTGGAGGTAAGAAAATCTTTCTCTGATTTGAATCCAGCCTTAGCCCTAAGTATTCCAGACTTTTGACTGGTCTTAGAGCTGACTTGTCCCGGTTGATAATCCAACCGTGATATTCCAGATACTTGATTGTCTTGTGAATAGCTACTTCCAGCTTTTCCACTGAGTGGTCTATTAGTAGCAGGTCGTCTAGATATGCCATTATCGTTACACCCTGTGTTCTTAGATTGGCCAATAATGGGGCCAGAATTTTTGTGAACACTCGTGGTGCTGTGGCCAGACCAAAAGGTAAGGCTCTGAACTGAAAATGGCGCCCTTCTACTGCAAAGCGTAGAAATTTCTGGTGGGCCGGAAAGATGGGAACATGCAGATAAGCATCCTTTATGTCGATCGAGGCTAGCCATTCCTGCCCTTGTAGGGCGGTGGCCACCGATCGGATCGACTCCATCCGAAAAGTCCTGATATTTAGGAACTTGTTTAGCCCTTTTAGATTTAATATGGGCCTCACGTCCCCATTTGGTTTGGGGACTGTGAAAAGGTTCGAGTAAAACCCGAATCCGCTTTCTTCCAGGGGAACCTTCATGATTACACCTTGGAGCAATAGTTGTTCTAGTGCCAGAAGGAGGGATCCTCTCTTCTGGGGATCTCTTGGCACGTTTGACCTCATAAATTGGGCAGAAGGAGTGCCTTTTAACGCCAGCTTGTATCCCAGACTTACTGCGGAGAGCACCCATCTGTCTCTGATGGTGTCCCGCCAGGTCTCTGTGAACAACTGAAGTCTTCCCCCCACCCGATTGAGTGGGGGCAACCCTTCATGACTTGGGGGGAGGTTTTGTACCTCTCTTGACCCAGGGTTTCTTGTTACCCTGTGATTGTCCCCGATTTCTGCCCCCTGAATTTGACCGCGGAGGCCGTCGGAACTGCTTCACAGCCGATGTGCCCGGGACTGGAGAAGTAGGCCTCTTAAAAGAAGGACTTCTACCCTTGTTCTTAACCGGTAAGAGTGAACTTTTACCGGCAGAAATTTTCTGGATATATTTGTCCAGATCTTCTCCAAATAAGCGTTCTCCATGAAATGGGAAGCTAACCAGCAGTTTTTTACAGGGAGCTTCAGGAGACCAGTTTTTGAGCCACAGAAGCCTACGCATATGTACTATAGACAGCGTAAAGCGGGAGGCCTGTTGGATTGTATCCTTTATGGCGTCCACCGCAAAACACAAGGCTCTAGGCAGGTCAGCTAGGGCAAGAGCCTGCTGATCTGGTAAGTCCCTTAAGACTTGTTTCAACTGATCTTTCACTGCTTGGCAGACTCCAATCGCTGCTACCGCAGGTTGTGTCACCATGCTTGCTGTAGAGAAAGCAGATTTTAGTAAAGACTCCAATTTTTTATCTATTGGGTCTTTGAACATTGGAACATTATCTACTGGACATGTCAGTGATTTGTTAACAGAAGAGATGGCTGCGTCCACTGTAGGGACCCTCCATTTTTTATGAACTTATCCTCCATGGGATAGATCACCGGAAATCTCTTGGGGGGAGCAAATATTTTATCAGGATGCTCCCAATCCTGGTAAATAAGCCCTTCTAATAAAGGGTGGATTGGGAAGGAACAGACAGCCTGGGGAGCTTTTAGCGACCCCAGCGAGGAAACCGTAGTGGATGGTGGTTCCGCCAGAGGCATTTTAAATGCTGATCGGACCATGTTAGTCAGAGACTGAACCCATAATCTTTCAGCCTGAGATGCTGAGAAAGGTTCTTCCACTGTTGATTCCTCCATAACTGAATCAACCTCATCCTGATCCCCTTCAGGTAGGTCGATCTCTGTGTGGGGCTGTTCCTCCACTAACAGGCACTCTGAAGGAGGAGACGGAGATCGGACGCGCTTTTCCTGTGACAGGGAAGCAGCGATCAATGCTGTTAATCTCTCTTCCAATCCTCCCAGAGTTGAGGATAAAACCTCCTCTGTTATATATACAGGAGCAGGTGGACTGGGGACAGCCGCAGCACCAGGCACTCCTGCGGGGTTTCTACGGCTACTGACCTCTGAATTCTCAGGGGAGATTGGTGCAGTACAAGCATGCCCAATATCCTCAGAGCCCGATGGAGACCCCTTTGGCTTCCTGGAAGACCTATTTCCGGAGCGTCTGGACGACATATCCTTTAAGCACAAAGCTGAGGTATTCCCGTCGTCATACACCAATTTTTGCTGGTAATAGTCTAACACAGTTGCTGCTATATACCAGCTGGTGTCCACTAAAGTGCCTTTCTATGGGGATGCCTGCATCAACCGCCTCTGTGTGCCACTGTTTGTTGCTAGCTCTGTTTGCATCCAGCTGACACTTGTACTGTGTCTTTTATCCATGCTGGGACGCCTGCACATGCGCAGAAGCGCCGCGGCGTGCATCGAGCGTCATCCACCCGCCCGCCCCTTTTTTTTCATAGGAGGCGCGTGCACGCGCCCGCGCGCGCGCCCGTGCGCCATTGGCGCCCTTTTCGAAATCAAACAGGGACTAGGAGCCAGGGCCCTTTTTGCCGGAGGACCTGTGCGGTGGATGAGCGCAGCAACAGGGCAGAGGAAGTGGATTCCCACAGAGAAACTTACCAACTGCCTGGATCTTTTGACTTGAGAAAACCAAAGATCCACATGACAAGAAAAATGGACTACAGCGGCCTCTAGTGGTTTAACACAGGTACCGCGGTCCCTTTTTTTTTTTTTTTTTCTTGACTACTATTAAAATTTTACATTTTCAGTAGTTACAGGCATACACAGATATTAGCGGGAATACCGTTAGGTAACAGACAGAAAGACAAATTAGGCTTGGGGGTCCCCCAATAGAACCAAGTTCCTGGGGGCCCCCACTTACCTGATCCCCGCCGCAGGACTTTGTTTGGTCCACAGAAGTCCAAACTTCACCTATCACGGCAGGCATTGTAATTAAACCTTCAGGGACCGGGTTCCCAAGGATTCCACTCCCCTGGACCTGTATAGCACCCTGCACAGACAACATCTTGGTCGTGGGTATGACCAGAGCTCTGGATCCCAGGGTCCAGCCCTCCTAAGAGAGGCATTACAGGCAAAACCTTGCTCTTCTGCTGCAAGGCCCGGGTACCGACCGTTTAGCTATGAAGCTTTTTTGGTGGGATCCGGAACAGCTTACTAAGGCCCAAAAGAACCTGTACGCAAGCCCAGTGAAAACACATGTTACTCTTTGGCCAACACCTTAGACACTGGCAAAAAACTGAGGTGCTCCCGGATGGGAGGGGCTTATATAGGGGAGGGTACTTCCGGTTTGGAATTGGCCAGTGCCAACACCTGAAGGTAATCTATATAACCCATTAGTAATGACTAAGTCGCTCTGTGTCCCGTGATGTACGAAAAAGAAATCTATTTTTAAACTTTTTGGAAAACATAGGTAAGGGTTATCACCCCTGTAACATTTGCTTTGCTGTCTGTGCCCCTGTTCAGAACATTTCACCTCACTTTCCGTCCCAATGACAACTGTTTTTGAAATGTGGTGTTTTTCTTGAAACAAGGATTGGTGATAAAGCATCAGTACAGAGGAGACCCCTTTCTCCCATATTAATTCTTACAGGAGAGAATTTTCCTTCCTAGGGGTAGATTTCCTCTCACTTCCTGTTGTCTTCTTGCGTTTGCAAGTAGGAGTCGTTTGTAAGTTGGATGTTTGAAAGTAGGGACCTGCCGTATATACTCTGCAGAAATAGGCCCCTTAGTTGTTGGTGTTGGCACAACACTGTAAGCACTCACAGTTACTCTTGGTTGGTGCTGGAACGCCCTGCTGTCAACTATTATATCAGGAATTGTAATTACATATAATTGTTGAACAGTGGTAGTAAAAATTGGGCCTTTGATGGTGGTGCTGGTGCCACAACACTGTAAGCCCTGACAGTTACTCTTGGTGGGTGCAGCAATGGGCCCTGCTGTGAATTATTAGATCAAGAATTGTAATTGCATGCCCCTGTTGAACAGGGGCTGAAAAATTGGGCCTTTCGTGGTGGTGGTGGTGGTGGTGTTGCCACAACACTGTAAGCCCTCAGAGTTACTCTTGGTGGGTGCAGGAATGGGCCCTGCTGTGAATTATTAGATCAAGAATTGTAATTACATGCCCCTGTTGAACAGGGGCTGAAAAATTGGGCCTTAGGCACTGGTGGCACAACACTGCAACCTCTCACAGATACTGTACTTGGAGCACAGCAATGAGCCCTGTTGCAAAGTATTGCTTCAAAAATTGTAATTACACGCCCCCGTTAAACAGGGGCTGAAAAATTGGGCCTTAGGCACTGGTGGCACAACACTGCAACCCCTCACAGATACTGTACTTGGAGCACAGCAATGAGCCCTGTTGCAAAGTATTGCTTCAAAAATTGTAATTACACTCCCCTGTTAAACAGGGGCTGAAAAATTGGGCGTTAGGCACTGGTGGCGGCACCCATAAACAAAAATGATCTTCCAAGCTATCATCATCAATCGTATCATTGAGGACTCGGAGGAGGAGGATAGTCAGTCAACATAACAGCACAGGCACTCAGCATCAGCATCAGTCTTGAAGGGATGTGACATGTTAAAATCAATTAGTCTGTTATATCAGCATCAGGTGTGTGGTAGCTGGTGGTGATCCAAGACTGGTTCATCTTGATGAAAGTCAGTCGATCAACCGAGTCGGTGGACAGGCGCACCCTGTGATCCGTGACAAATCCTCCAGCAGCACTGAATGTGCGTTCCGAAAGAACGCTGGATGCAGGACAGGCCAGTAGCTCAATTGCATACTGTGCAAGCTCTGGCCAGTGATCCATCCTCAAGACCCAGTAAGCCAGAGGATTTTCGGTGGGGAAGGTGTCCAAGTCTGACCTTGCCCCTAGATATTCCTGCACCATGTTTATCAGACGCTGGCGATGGTTGCTGGAACCGATCATACTTTGGGGCTGCGGACTAAAGAATTGTCTGAACGCATCGGTCAGACGGCCACCTTCCCCACCGCTCCTTCTTTGACTGGCCGAAGCCTCAGCAACTCGTTGTCCAGGACCAGGAGTTTGTAACCTCCCAGTCTCTGGGAACGCGTTGCACAGACCTTTCTGCAAGGCCTCCCGGAGTTGTCTCATCCTCTGCTCCCTCTGCGACGGTAACATAAGGTCCGCAACCTTACCCTTGTACCGTGGATCAAGGAGAGTGGCCAGCCAGTAATGGTCCCTCTCCTTGATCCGAAGGATACGAGGATCCTTCCGCAGACTTTGCAGGATCAGGGAGGCCATGCAGCGTAGGTTAGCTGAGGCATTCGGTCCGGAGTCCTCTGGGTCACTAAGGACGACATGATCCGCAGCCACCTCCTCCCAGCCACGTACAAGTCCACGGGTTTCTTGGGACTGTAAATCATCCCTAAAAGACTGCTGCTGTTGATGCTGCTGAGTGCCAGGCTCCACCTCCATGCTGACACAATCCTCCTCCTCCTCCTCCTCCTCGTCCTCTTCCTGTGCGATGGGTGGGACAGAAGGAACACTGTCTGGTTAAAGGGGGCCTTGAGAGGTAAGGAAGTCCTCCTCTTCCTGCTTCTGTTCTGCCTCAAGTGCCCTGTCCATTATTCCACGCAGCGTGTGCTCCAACAGGTGGACAAGAGGTACAGTGTCACTGATGCATGCACTGTCACTGCTCACCATCCTCGTGGCCTCCTCAAATGGTGCCAGGACAGTGCATGCATCCCTGATCATGCCCCACTGGCGTGGAGAAAAAAAACCAAGCTCCCCTGACCCTGTCCTGGTGCCGTAGTCGCACAGGTACTCATTGATGGCCTTCTGCTGCGTGTGCAGCCGCTGCAGCATGGCCAACGTTGAGTTCCACCTGGTGGGCATGTCACATATAAGGCGGTACTTGGGCAGGTTCAACTCCTTTTGCAGCTCAGCCAGGCGAGCACTGGCATTATAAGATCTGCGGAAATGCACACAGACTTTCCTGGCCTGCCTCAGGACATCCTGTAAGCCCGGGTACCTGCCCAAGAACCGCTGCACCACCAGGTTAAGGACGTGAG
Source organism: Rana muscosa (assembly GCA_029206835.1). Taxonomy (NCBI): domain Eukaryota; kingdom Metazoa; phylum Chordata; class Amphibia; order Anura; family Ranidae; genus Rana; species Rana muscosa. The sequence continues at coordinate 303,877,696 of CM055118.1, read as the reverse complement.
CCACACAGGGCACATGGGTCAGTTGTCCCTGTCGGAGGGCGGAGAGGAGGTTGGTGCCATTGTCGCAAACCACCATTCCTGGCTTAAGCTGGCGTGGCGTCAACCACCTCTCGGCCTGGCCCTGCAGAGCAGACAGGACCTCTGCCCCAGTGTGGCTTCTGTCCCCCAAACACACCAGCGCAAGCACGGCATGGCATCTTTTTGCCTGCGTACTTGCGTAGCCCCTTGAACGCCTACGGAGCACCGCTGGTTCAGAGGACAAAGCACAGGAAGAGGCCATGGAGGAAGAAGAAGAGGAGGGGGTGGAGGAGAGAGGTGTGTCACAACCAGTAGTAGCATTTTGGAGGCGTGGCGGTGGAACAACCTCCAACACTACTGCACCTTGTCCTGCATCCTTCCCAGCTGCCAAAAGAGTGACCCAATGGGCCGTGAAAGAAAGGTAACGTCCCTGTCCATGCCTGCTGGACCATGAGTCAGCGGTAATATGCACCTTACCGCTGACCGCCCTGTCCAGCGAGGCCAAGACATTGCCTTCCACATGTCGGTAGAGAGCCGGAATAGCCTTCCGTGAGAAAAAGTGGCGTTTGGGAACCTGCCACTGAGGAACCGCACATTGCACAAACTCACGGAAGGGGGCCGAGTCTACCAACTGAAAAGGCAGCAGTTGAAGCGCTAGCAATTTAGCCAAGCTAGCATTCAACCGCTGGCCATGTGGATGGCTGGGAGTGAACTTCTTTCGACGGTCCAGCAGCTGGGGCAGGGAAATTTGCCTGCTAGAATCGGACGTCGGTGTACTGCTAGCAGAGTGGCCGCAAGTACTTGGCTGTGACACACCTAATTCTACACCTTCATTCCTCTCAGTGCATGTTTCAGAGAGGACTGAAGTTATAGTGGGGTTGGAGTTCCCAGCTGATGCGGTGCAAGGAGAGGTCCGCTTTGTTCTTTGGTGTGGGTCTTTGAGGTAGGCTTGCCAACGAGCTGCATGGCAGGTCAACATATGTCTGGTCAGGCATGTGGTACCCAAGCGGCTGATGTTTTGGCCACGCGATATACGCTTGAGACATATGTTGCAAACAGCAGCTGTGCGATCTGATGCACTAGCCTCAAAAAAGGCCCACACCAAAGAACTTTTTGAATGACGGGCAGAGGCAGCGCCCTGCACAGGCGGAGCTCTGCGGTGTGATTCCGTCGGTGTACTGCCCTTACGCTGGCCACCAAAGGGCATCCTGCCTCGTTGGAGATGTGCCTCCTCCTCATCCTCCTCCTCCTCCTCTCTCCTATTAGGCACCCATGTGGAGTCAGTGACCTCATCATCCCCTCCCTCCTCATCACTGGAGCCAATCTGGCAGTATGCTGCAGCTGCTGGAACATGACTGCCAGATTGGTGTCCTTCTTGAGCATCCCCTCTGTCTGCTCTCACGCTACTGCCTTCCTCTAGCTGGGTTTCATCATCAGACCCTTCGAAACGCTGGGCATCCTCCTGGAGCATGTACCCAACACTGTGCTCAAACAGTTCGGGGGACTCCTCAGGAGGAGGACATGGTGGGTCTAGGGAAGGAGTGACTGATGATGAGTCTGACATTGATACCAGGTAAGAGGACGCTTTGGCAGCTGCTTTGCCAGTACCCTGAGCCTGGGTGAGAGAGGATGAGGAGGAGGAGGAGGGCTTGGTCATCCACTCTACCAAGTCTTCGGCATGATGTGGCTCAACATGTCCAGCTGCCGAAAAGAAGGACAAGCGTGTCCCATGGCCATGTGCTGATGACAATGCACCGCGTCCACGACCAGCACTGTTGCCCCCAGGCACAGAGCCTGCTTGCCCTCTTTTATTGCCTCCTGACTGTCTGCCTCTCCTTGTTTGCCTTCCAGACATTCTAATGGATGGCCTGCAGGGAGATGGGAAAAAAAGCAATAAGGGCTACCTTCAGGTGTCCTTCTCTGTCCCTTTACTTAAGGATTTCTAAATATGGTTGAGGATGATTGCTTTCGCACAGAATAGCACAATGACAATTTCCCTGACTGTCCAAAAAACAAGGATTTCAAAGATGGTTGATGAGGAATGCTTTAGCACAGTATAGCACAATCAGAATTTCCCGCACTGTCCTTCCCTGTCCCTACAAACAAGGTTTAGCACAGTAAAACACACTGACACTCTCCCTACCTATAGTTTTCTGTCCCTATAATTATTTTTTTTTAAAGATGGTTGATGAGGAATGCTTTAGCACAGTATAGCACAAGGAGAATTTCCCTCACTGTCCTTCCCTGTCCCTACAAACAAGGTTTAGCACAGTAAAACACACTGACACTCTCCCTACCTATAGTTTTCTGTCCCTATAAAAAATTTTTTTTTTAAAGATGGTTGATGAGGAATGCTTTAGCACAGTATAGCACAATGAGAATTTCCCTCACTGTCCTTCCCTGTCCCTACAAACAAGGTTTAGCACAGTAAAACACACTGACACTCTCCCTACCTATAGTTTTCTGTCCCTATAATTTTTTTTTTTTTAAAGATGGTTGATGAGGAATGCTTTAGCACAGTATAGCACAATGAGAATTTCCCTCACTGTCCTTCCCTGTCCCTACAAACAAGGTTTAGCACAGTAAAACACACTGGCACTCTCCCTACCTATAGTTTTCTGTCCCTATAAAAAATTTTTTTTTTAAAGATGGTTGATGAGGAATGCTTTAGCACAGTATAGCACAATGAGAATTTCCCTCACTGTCCTTCCCTGTCCCTACAAACAAGGTTTAGCACAGTAAAACACACTGACACTCTCCCTACCTATAGTTTTCTGTCCCTATAAAAAATTTTTTTTTTAAAGATGGTTGATGAGGAATGCTTTAGCACAGTATAGCACAATGAGAATTTCCCTCACTGTCCTTCCCTGTCCCTACAAACAAGGTTTAGCACAGTAAAACACACTGACACTCTCCCTACCTATAGTTTTCTGTCCCTATAAAAAATTTTTTTTTTAAAGATGGTTGATGAGGAATGCTTTAGCACAGTATAGCACAATGAGAATTTCCCTCACTGTCCTTCCCTGTCCCTACAAACAAGGTTTAGCACAGTAAAACACACTGACACTCTCCCTACCTATAGTTTTCTGTCCCTATAAAAAATTTTTTTTTTAAAGATGGTTGATGAGGAATGCTTTAGCACAGTATAGCACAATGAGAATTTCCCTCACTGTCCTTCCCTGTCCCTACAAACAAGGTTTAGCACAGTAAAACAGACTGACACTCTCCCTACCTATCCTTCTCTTTCCCTAAACTAAAGGAATCCAGGTTAAGCAAGAAAAAAAAATGTCACTGTCCCTGCCTATGCTTCTCTTTCCCTGCTCCGGAACACACTACACTAGGCCGCCGTGCTGGCGGCCTTTTATAGTGTGGGGCGTCACAGTGCATGCTTGGCCAATCACAGCGCCTGGATGACACTGCGATGGCGTAGTGCATTGTGGGCCGTTCGCGTCACTCGAATTTGGCGCGAACGGCCCAAATCGTTTAATCTTCGTCGAACGATCGAACAGCCGATGTTCGAGTTGAATGTATGTTCGACTCGAACACGAAGCTCATCCCTACTTAGGAACATCTAGCATCCTCCATTGCTGGAACACAGACAGCTATTGCTGCCTAGCATCCTCCATTTCTAGAATGCAGACAGCAATTGCTGCCTAGCATCCACCATTGCTAGGAGGCGGGTAGCATTTGACACTTAGCAATCACAGTTGCTAGGATGCTGGCGGCTATTGTTGCCTAGAATCCTCCATTGATAGAATGCAGACAGCTATTGCTGCCTAGCATCCACTGTTGCTAGAATGCGGACAGCAATTGCTGCCTAGCATCCTAGGGGGCAGGTAGCTATTGCTACCTAGTGCCCTCTGTTGCTAGGAGGCAGGTAGCATTTGATGCTTAGCGACCCCAGTTGCTAGGATGCTGGCGGCTAGCATCCACCATTGCTAGGAGGCAGGTAGCTATTGCTACCTTGTGCCCTCTGTTGCTAGGAGGCAGGTAGCATTTGATGCTTAGCAACCTCAGTTGCTGGCGGCTATTGCTGCCTAGAATCCTCCATTGATAGACGGCAGACAGCTATTGCTGCCTAGCATCCTCCATTGCTAGAATGCAGACAGCAATTGCTGCCTAGCATCCACTGTTTCTACTAGGCAGGTAGCTATTGCTACTTAGTGCCCTCTGTTGCTAGAAGGCAGGTAGCATTTAATGCTTAGCGACCTCAGTTGCTAGGATGCTGCCAGCTATTGCTGCCTAGAATCCTATATTGATAGGATGCAGATAACTATTGCTACCTAGCACCCTCCATTGCTAGAAGGCAGGTAGCAATGTACGCTTAGTGACCTCTATTGTTAGGATGCAAGTGGCTATTGCTGCCTAGCATCCTCCATTGCTAAAATGAAGACAGCTATTGCTGCTATTGCTCCGTTACTAGGAGGCAGGTAGCTATTGCCACTTAGTGTCCTACGTTGTTAGAATGCAGGCAGCTATTGCTGCCTACGTCTTCCATTGTTAAGACACAGGGGTTCTAGGATGCAAACAGCTATTGCTGCCTAGTGTCCTCCTTTGCTAGGTGGCAGGTGGCTATTGCCTCTTAGCATCCTCTGTTGTTAGGATGTTAAGAGTAGGCAGCTATTGCTGCCAAGCATCCTCTACTGCTAAGATGCAGACTGCTATTGCTGCCTAGCATCCTTCGTTTTAGGAGGCAGGTGGCTATTGCTGCCAGGGTCCTCCATTGCGAGAATGCTTCCTAGTGCCCTCCATTAGTAGGAGGCAGGTAGCTATTGCCGCCTAGCATCCTTCAATGTTAGGACACAGACGACTATTTCTGCCTAGCAACCTCGGTTTTTAGGAGGCAAAATGTTATTGCTGCCTAGTGTTCTCTGTTGCTTGGACGCAGGTGGCTCTTGTGCTCCAATAGAGCACATAGCTTCCTCCATTGCTAGGATGCAGACAGCTATTGCTCCCTAGCATCCTTCATTGCTCCATCCATCCTCCAGACAGCTGTTGCCACCTAGTTTCCTCTGTTGCTAGGATGTAGGCAGCTATTGCTGCCTAGTGTCTTCCGTTGTTAAGAGAGAGACAACCATTGCTGCCTAGCTCCTTCCATTGCTAGGACACAGACAGCTATTGCTGCTTACTGTCCTCTGTTGCTAGGATGCAGGCAGCTATTGCTGTCTAGTATCTTCCATTGTTAAGGTACAGGAAGCTATAGCTGCCTATCGTCTTCTGTTGTTAGTAAACAGAAGGCTATTGCTGCCTAGTGTTCCTGGTTGCTAGGACGCAGGGGGCTCTTGTACTCCAAAATAGCACATTTGTTCTGTAGGTATGGATATATTAGAACAAACATTTAGATGCGTAGAGTGTAAAACACACAGATGGCAGAAAAAAAATGACTGAGGTTCTAACCCTCCCTTACTCTTTTCAACTTGAAATGCCTTTAAATCTACAACTTGAAGACCAGGCATTTTCTGGCACTTTTTGTTTACATGTAACAATCAGTATTTTTTGCTGGAAAATATCTTAGAATGCCCTAACATTATATATTTTTTTTTAAAGAGAGGCCCTAGAGAATAAATTGGTGGGTTTTGCATTTTTTTTTTATGTCATACGGCATTCGCGCAGCAGTTTTTCAAACACAATACTTTTGGAAAAAAATTTTTTTTTTACATTTTAGTGCAAAAAAACACACTACATAACATAACCCAATTTTTTTGATCACTTTTATTGCTGTTACAAGGAATGTAAACATCCCTTGTGACAGCAATAGGCATGTGACAGGTACTCTTTATTGAGAGATCTGGGGTCTAAAAGACTCCAAATCCCAAGGATTTGATCACACCAAGATCAGTGAGATCAAATGCTTTTTTTTTTTAAAATGGCGTTGACTACATCCGGGTAACCAGGAAGCAATGTGACGGTATCGCTTCCGGGTTACTATATCATAGAGCCCAACAAAAGCCGATCAGGTCTTTGCTGGGCTCTATGATCAGCCGGCGGAATCGCTGGCTGGTCGATCGGGACTCCCGGTGGGACAGGAGATCCTGATCAAGCCACAGAGGGCAGTGGGAGGGGGGACATCCCATCCCGCTCCTTGTAAAAGCAATCCAGCAGCTACTTGCATTTATCATTCCTGTATAACTACTTGAAGTCTAGCAACGTACGGGTACGTCACTGGTCGGCAAGTAGTTAAAATATATTCCAGGTCTTTATTGCTGTCTATGAGTCCGAGACACTTCAGGAAGCGAAGATAAATCTCCCAAAATAGGACAAACTATTAATATTTTTATTTTTTATGCTGCTGAACTAGGGTTGCCACCTGTCCGGGATTCACCCGGACAGTTTGGGTTTGGAATCATGCGTCTGGGTTTCAGACCGCCTGAAAGCCAGACACGTTTTTCAGACCAGACTATGGCTTCCCAGCAGGGTTGCTGGCTGCAGTTGTGTAAGCCGAGAGTGTGCGTTACACTCTTTCACACTGTCCAAAGCCAGCACTAACAATTCTCACTCACACACACGGGAGAGGAGAGAGGGCTCGATCTGCACCTCTTCCACCCATCCCTACCCCTCTATGTCTGCCCACACTCCAATCCCTGGTGCTTTGGCTCAGAAAAGGAAAGTTGGGGTTGGAAATTTGAAGACCAGCAGCCACAGACCAGCAGCCACAGCCACAGATGAGAGGTGCTGACTGCCAAGGGGTGAGTGAGCTCACCATCCATCCCTGTCTGTGACTGAAGCTCCCCCCCCTTCTCTCTCCTGCCTCTGAGTGAGTACACTAAGGCAAATCAGGGTTCTCAGAACACTCATTACATCAGAGTTCCCCTTTACACCAGAGGCCACAGTGTTCCTCCTTACATCAGAGTCCTCTCCGTACATCAGAGTTCTCAGTGTTCCCCCTTAAATCAGGGTTTTCAGAGCATCCCTTATGTTAAAGTCCCCAGATTTCTCCCTTACATCAGAGTCTGCAGAGTCCCCCCTTACAGTGAAAGGAAACTCTGTGAGTTCAGATGTAAAAGGGGAACTCTGTGGACTCTGATGTAAAGGGGGACTTTACTTACTTTAAATAGAAATGTTATTTTATTGCAAAATATGTGTAAAGTTTATACTATGAAACAAACAAAAAAAAATTGCTGTGCACCGCTTAAGGCCCCTTTCACACTGGGGCATTTTTCAGGCGTTTTGGCGCTAAAAATAGCGCCTGAAAAACGCCTAAAAAAATCCTGCCCTGCAGTCTTTAATGTCAAAGCCCGAAGGCTTTCACACTGAAGCGGTGCGCTAGCAGGACCGCTCCAAAAGTCATGTTAGCCGCATATTTGGAGCGGTGAAGGAGCGGTGTGTTTACCGCTCCTTTACCGCTGCTGCCCATTGAAATCAATGGGACAGCGCGGCTATACCGCCCGCAATGCGCTGTTCCAGCAGCGCATTGCGGCCGGTTTTAACCCTTTCTCAGCCGCTAGCGGGGTTTAAAGCTGCAACGCTAGCGGCCGAATATTGCGGCAAAAACGACGGTATAGTGGCGCTAAAAATAGCGCCGCTATACCGCCAGCGCACCACCTCGCCCCAGTGTGAAAGGGGTCTAAGTGTACGGGTTTGACTTGAAGAAAAGGTGGCAACCCTATGCTGAACACAGCCCAACATTACGGCCCCAGACGCAGCTGTGTGAACAGACCTATACACTGATAGGTCACTTGAACACGGGTGAAAAAAATGGCATGCTTGCAGCCGGGTAGCTTTTTTGTTTTCGGATCCGAACAAAGATGCATTGTTTTATAGGAGACAGATGCACGCTGCTACATAAAGATCTGTAGTGCAGTAATGCGTTCAGAGGAGTAAAAAAAAAAAAGAAGAAAAATCTACCTTTGAGCGCAGTCAGTTCTGTGTATACGTGTAACAGTGGCAGCTAGAAGAGGATAAGTGAATAATTACGCAGTACGCATGTTTAGATGCCTGTAGCGTGGATACACAGGGTCTGTACAGAATATAAATTGCATTTTTTGCTGAAGATCTTTCTGCCAGCCTCTGGTAACATGATCCTGCATATAAAAACCAGTAAAATATTACATCCGTATGCAAGAGGTCACATCCTGCTGCATACACTATACACTCTATGCATGAGTACACAATGGTTTTATTGCCGGTGTCAATAAGCACTAAAGCCAGCCATAGACGGAGCGATTTTCTTTGGTTGCTGGAAAGAAAATCGCTTGATTCCCCCATCAACATAGTCAGCGATTGTGCTCTCCCAGCAGGATGGCGGAGGGAGCCGTCTCTGCTGGGAGAAACACAGTGGTTGCTGCTAGCGGCTATTATACCTGCTAGCAATAATCGCACGTAAAATCTGACAGGCTGGCTGTACACAAGTTAATCGATTGATCAACTTGAGTAGATTTAGCCTGCCCATACATGGTTCGCATCTCAGCTCAGATTCAAACCATCTATGGCCGGCTTGAGAGTGGAATTCCCTCACTTTGTAGAGATTTCCTTTCACTTCCTGTTGCATCTCTCACATAGGAAGTAAAGGAAAATCTCCCTAATGATGGCCACACGCGCCTGGTTTTTATTATCCGATCGATGTGCATTTCAATCAAAACATTCAAATCTGCAAACAATTGAGTAGCCATAGCCATTCTGATTTAGATTGAATTTGATCAAACCAAATTAGTCGGCCAGGGCGAAAGTTTATCAACTTTTTACATCAATTGGCAGCACTGAGATTTTTTTTGTTTGCGAATACGATCGTATTTTGATCACTTAAAATATGGCCCTTTTTCCCCGGGCGGGCTCCATTTAGTAATGGATCTGTCCACTGATCCCCTGCTGATCAGAGCAGAGCGAGCGGATAACAGGTCCGTGTCTTCTGTAGAGCGGACATAATCTGTGCTCTATAGGTGGTCTGATGTAAGTGCCGGTTCACACTACAGCGACTTGGGATCCGACTTGTAAGTTCTCAAGTCGCCCCAAGTCGCTGGACATAAGAAATGCCATAGAAGTAAATGAGAGCTGTCTTAATGACCACTACTTAAAGCGGTTGTATACCGCAAAACTTTTTTTTTTTTTTTGTCAACCTGCAAGGCAAAGGTATAATGAGCTAGTATGACTAGCATACTAGCTCATTATCAATCACTTACCTTAGATCGCAGCGGTCCTGGGACACGTCCTCCGTCGCATCCATGATACCCGGAGTGACTTCCGGGTATCGCCGCTCCGGCGCTGTGATTGGCCGGAGCGGCGATGACGTCACTCCCGCACATGCGCGGGGAACGGCACGATCCCCGCGCATGCGCGAATTTCCGGCAGTGTCCAGCTGGCTCCCATTCAAGAGCCGCCGCGCTCAGTGCGCCTGCGCCGTTATCTACTGCGGTACAGTCTTTTTTGCAAATATCTCCGAGACTGTGTAGGTCTCGGAGATATTGCAAGCACCTACAGGTAAGCCTTAATGTAGGCTTACCTGTAGGTGCTTGTACAAATTTTGGGTATACAACCACTTTAAAGGTTCCTGTACTACTTCAAGGCGACTTCTAGGCAACTTGTACCCATAGATTTCAATGGAAGTCGGATCTCCATATATTGAAGAAAATAATTTACCCAGGTACTCCCCACGTTTACCCAGGTAACCCCCTCCCTCCCACAGAGCTGATTATTCTGTGATTGGCCACAGCCAAAGTCGCCTGTCCTGGAGACAACTTTAAAGTGGAGCTCCGCCGGAAAAAAAAATATTAAAAGCCAGCAGCTACAGCTACAGCAGCTGCTGGCTTTTAATATTTGGACACTTACCTGTCCTGGAGTCCAGCGACGTCCGCAGCAGAGGACGAGCGATCGCTCGTCGCTCTGCTGCTCCCTCCGCCATCCTCGCTGAGGGAACCAGGAAGTGAAGCCCTGCGGCTTCATGCCCGGTTCCCTATGGCGCATGCGCGAGTCGCGCTGCGCCGTTCTGATTGGTGCTCCTGTGTTTTGGGAGCCGAGTGTCTCCCAGAACACTACGGGAAGTCTGCGGGAAGTGACGTCACTCCCGCAGATTCCCGGAGAGAGGACTCCCGGATGTGGGTGAAAATACCTGTCTTAGACAGGTATCTTCACCCCCCTCCCCCCTGAAAGGTGTCAATTGTGACACCGGAGGGGGGGAGGGTTCCAAATAGCAAAAGTTGCTATTTAGGGTGGAGCTCCACTTTAAGTCACATTGTAAGTTGCTCAAAGTCGCCTCCAAATCGCCTTGCAAAGTCCCTGTGTGAACCGGCACTTAAGGGACCGTGGTCATGCAACACTGTACCCATAAGACATTTTTATACATTTTTTCCCACAAATAGAGCTTTCTTTTGGTGATATTTAATCACTGCTGGGTTTTTTATTTTTTGCTTAAAAAAAAAGAAAAAAGACAGAAAATTAAAAAATAAAATAAAATAAATTCTTAAGTTTTGTAAATAAATAATTTTTCTCCTTCACTGATGTGTGCTGATGAGGCGGCACTGATGGGCACTGATAGGCTGCACTGATGGGTACTGATGAGGCTGCACTGATGGGCACTGATAGGCTGCACTGATGGGTACTGATGAGGCGGCACTGAAGGGCACTGATTAGGTGGCACTTATGAGGAGTCACCAATATGCCGCAACTGATGGATACTGATAGGTGGCACTAATATGCGGCACTGCTGGGCACTGACAGGTAGCACTGATGGGCACTGATATGGGCGGCACTTATGGGCAATGATAGGCGGCATGGATAAGAGGCAGTGATGGGTAGCACAGATGGGCGGCACTGATGAGAACTGAAATGCAGCACTGACTGACTGGCATCACTGATGGGCACTGATTTGTGTCACTGATGGGCACAGACTGGCATCGCTCCTGGCCACTGCACTAATGATCAGTGCCCTGATTACCTGTACAGGTCTCCCCTGGGAGGAGATGCCACTGATCAGCTCTCCTCTCTTCACACTCTGTCAGTGTGAGGCGAGGAGAGATGATAAACTGCACTTCCTTGTTGTGATTGGCTGTGGTTGGGCACAGCCGATCACATGGGTAAAGAGCCGTGGGCATGTGTGACCAGTGACACTGGAAGACATCATATGACGTTGTCCCAGAATGAGAGGGGATCCCGCCTGCTGTCATTTTACTATATGGCGCTCGGGAGGGGGTTAAGGACAGCCCTTTAGTCTTGCACAGTTGTACAGGCCCCTCTGCTGTACTGTATGGCTTACTCTGATTTCACTGCACAACATGAGCTTCTCGCAGCATGCATTAAAAGCTGCAGCAAGTCAGACAGAGCTAGGGTTGCCACCTGTCCAGGATTTACCCGGACAGTTTGGGTTTGGAATCATGTGTCCGCGTTTCAAACTGCCTGAAACCCGGACACACTATTCAGACTGGACTATGGCCTCCCAGCAGGGTTGCTGGCTGCAGTTGTCTAAGCTGAGAGTGTCTGTTATACTCTCTTTCACACTGCCCAAAGCCAGCACTAACATTCCCCCCCCCCCCCAAACACAAACAGACGGGAGAGGAGAGAGGGCTCGATCTGCTCCTGTTCCTCCCGCCCCTACCCTTCTGTGTCTGTCTACACTCCAATCCCCAGTGCTGTGCCTCAGAAAAGGAAAGTGGGGGCCGTAAATTTTAAGTCCAGCAGCCTCAGATACATTTGGATAAGAGGTGCTGACTGCCAAGAGGTGAGTGAGCTCACCATCCACCCCTGTCTGTGACTGAAGTCTCCCCCCTTCTCTCTCCTGCCTCTGAGTGAGTACACAAAGGTAAATCAGGGTTCTCAGAGCACCCCTTAAATCAGAGTTCCCCTTTACACCAGAGGCCACAGTGTTCCCCCTTACATCAGAGTCCTCTTCGTGCATCAGAGTACTCAGTGTTCCCCCTTAAATCAGGGTTCCCAAAGCATCCCTCATGTTAGAGTCCCCAGAGTTCTCCCTTACATCAGAGTCTGCAGAGTCCCCCCTTACAGTATAAGGGAACTCTGCGAGTTCAGATGTAAAAGGGGAACTCTGTGGACTCTGATGTAAAGGGGGACTCTTGTGATTAACTTCATATGATTAGAAATGTTATTTAATTGCAAAATATATGTATAGTTTATATTATTAAAAAAAAAATTGCTGTGCATTGCTAAAGTGTTCGGATTTGACTTGAAGAAAAGGTTGCAACCCTAGACAGAGCCCACCTCTTTTCCTGGCTGGGGGACATCCAGCATCATCTATTGCTTCCCTCCCCAGCCTGACTGTGCCTGACCTGCCCCTTTCATTCATTGGATTTCAGTTCTGTCAATCATGGAGGCTCAGCATCACATCTGGACATTACCTAGGGTGGTCTACATGCATGTCTAGGAATGCCCACTTCTCAAGACCGATATCCACCCATCAAGGCATTTTTGATAACTGCATAACTCCTTCCAAGAGCCAGCCCACTGCTAATATCAGGACTAAGGAGTACTGAGGGTGCTGTGATGTCTTCAGAAAGCTATGTACACCACCTTCCTGGCCACTCCCACCAGCCATGATAAGCCTGCGTTACATAGAGAAGCACAGAGACCCGGTAATAAAATCACTGGGTCTAAAATGTAAGGCATGTAATAAGAATGGAAAGGTTTTATTAATTATTATCATTAGCATATTGATGAGGGGGAGGGAAAGGTAAGTAAATAACGGTGAAAGCTGTGCAGATCCAGCGGCTTACATACAGAGATCTGCCCATTCCAATAGAGTCGCTGAGTGATATAAGAAACTGCCAGGCTGTGTAACTCTTCAGCACACAGAAATAATCGAAAAATACATTTTGGGTGGACCACTCACGTTAAACTAGCTGTTGGGTGGCTCCAGCATCTTGTATTGCTGATTATAGGTTTGCTCACACTAGTGGTTGGGAGCCTCAGTTTTACCCCCCCGGACCACCTTTAAACTGCATTGGGGCAGTAGCCAGGGGTGTATAATCGCTGCGGCCACGACGCTTTGCTTTGTGGCTGCGGCAAGAGTTATACCCCCTGTTTCTCCTGATGGGTGCTACCTGCCCACCACCAATTTCAATCTATTTAAGTGAATGGGGCTGCTATGCAAGCGCCCCACAACCTCATGCAGTTGCAGCATCTTACTGGAAGGTCCAACACCTCCTCATTGCCTGTCAAATGCCCTCTAAAGAGCAATCTGAGCGTGGATCGCTTTTCAGAAACCAAAATACATGAGAATGAGCCTTATGACGATGTTCATGTAGTTACCATTCTCTCCCCCACTTCTAATCTATCCGGACATCCAGCCTCTGTCTGTTGCAGTACAGTGGTCTTCTTAGTGGCATTACACAATTTTAACTGTACAGCTTTTTTCTCAATAACTTCGCCATCTGCTGCCATTGTGTAACCACATGGTGGCAATCTGCAAGACAAAGCAGGGGGTCATGGGCAACAGTCAGGAAACTGTTAGGTATGTACAAAGCATTGAGTCCTCCAAGTGTCTTACATCACTGCAGGAGTTTCATATACCTAGCCCAGGTGTGGTATGGTGCAACCTGGAAGAGGAAGGACATCCATCACCAAAAGAGAGAACAGACCATATCCTAGCAGCAGGAGATCTTACGTAAACCTATTGTAAGTGAAATCTGCATGGCTGAGATCTTCTCCTGAAAGAGGAACACACAACGATCTGATTCCAAAAGAGAGCCAGTTTGGAGCTATGAAGCGACATCACATATGTACAATATACGTATATTTATCAATGGGGACTACAGGATTGGGAATAAACTGTTTAACCACTTAAGGACCAGAAGGATTTGCCCCCTTAATGACCAGGCCATTTTTTGCGATTCGGCACTGCAGTGCTTTAACTGACAATTGCGCGGTCGTGCGACATTGTGCCAAACAAAATTGATGTCCTTTTTTCCCACAAATAGAGCTTTCTTTTGGTGACATTTGATCACCTCTGCGGTTTTTATTTTTTGCGCTATAAACAAAAAAAGAGCGACAATTTTTTTAAAAAAAACTATATTTTTTACTTTTTGCTATAATAAATATCCCCCTAAAAAAAAAAGAAAACAAATTTCTTCATCAGTTTAGGCCTATATGTATTCTTCTACATATTTTTGGTAAAAAAAATAAGCATATATTGATTGGTTTGCGCAAAAGTTATAGCGTCTACAAAATAGGGGATAGTTTTATAGTATTTTTATTATTATTATTTTTTTTACTAGTAATGGCAGTGATTAGCGATTTTTAGCAGGACTGCAACATTGCGGCGGACAGATCGGACACTTTTGACACTTTTTTGGGACCATTGACATTTACAAGAGCGATCAGAGCTAAAAATAGCCACTCATTACTGTATAAATGTCACTGGCAGGGAAGGGGTTAACACTAGGGGGGCGATCAAGGGGTTAAAGTGGAGTTCCACCCTGAAAAAGAAATTTCACCAAAAGTCTACAAATAAATAAAAAAATAAAAATGAAAAAAAACATATTTTTTTACTTACCAGAAATAGCTGTTGCTATGCGAAAGTCCCTAATCTGCCTCTTCATCCTCCGCGGTGGATCTTCTTCATCGTCCTACACGCGCTGCCTTCTGGGAACTGTGTGTATCCCAGAGAGCAGCCGGCCCATTCACAAAGCGCTGCGCTGCTCACGCATGCGCAGTAGAAAACGGGCAGTGAAGCCGCACGGCTTCACTGCCTGTTTCCCTTACTGAGGATGGCGGCGCCGAGGGATCTGCCTCGGGGGGGCTGACATCGCGGGCGAGTAGGACAAGTAAGTGTCCTTATTAAAAGTCAGTGTTTGTAGCTGCTGACTTTTTAAAAAAATAAAAATAGCGGGTGGATCCCCCCTTTAAGTGTTCCCTAGGAAGTGTTTCTAACAGTGGGGGGGAGGGGGACTGACTGGAGGAGGAGAGAGATCACTGTTCCTGATCCCTAAGAACAGCAGATCTTTCTCTACTTCCCTGACAGAATGGGGATCTGTCTGTTTACATTGACAGATCCCTGTTCTGGCTCTCTGAGGAGCGATCGCGGGTGGCCAGTGGACATTGCGGCCTCCAGCCACGTGCATCGGCTCCGGCGTTGCGTGCACGCCCCTAGAGCTCTTAAAGTGGTTGTAAACGCAATTTATTTTTATTTTTTAGACTAACAACCTGCAAGACAAAGCCATAATGAGCTAGTATGACTAGCATACTAGCTCATTATGCAGTACTTACCTTAGATCGAAGCCCCCGAAGCCGTCCACGTCTTCCCCTCCGGCCGCAGTCATCTCTCCGGAAGGTTACTTCCGTGTATCGCCGCTCCAGCGCTGTAATTGGCTGGAGCGGTGAAGACGTCACTCCGCGAATGCGCGATGGACCCGTCAAAACCGGCGTGGCCGGTTTTATGAATGGGAATTTCACTGCGCCTGCATCGTAGTCTACCTTTCGGCCAATATCTCCTAACCCGTGTAGGTTTAGGAGATATTGCAAACACCTACAGGTAAGCCTTAAGCCGTGTACACACGGTCAGACTTTTGCCCAACAAACTTCGTTTTAAGCAAGTTGGACCAATAATCCGACCGTGTGTGCGCTCCATCGGACAAACTTTTTTTCGTTTGGTTTTGTTTTCATCGGACAAAAGTTGGGTCTGCAAACGGACAAACTTTTGCCCAACAAAAGTCCGATGGAGCAAAGTCCTACCGTGTGTACAGAAAACCATAGGACTTTTGTCCGATGGACAAAACAACTAATGTTAAAATCAACCAACAATAGCAGAAGTTGACCAAAGGGTGGCGGTAAAGAGCAGAAAAGAGCAGAAAAACCATGGGATGTTGCAAAAAGTTTTGGGAAAGTTTGCAGAAAAGTCCTGTGGTGTGTATGCTATGGGTGTTCCCGGCCAACTCCGTTCGGACAAAAATCCACGGAAAAGTCCGATGGAAGTCCGACCGTGTGTACGAGGCTTTAATCTAGGCTTACCTGTAGGTGTAACTTCCGGGGGAGGGTATACAACCACTTTAAAGCGGCCGACGTACACCTACGGCGATTCGCGCAGCCGTGCAAACCAGCCGCTGTATAATGACGGCGGCTGGTCGGCAAGTGGTTAACTAGTTACTTACAATACCGGGCACTTTCACCTCCTACCTACCCAGGCCAATTTTCAGCGTTCAACGCTGTCACACTCCGAACGACAATTGCGCGGTCATACAACACTGTACCCAAATGAAATGTTTATCCGTTTTTTCACACAAATAGAGCTTTCTTTTAATGGAACTCAATCAGCACTGGGGTTTTTGTTTTTTTTTTGCTAAATAAACAAAACAAGACCGAAAATTTTGTTTAAAAAAAAAAGTTTATTCTTTGTTTCTGTTATAAAAATTGGCAAATAAATAATCTTTCTTTGTAAATTTAGGCCAAACTGTATTCTGTTACATTTCATTGGGGAAAATAACCCAAATCAGTGTATATATTATTCAGTCTGTAGGATAGATGGGTATAGAGTCCACAAGCTATGGTATCTCATTTCTTGAGGCCTGAAAATGCCAGGAAAGTACAGATATCCCCCAAATTACCTCTTTTTGGAATGTAGACAGGTCCAAAGTATTTAGTAAGAGGCATGGCAAGTTTTTTGAAGTTCTCATTTTTTTGTCACAATCTTTTGGAGAATGAAGAAATAAAGAATAAAATAATTCAGTTTTTTTTTTACATACTGTCAGCGGTGAAGTTCAAAATCATCATATAAGTGATGTGCTGGTGATCAGGGACACTGACTGGTGACAGTATGTAAAAAAAAAAGAAAACTGTTTTTTTTTTTATTTCTTCATTTTCCAAAAGATTGTGACAACAAAAAAATACATAAATTGTTTTCCTTTTTTTAAGATTTTTGTTTTAATTTTAAATATTTTTTTATTTTTTACATACTCTCATCAGTGCAGTTTAACATCATCATATAAACTGGTGTGGTGATGATCAGGGACACTGACTGGTGACAGTATGTAAAAAATTATAATTACAAATTAAAACTTTTTTTTTTTAATTGTTTTTTTTTTCCTTTTTTTTTTTTTTGTTTTGATTTTAAATGTTTTAAACATTCTTATTCTTACTTGCTGCACAGAGCAGCCCTGGTCCTCCACCTCTGGGGTTCCCCTCCGGAACACCTGGTTCCCCCCCCTGCTGAATGCCCACTATAGCTAGCCACTTTCTATGGGGGCACTCATGCAGGCTTGCTTCTTAAAGCGGTAGTACATTTTTGAAAAAAAAAAGATTTCTCCCTGCAAGGCAATGTTATAATGTGCTAGTATGAATTCAGTGGCGCGCTGTCACTGATGAAAGGGCTTCTATCTTCACCCAGTCTTCCTTCTGGGTTTGTGGGCTCTGGCTGCCTGACTGGCGGAGCCGCGATGATGTCATTCCCAGAGAATGCATTAAGGTAAAAAACTTTTAGCATTTACAGCCACTTTAATCTTGAACTGCGTAACGGCCAGTTCACACCACATGCAGTCCAATGTGTTTTTTTTCTGCATCAAAAACGCATGGAAAGTAGTGTAGCGGGTATGTACTTTCCGGGGTGTAATTTGAACTTGGCAGAGACATCAGTGATGTGTAACTCCCTGCAGCCCAGCAGGTCGCGCTGTCGCCCTGGGCTGGGGTTGAATCATTGCTGTCTGCCGTGCCTCCCTTTTGTCCTTCCTCGGCAGCGGTATGGTGGGGCGGGGAACCCGCCGTGCTTGCTGGGAGAGGGTATAAAGGGGTCGGCTATCTTTGTCAGGGGGTTGAGTCCCAGGCACCTTCAGCCTGTGGGCGGTGGTTCGTGTCGGTCCTCTAGGCGGCCTAGGCCTAGAGGACAGCCGGAGGTCGTGTTCCATCCCAGGCACCTTTAGCCTGGGGTGAGGTACTTGGATGGAGGTCCGGAGCTCAGTGCCCAACACTGAGTTCCGCGAGGGAAGGAGATCCTAGGGAACCCCGGGGTTGGGAACCCGAATCCGGAAGGCGTAATGGACCGGGGGGAGCTCCTCACTTGAAGACCTGGTGCAGCATATTGCCAGTGACGGGTGAGCCTCTCGGCGGAGACCGCCTGGAAGGAAATCCCCCCCTCGCTCGGAGACCGCAACTCACTTTCAGGTAGGAAAGTGGAGAACACATTGTGTCTGGGCCTACTCGCATCCACACCTCCTTTTCTGTTCTGTTTCTACAAGGGAGTTCAACTGATTGTGTTCATTCGAGAGGAATAAAGGAGTGTTGAACTTTAATGGTGTGGGGCTCATTTCCTGACAGACATTGTTCAAGGTAACTCTCGGTGGAGGCTCCAGGTGCACAGCACTGACCCGAAGGTAAAAGAACTTTGCATTTCTTGTGAAAAAAAATAAAAGAACTTTGCTTATATCACACTGACACCTGTGGTGAAGGCTAGGCGTGGTGTCCCCGCTCCCTTCCCCTCTGAAGGTACCCCTAGACAAGAGACAGACGAGCTGAAGAAAAAGAGGGGAGTGAGGAGGGTGCTACAGTAGGTTATATGGTTTTCAATGGCATAGATCACACCAGTGCTTGCAGTTCCAGTGTGTTCCAGTTCCAGAAAAAAAAAGTAAAACATGCTGCATTTTTTCTGCACTGGACTGTCCTGGAACGCTGTAAAGTGCATCAAAAACGCACTGGAACGCACCTAAACGCACCAAAAACACACTGAAACACACATGTTCTTATGTAAGGTTAAGAAAAAAAGTGAAAGGGAAAATGCACTGGAACGCATCAAAAACGCGCATGCAGAAAAGCATCTGGAACGCATCCGGACTGCGTTTCTATGGTGTGAACTGGCCCTAAGGGATTCTTTACATTCAGAGCAGTAAAAAAATGTGGAACTTCCTTCTACCACATCACTACAATCTGATTGTACAATCTCCTTTAGATCTACCAAGAAGATGTAATGCAAGATTCCGTCTGACTGGATTTAAATTGATTGAATCGTTTTGGCAGATCTAAAGTTGATTATACAGAAATTGAATGTTTGCATTGTACCATGTATGCATGTCAACTTAAAAAGAAATTTTGATGAGTTTTTCAGTGATCACAATATAAGGTATGTCGGAGGAGCCGGGGACCAGGTAAGTAAAAGTGCTTTTTATGGTCCCCTAGAGAGAAGCAGCCCCACTGCAAGGGATGATTTGAAAGCTGAACTTCAGTCATTTTTTCATCTTTCCATCTATTAAATCTTCTGCCCTTGTTGTTTTAAAGAGGAAGTAAACCCTCTAAAACTTTTCCTTAAAAAAAAAAAACCCTGCAAGAGAAACGCATAATGAGCTAGTATGCATAGAATCTTGAACTGCGCTGTTTAGCTCAGAGTAATTATGTTAAATTACTGGTTTCTGTTCCAGTTCAGCTGGGTTGTGTATTTTCCACTTGGCCGTGGGTGTCCCTGTCAGTGTTGGAAATGCAACGTGCTGGATACATTGAGTACCTCTTTACCCAGAAACAGCCCAGTGGGAGTGGTTCCCCCAGACGCCATCTTTTCAGGTCTCTCTGACCTGATGGCCCTCCTGGCCTAAGGTACGTCGTAGCAGTTCTTCTGCCTCTGGGCCTGCTGGCCCGAGGCCTCGTTACTGGAAGTAGGCCCAGGAGTTTCTGGGGTCTACTGGTCCGGGGGTGGTCCTGTTCTGTCTTGCTTGCAGGGAGAAGCCGAGCAATTGGAGAAACCAGGGGAGGACTTTTCTCAGAGAGGACCAAGCATAAAGACTGGTATCTCAGGAAGAGCCTGGAGACTCAATTGGAGGACGTATCCCGGCCAATCTACCTCACAGTATTGCCGGACGGCTGAAAGAAACTGGTACTGTGTAACTTTACTTGACTTTGCAAAAGTTCTTGGTTATACAATCCTGTGGCAGAGGATTGTACAACGAATCTAATGTATATTCAACAAGTGTGTGGCAGAGACTATGACCGAGCACCGCACCGGCTGCTAGGTCAGTGAGAGAGGCCTATCCGGTGGTTCCTAGATCCAGTGTGGAAGCTGTTTGTCCTCTGGATCAAAGAAGTACCCGTAATCCGCAAAACAAGGTAACTGAATCTCCCCCAACCCTCCATCCCTCTATCTAACGTTTGGTAATAAAAGCATTAGAAAAAGAGACTAAGTGTTGGTGCGGACATTTGTGAACAACTCTCCAATGGGACCCCTATGGCGGATACGGTAAGCAGTCAGGTAACGGCAAGACCTAAAAATTAAACCAGCAGCTCCTACGGGGTAGTGCTACATATATATACAGTATATACGCATATAATATATAAAATAATATATGCTTGTGTATTTTTTTCTTCTGGTTACTGTGCCTCACTATCGTATGTGTTCTTTGCATTGCCATCCTGAATGCTCCCGAAATCCCACAACCTATAAAGTTCCCCACACACTTCCCTATACAATACAATGAGTTCCGGTGTTTCGTCACATATGGCGACCCGTCACATTTGGTTACAGAAGTGACGTTCCGTCGCCGCCATCTTGCTACACCCCGCACTCCTCCATAGTAATGATACACCGAGAAGGGGGTAAGCGGACATCTTGTTACACCCACCTGAGTTTTAGATTTCACAGTTATTTTCAACACAAAATGGAACTTATATGCTTAAATACAGTATTTGTAAAATCCGACGGACTGTTTAGATGTTAAATTTTAAAAGCAGCAGCAAACCTGCTGACCTTACATGTTTGCTTTGCTAATATGACAGAACACCTCTGATTTTAAAATTTAACATGTAAACAGTCCGTCGGATTTACAAATACTGTATTTAGGCATATAAATTCCGTTTTGTGTTGAAAATAACTGTGAAATCTAAAACTCCGGTGGGTGTAACAAGATGTCCGCTTGCCCCCTTCTCACTCTATCATTACTGTGCAGGAGTGTGGGGTGTAGCAAGATGGCGGCAACGGTACGTCACTTCCGTAGCATTCTGTGATGAGTAGCCAAATGTGACGAGACAACCCTGCCTAGAAGGCTCCGTCCTTCTAATTTATGCTTATATTTTCAGCGGCGCCGTCACATGACACAGTAACCGTCACGTGATACAACACCACCTCGCAGCTCAAGTACGGAAGTGATCACCTTTCCAGCAGCGTCGGCTGAGAGGCAGCATGCCACGTGATCTCAATGTCGTACTCTGATTGGACAATGCTCTCAGGCAATAGAGACGTCGCTGTACTTCGGTAGGAACATGATAGAGAATTGAGAGACGGAGACGTCGGAGTGAAGGGAAATAAAAACGGGAGTCCCTAAAAGAAAAGGGTTGTATTTTAATGGACTGCTCACAGGAAGATAACTGTCAGCAGACGCTTCCTATGAGGTGAGCGGTTGGAGTGGTCACGTGATGACTGCCTCTCATGCAGTGTAGCCTGGAAGGTACCACCCACTGCTAGTATTTTCCAGCCTGCTGAAGAGAGATAGGAAGTGTTTCTAAGGTGATAACATCTGACTGGTTGCTATGGTGATCTGAGGTCACAGGAAGATGGCGGCGCCCAACTCCAACTCCAAGGCGCTGTTTGTGACCCAGGACGGTGTGCCCATGCGGTTCTATATACGGCCTGGACCCAATAAGCGTCAGCTGGCCCCTCTCATCACACAAGGAGGAGGTGTGGTGTGTCGTATCCAGGAGCCCGGGGCTTTCCTTCTGGCCGACCCCACCGAAGACCAACTGGGCCCCGGCTACATCTCCACCTCCTTCATCACGGACTGTGTGAGCAGCAACCGCAGCTTCTCCCCCCGGGCTTACCGTCTACTACCTCTCAAGACTGGAACGGGCCTATTGAGAAGCTTAACTTCTAGATTCTCCACTGTCCCATGGGGAGAGACTGAGGATCTCAAAGGAAAACCTACTGTTGTTCCAACTAGCAATGCGGAGGGCGCTGTACAGGGCCAAAAGGAAAATGCCACCACTTCAGTGACCACCAGAGATGGGGCGACTGGGGAGAGAGAGGACAACATGGAGCAGATGGTAAATCTTAGCCCAGAGCGGGCTCAGGAAGATGATCAGGGCAACAAAGGAAGTTCGCCTGTTGACCTGACCAACAAAGAAGAGGCTGACGCACAGAGCAGTAGTGAAACCTGCACCTCTATGGTGACCACCACAGAAGAAGCAACTGGGGAGAGAGAGGACAATGGGGAGAAGGGGTTTACAAGCTCTAGAAGGGCCCATGGAGATGAGGAGGGCCACAAAGGAAGGTCTGCTGTTCACCTGACCAACAAAGAAGTGGCCACCACACAGGGCAATATGGAAACCTGCACCTCTATGATGGCCACTACAGAAGAAGCAACTGGGGAGACAGAAGACAATGGGGAGAAGAAGGGATTTACTAGCCCTAAAAGGGTACATGCAGATAAGGAGGGAAACAAAGGAAGTTCTGCTGTTGACCTGACCAACAAAGAAGAGGCTAACGCACAGGGCAGTAGTGAAACCTGCACCTCTATGGTGGCCACCACAGAAGAGGCAACTGAGGAGAGAGAGGACAATGGACAGAATAAGAGGTCTACTAGCCCTAGAAGGGCCCGTGGAGATAAGGAGAGCCACAAAGGAAGTTCTGCTGTTGACCTGACCAACAAAGAAGAGGCTGACACACAGGGAAATAGGGAATCCTGCACCTCTACGGTGACCACCATTAAAGAGACAACTGGAGAGAGAGAGGGCAACATGGAGAAAATGACCGGGGCCTCTCGAGAAGAAAGCAGCAAAAGCCCTGCTTCAAAAAGTAGAATTCCCACCAAACCAGCCTCTGAGTTTAGAGAGGACCTGAAAACTGATGTGTGTACAGCTTCATCTAGAGACAGCACCTGCATGAAAGTGGCCACTGAAGATAAAAGGGGTGAAAAGAATAATGAGGGAACTGCTGCTGCTGTTCACAGTACATCTAGTACTCAAAAGAAGCCCCTTTCTGTAGGAAATATGGATGTAGAACAGACTCTTAATGTAGATGAGAACTATAGTTCACTAATCATTCCAGATCCTAGAACCAGCACGCCAGCTCCTGGGAACCCCGATACTGTAAAGGACTTAGAGGCTGATACAACAGATGACATTGCCCTCATGAAGGATGGAGAATCTCATCTTGTGACACAGTTTAGGAGGCCAAAAGGGAAAGTAGCAAGCATAACTAGGTTTGGCGATGGAGAAAACCAGCATAGTCCAAACATGAAGCAAAGGCGAGCTGAGAAGAAGACAAGCGTGCAAGAAAAATCCAGGAATGAGACACAGATGTCTGTTGATGAGAAGCACTATGGTCCGGTAGAGGAGAGTCACGGTGCTGAATCACCAGCTGGGCAGATGGAGCATCTTAAAGCAGGTTCCCCAAAGAAATACACTGCCAAGGAACTGGACAGACAAAATGTAGAGAGCCAGCAGGTTCAGGCAGTTATTCCACTTCAGGGTCATAAGGCAGCCACTATTCTACGACAAGGGAGAATGGCCTTCACCAAAGAGGAAGACTTGGCCATCTTGGTCCATATTCAAGATAATGCTTCCTCCAGCTGTACAGTCACTGGCAATGTACTGTGGAAGGATATGGAGAATAAAAAAGTGCTTAAGAGGACCTGGCAGGCCATGAAAGCACGCTATGTTAAGTACCTTGTTAATCACAAGTATAAGTACAAGTTACCTCCCAAATGCTCTACTTTCTCAAACAAGAACTCTAGTTCAAAGAGAATGCACAAATCTGATGAAACAAATGCTTCATGGCTTAACTGTGCTTCGACTTCCACTATGACTCCTAAGAATTGTGATGCCACCCATCCTAGTGCCCCTGCTGATATTCCTCAGAATTGTGATACCACCCAACCCAGTGCCTCCGCTGATATCGCTCAGAATTGTGATACCACTCAACCCAGTGCCTCAGCAGATATCCCTCAGACTCGTGATGCCATCAAACCCAGTGTCTCAGCTAATATCCCTCAGAATTGTGATACCACACAACCTAGTGCCTCAGCTAATGTCCCCCAGAATTGTGATACCACCCAACCCAGTGCCCCAACTGATATCCCTCAGAACTGTGATGCCATCCAACCCAGTGCTTCCACTGATATTCCTCAGAATTGTGATTCTACCCAACCCAGTGCCTCCACTGATATCCCTCAGAATTGTGGTCCCACCCAACCCAGTGCCTCAGCTGATATCCATCAGCAGTGTGATCCCACCCAACCCAGTGCTACTAGTGGTACCCCTCAGAAAAATGGCACTATGCCTCCCACTGCTTTTGCTATTACACCTCAGAGAGCTGACACCATGCCACCCACTGCTTCTGCTGTTGCTCCTCAAAAATGTGTTACCATGCTACCCGGTGCTTCTACTGATACCCCTCGGAAAAATGACACTATGCCACCCACTGCTTCTGCTGTTATCCCTAAAAATTGTGAAACCATGCTACCCAGTGCTTCTTCTGATACCCTTCAGAAAGGTGACTCTGTGGTACCCAGTATCTCTGCTGATGCCCATCTGAGCTGCAATGTTACACAGTATGAAGCCTTCACATCTGCTAGTACCCTGGAGACTAATATTGCTTCAAAGGAACAATACATTTCAACACCCAGGAAGAGGTCATCTGATCCAACAAATGATAATGAGTCTTCAATGGAAGAGAAAGGTGTGACCATATGCCAGGCTGCATAACTGCAGTTCACTACACTAAATATCTTTCATGTGAACCGGGACTAAGCAAAGTAACAGGTTTTCTTGATAGCAGCACCAGAAGGAGTTACTATTTGCCTTTCCATATCCAACACATATCCAACACTTTGGCATCTGAAAACGTTTATGCAAGTTACAACTTGCTCAGACCTGTGCATGCTCTCCCTTATTCCCATGCAGCTCATGGCTGGTGATTGGGTACTGCATTGTGGGAAGCATTTGAAGTGTCCCCCATACTCAGAAGTAGCAGTTTGTTTAAGCTACGGCATTGGGTGAGCATGAAAAGGGTAAGTATTAACTCATAGTGGTGTCTGCTATTAAGGGAATTTGTTACTTTGTCTAGTTCAGGCAAAGCACAAACTCACTATTAAGGCTGGCCTTACATTATAGTTTTCTTGTACAATTTTCCATTTAGATTTACCAAAACCATATAATATGAGGTCAAACCTAAACACTTTGATTTTGTATGCAATCAGGTAGGCCCTTGCACTACACAGTTGAAGGTAACTGCAAAATAAATTGAATAAGAAAATTGTATAATGTATTGACAGCTTAACAGTCCAAGCCAGTCCCTAGTAACATCATGCCCCATATCTGCATATATATGTTGGCTCTTTGATACCTCCTGGTCTTGGTCAGTGGAATGTTTTGAGTGCAGTAGAGACTTTCAGTCATGCCCATCACACCTCCAGAAGACAGGCATCAGAAGAGTCTATGTTAAGGTGCCCACTGAGGGCAAGATGATTGTCAACCAATTTTGGTCAGATCTTGTGAGGAGTTTTAAAGCTTCTCCTGTGTAGTTTGGCTATTTATTCTGCAAGCTGGTTCTGCTCTGCTGAATTCAGCTGTTACCTACAGATGAGCAACCATTTGGGCCAATGGTTCCCAACCTCAGTCCTCAAGTACCCTCAACAGGCCATGTTTTGTAATTTTTCTTAGATAAAATAGCTTGCATAAATACCAAGCCATTGACATTGGGGGTACTTGAAGACTGAGGTTTGGAAATCACTGATTTGGGCAATGGACAGGGTAAAGGAAGTGGCTCACTAAATACCTTTAAAAAAAGATGGTGACCGGACAAGGTGTGCACTACTCCTTCCCTAGCCTGAGACAGGTCAGCTCCTAATCCAACCATTGTGGTCTTTCATCTACCTCTAGGCATTCCCAACTACCAGATCGTGGGGAAGAAAATTTTTGGGGAGCTAGAAAACCTTTTCTGATCGCCTCCTAATGGCACGTGCACACGATCGGAAATTCCGCCAGCAAAAGTCCGATGTGAGCTTTTGGTCAGAAATTCCGACCGTGTGTATACTCCAACGGACTTTTGATGTCGGAATTTCCGCCAACAAAAGATTGAGAGCAGGTTCTCTATTTTTCCGATGGAAATTTCGTTCGTCTGTATGCAGTTCCTACGCACAAAAAAAAACACATGCTCGGAAACAATTTGACGCATGCTCGGAAGCATTGAACTTCATTTTCTCGCCTCGTCGTAGTGTTGTACGTCACTGTGTTCTTGACAGTCGAAAGTTCAGAGAACTTTTGTGTGACCGTCCTGTATGCAAGCCAAGCTTGAGCAGAATTCCGTCGGAAAAACTATCCAAGGTTTTTTTGATGGAAATTCCAATCGTGTGTACGTACGCGGCATTAGATGAGATGTGACTAGGACTATCTATGTGTGCTCTTTGTCTCCCACATGCCTAGGCTCAGACCAAAACACTTTGGCAGGCAGAGCACTCTTTGTTGCAATGTTGGGTCAAAAGGCATCTTCAGATGGTAGGATGGTGTCTTGATTTCTGCTGGTCCTCAGATTTCTATGGTCAGTTTTAGACTAAGTAGACATTTTGCTTAGAAAAACCTGAGCTCACTTTTTTTTCTTCTTCTCTTTATGCCTGTTAGGTGATAAGATGTTGCCTTTGCCTCATTCCCCCAAGACTGTTCGACCAGGTAGGGAAGACTCCGGTGATTCTGAAGATCTGCATATATTTGAGGCTGCAAACCTGGAATTTGAGGTATGCTGTGCTACCTTCATCTGAATTTGTCAACACCACTGTGCAGTGATTAGCTTTTGTCAATGAAGCTGCCAAACTCAGCTTTATTATTAGGTTTAAGGAAAGAGTTGCAAGAGGAAGGCACCTGTGTTGGGAGGATGGCAAAGTCACAGTGTAAAGAAAGAAAAAAAGTTTTAAATTAGCTGAACTTCAGGCAGAAATAAAAAGCATAGATTACGGCAGCTCTGTACTTAAAGCGGAGGTTCACCCAAAAGTGAACCTCCGCTTTTCGGAACCCTCCCCCACCCCCTTCCCTGTCACATTTGGCACCTTTCAGGGGGGAGGGGGTGCAGATACCTTATAAAACAGGTATTTGCACCACTTCCGGGTGCAGACTTCCGCGGGAGTCCCGCCCCTTCGCGTCGCCCCCCCCCCCCCCCCCCGTTGTGTTCTGGGAAACACTCGGCTCCCAGAACAGAACGGGGACTAGTGAGGACAGCGCAGCGCGACTCGCTCATGCGCCATAAGGAACCGGGCAGTGAAGCCGCACCGATTCACTTCCCGATTCCCTCACCGAGGATGGCGGCGGGGGAAGCCGAGAGCCGACGTCGCGGGCGACCTGGACAGGTAAGTGTCCTTTTTTAAAAGTCAGCAGCTGCAGTATTTGTAGCTGCTGGCTTTTAAAAAAAAAAAATTTACGGTGAACCTCCGCTTTAATACATCCCTAAATTTTCAATTCGGGACTTTGAAGACATAAAAAGGTGTGAGAATTCAATTGGGTTTTAAAACAAAGGTTTGTTTTAGGAAAAAGTCATAACACTGATTGTTACTTTGTATTGGAGGTACCGCCAGGAGTTTACATGACATATCTAACCCCCTGTAATACACCACAGTAGACGTAGGCCCTTTTCACACAGCCGTTCTGATCAAGTCCGCCTGTAAATTTTTTAGGCGGACCTGGATGGACGGTCCTCCTGATCGGTCTCATCCTTATGGACTGTCGGGTGTAAATGGACACAATCCTCCAATTCAGTCCGCTAAAAACAAACGGAAGGGGATCTGTTCTCCTCCGTGTAGGCCGATCAGATCGGAGGGCAGGCTGGTGTAAATGGACAGCAGAGTCCGTTTACACCCAGCTGCCCTTAGAGCAGAGCGGGCTCTTTCATGTCTGCTCTGCATAAACTGAGCGGAAATCTATATAAATATACCAGCACCTTCTTATCAATATTCTACCTCTATTAAATATAAATTAAATATTTATAGTGCATATGGTCAAATGCAAGTGCTAGCACACTATATATGTGTCTATATAAACATAAAGTGCAAGTGTGATTTATACTATGTGTGTCTATATATATATATATATATATATATATATATATATATATATATATATAAAACTTATAAAAAAAAAAGTCCCAAATACAAAAGTCCAAGGAAAAAAACTGGAAAAATGTAAATATCTCCAAATGCGTGTGTGCCACCAAACAAAATCCAAATTTCAATCTTCAACGAAAAAAAAACATGAGCCAACAATTCATGTGTTAGCCCTTGCATTTCACCATATGCACCACTATAAATATTTAATATACGGTATATATATAAATAAAATAATTAGGAGTCCATCTTTGTTGATTTTAAGAATGGTTCATGCAATTGTGGATTTTCATTCCCTACTAGTGATTCACTAGGATTGAGTAGCAGCACTCCCAGCTGAAATCCATAATTATTCAGCAGGTTCTGTGGCGTTAATTCCCTTTTTTTTTCCTTATATAAACTGAGCAGACACTGACCTGTCATCCGCACGCTCTGCTCTGATCTGATCAGTAGGGGATCTCAGAGCAGATCCTCTACTGATCAGAACGAAGTCTGCCCCGTGTGAGCCTTACATGCTAGAGTGCTCTGATTTACAGAAATTTACTATCTGCTGTGGTATCTCATTCACTGCACTGTAATTTTGATTAGTGAGGCCTTATCACATCTGATGGGCCAGTACTAAGGTGTGGAAGGGATTAGTCTAGAACCAGCAACCAAAATAATTATCTGTTCACCCTGGTATTAAGGATTCCCTAGGCACTTCACAGGGCATTGGAAGTGACAAGCTGGCACCTGGAGGTGCCAGTAATACAAAGTGGCAGTTATAGTGAATGCAGGACCCTGGAATTAGTAACACTTTATCTGGTCGCCCACAGTACATAGAACATGGAAATGCATCTATTTTAGTAAATATAAACTGCTAAATACCTTTTCTCATCAGCAGTATATAGCAGTCTCGTGACTTCTATCAGTACCTGGTTAAAGCTTGTAGGAGGAGTGTTCATTCTCCTCTGACTGTCCTATTAGCCTGCAGGACCCCTGACCCTCTGTCTGGACAGCGGCGATTGGCCCTGTGCTGATCACATGCACCCTCCCAAAAAAAAACAACCTCTCTAGCACTACACACCAAACTGAGCATGTGCAGAGTGTCTCCAACTCCAAGGTGCTGTTCTATCAGAAGATGGATTGGAGACAGTGAAAGAAGGGGAGAATCAGAGAAGATTTTACTGTTGTGGGTTTAGTAAAACTTTCATTTTTATTTCCGTTTTCTACTTACTGGTTTGTTTTAATGTAACTGTACTATTTCCACTTTTCAAGGTTGACTCCCCCCCCCCCCCCCCCCTGAAATTCCCCCCTTTGTAATGCAGACATCTACTGGAGAAAGGCTTACAGCCTCTGTCAGGATTTATATTCATTTTCAGTGCCAGTAACTGGTGTCACTGGGATCTGTTTGATTTTTTTTTATATTTTACCCCCTGATCCTGGGCTATGAAAGTTTCAACTCTAACAAAAGCTCCTCACTGAGGAAGGCCCTCCACTGCATCCCGTAGAGCAAAACAGGGCCTCAGTGCCCTAATGTAAGGTTTTCAACATTGCTCGTGGGATGCGCTCGGGGGGAATGTGTGCAGTTCTGACAATGCTAACACAATCTTTCAGGAACTGCCTATAGCTCAGGTCCAGTTTAATCACTAGATGAAAGTGTATTTCTGGGTAAAAAATAACAAACATATTCAGAACTTTTCTGAATGCAAATACAATTGCTGCTGCAGCTGTAGAGATATACCTGTAGAGCTGACAGAAATCCAGTGAGCTCTTAACTTCCTGTAAGAAGTAGTCTGCACCTAACTCATAGAGCCCTTTCACACTGGTAGCGCGGCTGCGTTAGCGGTAAAGCGATGTTAGTTTTAGCGGCGCTTTACCGCTGTTATAGCGACGCTTTTCGGCCACTAGCAGGGCACTTTTAACTCCACCAGCAGCTGAGGAAAGGGTTAAAACCACCCGCAAAGCGCCGCTGCTGAATCGCTTTGCAGGCGCTTCGAAAGCAATGCCCATTGATTTCAATGGCAGGGGCGGTTTAAGAGCGCTGTATACACCGCTCCCGCACTGCCCCAAAGACGCTGCTTGCAGGACTTTTTTTTTGGTCCTACAAGCACACCGCCCCAGTGTGAAAGCACTCAGGCTTTCACACTGGGGAGGCTTGAGAGGCGCTTTACAGGCGCTAATTTTAGCGCTTAAACGCCTGAAAAGCGCCTTCAGTGTGAAAGGGGTCTTAAGCAGTGTTGTCAGCCTTGCCTGAGTACTCCTCTGCTGGACTACAGAACCTCCTCATATGGTATGGAGATGAGTTGACGGGGTACGGCAACACCTTCTTGCAGATGATCCAGGGTTATCCAAGACACAGATTCTAAGCACCGGCTGGTCTTCACCAGAGCTTCTGATAGTGGAGATGGGCCAGGAGTCTTGGTGGCACCTGGAGCTCTTTACTGCAGGCTGGTACCAGGTCACAGCCTTCAAGATCGCCTCACCAAAGGGTGAGTGAGGAAAGGGAGGCAAAGGAGTTGTCAGATATAAATCCTATATAATAATAATCTGAGGTCATGGGCAGGCAAGAGAGTGGTCATGTAAAAGCAGAGGCAATAGACTAGACAGGTCAATCCCAGTCAACAGCAAAACAGGCAAGCAGCAGTGTAATATGGCTCTTTTGCACATAGCAGGGTAGCTTGTATTAAGTAGTAACTGCACCAGCCTCTTCAAGGGCTGGAGCTTAAATACCATTTTTTTTTTTTTAAATGCTTTAGTGAACAAAACACAGCCTTCCAGAGTAGACAAATCTTTTCGGTTATGGATACAGAATCCTTTGCATGAAACATACAATTGTTTTTAACATATAGAAATCAAAAAAGCCAATGCAACAATACACACTGCCCCACATGTTTCTGACCAGCAGAACATTGCAATAGCCTCATCTGCAGGCACTCCAGTGGACTAAGACCAGGTGTATCAAGCCAGGGCGCCCACAATTTTTCAGATTTACCCAGGTAATCTCTATGCTGGTAAATATAGTGTGCGTAGTGGAGGGTGTTACCAACATTATTGATCCATTCTTTTTGTGAGGGTGGATAAGCAGATTTCCAATATTGTAGTATTAAAAGAGAAGTATGTTTGTTTGTTTCTTTTCTTTTAGTTACATACTTACCTAGGTGGATGCAGAATCTGTTCGATCCCTGCCGCCTCTTCACGGAGAACCGAGCCACCAAACACTGCAGATGGCTCGGTTCTCTCACCTCCCAGAGCGGAGAGCTGCTGCCTGTCAGTCAGCAGCTCTCCTGCTCTGCTCCTCCACGCTCACTGGAGTGCTGAGCTGTGGAGGGGCGGGCAGCAACCGTCTCAGCGGCTCACTAAGAGGCTGAGACTGCCATCAGTCCAGGCAGCTGGTGGATCCAGACTTCCGAAGTCGGGATGACGCGCTGCCTCGACTGATCTTGGTGCCGTCAGCGGAGAGTGGACTTCAGACCACTCTATGCTGAAAACGGGTCACAGGAGTGCAAAACGAATTGCACTCCTGTGACCCAGAGGAGAAGCCCAGCCACAAAAGCTCAGTCTGGACTTCTGCTTTAATTTGTGGGCCTGGAAAATAAATACCCTTTTTATCATCAGACATGCCCAGCGTTGTTTTAGTGAACCCTGGAAACTCCAGCAGGAATTCTGAAAGCACCATTAGAAGTTCTGGCAGGAATGCAGCAAGCATCATTGGGAGTACTGGCACAGTTTCTGGAAGTCCTGCCAGAAGGTCCTGTTGGGCCTGGAGGTTCAGGAATCCTGGAAATGCAGTGATGGGAGGTGTAGGAGCTTGTCCAGGAAATGCAGTGATGGGAGGTGTAGGAGCTTGTCCGGGAAATGCAGTGATGGGAGGTGTAGGAGCTTGTCCTGGAAATGCAGAGATGGGAGGTGTAGGAGCTTGTCCGGGAAATGCAGAGATGGGAGGTGTAGGAGCTTGTCCTGGAAATGCAGTGATGGGAGGGTGTAGGAGCTTGTCCAGGAAATGCAGTGATGGGAGGTGTAGGAGCTTGTCCAGGAAATGCAGAGATGGGAGGTGTAGGAGCTTGTCCTGGAAATGCAGTGATGGGAGGTGTAGGAGCTTGTCCTGGAAATGCAGAGATGGGAGGTGTAGGAGCTTGTCCTGGAAATGCAGTAAGGGGAGGTGTAGGAGCTTGTCCTGGAAATGCAGTGATGGGAGGTGTAGGAGCTTGTCCAGGAAATGCAGTGATGGGAGGTGTAGGAGCTTGTCCTGGAAATGCAGAGATGGGAGGTGTAGGAGCTTGTCCTGGAAATGCAGTAAGGGGAGGTGTAGGAGCTTGTCCTGGAAATGCAGTGATGGGAGGTGTAGGAGCTTGTCCAGGAAATGCAGTGATGAGAGGTGTAGGAGCTTGTCCTGGAAATGCAGAGATGGGAGGTGTAGGAGCTTGTCCTGGAAATGCAGTGATGGGAGGTGTAGGAGCTTGTCCTGGAAATGCAGTGATGGGAGGTGTAGGAGCTTGTCCTGGAAATGCAGTGATGGGAGGTGTAGGAGCTTGTCCTGGAAATGCAGTGATGGGAGGTGTAGGAGCTTGTCTAGGAAATGCAGAGATGGGAGGTGTAGGAGCTTGTCCTGGAAATGCAGTGATGGGACGTGTAGGAGCTTGTCCTGGGAATGCAGAGATTGGAGGTGTAGGAGCTTGTCCTGGGAATGCAGAGATTGGAGGTGTAGGAGCTTGTCCTGGAAATGCAGTGATGGGAGGTGTAGGAGCTTGTCCTGGAAATGCAGAGATGGGAGGTGTAGGAGCTTGTCCGGGAAATGCAGTGATGGGAGGTGTAGGAGCTTGTCCTGGAAATGCAGAGATGGGAGGTGTAGGAGCTTGTCCTGGAAATGCAGAGATGGGAGGTGTAGGAGCTTGTCCTGGAAATGCAGAGATGGGAGGTGTAGGAGCTTGTCCGGGAAATGCAGTGATGGGAGGTGTAGGAGCTTGTCCGGGAAATGCAGAGATGGGAGGTGCAGGAGCTTGTCCAGGAAATGCAGAGATGAGCAGCGTGAGAGACTCCCAACAGAGGGGAGGCATTCTGTAGCTTAGCAGGCAGTACTGTCAATACTCTTTGTAATTTTAGCACAGCGGATGTACAGTCAGCCAACAACGGGAACTTTGGAGCCTGCTGGATTTCTGGCAGATCAACAGGTGTTTTTCTGTACTTGTAGCATTTTTAAAAGAATAAAACATAGGAAATGTACATAGATTCCAGATATGTACTGAATGTCTTACAATATTTATCTGTTTCAAGGAGACTGATGACAACACAAGTCCTGAACAGCTGGCTCCAGTGGTCAGCCAGACTGAGAACAACAACAGTACATCACATGTGGATGAAACACCCCCCACTTCACAGCCATCTGATAGCGAAGGCCTTCAGGAAGCCATGATTGATATGATGAGAGAGTTTAAGCTCGATGTCTCCCTTGTAATGCAGTGATGGGAGGTGTAGGAGCTTGTCCAGGAAATGCAGTGATGGGAGGTGTAGGAGCTTGTCCGGGAAATGCAGTGATGGGAGGTGTAGGAGCTTGTCCTGGAAATGCAGAGATGGGAGGTGTAGGAGCTTGTCCGGGAAATGCAGAGATGGGAGGTGTAGGAGCTTGTCCTGGAAATGCAGTGATGGGAGGGTGTAGGAGCTTGTCCAGGAAATGCAGTGATGGGAGGTGTAGGAGCTTGTCCAGGAAATGCAGAGATGGGAGGTGTAGGAGCTTGTCCTGGAAATGCAGTGATGGGAGGTGTAGGAGCTTGTCCTGGAAATGCAGAGATGGGAGGTGTAGGAGCTTGTCCTGGAAATGCAGTAAGGGGAGGTGTAGGAGCTTGTCCTGGAAATGCAGTGATGGGAGGTGTAGGAGCTTGTCCAGGAAATGCAGTGATGGGAGGTGTAGGAGCTTGTCCTGGAAATGCAGAGATGGGAGGTGTAGGAGCTTGTCCTGGAAATGCAGTAAGGGGAGGTGTAGGAGCTTGTCCTGGAAATGCAGTGATGGGAGGTGTAGGAGCTTGTCCAGGAAATGCAGTGATGAGAGGTGTAGGAGCTTGTCCTGGAAATGCAGAGATGGGAGGTGTAGGAGCTTGTCCTGGAAATGCAGTGATGGGAGGTGTAGGAGCTTGTCCTGGAAATGCAGTGATGGGAGGTGTAGGAGCTTGTCCTGGAAATGCAGTGATGGGAGGTGTAGGAGCTTGTCCGGGAAATGCAGTGATGGGAGGTGTAGGAGCTTGTCCTGGAAATGCAGTGATGGGAGGTGTAGGAGCTTGTCCGGGAAATGCAGTGATGGGAGGTGTAGGAGCTTGTCCTGGGAATGCAGAGATTGGAGGTGTAGGAGCTTGTCCTGGGAATGCAGAGATTGGAGGTGTAGGAGCTTGTCCTGGAAATGCAGTGATGGGAGGTGTAGGAGCTTGTCCAGGAAATGCAGAGATGGGAGGTGTAGGAGCTTGTCCTGGAAATGCAGAGATGGGAGGTGTAGGAGCTTGTCCGGGAAATGCAGTGATGGGAGGTGTAGGAGCTTGTCCGGGAAATGCAGTGATGGGAGGTGTAGGAGCTTGTCTGGGAAATGCAGTGATGGGAGGTGTAGGAGCTTGTCCGGGAAATGCAGAGATGGGAGGTGTAGGAGCTTGTCCTGGAAATGCAGAGATGGGAGGTGTAGGAGCTTGTCCGGGAAATGCAGTGATGGGAGGTGTAGGAGCTTGTCCGGGAAATGCAGTGATGGGAGGTGTAGGAGCTTGTCCTGGAAATGCAGAGATGGGAGGTGTAGGAGCTTGTCCTGGAAATGCAGTGATGGGAGGTGTAGGAGCTTGTCCGGGAAATGCAGTGATGGGAGGTGTAGGAGCTTGTCCTGGAAATGCAGTGATGGGAGGTGTAGGAGCTTGTCCGGGAAATGCAGTGATGGGAGGTGTAGGAGCTTGTCCTGGAAATGCAGTGATGGGAGGTGTAGGAGCTTGTCCTGGAAATGCAGTGATGGGAGGTGTAGGAGCTTGTCCGGGAAATGCAGTGATGGGAGGTGTAGGAGCTTGTCCTGGAAATGCAGTGATGGGAGGTGTAGGAGCTTGTCCGGGAAATGCAGAGATGGGAGGTGTAGGAGCTTGTCCAGGAAATGCAGTGATGGGAGGGTGTAGGAGCTTGTCCAGGAAATGCAGTGATGGGAGGTGTAGGAGCTTGTCCTGGAAATGCAGTGATGGGAGGTGTAGGAGCTTGTCCGGGAAATGCAGAGATGGGAGGTGTAGGAGCTTGTCCGGGAAATGCAGAGATGGGAGGTGTAGGAGCCTGTCCTGGAAATGCAGAGATGGGAGGTGTAGGAGCTTGTCCGGGAAATGCAGTGATGGGAGGTGTAGGAGCTTGTCCTGGAAATGCAGTGATGGGAGGTGTAGGAGCTTGTCCTGGAAATGCAGAGATGGGAGGTGTAGGAGCTTGTCCGGGAAATGCAGTGATGGGAGGTGTAGGAGCTTGTCCTGGAAATGCAGAGATGGGAGGTGTAGGAGCTTGTCCTGGAAATGCAGAGATGGGAGGTGTAGGAGCTTGTCCGGGAAATGCAGTGATGGGAGGTGTAGGAGCTTGTCCTGGAAATGCAGAGATGGGAGGTGTAGGAGCTTGTCCGGGAAATGCAGTGATGGGAGGTGTAGGAGCTTGTCCGGGAAATGCAGAGATGGGAGGTGCAGGAGCTTGTCCAGGAAATGCAGAGATGAGCAGCGTGAGAGACTCCCAACAGAGGGGAGGCATTCTGTAGCTTAGCAGGCAGTACTGTCAATACTCTTTGTAATTTTAGCACAGCGGATGTACAGTCAGCCAACAACGGGAACTTTGGAGCCTGCTGGATTTCTGGCAGATCAACAGGTGTTTTTCTGTACTTGTAGCATTTTTAAAAGAATAAAACATAGGAAATGTACATAGATTCCAGATATGTACTGAATGTCTTACAATATTTATCTGTTTCAAGGAGACTGATGACAACACAAGTCCTGAACAGCTGGCTCCAGTGGTCAGCCAGACTGAGAACAACAACAGTACATCACATGTGGATGAAACACCCCCCACTTCACAGCCATCTGATAGCGAAGGCCTTCAGGAAGCCATGATTGATATGATGAGAGAGTTTAAGCTCGATGTCTCCCTTGTAACACAAGCCTTCTTTTATAACAGCGGAGAGCTGGGCAGTACCAGACACTTCCTGCGTACAGGCTCCCGCCCTGATGGCTATCCTATTTGGGAGCCAAAGGATGACTTGGACTTAAAGAAGAACAACCCAAAGATGCAATCACATCTGATTAATAAATATGGTGCAGATAATGTTGCTAGAAGAGTGGCTTTCCTGGCAAGTTAGCATCATTTACAGCCAATACTCTTTGGGTAGAATGGTGTGTGAAGTGCAGTAATCCACAGTAAGCACTCAGATTCGTTTTGATTGGTTGCTATGAATCGCTGTACTTTTCACATCATAGTAACCGTGCCACTTATCAAACCTGTGGGTGCCGTTGCCTGCAGATTTACATGTTTCACGCCTTTCATTATTGAATGGACGATATTGTTGTTTTTAATATAAGTCACTCTAAGTCTATATAAGTTAAAATGCTCCCAGTACCCAGTAAAGAAGACCTTGGGGGAGATTTACAAAATCTGGTGCAGCTCTGCATAGAAACCAATTGGCTTCCAGGTTTTATTGTCAAAGCTTAACGGAACAAGCTAAAGTTAGAAGCTGATTGGCTACCATGCACAGCTGCAACAGATTTTCCACTCCCCAGTTTTAATAAATCAACCCCATTGAATACTCACCTCTCCCGCTGCCTGTTCTGCTTATCTGTGCTGCAGTGAACAGAAACCACTGACCTAATATTCTACAGACCCAGACACTTCCTGGAGTGTCAGATACCTTGTCCTCCCCCCTGTGTCCTGTAGCGAGTAGCAGATGACCTAGAAATTGACACCCCAGGAAGTGTCAAATTCTGCAGTTTCTTCAGTCGTCTTTTTTTTTTAACTACAGCAAAAGACTGGCAGAATGGGCAGCACAAGTGTCGAGCATTCAGTGTCTTCTTCACTTGAAACTGTTTTAATAAATAAATACACATTTATTTTAGTTGCTTCAGCTTTGCTATATAATACTGTTACATTGTATACGTTTTCAAGTAAAGTTTATATGTGTTTTATTTTTTTGTACATGTGTTTTCTTCTTTCTTTGGCCATCTGTTATTTAACTACACCCATATGCTATGCGCACACTAAGGGCACATTTACACTTGTTTTGGCTTAAACACACATTTAAAGCGCCTACCGCTTCAACATGCTTTTATGATGTGTTTTTGATGCTTCAGTGGTGCTTTGGTGAAGCGTCGATAATGCTTCCTTGATGCTCTTTTGAAGCTTTGTTGAAGCTTGACAGATGCCCTGTGTGTGTGGATATCTCATACCTGCAAGTTCTCCAAAACAAAGCGAAGCTAAAGCTGAATTAAAGCCTCTCAAAAGCCACAGGTGCGATTCACCGCTTCGGCAGCTCTCTGTTGCCAGCAGTGTGGTGTGCAATTCAGTGCATCACACAGTTCCCTTTTTTTTTAAATAACTTTATTTGAAGAGTACAAAACATACTCTTCATTCATGGCAATGTACAGCAGTGCGATGCACTGCATTGCTGTGCGATTCGATACGGTGTGCTTCGATAACATGCAGCGTGTCTGCATTGTATGGCAGCACACTGCGATTGTTTCCTGTGTGTCCCTGCGGTAATAAACGTTTTACCATGCAGTAAAACGTCTGTCACTGCATACCGTGTGAATTCACTCTAAGGCCCCTTTCACACGGTCGGACCGTTCAGGTCCGCCTGTCAGCTTTTCAGGCGGACCTGAACGGCCGCTCCATACATCTCTATGGAGCGTCGGATGTCAGCGGTGACATGTCCGCTGACATCCCACCCGATCCGCTAAAAATAGACATATGGGGATACGTCCCCATCCATCCATGGCGGATCGGGTGAGATCTGATAAAACGGACATGCTGTGCGTTTTCGTCCGATCTCTCCATAGGAGACAGCGGCGCTGGACAAGCCCCTCCCCGCTCAGTGAGCAGAGAGGGACCTGTCATCCGCCGGCTCAGTGGAGATCAACGGACTGATCTACCGCTGAGCTGGCGGACTCCGTAGCGACGGAGTCGGCCTCGTGTGGAAGGGGCCTAAGTGTAGTTGACTTTCTCTTGCTAACACTGAGAGCACTTTGGTGTATTGGGGGTACAGCACCCACCTAGCCCATCCTGACTCTACAGCTTGACAAAATGCCTATTATACACCAAACACAATGTTATGATCTACTGGAGATGAAAAAAACAATGGAGTAAAGAGGGGGGAAAGGGAACTGCGGGACTTTATATGAGACACCCTAGATCAGGGATATGCAATTAGCGGACCTCCAGCTGTTGCCAAACTACAAGTACCATGAGGCATAGCGAGACTCTGACAGGAGCAAGCATGACACCCAGAGGCAGAGGCATGATGGGACTTGTAGTTTTGCAACAGCTGGAGGTCCGCTAATTGCATATCCCTGCCCTAGATGAATGTCTCCATCCCTAATCAATGTGTACACGAGGGGGGGAGAAGTTTGGGACTTTGAGTGAAGCACATAGGTGGAACAATTAATTTTTTGAAAAACGTACATTTTATTAAAATCACATAGGTTATACGTATATCTTGGCCAAAAGGCTCCATATAAAGACATAAGTTAACGAGAATACTTCAAGACAATTAAATCACAACATGTTGTAATAACATAATGCATCTAGGAGAGCCAAGGGTACTGAAAGGCTCCTTGGCTCGATGCGTTTTGGCGGCTAATCGCCTCGTCAGGAGCAGATGCATTTAGTCTGAAAAAATTCAAAGAAAAAATGAGGACCGATAACTGGTTATTGGGACAATGGGATAAAAAAATTAAACTAAATAAGGAAGTAGACATAGGGAAGGGGGGAGGAGGGAATATGGAAGAAGGGAAGGGGGTTAACCCTTCTACTTACATGTAGCAAGCACATGATCAACAGGTGGCGCCACGCCGGAAGCAAAAATCAAGTGGCCCCACCGGGAGCTGAGGGGACGAGCAGCCCCTGGGAGACCGGGCGGCAAAACCAGGCCCCCAGCCCGACAGGTGCCCACACTGACACTGGCGGTGATGATAACCTGGGAAGTGTCTGGAAAAAATCTGGGGAATGGTGACGGAGGAAATGGAGGGGCTAATGGTAATAAACATAGGGATGGGGAGAGGAAAGAGAGTGAAAATAGCTAGAAGTAAAAAGCCGAAAGAGTGAGAGAATGAGAAAAGGTGAGGAGAAAATGGTGAAAATAGAAAAAGTGAAAATGAGAATGGGATACAAGGTGAGGCTGGAGGACAAGAAATGGGGATGGAAGGGAGGGAGCAAGAGGCTCCGACTGGGGTCACTATGTTGACCTAGTGCGTGTGAGTGAAAAAATCCATGATGAAAGTTGGAAAAGGTGAAGAATAAGAATGGGACACAAGGTGAGGATGGAGGACAAGAAAAGGGATGGGAAAGGGGGGAGCGTGAGGCTCCGACTGGGGTTACTGTGTATACCTGGTATATGTGAGTGAAAAAATCCATAATATGTGCGGGGAGCCTTTCAGTACCCTTGGCTCTCCTAGATGCATTATGTTTATTACCATTAGCCCCTCCATTTCCTCCTTCACCATTCCCCACATTTTTTATTTTTTCCAGACACTTCCCAGGTTATCATCACCGCCAGTGTCAGTGTGGGCACCTGTCGGGCTGGGGGCCTGGTTTTGCCGCCCGGTCTCCCAGGGGCTGCTCGTCCCCTCAGCTCCCGGTGGGGCCACTTGATTTTTGCTGCCGGCGTGGCGCCACCTGTTGATCATGCGCTTGCTACATGTAAGTAGAAGGGTTAACCCCCTTCCCTTCTTCCATATTCCCTCCTCCCCCCTTCCCTATGTCTACTTCCTTATTTAGTTTAATTTTTTTATCCCATTGTCCCAATAACCAGTTATCGGTCCTCATTTTTTCTTTGAATTTTTTCAGACTAAATGCATCTGCTCCTGACGAGGCGATTAGCCACCGAAACGCATCGAGCCAACGAGCCTTTCAGTACCCTTGGCTCTCCTAGATGCATTATGTTATTACAACATGTTGTGATTTAATTGTCTTGAAGTATTCTCGTTAACTTATGTCTTTATATGGAGCCTTTTGGCCAAGATATATGTATAACCTATGTGATTTTAATAAAATGTACTTTTTTTCAAAAAATTCATTGTTCCACCTATGTGCTTCACTCAATGAAAAAAACAATGGTTACTTAAAGTGGTTGTAAAGATAGAAGGTTTTTTAACTTAATGCATTCTATGCATTAAGTTAAAAAGCCTTCTGTGTGAATCAGCCTTTCTAATGCTTACCTGAGCCCCATCTCGATCCCGCAATGTCCACAAGTGTCTCGGCTGCTCCTGATTGACTGAGACACAGCAGGGGCGCCTGCATCAAAGTCAGTTAGCCAATGAGGAGAGAGAGGGGGCCGGGCCGAACCACGTGTCTGAATGGATACACGGAGCCTCGGCTTTGGTGCCCCCATAGCAAGCTGCTTGCTGTGGGAGCACTCGACAGGAGGGAGGGGCCAGGAGCGCTGCCGAGGGACCCGAGAAGAGGAGGATCGGGGCTGTCCTGTGCAAAACCACTACACGGAGCAAGTAAGTATAACATGCAGGGCTTTTTTTCAGGGGGACTGTGGGGGAACGCAGTTCCGGCACCTCCAGCACTGAATGTATGTAATGGCAAGGGGTGCTGGAGGGTCTGTGATGCTGACTGCTAGGGGATCTATTGTAACTGGTAGGGATCTATTTTTGCATGGGGGTCTATTGTTGCTAGGGGGCGTCTTATGTTGTTGAGGGGTCAATTGTTGCTGGGAGGGATCTACTTTTGAGGGAAAGGTCTATTGTTGCTGGCTGCTGGAAGATCTGTTGTTGCTGGGGTGGATCTATTGTTTCTGGGGGTATAATGTTGTGTGAGGAATATTGTCGCTGGGGGAGATCTATTGTTGCTGGGTGGATCTGTTTTCGCTGGGGGAATCTAGTGTTTCTGGAATGGGGGTCTATTGTTGTTCGGGGGAGCTATTGTTGCTGGCTTTAGGGGATCTTGTTTACTGCTTTTTTTGTTATCGTTAACAAACTGCATATAAATTACTTAGCATCACAAAAGAATACCTGGTTCTGTATTCTCTAAAAGGGGTAATACTGGGAGGTAGGTAGGGGGCGGAATCAAGGGAAGGTTCTTGGAGGTGGGTAGGGGGTGGAGACAAGGGTGGCTTAAAAAGGGGTGAGTTCCTGCACCTATTTTCTGAGAAAAAAAGCCCTGATAACATGTTTGTTATTTTTATAGATACTTTACAATCAATTTAGGCTGGCCTTACATTATATAATTTTTTTGTTCAATTTTCTTTAGATTTAACTTCAACTATATAATACAAGGGCCTGCTTGATTGCATACAAATTGAAAGTGTTTAGGTTTCACCTCATATTATATGGTTTTGGTAAATCTAAAGGAAAATTATATACTGTATGGCCAGCCTTAGTTCCAGAATTACTTTAAGGCTGGGTTTACAAGGGGTCCGGTGTGTCCCCGTTT
Organism: Rana muscosa; assembly: GCA_029206835.1. Lineage (NCBI taxonomy): Eukaryota > Metazoa > Chordata > Amphibia > Anura > Ranidae > Rana > Rana muscosa. Next base: position 303,836,150 of record CM055118.1, on the reverse strand, counting down.
ACCGTTTCAGGCTCGAATTAGGTCTAAATTTTCGGACCTACACGGGAGAATCTTTGCAATGAACTCAAGGCAGCTGGGACCATAGTTATCAAGAAAACAATTGGTAACACACTACGCCATGAAGAACTGAAATCCTGCATCACCCGCAAGGTCCTCCTGTTTTTAAAAGCACATGTACAGGCCCATCTGAAGTTTGCTAATGAACATCTGAATGATTCAGAGGAGAACTGGGTGAAAGTGCTGTGGTCAGATGAGACCAAATTTGAGCTCTTTGGCATCAACTCAACTCGCTGTGTTTGGAGGAGGGGGAATGCTGTATATGACCCCAAGAACACCATCCCCACCGTCAATAATGGAGGTGGAAACATTATGCTTTGGGGGTGTTTTTCTGCTAAGGGGACAGGACAACTTCACTGCATCAAAGGGACGATGGATGGGGGCCATGTACCGTTAGATATTGGGCGAGAATCTCCTTCCCTCAGCCAGGGCATTGAAAATGGGTCATGGACGGGTATTCCAGCATGACAATGACCCAAAACACACGGCCAAGGCAACAAAGGAGTGGCTCAAGAAGAAGCACATTAGGATCCTGGAGTGGCCTAGCCAGTCTCCAGACCTTAATCCCAAAGAAAATATGTGGAGGGAGCTGAAGGTTCGAGTTACCAAATGTCAGCCTCGAAACTTTAATGCCGCATACACACGATCATTTTTCCCGTCGGGAAAAATGAAATTTTTTCCTTTGAACGAGAAAAACGATCGTCTGTGGGCTTTTTGCCGTTTTTCCCGACGGGAAAAACGGCATTAATCAGGACGAGAAAAATTAGAACATGCTCTAACTTTTCTCGTCGTGATTCCTGTCATTTTTTTTCCGCGGCAGTTTTCCCATAGGGAAGCACTGCCGCGGAGCCTACACACGGTCGTTTTTCTCGTCAAGAGAAAAAATGACGGGAAAAACGTCCGTGTGTGGGGGAACAAGCCGTTCCCTCGTTTTTCCTGTCGTGATTCACGGCGGTGTCTTCACCACCGTGAATCACGATCGTGTGTACGCGGCATAAGATTTGGAGAGGATCTGCAAAGAGGAGTAGGCCAAACCTGGTGGCTACAAGAAACGTCTGACCTCCTGTGATTGCTAGACATGTGCAATTCGTTTAGTTCCGAATTAGTTTTTTTAACGTTTTTTACCTAATTTTGACAAATTAGTTAACTTAATTTTCCGAATTCCGATTTTTCGAATTCTGAATTTTTGAATTTCGTGAATTTCCGAAAACTAACACATTTTTCGGCAGTGTACATATCTAGTGATTGCCAACAAGGGTTTTGCCACAAAGTATTAATGTCATGATTTGCAAAGGGGTCAATTACTTATTTCACTCACTTATATGACCTGCCCAAATTTACCAAATGTTAATCTCAAATATCCTTTTAACTGCTAAGATATCAATAGCAAAAAAATGAGAAAGACACCTGTCAGGAAAGTATTAGCCATAGTACAGATGAATGCTCAAGGCCCATACAAATGCGCAGGCACAGATTTGCATATGTGCATAGACATGCACATATGTGCGCACGCGCATGCACCTGCCGCTGACACTGGCGCCAAATGGATTATTTAAAGCGGTTGTACAACGCTGAAATAATTTTTTCTCTTCCTGCAAGGTAAAGGCATAATGTGCTAGTATGCATCGCATACTAGCACATTATGTGACACCTTAAAACAAAGCTGTTTCAGCGCCACGATGTCAGCGCTGTAGCCGCTTCCATTTTCGCCCCATCTTGCTTCCTGGTTCGGGGGCTCCAGTCCGGCCCTGTGATTGGCCAGAGCAGCAATGACGTCACTCCCGCGCATGCACGCGGGAGCCGCTGTTCACGACACAGGTCTCAGAAGGAATGGCACCCGTTGCCGTTCCTTCAGAGAGCATGCTCCAGTGATGTCACTGGCTGCATGTAATGTAAATATCTCCTAAACGATACACCTTTAGGAGATATTTACACTACCTATAGGTAAGCCTTATTATAGGCTCCCCTATAGGTAAATGTTAGCAGAGGAAGTTTATTTCCTCTTTAAGTTCAGCAGCTGTATTAGCCAGTGCTGTTTGATCTACAGCTATTCCCATGTTCCTGCATCTGTTCCTGTGTTTGACTTCTGTGATTGATTTGGCTTGTCCTGACCACACTCCAGCTCCACATCATCACCTGTGACTAGGAGCTGACTATGACAGCACAGAAGCCTTGCCCATCAATGGACACACATGTGCAATGTGTTGGCATAAGGGCCCGCCACTAGACATATGCATTACGTGGGCGACAAGAAGTAAAAGCAGAACTAAACCCCCCACCCCTATCCTTTTCAGCCAAGGTAGCTGCCATCTTAGACCCGCAACTGCCATGGTGCTGCACAACGTGATCAGTTATGACACCAGTCATTGGATGGTTTGACAGTTTGGCTAAGAGCACAAGCAAATGTGACAGTTAGCATTCCCGGTATGCCAGGAATATAACTTTTTTTTGAAACCGTTAAATCAATGGGTTTAGTTCCGCTTTAAAGCGGAGCTCCACCCAAAAGGGAAAGCTCCGCTTGTCTCCCCCCCCCTCTGGTGCTACATTTGGCACCTTTTGGGGGGAGCAGGTACCTGTTTTTGACAGGTACCTGTCCCCACTTCCTGCTGAGTTCGCCGCTAAAAACTAGCCGAAAGTTCGGCCCTCCCCACTCAGCCAGCTCTTTGAGAAAGCGCAGCGCGATTCACACATGTGCAGTAGGAAACCAGCTGTGAGGCTGCAAGGCTTTACTGCCGGTTTCCCTTACCCAAGATGGCGGCGCCAGAACCCGAGAGCTGATTCAAGGATCGGCTTGGGTGAGGACACCACAGGATCGATGGACAGGTAAGTGCTTTAATAGTAAAAGTCAGCAGCTACAGTATATGTAGCTTCTGACTTTTCATTTTTTGGTGTGGGAGGGCTGGAGCCACGCTTTAAAGACAATACTTGAAAACTCAATGACAGAGCATGACCGCTTGTCCGACATAGCGGCCGCTGGAAGGAACTACAGCGCCCCACACAGGACACACAGTTCGTCACACACAGAAATGTTGAATAGTAATGGCACATATATATAGCTGTGCAAGAAACGGAGCTTGGCCTCGTCATTATCCGCTGGGAAAGTAAATATCCAGATTGCCTAATCGCCCTTATATTGTAAAGGCGGGGTCGCTGTAAAAACAAGGTAACAATTACGTAAATTCATGCATATTAGTCAGAGAATTATTGTCTAGTTAACCAATGCAAACTGATGCTGCCATATTTTGTATGGCTTCTAAGAATTCTGCTCATAAAAAGTTTTCAGACAGCAGAAAAGTTCCCATTCTTAGTTGCCCTCCCCAATCACCCCTATGAGGACTCCAGTTGAGTCAGCTGCAATATTAATAGGCGCCACCAGGTGGCGCTCTCTTTCCACATTCTATGCTTACAGCTGACATGTGTTTCCGGTGATGAGCAAGATGGCGGCTGCGGCTTCAGAGTTCCCTCACAAGCCAAGCGTCAACGAGAGGAGTAAGATGGCTTCCTCACCGAGAAGCACTGCGGAAGTTTTCTCCTGCGCATGCGCAGTGAAGAAGCCGGTGGCAGCATGGCGGATAACAGAGTGACAGAATCGCTTCTGCAGAGGCTGCGGGATGGGGAAAGCGGAGGACTGGACAGCCTGGAGCTGGCTCAGGCGTTGGGGGTGGATCACCAGCAGGTGGTGGGGGCTGTGAAGAGCCTGCAGTCCCTGGGGGAGGTAAGAGGACCTGTCTGTGGAGGATGATGTAATAGTATCCTGGGATCACGTGACTGTACAGCTGTTTTGGGGCTGCAGAATACAGCATGACCAGGTTACCTGGGGCCCATAGGAAGGGTCCTCGCCTTGCAGCACCAGGGGCCGTAAGGAAGGGCGCTGGCCTTGCAGCACCGGCGGCCCGTAAGGAAGGGCGCTGGCCTTGCAGCACCGGGGGCCCGTAAGGAAGGGCGCTGGCCTTGCAGCACCGGGGGCCCGTAAGGAAGGGCGCTGGCCTTGCAGCACCGGGGGCCCGTAAGGAAGGGCGCTGGCCTTGCAGCACCGGGGGCCCGTAAGGAAGGGCGCTGGCCTTGCAGCACCGGGGGCCCGTAAGGAAGGGCGCTGGCCTTGCAGCACCGGGGGCCCGTAAGGAAGGGCGCTGGCCTTGCAGCACCGGGGGCCCGTAAGGAAGGGCGCTGGCCTTGCAGCACCGGGGGCCCGTAAGGAAGGGCGCTGGCCTTGCAGCACCGGCGGCCCGTAAGGAAGGGCGCTGGCCTTGCAGCACCGGCGGCCCGAAGCACCTTATCTTGCATTCTGGTGAATTTTTCTTATCCCCTTCATGCTGCCATGTTGGATAGGGAAATATCTTGCTCAGGCTGTGTCAATTCTGCGCGTTTGATCTAGCAGGGCATTATTTAGTTGATATGTTGCCACGTAATAATGGCAACATAAGTGCCGCCAATTCCATGCCATAGTAATGGCAATGTGATTTCCCATAGAGCTCTGGAGTCACTGCGCATGCGCACCTATCTCTAGCAGGGCATTATTATGCCCTGCTAATGCAAGTGATTCTGACTAGAACCCTGGGCTGCTGTGTGTGACTCTTGTCTTGCTGCTGTGTAGTTACATTGAGTAGTCCATCTAGTTCTGCTTTTTGATATAGTTTGAGTTTCAGATTTTGTTCTTCAAGAGAAGCCATCTAATAACACTCTGTTGTTTGAACTGACATTTTGTCCGATTATTTATACTTTGTTTCCCCAGATTATCGAGGCAGAGCAACGATCCAGCAAGAAATGGGAGCTGAGCTCGGAGGGGCAGGAGATTGCTCAGGAGGGCAGCCAGGAGGCCCGGGTGTACTACAGCATACCCAAGGGGGGCTTGGCCCAGAGTGAGCTCATGGTGAGTGTGTAGAGCATGCAAGATAAGGAAAGATGCTGAAGTTATACTTGTATTAAACCAGTGGTCATGACCCAGGAACGAGTGACGCTCTTGTCTGGACCACCAATCTGCAGTGCTGAATCCCTGCTACTCACCAGTAATTTGTTGCTAGGACTGCTGGCCTGGGTGTCCCGCCCCCTGCAGCAAGCTTCTTTGCCCAGCTCTCGCCCCCTGCAGCTCCTGACTACAAGGACCTATCCATCAGGTACAAGTACACTGTTCACATTGAGAGGCTCTACCAGTCTTTAGGTGCACTATGATGGATCACATGTAAAGGAGCACTCTGACCTGGGCACCCGATGTAAGCGGGAACTCTAACGGGCACAGCTGATGTAAAGGTGTACTCTAATGGGAACACCTGGTGTGTGTGTGTGTGTGTGGGTTTTTATTTTTTTTTTTTTTTTTTTTACCGTTTCCTTATTTATATCAACTTATTAAAAATTCCACATATTCGTAAGCCTTAATATACATTGAATCAAAACCAGAAATATAAATATACATTACCATCCAGGTACCAAAAAATTACTAAATACAGCATACGTGTTTACAACGTTATACATGCATATACCTGGTGCACCTGCTCGGCTTATGGCCTTTAAGAAATAATCAATAAATTACTACAAAATTTCTACTGAATGACAACATATACAGTGCATCCGGAAAGTATTCACAGCACTTCACTTTTTTGCACATTTTTTTTTATGTTACAGCCTTATTCCAAAATTGATCAAATTTATTATTTTCCTCAAAAATCTACAAACAATACCCCATAATGACAGCGTGAAAGGAGATTGTTTGAAATGTTTGCAAATTTATTATAAATAAAAATAAACGAAAAAAATCACATGTACATAAGTATTCACAGCCTTTGCCATGACACTCAAAATTTTGAGCTCAGGTGCATCCTGTTTCCACTGATCATCCTTGAGATGTTTCTACAACTTGATTGAAGTCCACCTGTGGTAGATTCAGTTGATTGGACATGATTTGGAAAGGCACACGCTTGTCTATATAACGTTCCACAGTTAACAGTGCATGTCAGAGCACAAACCAAGCCATGAAGTCCATGGAATTATCTGTAGACCTCCGAGACAGGATTGTATTGAGGCACAGATCTGTGGAAGGGTACAAAACATTTCTGCAGCATTGAAGGTCCCAATGAGCACAGTGACCTCCATCATCTGTACAGGAAGTCCCAGAGTTACGAACATCCGACTTGCAAACTACTCCTATTTACGAACGGGAGGCTATGTGACGTATCTGCCGTTCTGCGCATGCGCGGCCACTTTTCGCCGGCGGGTACATTCAACAGAACATCGGAAAACAATGTATCTGCTGTTCTGCGCATGCTGTTCTGACTTACGAACATATTCGACTTAAGAACAAACCTACAGTCCCTAGCCCGTTCGTAACTCGGGGACTGCCCGTAAATGGAAGAAGGTTGTAACCACCAGGACTCTTCCTAGAGCGGGCCACCCCAGCCAAACTGAGCAATCGGGGGAGAAGGTCCTTAGTCAGGGAGGTGACTAAGAACCCGATGGTCACTGACAGAGCTCCAGCGTTTCTCTGTGAAGAGAGGAGCACCTTCCAGAAGAACAACCATCTCTGCAGCACTCCACCAATCAGGCCTGTATGGTAGAGTGGCCAGATGGAAGCCACTCCTCAGTAAAAGGCAAATGACAGCCCACTTGATGTTTGCCAGAAGGCACCCGAAGGACTCTGACCATGAGAAACAAAATTCTCTGGTCTGATGAAACAAAGATTATTAAACTGTTTGGCCTGAATGGCAAGTGTCATGTCTGGAGGAAACCAGACACCGCTCACCACCTGGCCAATACCATCCCTACAGTGAAGCATGATGGTGGCAGCATCATGCTGTATGGATGTTTTTCAGCAGCAGGAAATGGCAGACTAGTCAGGATCGAGGGAAAGATGAATGCAGCAATGTACAGAGACATATTTCAGAGCGCTCTGGACCTCCCACAATGGGGCGAAGGTTCATCCTCCAAAAGGACAATGACCCTAAGCACACAGCCAAGATAACAAAGGAGTGGCTACAGGACAACTCTGTGAATGTCCTTGAGTGGCCCAGCCAGAGCCAAGACTTGAACCCGATTGAACATCTCTGAGAGATGTGAAAATGGCTGTGCACCGACGCTCCCCATCCAACCTGATGGAGCTTGAGGGGTCCTGCAAAGAAGAATGGGAGAAACTGCCCTAAAATAGCCAAGCTTGTAGCATCATACTCAAAAAGACTTGAGGCTGTAATTGGTGCCAAAGGTGCTTCAACAAAGTATTGAGCAAAGGCTGTGATACTTGTGTACATGGGATTTTTTTTTTTTTTTTTTTTATAAATTTGCAAAGATTTCAAACAAGCTTCTTACACATTGTTATTATTGGGTAATTGTTTGTAGAATTTTGAGGAAAATTCATGAATTTAATCCCATTTTGGAATAAGGCTGTAAAATAAAAAAATGTGGAAAAGGTAAAGCGCTGTGACTACTTTTCCTGGTGCACTGTATGTCGTTTGTGGGGATGGTACAGTTCCCTTTTTTCTTGTTCATACATCACGGGACACAGAGCGGCATAGCCATTACTATGTGGGTTATATAGAATTACCTTCAGGTGCTGGCACTGGCAACTTCCAAAACAGGAAGTACCCTCCCCTATATAAGCCCCTCCCATCCGGGAGCACCTCAGTTTTTTGCCAGTGTCTAAGGTGTTGGCCAAGGTTAACATGTATTCATCTGGGCTTGTGTACAGGTTCTCTGGGCCTTAGCAAGCTATTCCGGATCCGACCAAAAAAGCTTCATAGCTAAACGGTCGGTACCCGGGCCTTGCAGAGAAGAGCAGGGTTTTGCCTGTAATGCCTCTCTTAGGAGGGCTGGACCCTGGGATCCAGAGCTCTGGTCATACCCAAAACCAAGAGGCTATCTGTGCAGGGTGCTATACAGGTCCAGGGGAGTGGAATCCTTGGGAACCCGGTCCCTGAAGGTCTAGTACAATGCCTGCCGTGAGAGGTGAAGTTTGGGCTTCTGTGGACCAAACAAAGTCCTGCGGCGGGGAAAAGGTAAGTGGGGGCCCCTCAGGAACTTGGTTCTATTGAGGGGACCCCCAAGCCTAATATGTCTTTCTGCCTGTTACCTAAAGGTATTCCCGCTAATAGCTGTATATGCCTAAGAAATCCTAGAAATGTCTTTTCATAAAGGAAGTTTTAAAAACTGTAAACCTAGAAATGTTTTTCATAAAGGAGGTTTTAAAAAAAAAAAAAAAGACAAAAATGCGGTACCTGTGTTTGTCCACTAGAGGCCGCTGTGGAACGTCTTTTTTTCTTGGGACTATTCCTTCCATGGTGAAAGTCCAGGCAGATGAGTGAGCTCTCTATCAGGGAAGCTGCATTCCTCTGTCATGCTGCCAAGTAGTTTCCTTCCATCCCCGAGTTCTGGTGAAACAGGGACCCTGGCTCCTCTCCCTACATGGCGCCAAGAGCGCACACGTGCACGCGTGCGCGCACACACGCTTTCTTTTTATAGATTTAGCTTCAAAAAAGGGGGCGGAGCCTGACGGATGACGCGCTCTGTGCGCCCAGCGCTTCTGCGCATGTGCGGGCGTCCCAGCAAGATAAAAGGACTCAGTCCACGCTGCTTGCTATGGACACAGAGCATGAAAAGGAGCTGGTAGCATGGTATAGGGGCTTACAGCGGGCGGTTGATACAGGCATCCCCAGAAAGACGCATTAGTAGACACCCACTGATGTACATAGCAGCATATTGCATTAGACTATTTCAGTAAAGGGGTGTATTGCGGCTGGAATACCTCAGCTTTGAACTAAGGAATATGCCGCCTAAAAAACTCAGAGATATACCTCTCAGGAAGTGTAGGGGGTCTCCATCGGGCTCTGAGGATCTGGAGCAGTAGTCTGCACCTTCCTCCCCTGAGAAATCAGAGGTTAATACCCATAAGGAACCCCCGGGAATGCCAGGTACTGCGGCTGTCCTCAGTCCACCTGCTCCTGCATATATAACAGAGGAGGTTTTTGCCTCAACTCTGGAGGGATTGGTGGCAGCATTGATCGCTTCTTCTCTACAGGAAAGAAAGCGCGCCAGATCTCCATCCCCTCCATTAGAGTGCCTGTTGGCAGAGCAACAGTCCCAGGAAGGGACTGACCTACCTGAAGGGGATCAGGAGGAGGTTAACTCTGTTTTTGAGGAATCGACAGTAGATGAACCATTTTCAGCATCACAGACTGAAAGATTGTGGGTCCAGACCCTAACTGACATGGTTCGATCTGCATTCAAAATGCCTCTTGTTGAACCATCAACTACTGCTGTCTCCTCATTGGGGTCGCTAAAAGCTCCCCAGATTAATTGCTCCTTTCCAATTCATCCATTATTGGAAGGACTTATATACCAGGACTGGGAACATCCTGATAAACTATTTGTTCCACCTAAGAAATTTCAGGTGATCTATCCCATGGAGGAAAAATTCACCCAGAGATGGAATGTTCCTACGGTGGACGCAGCCATTTCTTCTGTGAACAAATCACTGACATGTCCAGTAGATAATGTTCAAATGTTCAAAGATCCAGTAGATAAAAAATTGGAGTCTTTATTAAAATCTGCTTTTTCCACAGCAGGGGCTGTTACACAGCCAGCAGTGGCAGCTATTGGGGTCTGCCAAGCTTTAAAGGATCAAATGAAAATGGTCCTGAGGGATTTGCCAGACCAGCAGGCCCAGGCTCTGGCTAATCTGCCTAGAGCATTATGCTTTGCGGTTGACGCCATCAAGGATTCTATCCATCAGGCCTCCCGCCTCACGCTGTCTTTGGTACATATGCGTAGGCTTCTGTGGCTCAAGAACTGGTCTGCTGAAGCTCCCTGTAAGAAGCTCTTAGTTAGCTTCCCATTTCATGGAGAACGCCTTTTTGGCGAAGACCTGGATAAATATATCCAGAAGATTTCCAGTGGTAAAAGTACTCTTACCAATTAAAAAGAGGTCTAGGGGTCCATCTTTTAAGAGGGCTACCTCTCCTATCCCTGGGACGTCTGCTACTAAGCAGTTCCGACGGCCTCCTCGGTCAAACTCAGGAGGTAAAAATCAGGGACAGCCACAGGGTAATAAAAAGCCCTGGATCCGAAGAGGTACTAAACCAGCCTCCAAGTCAAGCCTATGAAGGGCTGCCCCCACTCAAACGGGTGGGGGGAAGACTTCAGTTGTTCGCAGAGACCTGGCGGGAGACGATCAAAGACAGATGGGTGCTCTCCGCAGTAACTCTGGGATACAAGTTGGAGTTAAAAGAGTCTCCTCCGTCCCATTTTATGTGGTCAGGCATGCCAAGAGACCCTCTAAAAAGAGGGTCTCTCCTATTGGCGTTAGAACAACTATTGCTCCAAGGAGTAATTATGGAGGTTCCTATGGAAGAGTGCGGGTTGGGTTTCTACTCCAAACCTTTTCACAGTCCCGAAACCAAACGGGGACATAAGACCCATATTGGACCTAAAGAGTCTAAACAAATTTTCTAAACGTCCGGTCTTTCCGGATGGAGTCGATCCGATCGGTCACCGCTGCCCTACAGGGGGAGGAATGGTTAGCCTCGATCGACATCAAAGATGCTTACTTGCATGTTCCCATCTTTCCAGGTCATCAAAAATTTCTACGCTTTGCAGTAGAAGGGCGCCATTTTCAGTTCAGAGCCTTACCATTCGGTCTGGCCACAGCACCACGAGTGTTCACAAAAATTCTGGCCCCACTGTTGGCCGATCTAAGAACACGAGGTGTAACGATAATGGCATACCTAGACGACCTGTTGTTGATGGACCACTCAGTTGCCAAGCTAGAAGTGGTAATTGTCGATACAATCAAGTATCTAGAATCTCACGGTTGGGTCATCAACCTGGACAAGTCAGCCCTACAGCCAGTGAAAAACCTGGTATATCTAGGGCTACGGCTGGATTCAGACCAGAGGAAGATTTTCTTACCTCCTAGACAAGGTATCCTCTTTGAGGGGCTTGGTCCGTCTGCTTTGTGCAAAAAGACAGCCGTCCATACGCCTGTGCATGAGGCTGCTAGGAAAGATGGTAGCATCATTCGAAGCTGTGCCATACGCCCAATTCCACTCAAGGAATTTACAGAGGGCCATATTGTCAGCCTGGAACGGAAAAATTCAGGCTCTAGACTTCCCGATGGCTTTGTCCCCTTCCGTTCGGAAGAGTCTCTGCTGGTGGTTGATCCCCCAGAATCTCCAGAAGGGAAAACCCTTCAGTCCGATATCCTGGAAGGTGGTCACTACAGATGCCAGCCTTATAGGCTGGGGGGCAGTACTGGAGCAATGGTCTCTCCAGGGCAGATGGTCAAATGTAGTAAAAACCCTGCCCATCAATCTCTTAGAGATACGAGCAGCCCGGTATGCCCTAGTAGCCTGGACATCCAGACTCCAAGGGTCCCCTGTCAGAATTCAATCAGACAATGCCACAGCAGTGGCATATATCAATCATCAGGGAGGCACCAGGAGTCGTGCAGCCCAGAGGGAAGTAAGTCACATCCTGGAATGGGCAGAAAAGCATGTCCCATGTATATCAGCTGTCTTCATTCCAGGGGTGGAGAATTGGAAGGCGGACTTTCTGAGTCGCCAACAGTTATGCCCAGGGGAATGGTCCCTTCATCCCGAGGTCTTCCAAGCAATATGTCAGCGGTGGGGAACACCGGATGTAGATCTGCTAGCATCCAGATTCAACGCAAAGGTGGACAGATTTGTCTCCCGGACAAGGGATCCCCTCGCTTGCGGCTCGGATGCTCTGGTGTTCCCTTGGGATCAGTTCAGACTGATATATGCATTCCCTCCGCTACAATTGTTGCCTCGACTCCTTCGCAGAGTCAGGTTGGAAAAGAAGCCGGTGATCCTGGTGGCTCCAGCGTGGCCCCGAAGGGCCTGGTACGCGGAGATCATCAAAATGTCTGTGGGGAGTCCTTGGACCCTTCCACGTCGTCCGGACCTGCTTTCGCAAGGACCGATATACCACCCTTCCTTACTAACTCTAAGTTTAACGGCCTGGCTATTGAATCCCACATCCTAAAAGAAGAGAGGTCTCTCTAACTCTGTGGTATCAACTATAATCAATGCCAGGAAGCCTGTATCCAGGCAGATCTACTATAGAGTTTGGAAGGCGTACATCACTTGGTGCGAGGCCAGAAAATGACATCCACGTAAGTACGTTATAGGCAGAATTCTGGACTTCCTGCAGTGGGCTGTAGACAGGAAGTTTGCCTTAAGTACTATCAAGGGCCAGGTTTCGGCCTTATCAATACTATTTCAAAGGCCCCTGGCTATGCATTCACTTGTCAAATCCTTTATGCAAGGGGTGACTCGTATTATTCCACCGATTAAAGCTCCCATATGCCCATGGGATCTAAATTTGGTTCTGTCGGTTCTGCAGAAGCAGCCATTTGAACCTTTGCGGCACATTTCCTTGGTTCTACTCACCAGGAAATTGATATTTTTAGTAGCCATATGCTCGGCTAGAAGAGTGTCGGAATTAGCCGCCATGTCCTGTAAAGAGCCATATCTGGTTATTCATGAGGACAGAGTAGTATTACGTCCTCACCCAGCCTTTCTTCCTAAGGTGGTATCGAGGTTTCACTTGAACCAGGATGTGGTTCTTCCTTTTTTCCCCAAACCAAGCTCGGTAGAGGAAAAGTTATTGCATTCTTTGGATGTAGTAAGAGCAGTTAAAGCTTATCTAAAAGCCACTGCTCAGATTCGTAGAACGGATTCTTTGTGTGGTCTGCCGGAAGGCCCCAGAAAGGGTCAGGCAGCATCAAAATCTACTTTAGCCAAGTGGATTCGACAGGTCATAATACAAGCCTATGGCTTGAGAAGTAGACCGCCTCCGTTCAAAGTTAGGGCGCACTCCACGAGAGCAGTTGGAACTTCATGGGCAGTGCATCACCAGGCCTCCCTGGCTCAAATTTGTAAGGCAGCAACATGGTCTTCAGTACACACGTTTACTAGGTTCTACCAGGTGGACGTTAGAAGTCAGGAGGATGTCGCCTTTGGGCGCAGTGTGTTGCAGGCCGCAAAAGATCCTCATGCCTGATGGCGCCCAGCTTATGTATGGTGTATCCCCCCCTCATTTGGCATTGCTTTGGGACGTCCCACATAGTAATGACTATGCCGCTCTGTGTCCTGTGATGTATGAACAAGAAAGTAGGATTTTTAAAACAGCTTACCTGTAAAATCCTTTTCTTGGAGTACATCACGGGACACAGAGCTCCCACCCCTCTTTTGGGGACACGTATTGCTTTGCTACAAAACTGAGGTGCTCCCGGATGGGAGGGGCTTATATAGGGGAGGGTACTTCCTGTTTTGGAAGTTGCCAGTGCCAGCACCTGAAGGTAATTCTATATAACCCACATAGTAATGGCTATGCCGCTCTGTGTCCCGTGATGTACTCCAAGAAAAGGATTTTACAGGTAAGCTGTTTTAAAAATCCTACTATCCTGCTCTCTGCAATTTTGAGGATATGGAAGATTTATGTATAAAATAATAAATACAATCTCTTCAGTTTTTTTTTTTTTTTTCCCATGCAGCTGTAAAAAATTGAATATACGAGTCTGGAGTTGCTATTAATACAATGTAAACCCTAAAGAGACCCCACCATACTGGCCGGCCCATTATACATAATCGCTCAAAACTAGTGGGTGAGGTAGTGAATTTAAAATGTGTCAGGCAATACAATTACGGCAATATCGGTAAAGATGGTGTAAGCATGGATTGTATATCCCTTTATAGATTTCCAACTAATCGAATCTCGAAAGTCCTGCAATCAAAACTTACCTGCCTCTAAGATCTGGTGTCAGGGTTTCCGATTACTGGCATCATAAGTGATGATGTTATGGGGCTTATCGCCCTGGATTTTAATAAACAGGCTACCTTATAAGAAATGCCCAGGATAGCATATTTAGTAATTTTACCCTTCACTTCATATGTTGCTTTCTTTCAGAAACTGCCAATTGCAAAAATTGGATTCAGCAAGGCAATGTCCAATCGCTGGATTCGATTGGACAAGTCAGCAGAGGGCGGTCCACAGGTCCATAGAGTGGTGAGTGAACACTTCAGTGTGGTATTTATTATATATATATATATATATATATTATTATTATTATTATTATTATTATTATTATTATTATTTATTTTATTTATTTTTTTTATTTTTTTTTATAGAAAAACACAATAGTACAAAAATAAAAACCCAACCCTGAGCTGTTTCCCAATACTTCACAAAACATACCAGAATAGTAACATTAATGATGCACCAAATTTCACAAGTCAGATTATACAGTAGGTTATAATACAAAGTATAGAGTTACATTAGGTGACTGTCTGGAGCAACAAAGGCAAGAGTAAGTTGGTTAGAACGCCAGCGGTCCCAAACGGCATCACAAATGGGGCTTCTTCTGAAGCTCATAGGTGAGTTTATAAAGTGGGAGGCTATTGTTAATTAAATGTAGCCACATAGATATAGTGGAAGGTGACACCTTTCCATGTTAGTAGGATGTCATTTTTAGCATAAAAGTATATTATACACAATAGGTGCTTCTCTTATGTGGAGATGGACAGGTCTCCAAAAATACCAATGAGACAGTTTTTAGGGTGGGAAATATTGGGCAAATCCTGGGTCGAGGAAATTAACATGTTGACCTCTGACCAAAAGGCCTAAACGACTGGGCAGGCCCAAAGGCAATGGTTACTCCTCCTCCATTTTTATTTTAAATTTTTTTTTTTTTTTTTCATGTCGTCTGCAGTTATTTTTGTTTAATCAAAATGGTGAAAAAATTGATTTGTCTGGAGTTCCCATTACACTCTGAATTAAAATGAATGCAGCTGTGCTAACATTAAAAAGTAAAAAAAAAAAAAATTTAAAGCTGAAAGGCAAACCGTTCAGTACCCAGAAGACATAAAGTATATGGGAACTATTTTACCAGCCAAAGTATTTATTTCTATTAAAGTGGTTGTAAGGGCAGAGATTTTTTTTTTTTATCTTTATGCATTAAGATAAAAAACCTTCTGTGTGCAGCATCCCCCCTAATACTTACCTGAGCCCCATCTAGATCCAGCGATGTTACAGGAGTGTCTCGGCTGCCCGGGACACCCCTCATTGGCTGAGACAGCAGCGCGTGTCATTGGCTCCCACTGCTGTCAGTCAGTCAGCCAGTGAGGAGAGAGGAGGTGGCGCCTGACCGCAGCTCCGTGTCTGAATGGACACGCAGCTGGGCTTGGCTGCCCCCAGAGCAAGCTGCTTGCTAGAGCTGGGCAATTTTGGCCCCCAAAAAATCTGCGATTTAAAAAAAAAACTTGATTCACGATTCGAATCAAGGTTTTTTTATTTTTTTCTGATGGACACCGCGCCGGTCCCAAGGAGCTGCGGGCAGGAGTTTTTTAGGCGAGGCCACGGCCTAGTCCGCCGCGATCCTGGGAAAAGGCCGCGGACTAGGCCGAAGTCATGGCCTCGCCTAAAAAATCCTGGTCGCCGCGATCCTGGGAAAAGGCCACGAGGCTTCGGCTTAGTCCGCCGCGATCCTGGGAAAAGGTTGCGGACTAGGACGAAGCTGCGGCCTTGCCTAAAAAAATCCAGCTCGCCGCGATCCTGGGAAAAAGGTCTTGGCTTCGGCCTAGTCCGCGGCGTCTGGCCTCGTGGCCTTTTCCCAGGATCGCGGCGAGCTGCGGGCAAGATTTTTTAGGCGAGGCCGCGACTTTGGTCTAGTCTGTGGAGCGCCGGCCCTATGGGAAAAAAAAAACGATTTGGGCAAAAATCTGAATAGATTTTTATCTTGCAACTCGATTCAAGATTCAAATCAATTTTTTTTCCCCAGCCCTACTGCTTGCTATGGGGCACTCAACAGGAGGGAGCACAGAAGAGGGACCCGAAAAGAGGAGGATCTGGGCTGCTCTGTGCAAAACCGCTACACAGGGCAGCCTGCCACAATCCAGTCACCGTCGTGTTGTTTGTGTCTCCCTCACAGCGTGTGGGCTCTCCTGGTTTGGGACACACATCTTCCACTCTGGTTCCGGGTTTTTGCGGTTCTCCACTGGCTTCTATCTCCCCACCCTTCCACAGCTCCCGGGGGAGAGATTAGCTTGGTGACTTGGTTGGCAGTGTATGCATTTATCCAATCATTCTCATGGTCATTTAATCTTTTTTTTTTTTTTTTTTTTTTTTTTTTTATCCTTTTTAGGGTAACATACCCACTCGTTTTTTACTAATTCATTTTTTGATTAGTAAAACGAGTCATCTATACCAGCCAGTAGGCCAGGAGTCCTCCATCATTCGCATCTATCTGTGCTTCTCCTTAAGAAGCGAGACTCCTCTCACAAAACGCGTCGAGACCTAGCACAGTCATCTGCATGACACAATCAGATCTCATGGAAAAGTCTATGATAAATATGCAATATTGATTCATATGTTGATATTTAATATGTTTGTCTTTTTCTGTATTAACCATTTTTAAATGTTTAAGTAAAAAGTATAAATTATTTATTTAAGATGTGCTCCTTAAAAGTCCCAAGGGCATTTTTGTTTTTTTTGTTGTGTGCATACTTATTGGGGACTGAGTACCACCTCTACCCATCTTGTGCTAGCTCGACTTCGTCTGCAATAGGTATAACATGTTTGTTATTTTTAACTGTAAAAAACAAGACTTTAGTATAGCTTTAAAATAAGCTTCAACAAAGTTTTTTTTTTTTTTAGAATGCATGACATATGTCCAACTCCTCCATCTGTTGCTATTACCGGCTGTCAAAATGACAGCTGCTAGTTGCTTTATAATAAACAGTAGGAGCCACTGTCAAAACACAGCAGGTCCTGTGTAAAATGACACTTGCATATAGTCTGAAAGTGTCAGGGAGAAAATACAATGCAACAATGGATTGTTTCCTTGTATGAGGGGCGTACAGGTCAAACTGGGACTTTTGAGTTTATATAATAAAATAACAAATTTCAAGGAGTGGAAACTGATTTTATTTTTCAACATGCTACCCTGCTACATTTATACACCTATCCCAGTGTTTAATTCCTGGAAAGCTTTGGCATAGAAAGATTAGTCAGTACGCCTGAACCATCCTAGGACGGCTTGCTTCACTTCGTCATCAGTGCTGAAATGCTGACCAGAGGAACCCAGTGTGCGCTAACTTTTCGAAAATGCAAGTGTTCTTTAATGATTGTGTTCACCGTTCACACAGAAAGATTTGTCTCTTGTGCAATTTCACAAGTTATGCATAGATTATCCAGGGTCAGGCGTTCCACATGCGGAATGATCACAGGACTGACTGCTGTAGACTGGAAACCAACACGCCTGGGACGTACGACCATGTTTAAAACGTTTACATCATTCATATGTCTCAGGTTGGGTTCACACTGCCGTACGGAGCGGCTTTCAGCAGGGATCCAGCGCATCACTGTTTCAGGTCAGAATTTTTGGCTGAATTTGCACCTGAAACAGACCAGAAGATGCACGGAACCTCTGTGCAATTCGCTCCGGAGCTTCCCCAGAGATATGTGAACCGGCTAAATTGAGAGCCGGTCACAGTCTCCTGTCATGCAAATTGGATGCGAAAAAACCCGCATCCAATTCACAATAGTGTGAACCCAGCCTTACTGCGGCTTGAAGTCTTCTGTGGGTTTTACGCCTTCATTCACAAGAAATTTTTATCACCACACGCTGTTCCAGGCACACAATAACACTGTTGTCTGCCATCCTGATTAACCGCCCCTGGACTGGTCAACGACATGTGCGCCACCTATCAGTAATAGGACACATTTGCCTCTTATTACTGTGTGTAGTACCGCCACACTAGCATTCCTTTTTACACCTGTAAAATAAAATAAAAATCCAGGTTTGACTTGAACGCCCCTTGTATTTACTATTTTTATTTTATTTTTTATACGTAGATGAATGGCGTGAATTTTGATCTGCCTATGACATCACCTAAATCTTACACGTTACATTTTTTTTATTTATTTAAATAATTTAACCCTTAATTTGGTTTCCACCACTTTTTACCATGTCATCTTAATCCCACAATTATTCCTCTGCAGGTGGATTCGGTAGAAGATGCTGTTAAGGAGAAGCTACAGCTGATTGAGAAAGGAAAGGCGGACGGTGTAAATGAAAAAGACAAGAGTGAGCTGAAAAAGAGGAAACTGCTCAATGAAGTGTAAGTGGGTGCAGCATGGTGATTGGCTATTATACAAGATCATATACACAGCTCAGTGATAACATGTAACTGCAAGAGATGCTTTCTCTTTTCTTCCATGGACGGACACAGCTCCTTAACCATTGGGTTATGTTCCTGTTCTATAGGAGAGGACTAGGCAGAACATGTTTAAATATTAAATACATGTTATTTTAACTGAGTTGAACAGCCCTGCCCAGGGGGCGTTCCCCCCTGGACATAACCCTCCACCCTGCAGTCAGCAGCCTCAGTTTTTTTCTGCCTAGTAGAGGAGAAGGACCTGGCTCCCTTTTGGGCCCAGAGTCCTGAAGAAATTTTTACTTTTTTTTTTTATTTTATTTTTTTGAGAATCTTCTATAAACTGCCGGCTGGGCATGACAGGCAGGATAATATAGATCCTTGTAGTCCCCTCAGTCCGGCCATCGAGCGTGAGCAGGCCCTAGCTACGTGCGGGGTCGGCCACGACATACCCCATGGCTCCAGGGGTGGCCGGTGAGCTATGCTCCAGGGTTCACATATGACCGGGCGGCTTGCTGTCTCAGTCACAGTGGACCGGGCCGACAGCTACTCCGTACTGCTCAGTTGTAGGTCTGTCAGGAATGCACCAGCAGGTCCTCGCAAGGACGGGTAAGTACGGTTCCTCCTACTTCGATGGGATGGAACAGCTGGGCATTCCTAAGGGGGTTCTCCTGCCCTCCCCTCTCTCCCTCTGTCACCCTTTTTCCTCCTCCCCTTGCGGGGCTCGCTGCGACCGGGCTATACTTTTTTTTTTTAGGGGGGCTCCAGGTCCTGGCGGGGGGCTGTGGGGGTGTCCAGGCCCGCTCTGTGTGGGGGGGTAGTAAATTCTTGGAAGCCTCCGCTGCTGGCCTTCTCGTCCACCTCGCTTGCTGGGCGCCATTTTTTTAAAGCGCTGGCGCCATTTTTCTGGGGCCTGTGCATTGCAGATCCCATTGGGGGCCATTTTGCCGTGGCCGCGCCATGATGCAGATCTGTAATTGCGAGCGGCCGTTTTCTTGTGGTCCTCGCGCTTTCTCCGAGGCACCCGGTGGCCATTTTGGAGTGGGTTTTGGCCTCTAGTGCTGGCTGGCTTCCTGAACGGCGCAATTAACCTCACACAGTTCCTCAGTCACTCGCGGTGTGCGGATGGAGAGCGGGCAGCGGCACTGGACAGTCTCTGGCTAGGCGGCGAGTCCCCTGGGTATCCCCCCTCGGTCAGTGCAGCAAGGAGGGTGGACAAAATTTTGTCGGGTATCTTGACTAAGTCCCTAAGGGCTGTCAGTGGGCAATATGGAGTTAGAAGCTGGCGTTTTTTTCCCCGAACACTCCAAGGCAGCAACCGGTGCCCCTGCGATTCCCATGGACGCTTTGTCGGCAGTCCTGGAGTCATTTGTTGCCAGGGTGGAAGTTGCGTGCGAGCGTAAAGGGGATACTAAGCACCCCCGCCATCGCCTGGGGAATGTTCTGACTCAGACTCAGGCCTGGCTGCGGCTCAGGACCCCGGTTCTGGTGTGTCAGAAGAGGCGGACCAGGACCTTCCCTGTGAGAAGGACCCCTCGTCCGGGTCAGCTCAAGACAGGGCACTTGTCAGTGCACTTATCAATGCTGTGAGGGACACTCTCTCAAGCTGGAGGATACAGCTGGGACTTCCACTGCAGGGTCTGTCACTTTTGGGTCGCACAAACTGACCCGCTCTGTTAAGGTTTTTCCTTATGTTAATTTCTTTGACAAGTTCATAGATAAGGAATGGGAACAGCCGCAGAGGCCCTTTGCGGTCCCTCAGCGCATGGCGGTCCGTTACCCAGAGCCTTTTGAAAAAAATGGGTTTCTCCTCCGGTCGTTGATTCCCCCCCCCCCCCCCCCCCGGTCTCTCGGTTAAATAAAGTAACCACTATCCCGGTGGACGGGACCCCTGCTTTTAAGGACCCTACTGATAGGTCCGAAGCGGTGAGCCGCTCCATGTTCACCATGCTGGGGTCAGCATTGCGGCCTATATTGGCTGCTACCTTGGTGTCCCCGACACGGATTGGGCAAAAATATTGCACCAGACTCTGGAGGAGCAGTTGGTACAGGGACTCATGTACGTCTGTGATGCAACCCTGGATGCAGCCCCCTTGATCTCCAGGGCCTCCGCATCTGCGGTGGCATTGCGCCGCCTAATATGGCTGAAATGCTGGTCCGCTGACCAAGCTTCTAAGAAAACTCTGGCAGATTTGCCTTTCAAAGGTGGGAGGCTTTTTGGTGCCTCACTGGATGACATCATTAAGGATGTCCACTGTAGGTAAGAACACACTTCTCCCTCAGTCCACTAAAGGGAAGGTGCCGCGCCGTAAGCCAGGGCCCTCCTTTCCCACACAGAAGCGGTATTTTCGTCAGTCAGGACCTGCCGGCAGACCCTCCTAAGCGGACAAAGGTCCAGCTGGGGGACAGAAGCGTCCCTGGGTGCGCAAGCCCAACAAGCCAGCAAACAAGCCTGCTACCGCATGAAGTTTTGCCCCCGCCCGATTCCAGGCTGGGGGGATGGCTTCGTGGGTTTGCAGCTCGGTGGACCTCCCTGCTCTCCGACCAGAGGGTCTGTGAGGTGGTCACCTTGGGGTACAAGATAGAGTTCCTTTCTTGTCCACCAAACAGATTTTTTTTTTACCTAAAATCTGCCTCTCCTTCTGGCTCGTAGGGCTGCCCTCCATGGGGCAGTGCAAGACTTGTTGAGGTGTGGGGTGATCATACCCGTACCACCACAGGACAGGTTTCAGGGTTTCTACTCTAATCTGTTTGTGGTCCCAAAGAAGGACGGAGTCCGTCCACTTTTGGACCTCAAGGCCCTCAATGCCTTTTTATAAAGCTTAAAAAATTCCGGATGGGATTGATTAGTTCGGTGGTGGCTGCGCTCCATCTGGTGGCCTTCCTGGTGTCCTTGGATATCAAGGACGCATATTTGCATGTCCCCATCTGCGTCGGGCATCAGAGGTTCCTGCGCTTTGCTCTCGACGGAGACCACTATCAATTTGTGGCACTTCCCTTTGGCCTAGCGTTGGCACCAAGAGTTTTCACCAAGGTGCTCGCCCTGATTCTAGCTTTACTGAGACAGCGCGGCATTGCTATCGTTGGCTACTTGGACGACCTTCTTCTGAGAGCTGCTTCAAGCTCAGAATTAGAGGAGGACATGTCTATAGCCAGTCAGACCCTCCTGGAGTTTGGTTGATACTGAACCTCCAGAACTCACTGTTAGTACCGACCCAGCGCCTAGAGTACCTGGGGTTGATTTTGGACTCCTCGGAGGCCAGAGTCTTTCTTCCCTTGGAGAAGTTGCAGACACTCCAGTCTGCGGTGAGGTTGTTGACATCCTGCAAATAGTCGTCTCTCCGTTTTTTGCATGCGAGTCCTGGGCCTCATGGTAGCCTCTTTTGAGGCAGTACCATATGCCCAATTCCACACTCGGGTCTTGCAGAAGGAGATTCTCTCAAGGTGGAACAGATCTCTGTTGTCGCTGGATCATCAGATGCAGATAAGTCATCTTGTCACGTCCTCTCTGAGATCCCCGTTCCTCCCCTTTCATTAGACTGTGATCTTGACTGACGCCAGTCTGACCGGTTGGGGCAGGGAGTCTGGGGGGTTCAGGCGGCCCAGGGCCGCTGGACTCCGACCGAATCCCAACTGCCTGCCGATCAACGTTCTGGAACTCCGGGCGATCAGGCTGTGCCTCTCCAAGTGGTCTCCGAGACTAAGAGGGCGTCCAGTCAGGATCCAGTCAGACAATGCTGTGGCATGCGTCAACCATCAAGGAGGAACAAGAAGCTTGGCTGCAGTGTTGGTCGCTCACATCCTACGGTGGGCGGAAAGGAGAGTGCCGGCCCTATCGGCAGTTTTCATTCCGGGCGTGGAAAAATGGCAGGCGGACTATATGAGTCGCCAGATGCTGGACCGCGGGGAATGGTCGCTGCATCCAGGGGTTTTTCAACTCCTTTGCCGGAGATGGGGCACGACAGACGTGGATCTCCTGGCTTCTCGACTCAATCGCAAAGTGTCAAGGTTCGTGGCCTCGTCCAGAGATCCTTGGGCAGACGCGTCAGATGCGTTAGTGGCCCCGTGGGGTCAGTATCGGCTAATTTATGCCTTCCCCCCCCCCACTGAAGTTGCTACCTCGTCTACTCCGCAGAGTAGAGACCGAGGGAATTCCGGTGATTCTAATCACCCTAGATTGTCCCAGGTATCCCTAGTACGCCGACCTCCTGCGGCTGGTGGCGGATGTGCCCTGGCGACTGCCAATGAGGGAGGACCTTCTCTCGCAAGGTCCCATTCTTCATCCTGCTTTACAGTCGCTGGCTTTAACGGCATGGCTATTGAAAGCCAGGTACTAACCATGTTGAGGGCACGGAAATCTTCTTCTAGGAAGATCTACTATCGCACATGGAGAGCCTACATCTCTGTGTGAGGAGATGGTATGGCGTCCACGGACTTATTCGGTTTCCAGGATCCTGCTGTTTTTACAGCGTGGAGTGGATCAGAAACTTGCCTTAAGCACCCTTAAGGGGCAGATTTAAGCCTTGGCTGTTTTCTTTTAGTGACCCCTGGCGGCTCATTGACTGGTGAGTACGTTTGTGCAAGTGGTCCGACATGTAGCTCCTTCGGTGTGACCACCACTACCTCCCGTAGGATTTGAATCTGGTGCTTCAGAAACCTCCTCCTTTTTGAGAAAATCAGGGAAATTCCTCTTTTGACGCTCTCCCAGAAGGTGGCCTTCCTGGTAGCCATCACGTCCGTCAGGATGGTTTCTGAATTGGCGGCATTGTCTGGCAAGTCCCCATATTTGGTCCTCCATAAGGACAAAACGGTGCTACGCCCGCAGCCTTCTTTTCTTTCGAAGGTGTTTTCAGGCTTTCACCTGAATGAGGACATTGTACTTCCATCCTTGTGTCCTTGGCCATCGCATTCCAAGGAGGTTGCGCTACATTATTTAGACGTGGTACGTGCCTTGCGGGTGTTTCCGTCTGCTACGGCTCCGTTCCAGAGGTCTGACTCACTGTTTGTGTCTGGTCCGCAGAAGGGCCTGGCGGCTTCGTCGGCCACAATTTCTTGTTGGATCAGGCAGACCGTCATTCAGGCCTACGCCCTTAAGGGGCGGGCGCCTCCCTTTCCCATTACGGCACATTCGACCAGGGCTATTGGTGCCTCTTGGGCTTTCCGACATTAAGCGTCTGTATCACAAGTGTGTAAGGCGGCGTTCTGGTTGTCCGTTCACACCTTTTCAAAATTTTACAAGGTTAATGTGAGTGCATCTTCGGATGCTAGCTTCAGCCGCAAAGTTTTGCAGAGGGCTGTTTGAGGTTGCAACTCCTCCGTTGAGGAGTTCTGCTTGTTTGGGGGGTAATTGGTTTTGATTGCTGTGCCCACCCTTCGTTTTTTGACACTGCTTTGGGACGTCCCAATGGTCAAGAATTAAGGAGCTGTGTCTGTCCATGGACGAAAAGAGAAAATAGGATTTTTGTACTCACCGTAAAATCTTTTTCTCTGTCGTCCATGGACGGACACAGCACCCGCCCCTCCTTTTTTTGGTTTGTACTGCTTTTTTACGAACTGATGCTGCTGACTGCAGGGTGGAGGGTTATGTCCGGAGGGACCGCCCCCTGGGCGGGGCTGTTCAACTCTGTTAATGTAACATTTATTAAATATCTAACATGTTCTGCCTAGTCCTCTCCTATAGAACAGGAACATAACCCAAAGGAGCTGTGTCTGTCCTTGGACGACAGAGAAAAGGATTTTACGGTGAGTACAAAAATCCTATTTTTCAACCACCTAAATACTATCCTAAAAATACTTTTTTTTTTTTTTTGCAAGCCCATTAATCAATTTTCTGTGATAGTTTGTCAATTACTCGATCATGTACCCAAATGAATTTTATATTACGTATATACTCGAGTATAAGCCGAGTTTTTCAGCACTTTTTTTTTTGTGCCCCCCTTGGCTTATACCTGAGTCTGTGTCCTTATTCAACTTTGTGCGCCTGTTCCCGGCCTGTCGTAGGTCCCCTGGACCCCAAACTTGGCACACATGTAGCCACACTCTTCATCTACAAGTGTGCAAAGATTGTTGTTCAGGGGACCTATGGCCGGGGAGCACCGAATTTTTTAAAGCCGGGCACCCCTTCCATAGACTCCCGTGTTAAACGTCAGTCTAGTCACACAGCGGTGGAGATTAGGTAGGGAGATTGGACACAGGCATGGGCACAGTTAGGCATGCACATGGACAAAGTGAGGCATGCAGATGGACACCCTAGGCTTATAATCGAGTCCAATAAGTTTCCCATTTTTTTTATTTATATTTTTTGTGGTAAAATTGGGTGCCTCAGCTTATATTCTGGTCGGCTTATACTCGAGTGTCTATACCTTAATTTTATACCAATTGATCTTTCTTAACCACTTGCCGACCGCCTCCTGTACTTATACGTCGGCAGAATGGCACGGACCAGCACAATCACGTACCTGTACGTTGCCCTTTAAATGCCTGGCGTGTGGTCGCGCGCGACCCTGCCGCCTTTCCCGCGGACTCTATCGCCGCGGGGATCCCCGCGATCGTCTCACGGAGGTATAGAGCGGGGAGATGCTTGTGTAAAAAAGCATCTCCCCGCTCTGCTTAGTGACAATGACCCTGATCTCCGCTCTGTGTACTCGGAGCAAAGATCAGTGTCATGTGACACACAGCCTATCCCTGATACAGTAAGAGAAACACTATGCAGGGAACACTGAACCCCTACAGCGCCACCTAGTGGTTAACCCCTTCACTGCCAGTGTCATTTTCACAGTAATCAGTGCATTTTTATAGCACTGACCGCTGTAAAAATAACAATGGTCCCAAAAGTGTCCGATGTGTCCGCCATAATGTCGCAGTCACGATAAAAATCGCTGATCGCCGCCATTACTAGTAAAAAAATTAATAAAAATGCCATAAAACTATCCCCTATTTTGTAGATGCTATAAAGTTTGCGCAAACTAATCAAACGCTTATTGCGATTTATTTTTTTATATTTTTTTTACCAAAAATATGTAGAAGAATACGTATCGGCCTAAACTGAGGAAGAAAAAAAAATGTTATATATTTTTTGGGGGATATTTATTTTAGCAAAAAGTAAAATATTGCATTTTTTTTTCCAAAATTGTCGCTCTATTTTTGTTTATAGCGCAAAAAATAAAAACCAGAGGTGATCAAATACCACCAAAAGAAAGCTCTATTTGTGGGAAAAAAGGACGTCAATTTTGTTTGGGAGCCACGTCGCACAACTGCGCAATTGTCAGTTAAAGTGACGCAGTGCCGAATCGCAAAAAGGGGCCTGGTCCTTTAGCTGCAAAATGGTCTGGGGCTGAAGTGGTTAAGGTGCTACGTTAAAAAAAAAATAGCAGCACTATATACAAAAAACAGCACTACTATACAAAAAAATGTGTGGTGTGTGTGTGTGTGTGTGTGTGTGTGTGTGTGTGTGTGTGTATATATATAAATAAATATATAATAATTTTTTTTTGTGTGCAGGCCACCCACGGTTTTCTATAAACTTTAGCTCTGTCCCATGGTTTTGGAGCATTTTTTTTTTTTTTTTTGAAAGCGCACAAAAAAATCCTGCATGCTGCTTCATTAGTGTGATTTCAGAAAGCGAAGCACATATTAGAAGTGTATGGGAAACCACGTGTAACCGGCAAGAAAAACCATAGGTACACTGCACTGTGTCCCAACCATAGTGCAGCAGCCCTAATTAATAACAAAAAAAAAACGCGCTGACCCTAAAGGGTTATTTTACATAAAAGCTAAAAAAAAAAAAACAGCAGCTTGGGTGGGATAAACACAAACCGCAGATAAGAAAAGATAAAGCTGCGCCAAATATTAAGTCCAAAAAAAATCCTCGGATGACAGGGGATTGGATTAGTATAGATGTCCTCTAGGCATATACCACTCAAGGTAAATCGCCACACAACAGTCTATATATGAAGCATGATCCATAGGCATTTGCTGAAACAACACCGGAGTGAATCCACAGAGCAAGTGTGAAGCCCACCACCATATATAAAAGCCGCCAGAGGGGAACATTGTCTGAAACAAGGGACTTTGTTAGGGACTTGAACTAGGAAGCTAAGCCCTCCCACCAGCCATGATCATAGAGAATCACAGAGACCTAGTGAGAAGTTCAAAATAAGCCTAGCACCCGGAACATCTATCCCGAGCGAGTCCTCTTCAGTGTCATCATTCCTCGGAGGATAAAGGCCGCGGCTGGGTTACAGCCGAATGCTCATTCGTGCTTACCCTTTGGTAAGCGGCTTTTATATATGGTGGTGGGCTTCACACTTGCTCTGTGGATTCACGGCAGTGTTTCACAAATGCCTATGGATCATGCTTCATATATAGACTGTTCTGGGGTGACTTATCTTGAGTGGTATATGCCTAGAGGACATCTATACTAATCCAATCCCCTGTCATCTGAGGATTTTTTGTGGACTTAATATTTGGCGCAGCTTTATCTGTTCTTGGCCCTAATTATTAGGTTCAAGATTTGTGGTTTGAATGTGCGTCAGGAATCCAGTTTTTTCAGCCATACTGAAGTTGGATTAAGGTGACAGACTTTCAGGCATTTCGGCATTTACTGGGTAATATTTGCTCCCTCTGTGCTTTTTATATGTTGCATTTTCAACTACTAGAGGGAATTTGTTTTTCTTCAAGCTGACGAACGGTCTGTACTCTGCAGTTTACTGTCGTGTGCAAAATCGGCTCCTGCAATGTCTGGGTGTGACACCGGGGGGCAGTGGATGGCTGCAATTGATGGGCACATTTTTGTTACACCCATCCTGCTGTTCTTAATGTAGACAACAGAGGAATGTCATCATTAAACAATTAAGTATAATAATATCCTGTTAGTTTATTAAGCTGGCCATACATTGCTCCAATCTTGTCCAAAGTTTAAGCCGTGGGTGGTCTTGGACAGGTGGCCCTGTTGGCACCACTTGGCACAACATGAGTCGAAAGTTGAAAAATCAAAGGAGCCGGGTGGAAAGATACAGTCACCAGTGCCAGCAGGGGGGATCCCTCCAACTGCACTGTTTAGCGTAAATGGAGGAATTCACTGATTTCTCTTTAGTCAGTAGGTGAAACTATGGTCTATGCATGTAATTGCTAGCTAATAAAAAAATAAATAAAAAAAATGTTTTTATATTTGCTTCCCTCTACCCCAGGGCTCAGAATGAGAGCAGGACTGTATTTCTGTGCACAGTCAGTCTAACACTGGGAGCCTGCTGAAAGGAGGAGAGAGTCATGTGAGCAGAGAAATCGCATCACCAAAATGGTGACGCTTTATTATCCAGTCATCAAGCAGGCTGTGGGCTGGTGATCAAGCTATAAAAAGCACTGCAGAAAACTGAGGTCACTAGCCTGGCGGCGCACACTGGTGTGTGTGTGTCCTGGATTATAAAACTGGCTTAATTGAAAATATTTCATCCAAGGATTATTTATTCCGTTATCAGTTTTTTTGTATTTGTTTTCTGAGGCTTAAAGCATATCTAAACCCAAGAAGTGACATGTAATCTATTGCAGCTCACCAGTCCTTGGATGTGGTGGCTGGTATTTGTTAGCTTTTTTAGCCTTTTTATCATTTTTACATGTTGATCCTGCCAGAAACGCACTTCATGTTTGTAGGATAGGGAGTGAGTTAAGACCACAGAGCACTTCCCCTCTCCTGATCTCCATAACATAAGGGGGAGGTGTTCTATAGGGCACAGGGAGAGCTAGGAAGAATGCTAACTGAAAACAGTCAGCTGAAGTGATCATCTCACAAGATTTCTGGGAAGACCAAAGGGTCTTTTTTTTCTTTTTTTTTTCTTTTTTTTCACTTGTAGAGCCAATATAACCATTTATTCAGTGATGGTTCACACTGAATGCAGCTTTGAAATTGTGTGACTTCACTTGAAATCGCACGATTTCTAAAGCCGCATGTCAGTGCGACTTCAGGTGCTACTTGGCTGACATCTGTGCGACTTAAGGGGGTGGGACTTTTTATGAAGTACATGGTTGCTATAAGGTAAATTGGTGAACATGTAAAATATTTGAGATATATATATATATATATATATATATATATATATATATATATATATATATATATATATATATATATATACACACATGTAATGCTGGTATAAATTTAAAAATGGTTAAACATAATAACATTGGTATCACATGACATTTGCATAATAATAAAATTCCATAGTTCACCAAAATTTCATAAATGTACACTTGCATGTATGGCAAATTAATTCCTGGATGACCTGTGGTCTCACTAATTATGTGAATGTGGGTATGACATAATGACAAGGGTCTAAAAAATACAAAAATAAAAGCACGGCATCTGGTAGCTACGTGTTTCGTGGCTTTGAGACACTCATCAGGAGCAAGCGTGTGATGTATCTGTAATTAAAAATAATAGTATCTGAATGGTCTGACCATGTACCAACATGGACAAAGGTGG
This sequence comes from Rana muscosa, assembly GCA_029206835.1. Taxonomy (NCBI): domain Eukaryota; kingdom Metazoa; phylum Chordata; class Amphibia; order Anura; family Ranidae; genus Rana; species Rana muscosa. The sequence continues at coordinate 303,807,461 of CM055118.1, read as the reverse complement.
AGTGAAGGGGAACACCCCCAAGTACATGTATACTTGCTGTAGTCCGTACATTGATAGTATAATCTTAAATTGTGAGCCACGCAGGGACATAGTTGCCAGGAGCTGTGGTGGACAGTTCAGAGACAGTAACCAACACAGACAGCAACCAGGGCTGGCATGGAGCTGTAAGGCACTCCTGGTGGAAGGTGAAAACGAGTGGGGTCTCTGTGGGGAAACACGAGATGCATTCGGAACTGGGTAGAAAAACCGTAGCTAGTGAAATGGGTGTGGAAGTACAAGCTGGCAGCACTGAAGCTGAGCAGAGGGTGAAATGAAGTGGGAAAAGGTGAAGAAAGTGGCCCTCCAAGACCACTAGGAAGTAGGAATAGGTGAAAGCCATGCACAGGTGTCTATGCAAGTCGCACCCGAAATCGACAAAAATAGTGCAGGAACTACTTTTTCAAATCGGTGCGGCACCACAAAGTCAGCGTCACACCGATTTTGAACAGTTCCATTGCCGACAATAGGGTGCGACTTGTGTAACATGAAGAAATAATTCCGGGTTGGCTGCACTTCCAAAAATCCTTTTTATTGAAGCTTCATATGAAAGGGGTGGACAGATGGAGCAGGGGACAAAGGTAGACGCGTTTTGCAGAAATGTTAGCGCTTAGGGCTCTTTCACACGGGACGGATCCGTGAAGTTCCGCTTGCTAGGCGGGGATCGCTCCGTTGATCCCCGCTGAGCTGGCGGATGACTGGGCGGTCCCCGCACACTGTGCAGGGACCGCCCTGTCAGAGCGCCGCTCTCCCCTATGGTGGGATCGGATGAACACGGACCGTCTGTCCGTGTTCATCCGCTCCGCCAACGGATGGAAGAATAGGGTTTTCCTCTGTCACAATTTAGCGGAGCGGGTCGGATGTCAGCGGACATGTCACCGCTGACATCCGTGGCTCCATAGGGCTACATGGAGCATCCGTTCAGGTCTGCCTAAAAAACTGACAGGCGGACCTGAACGGACCGTCCGTGTGAAAGGGGCCTTAGTCATTTTCTATTGGAACTAGTCACCACAATCGCCTATATACTGCTCTAATGTGTCATCATTAGGTTACAGGTGAACTAACCAATTAAAATTGGTACTCAGCTGGTGTTACAAAGAAAATCCGGCTAGAATACACTGTACTTAGGCCTCATGCACACTGGACGTTAAAAATAACGTTATAAAAACGCCAGTAGCTTTGCCGTGAGTTTTTCAACGTTTTTGCAATAGCGTGTTTTATTTTTTTTATTTTTTTTTCCAATGTATCAAAAACGTTTAAATGCTGGTGAGTGACGTTTTTTGAGCGTTTATCGACATTTATCAGCATTAATCTGTGTTAGAGCATTTTTACAGCTGAAAAACGTCTCTCAGAACCCACTAGTTTTTGGGTTTTTTTTACTGCTCAAAAACGCCACTGCCCAAAACTGCTAACAGCCTATGTGCATGGACACATAGGATAACATGATGGCGAGTTTAATGACTGTAGAAAAAAATGTCTACTGCCAAAAACAGCTGCTGTAAAAACGTCAAATGTCCAGTGTGCATGAGGCCTAACACTTAAATCTGATGTAAAGAGTTCGGTCCAAATCCACTGCCAGAAAAAAATCTGATACACCAATTGAACTCGGAGCAAACTCGACACATCAGTCAAAATCATTGTATAGTTAGGAGAGAAATGGGTGCGAATAGACTGCAGGAAACTAGCTAAGAAAGAGAGAGAAAAAAATATCTATTTAAATATATAAGCGCAAAATAGGTGCTAATAGACCGCAGGAAACTAGCCAAGAGAGGGAAAAAAAATGTAGGAGAGAAATGGGTGCTCATAGACTGCAGGAAGCTAGCAAAGAGGAAAAAATAATAAATGTATAGGAAAAAAATAAGTTATAATAAATATATAGGAGAGAAATAGGTGCTAATAGACTGCAGGAAACTAGCTGAAGAGGAAAAATAAAAAAGGGGAAAAAGCAAGGGGATGCCAATCATAAAAATGACTTGGATCCCACTCAAAATTTAACCCATTGGGTATACGTGTTCTCAAATGGAAAAAGACCTTCCGCTTGCACAGCAACCTAAATACATCACCCCCCCAGGTGGTCTTTTAACTTTTTCAATGCCCTGTATTTGTAGAGCTGTGAGATCGCCACCATGTGATCGATTAAAATGAGCAACATTTGTAGAGTGGTTCTTCTGTATATCATACACGTGATCATGAAGGCGATTCCGCAATCTCCTTGTTGTTCTGCCCACATATTGTATGTGGCAGATTTTACATGTAATCAAGTACAGTGGAACCTTGGTTTACGAGTAACGCGGTTAACCAGCGTTTTGAATAACTAGTAACTTTTTTTTTATTTTTTATTCTGACTCAGAACAGAATTCAAGCTAACCACTTAAGCCCCGGACCATTTGGTAGCTAGAGGACCAGAGGTGAATTCAGAATTTTGCACTGCGCTGCTTTAACTGTAAATTGTGCGGACATGCAATGTTGTACCCAAACGAAATTTGCGTCCTTTTCTTCCCACAAATAGAGCTTTCTTTTAATGGTATTTGATTGCCTCTGCGATTTTTTTATTTTTTGCGATATAAACGGAAAAAGACCGAAAATTTTGAAAAAAAATGATATTTTCTACTTTTTGTTATAAGAAAAATCGAATAAACTCAATTGTAGTCATACATTTAGGCCAAAATGTATTCAGCCACATGTTTTTAGTAAACAAAAATGTCAATAAGCGTATATTTATTGGTTTGCGCAAAAGTTATAGAGTTTACAAACTAGGATACATTTTCTGAAATTTACACAGCTTTAAATTTATGACTGCCTATCTCATTTCTTGAGGTGCTAAAATGACAGGGCAGTACAAAACCCCCCCAAATGACCCCATTTTGGAAAGTAGACACCCCAAGGAAATTGCTGAGAGGCATGTTGAGCCCATTGAATTTTTTATTTTTTTTGTCCCAAGTGATTAAATAATGACTAAAAAAAAAAAAAAAAAAATTACAAAAAGTTGTCACTAAATGATATATTGCTCACACATGCCATGGTTATATGTGGAATTTCACCCCAAAATACATTTTTTCTGCTTCTGAGTACGGGGATACCACATGTGTGGGACTTTTTAGGAGCCTAGCCGCGTACGGGACCCCGAAAACCAAGCACCGCCTTCAGGATTTCTAGGCACAAATTTTTGATTTCACTCCTCACTACCTATCACAGTTTCGAAGGCCATAAAATGCCAAAATCGCACAAAACCCCCCCCCAAATGACCCCATTTTGGAATATAGACACCCCAAGCTATTTGCTGAGAGGAATGGCGAGTATTTTACAGCTCTCATTTGTTTTTGAAAATGAAGAAAGAAAAAAAAAAATATATATATATATATATATATATATATATATATATATATATATATATATATATATATATATATATATATATATAATTTTTGAAAATTGAAAAAAAAAAAAAAAAAAAAACTTTGTGACAAAAAGCGAGATCTGCAAAATACTCACAATACCTCTCAGCAAATAGCTTGGGGTGTCTACTTTCCAAAATGGGGTCATTTGGGGGGGTTTTGTGCCATCTGGGCATTCCATGGCCTCCGAAACTGTGATAGGCAGTGAGAAGTGAAATCAAAAATTTACACCCTTAGAAAGCCTGAAGGCGGTGCTTGGTTTTTAGGGTCCCGTACATGGCTAGGCTCCCAAAAAGTCTCACACATGTGGTATCCCCGTACTCAGGAGAAGCAACAGAATGTATTTTGGGGTGTAATTCCACATATGCCCATGGCATGTGTGAGCAATATATCATTTAGTGACAACTTTGTGCAAACAAAAGAAAAAAAAAAATTGTCGTTTTTCCGCAACTTGTGTCAACATATAAAATATTCCATGGACTCGACATGCCTCTCAGTATATAGCTTGGGGTGTCTACTTTCCAAAATGGGGTCATTTGGGGGGGTTTTGAACTGTTCTGGCATTTTATACACAACATTAGGAAGCTTACATCCACTCTTCTAACCACTTGAAGACAAAGCCCTTTTTGCCACTTTTTGTTTACATGAAAACATTTTTTTTTTTACAAGAAAATTATGTTGAACCCCCAAACATATTATATATATATATATATATATATATATATATATATATATTTAAAGCAAAGGCCCTACAGATTAAAATGGTGGGTGTTGCATTTTTTTTTTCTACACAGTATTTGCGCAGCGATTTTTCAAACGCATTTTTTGGGTTAAAAAATACACTTTTTTTAATTTTAATGCACTAAAACACACTATATTGCCCAAATGTTTGATGAAATAAAAAAGATGATCTTAGGCCGAGTACATAGATACCAAACACGACATGCTTTAAAATTTCGCACAAACGCGCATTGGCGACAAACTACATACATTTTTAAAAGCCTTTACAGGTTACCCCAGTAGATTTACAGAGGAGGTCTACTGCTAAAATGATTGCCCTCGATCTGACCTTCGCGGTGATACCTCACATGCATGGTGCAATTGCTGTTTACATATGACGCCAGACCGACGCTTGCGTTCGCCATTGGGCAAGAGCAGGGCAGGACAGGGGTGCTTTTTTTTTTTTTTTTTTATATTATTATTAATTTTGCTATTTTATTTTTAAATTGTTCCTTCCAAGTATTTTTTTTATCATTTTTATTGTTATCTCAGGGAATGTAAATATCCCCTATGATAGCAATAGGTAGTGACAGGTACTCTTTTTTTGAAAAAACTGGGGTCTTCCAGACCCTAGATTTTTCCTCTGCCCTCAAAGCATCTGACCACACCAAGATCGGTGTGATAAAATGCTTTCCCAATGGCGCTTTTTATATCCGGGGGGGGGGGGGCATTCCCTCCCACTGCTTGTAAAAGCAGTCCAGAGGCTAATTAGCCACTAGGATTGCTTTTACATGAAAGCCGGCCGCTGGCTGAAAAGAATGATACCAAGATGATACCTAAACCCGCAGGCATCATTCTGGTATAAACATTCAAAGTCCAGCAACATACCAGTACGTTGCTGGTCCTTGTTGGACATGTATTGTAATCTTTTTATTTCATGCAGCCAGTTGGCTGAACGAAAAAAGAGATTGATCGGTGGGTATGCCCACCATTAGAATACCGCCCTTCATCCACCCACTTCCAATGATGGGCATACACGCACCATTTATATATGCCGAAGCATGGGGGCATCCTCCCGCAAAAAAGTTATGCCGCACACACATGGTCAGACTTTTCCACGGGCAAGCCTCCGTCGGAATTTCGACCGTATGTACGCGGCATTAGGAGCAAAATCGCTCCTCCGCCCCTGCTGCCCCAATGCTTCGGCATATTTGCTTTTTTTTTTTTTTAACTGTGGTGGTGAAATCACCTCCTACAGCACTGGAGTCGCAGGGATCAGGCCTGTCTCTGCGAACGCTGCAGTTATGTGTGTTTTTGTTTTGTAAGTGACAGTGATCGATCGATACTGCACTTGGGTGGCCTGGGCTGGACGGAGGGGCAAAACGCAGGTGCTAGCAGGTATCTGGGCTGATCCCGCTAACACTGCGTTTTTGGGAACCCTAAACTGCTGGGGACGCTAGTATAGATCTAATCAGATCAGATATTGATCTGTTCAGATACTATACCACTAAGGGGGGTGTATGCTTCACGCGTGGGTGTTAGCGCTACTGGCACTAACCTGACGCTGCCTGGGGTGTGACTCAGACCCTCTCTGACGCTAAAACCTAATTGATATCACCCGCCGGGCGATCAGGGGGTTAAACCTTTATTGGGTTATATACACGGCGGGTGCCCTGACACTATAAAAAGCAAACTAACTAACCAGCGTCACCCGTAACACTTATATGGTGATCACTGGTAAAAGGGTTAACTAGGGGCAATCAGGGGGTTAAAACCTTTATTAGATAATATATGGGGGTACCTGACGCTATAAAAACCTGCGGCGAACCTAAAAAAAATTACCGGCTACCGATCTGTATCACCGACACTAAGACAGCGTTTAGAAAAACGATCGCTTAGTGGTGATAGGGGGTGAAAGGGTTACCTGGGGGGCGATCAAGGGGGTTAAACCTTTTATTAGATAATATATTGGGGTACCTGACGCTATATAAAAACCTGCGGCGAACCTAAAAAAAATTACTGGCTGCCGATCGGCATCACTGACGCTAAGACAGCGATCAGAAAAATGATCGCTAAGCGACAGTGGTGATAGGGGGTGAAAGGGTTATCTGGGGGGTGATCAGGGGGTTAAACCTTTATTAGGGGGGGTTAGGGGGCTACACTGGACCTAAGACTAAACTTTGGTGACACTTTTACAGTCACAAATGTCACTGATTGCAGTGATCACTAAATAAATGGTCACTGCAATCAGTGACACTGTGACTGGGGGCTGGGGGGGTGACCTGGGGGGGCGATTTATGTCCCTATGTGTCCTGGTGTCAGTGTAGTGTTGTGTGCACTGACCTGATATTTTCTCTTGTACGGCGCTCGGTATATGTGAGCGCCGCACCAGAGATGACATCACTTCCTCCTGCTCCCTCTGTCTGACACAGACAGAGGGGGCATTTCCATTCGCCGGGAGCGATCGCGAGGGGGTGGCCAGAAACGAATGGCTGCCCTTTCATCCCGGAACGCTCCCGGACACTTAGCCACCGCTCACTGTACAGAAGGGGGGTCCGATTGGACCCCCCAACTGTACAAAGGCAATCACGTACACTCTACGCGATTGTGCCTGTCGGTGCCATTCTGCCGACGTATATATACAGTGAGCGGTCGTTAAGTGGCTAATGAGGTGTGCAGTACTGCATTTGGCCAGAGGTGCGGGGGCGCCGATGATACTCGGAACGGTTCGGAGCCGTTCGGAAATACTCAGTTTCCGAGATCAGCCGAGCTGTCCCCGAGTATTTCCAAGACTCTCCGGCGCCCCCCCTCCACCTCTGGCCACATGCGGTATTGCATGCCGTAGAAGCCAATGCGGAACAAATTCTTAGTTTCCATTGACTTATATGGGGAAACTTGCTTTTGATATGCGAGTGCTTTGGATTACAAGCATTCTCCTGGAACGCATTATGCTCATAATCCAAGGTTCCACTGGTAAATCAAATATTTGGTGTTCGTAGCAGAAATTACAGTCAAGGAATTTATAAACTAACTGTACACTTTAAATCCTTCTCCCTTAATCAAACGTGGACAACAAGGGCAGTCTTTTGTGACACGCTTGTTGTTACCCTTAAAATAGGGTACGACTTGTCGTCATGCGATTTGGACCTGTCAACTCACATGACAAGTCACACCGGTGTGTACGGGGGCTCCGTATTATATTTCACAGACCAAAAGACAAGTTGATAGTGAGACTTCTAAAAGGCTGTGTATGTAAATCCTATGACCTGTTAACAGGTGGGAAGGCAAATATAATGCTAATGAGCTAAACTTTTAGGCAACCCATACATGATTAGATTTTCTGTCCTCCCACCACTGGTGTCCAAAGATTTTATGTTCCGTTTTAAAATTGATTTACAGCAAAAAAACATCCCATGCATCTGGGGGCGGCCAAACAAACCCACCACATCCCCAAACCTCCCACCCTTCTTTAGAGCTCAGGGATTTTTGCCTGTGCTTTAAATTTTCTCGGATACACTGATACCATATAGATTAAAAACTGGCTTGCTTCACAGTAACTAACCTTGCTAGGGGAACAGCCTACACTCCTGTAGTTAATGGACCTTGGTGTGTATGTGATTTATTGGGAGGAATGTATTCAGAAGTCATTTTGATTTTCTTTCAAATCTTTCAGGACGATTAAAACGTACTGGGTGACAAAGGGAAGTGGGTTCAGCACCAGTATTGCCAAACAGGAAACTGACCTTACCCCGGAAATGATTGCCAGGTAAGAAGCGTGTTGCTGTGCCTGCTTATGTACAGTGTTTTTATTGGTCAACTCTTTGTGGTCAAGTAAAGAAACATTTGATAGACAAATTTTACATGGAAAAGTTGTTCTGGATGAATGCTTGTTGTGTTTTTTTTTTTCTAATTCTATTATTTCCTTTGATCGTCAGCTCCCTCTAGTGGCCCAAAATATGGAATATTTTTCTGATTTGAGGCATTTTAAGAAAAATATACCAATGTTTTTGGCTCTGTATTACAATTGTTTGTTTTTGGCACCCCAGCGGGAGGATTCTTTCAAAGGCCCCCCTGAGAGTCTGCAGGAACATCATTGAAAGTCCCTGGCGGGGTAATCGGCCAAAAGTGTTACTGGCTTTTTTTTTAACAAAGAGGCCCAGTACTGCTGGTAAAGCAGGGCTTTTTTCTACATTTTGAGGTGGCGGTGTCTTTGGTGGTCAGTCACACAGGGGACTGTTTGACTGCGTGTCTCACCTTGATTGAGAGCCACGTGTGAATCGTGATCTGCAACTGATAATCTGTTTATCACCTGATGGGGACTCTCCTTCTAATTGTAGAATCTTGTGGGGTTCAGCCCTGGTTCACATTTGCCAGCAATGGCAACGTCCGAATCGGTGCGGCGCCGCACTGATTTTCAAAAGTAGTTTCTGTACTGATTTTAGCGTGGGTTTTTTTTTTTTTTCCCCATTGACATCTGTGCAGAAACTCGCACAGATATCTCTGAAATCGCCCTTGAAGTTGGGACTGACATGTGGGAATGAAGTCGTGTGAGTTAATTACCGCAGTGAACCTAGGCTCAATGTTTTCCTGGTTTAGCACAACTGTTTTATATAAATGTCGTCTGTTTCTGTGTTGGTATCATGCAGTAGAGTCGCTGCTTATTTTATTCTTTGTTGCTTGTATTTTTGATTACTTCCTAGCGTGGTTTTTATTTTACTTTATTTTTTTTTTTTTTCATATAAGATTACTGTTTTGGCAAAGCACCTGCCCATGTGTGGCGGGTTGCAGTGCCATTCATTCTACCTTTAAAGTGGTTGTACACCCTGTACACAACCACTTTTACCTACCAGTAAGCCTAGATTTAAACCCCTTTCACACTGGGTCGCTTTGCAGGCGCTATAACGCTAAAAATAGCGCCTGCAAAGCGACCTGAAACAGCCGCTGCGGTCTCTCCAGTGTGAAAGCCCCGAGGGCTTTCACACTGGAGTGGTGCGCTAGCAGGACGGTAAAAAAAGTCCTGCTAGCCGCATCTTTGGAGCGGTGTGTGCACCGCTCCTGCCCATTGAAATCAATGGGCAGCACGGCTATACCTGCAGAGGTGCTTTGCGGTGGTTTTAACCCTTTCTCGGCTGCTAGCGCAGGGGGTAAAAGCGCCCCACTAGCGGCCGAATAGCACAACAAAATTGACGGTAAATTTACTGCCGATGCCCCAGTGTGAAAAGGGCCTAAGGCTTACTTGTAGGTGCTCAAAATATCTCCTAAACCTTCACGGTTTAGCAGGTCTTTACAATAGAGATGTGCGCCAATGTCTACGGCGCAGGCGCACTTTAGAAAAGGCACGATTGCCGTTTCTAAAGGAGGCCATGCCGTGACTGGTGGCTCCCGTGGGCATGCGCCAGAGTGACGTCATCGCAGCTCCGGCCAATCGCAGCGCCGGAGCCGCGATACCCGGAAGTAATTCCGGGACGACATGTCGCCGGCTGGTGCTTTGTCGGGCACCGCAGTGGGGGCTTCAATCCCAGGTGAGTATTACATAATGAGCTAGTATGCTATGCCATTATGCCTTTGTCTTGCATGTGTTGTTTTAAAATTTTTTTTTTTTTTTTTTTTACCAAAAGTGGGTTTACAACCAACCACTTTAAACCTAGTACACACAAGTAGTAGTTGAATGGAAATAACTCACTGCTCCAGTTAGAGCAGCGGTACTATCAATCTGATGTTAGAACACAATAGAACAGCAGGGGAGATCGATGTACTAACATGGGGACGCCCCCCCACCAGAACACTCCAGTCAGCGCTGAGAGCGCTGATCGGGAGACGGTCAGCTGCTGGTTTTCCAGCATGCTTGTCTGACAACAGCCAGCCAAATGGCCATACGCATGGGCTGAATATCGGCCTTTTTATTTTAATTTTTTTTATTTATTTTTATTGAACTGCTAAGCTGCCCAACATTTGGCCCATATGTTACTAAGCTTTAGACAGTTCGTTGTGCACACAGCAAGGCATGTATTGTGCATAGGGGTGTGCTGGTTTAGACCAGAGCACTTTTTACAATTCGGCACTGCGCCACTTTAACTGACAATTGCACGGTCGTGTGACACTGTACCCAAACAAAATTTGTGGTTTTTTTTCCCCCACAAATAGAGCTTTCTTTTGATGGTATTTGATCACCTCTGCGTTTTTTTTTTTTTTTTTTTTGCACTAGAAACAAAAAAAGCGACAATTTTAACTTTTTGCTATAATAGTCCCCAATTAAAAAAATTTAATTAATTCTTCATCGGTTTAGGTCGATTATATATTCTTCTACATATTTTTGGTAAAATCGCAAAAAGCACATGCTATAACTTTTGCGCAAACCAATTAATGTCTACAAACTATGGGAAAGACTTATGGCTAAAGGGAAGGATGTACCCATATGGGATTTCGCCCAGGGGAGCCATTCTGCCACAGTATGAAGAGTTGTCAAAGCACCAGCACAGGATGGAACTGTGGTAGCGCAGTGCCACGTCCTAAACGTCAATTAGTCAAATGTTGAAAGTGAAAAAATTTACTTTTTAGGCACCAATTATTGGAAAATTTAAACAATTTTTATTTAATACATTCTTTAAAAAGAAGAAAAACATTAAACTGCAGTATTACTACAGTAAATATTTTTAGTTCCTAAATATTTAACACTCCTAAAGAAATTACACAAGCTCCTGAAGAAGCGGTCTTCGCGAAACATGTAGCGCTTAAGATATTGTTACATTATAGTCTAGTCATACATGTTTATCGTGACATGTTTTGACATTTATGACCAATATTGGAGACTTTTAGTCACCACTGTAGTAATTACTGCAGTTTTGTTATGTTTTTCTTCCTTTTTAAAGAATTTCTTATGTGTTATTTGTTAATAAAAATTGTTTTCTTATCTGGTGCCTAAAAAGATTTTATTTTTATTTTTTTTCACTTTCAACATTTTGACAAATATGTAAATCTGCGTGAGACGGTCGCCGGTTAACCACTTAAGGACCGCCTCCTGTATATTTACGTCGGCAGAGTGGAACGGAGAGGCATAAGCACGTACAGGTACGTCCCCTTTAGGACGACGCCGCGTGGTCGCGCACCACCAGCGGCGCGACCCTGCCGCTTTCTCCGTGAGCCGACCGTGGGTCCCGCGGACTCGATCGCTGCGGGAATACCTGCAATCGTCTCACGGAGAGATAGAGCGGGGAGTTGCTAGTGTAAACAAGCCTCTCCCCGCTCTGCCTAGTGACAGACACTGATCTCCTCTCCGTGTGATCGGAGCGATGTCGGTGTCATGTCACGCCAAGCCATGCCCCCTACAGTAAGAATCCCTCACTAGGGCACACTTAACCCCTACAATGCCACCTACTGGTTAACCTCTTCACTGCCAGTGTCATTTTCACAGTAATCAATGACAATGGTCCCAAAAATGTGTCAAGTGTCCGATATAATGTCGCAGTCATAATAAAAATTGCTGATCGCCGCCATTACTAGTAAAAAAAAAAAAGTATTAGTAAAAATGCCATAAAACTATCTCCTAGTTTGTAGACGCTATAACTTTTGCGCAAACCAATCAATGCTTGATTTTTTATTTATTTTTTACCAAAAATATGTAGAAGAATACGTTTCGGCCTAAACTGAGGACATTTTTTTTTTATATATATTTTTTGGGGATATTTATTATAGCAAAAATTCAAAAATATTGCATTTTTTTTCAAAATTGTCGCTATTTTTTGTTTATAGTGCAAAAAATAAAAACCGCAGAGGTGATCAAATACCACCAAAAGAGGGCTCTATTTGTGGGGGGAAAAAAAGGACGTCAATTTTGTTTGAGAGCCACGTCGCACGACCGTGCAATTGTCAAAGCGACGCAGTGCCGAATCGCAAAAAATGGCCTGGTCTTTGACCAGCAAAATGGTCCGGGCTGAAGTGGTTAAAGAGAAAAAAAAAATGTTGTGCACGTATTTTTAATCCATTGTGGTGCTGTGGTGTGGTAATGAATGGGCTTCATTACCACAATGCAGGGTAATGCATGTGCATTAATTCACCGCAACAGAATGGTTCGTGTGAATGGGCAAGTAAAAACGGTAATTATTTTCTTGCACCTGCATGGCTAATTACTTTGTTTTCAAGTGGATTATGTTTAATAGGGTGCGATTAAAAAGCATCTCGGTTTTTCAAATAGTTTAGTGTTGCTGGGGAAAAGGGAATGGAAGGAATGCTAGAAGTGGCTCTAAAATGCTGACATTGGATTGCAGGTTATCATGCCAACACCTGACTGTTACATTAGCGGGAATACTGTTTTGGTACTTTAACAGTCTTGTTGTTTTGAGAAAAGTTCTCAGTTTTTAAAGCAGTGTTCTCGGTTTGAAGGGAAGTATATGTGAGGCCATTATAAAGCTTAAAGCCCAACTCCAAGAAAATAAAAAACATCCCTTGTGTTGGGGCTGTGCCCACACTGCACAGATTAATTGCTTATTTATGTCTAGGGGAGCAATGAAAGGAGATGTATTTACCCAATCCTCTGTTCCCTCCGCTAGACCAGTCATTGCAGTCTAGGGTCCTGATGTTTTCAAAACCAAAACAGGGTCTGCTCTGAATGTGAGGATGCCGAGGGGAAAGTCTACTGCTGGATTGTGGGGGTGCACCGCAATGAAAAACGCTTCATGAATAGAGGAGATGGACCTTTCTGCTCATCCTCTATTCATAGTGCATGTTACATTGCAAGATGTAAAAGTACAGCAGAAGAATGAAGGTTTCAATGAACATGACAGCCACCAGCCCAAGGGGCACTTCTCATTCATTTTAAATACAGTTCCTGGTGCCGATTTGAGAAAAAATAAATATGAAACTTTAAATGAAGGGCCTTTTATCGGGTTATTTGAATTAAGATTATGGTAAATCTTTTTTTCTGGACATACCGTATAAGCCGAGTTTTTCTGCACCTTTTTTTTGTGTGCTGAAAATGCCCCCCTCGGCTTATACGTGAGTCACCTTTTTTGCGCCTGATCTCCTGGACTTTGGGGACCTGGTACCAGCTGGCCTGTAGCCCAACTCTTCCTCTACAAGTGTGCAAAGTTTGTTGGCTGGGGAGCACCGATTTTTCAAAGCCGGGAACCCCTTCCATAGACTCCCATGTTAAACGGTAATTTCTCCGGTGACTTTGGGGACCTGATACTGGCCGGTCTTAGGTCTCCTGGACCCGAAACTTGGCACACATGTAGCCCCATTTCTGCTCTAAGTGTTCAAAGTTTGTCTGGGCGACCTACGGCCAGGGAGCATCGATTTTTATTTTATTTTTTATTTTTTTCCCCGAAGCCGGGCATCTCTTCCATAGACTCCCATGATAAACGTCAGTCTAGTCATGGGCACAGTGAGGCATGCAGATGGACACCCTGGGCTTATACTCGAGTCAATACATTTTCCCAGTGTTTTTTGTGGTAAAATTAGGTGCCTCGGCTTATATTCGGGTCGACTTATACTCGAGTATATATGGTAATTGTTTTATGTTGCATCGTTTCTTGCCTTTTTTTGTTTTGAATCCTCTCACCATTTTATTTTCCCTCTTTTGCCCATCTGCTCATTCTCAGTGGCTCCTGGAAGGACAAGAAATTCAAGGCATACAATTTCAATGCGCTGGGCGTGATGCCAGAATGTGGTCACTTGCACCCTCTAATGAAAGTCCGTACACAATTCCGGCAGATTTTTCTTGAAATGGGGTGAGTAAATTGGTGACTGTGCCTTGTAGACCTGGTTCACACTTTTATGCGTTTTTTTATTTTTATTTTTTATTTATTTTTTTGGTGCTTTTTGCAGAAACGCATTACAGTTCATTTAACATGGTTTCCTATGGGACACATTCACATCTTTTTTTAAGCCACTGCATTTTTGGAAAGGGTCAGTTTTTTTGTTTTTTTTGTTTTTTTTTAAGTGCAAAACTGTGCTTTTTTTTGGTTCAATAGGCTTTAATCGAGAAACTGGCAAAAAACATGTAGTGCGTTTTTTTTGGGTTTTTTTGTGTGATTTTACAGCAATTTTGCTGCGATTTGCGTTTTTTAATCTGCCCAACAACAAATTGTCCAAAAAAGAATAAAAAAATGCTAATTGCAGTAAAATCTGAGTTCAGCCGCTGGGATACAGAAGGTGGGGAGGCCTGTTACCACTTAAAGTGATTGTAAAGGCAGAAGGCTTTTTATCTTCTTACATTCTATGCGTTAAGATAAAAAAACCTTCTGTGTGCAGCAGGCCCCTAATACTTATCTGAGCCCCATATCGATCCAAGGATGTCCACGAGTGCCTCTGCCATCCATGACTCTCCCTCCTGCTTGGCTAAGACACAGCAGCGGCACCATTTTCTCCCGCTGCTGCCAATCAAAGTCAGTCAATTAGGAGAGAGAGGGGGCAGGGCCAAACCGTGGCTCCGTGTCTGGATGGACATATAGCTGCGGCTCGGCTCAGGTGCCCCTATAGCAAGCTGCTTACTGTGGGGGCACTCGACAGAAGGGAGGGGGGCCAAGAGAGCCGGCGAGGAACCTGAGAAGAGGATCTGGACTGCTCTGTGTAAAACCACTACACAGAGCAGGTAAGCATAACATAACATGTTTGTTGTTTTTAAATGGGGGGGGGGGGGGGGGGGGAACAGGACTTTACAATCACTTTAAGAGTGTATTAAATCAAACATTTGTTATATTGCTGCTTACCAATTTGAAGCATATGATGGCTGCAAAAGTTTTCTTTTAGGCTTGCTTTTCTTTTATTTTCGTCAGGTGATCTGGCTAATAAGTGAGTTGTTCAAAGGAACCAGCTTTCTTGCAGATGTATCCATTACGGGGATGAGACAAACCAACACTGACAGGGGTGCTTGCAATGATCAGTTTTATTTATTTATGTAAAACCTTTGTCCCAAAATGAGAAAAAGGTTTGCTGTAACTGCTTTATGAAGTGTCAGCTGGAGTTTAGCTTCAGTTTCTTCACTCCCCCTTCCCCCAGACTGACAATGCTGCTATCCAAAGGTGCCCCCTGTGCTCTTTCAGACTGGGGGCGCTCTAATACGGGAGGTATGTTGCTGTCCAGATCACCAGGTAAAACCAGAGGGAGGAAAAAAGCCTAAATAAGAAAACGAATGCAGCCACCCCATCTAATGATTGGTAAACTGTAATACATTAAAAAAAAAAAAAAATTTTGGGGGGGGGGATTAATGCCGCTTTAAGTGCAATCCTCGATCTACCCATTTCAGAAAAATGTGAATATGTCTGGGCCAAACAAACCCAGAAGACAAACCTCCGGGGTGAACAGGATAGAGGTAGAGATCACATTAGAAATTGTATTTGTTTCCAATATTATTTGTTTCCAATACTGGCATGTAACTGGACAGGTCCACATTAAGTGTATGTAAAATCAGCTCTGTGTTGAGCACTTCTAACACACTTGGAGGTGGGAATAATAGGATTTTTATAACAGCTTACCTGTAAAATCCTTTTCTTGGAGTACATCACGGGACACAGAGCGACATAGTCATTACTAATGGGTTATATAGTTACCGTCAGGTGCTGGCACTGGCAACTTCCAAAACCGGAAGTACCCTCCCCTATATAAGCCCCTCCCATCCGGGAGCACCTCAGTTTTGTAGCAAAGCAATAAGTGTCCCCAAAGAGGGGCGGGAGCTCTGTGTCCCGTGATGTACTCCAAGAAAAGGATTTTACAGGTAAGCTGTTATAAAAATCCTATTTTCTTTTTCGTACATCACGGGACACAGAGCGACATAGTCATTACTAATGGGATGTCCTAAAGCAATGCCAAATGAGGGGGGGGGATACACCATATATAAGCTGAGCGCTATCAGACATGAGGATCTTTTGCGGCCTGCAACACACTGCGCCCAAAGGCGACATCCTCCTGACTTCTAACGTCCACCTGGTAGAACCTAGTAAACGTGTGTACCGAAGACCATGTTGCGGCCTTACAGATTTGAGCCAGGGAGGCCTGGTGATGCACTGCCCATGAAGTTCCAACTGCTCTCGTGGAGTGCGCCCTAACTTTGAACGGAGGCGGTCTACTTCTCAAGCTATAGGCTTGTATTATGACCTGTCGAATCCACTTGGCTAAAGTAGATTTTGACGCTGCCTGACCCTTTTTGGGGCCTTCCGGCAGAATGAACAAAGTATCCGTTCTGCGAATCTGAGCAGTGGCTTTTAGATAAGCTTTAACTGCTCTTACTACATCCAAAGAATGCAATAACTTTTCCTCTACCGAAGTAGGCTTGGGGAAAAAAGAAGGAAGAACCACATCTTGGTTCAAATGAAAACTCGATACCACCTTAGGAAGAAAGGCTGGATGAGGACGTAACACTACTCTGTCCTTATGGATAACCAGATATGGCTCCTTACAGGACATAGCTGCTAATTCCGATACTCTTTTAGCCGAACAAATGGCTACTAGAAAAATCAATTTCCTGGTGAGAAGCACTAAGGAAATATGCTGTAATGGTTCAAATGGTTGTTTCTGTAGAACCGACAGAACCAAGTTTAGATCCCATGGACATATGGGAATATTAACCGGAGGACTAATACGCATCACTCCTTGTATAAAGGCTTTGACTAGTGAATGCGAAGCCAAGGGCCTTTGAAAAAATATTGACAAGGCCGAAATCTGACCTTTGATAGTACTCAAGGCAAGCTTCCTATCTACAGCCCATTGTAGGAAGTCCAGAATTCTACCTATTACGTATTTACGTGGATGCCATTTCCTGGCCTCACACCAGGCGATGTACGCCTTCCAGATTCTATAGTAGATCTGCCTGGATACCGGTTTCCTGGCATTGATCATGGTAGACACCACAGCATTAGAGAGCCCTCTCCTTTTTAGAATGTGGGCTTCAATAGCCAGGCCGTCAAACCTAGGGCTGGTAAGGAAGGGTGGTATATCGGTCCCTGCGAAAGCAGGTCCGGACGATGTGGGAGGGTCCAAGGACTCCCCACAGACATTTTTACAATCTCCGCGTACCATGCTCTTCGGGGCCACGCTGGAGCCACCAGAATCACTGGTTTCTTTTCTACCCTGATTCTGCGGAGTAATCGAGGTAACAATTGTGGCGGTGGGAATGCATATATCAGCTTGAACTGATCCCAAGGGAACACTAGGGCATCCGAGCCGCACGCTAGGGGATCCCTTGTCCAAGAGACAAACCTGTCCACTTTCGTGTTGAACCTGGATGCTAGCAGATCTACATCCGGTGTTCCCCACCGCTGACATATTGTCCGGAAAACCTCGGGATGAAGGGACCATTCCCCTGGGCATAATTGTTGGCGACTTAGAAAGTCCGCCTTCCAATTCTCCACCCCTGGAATGAATACCGCAGATATGGCTGGGACATATCTTTCTGCCCATCTCAGGATGTAATTTACTTCCCTTTGGGCTGCACGACTCCTGGTGCCCCCCTGACGATTGATATATGCCACTGCTGTGGCATTGTCTGACTGAACTCTGACAGGGGACCCTTGGAGTTTGGATGTCCATGCTACTAGGGCATACCGGGCTGCTCGTATCTCTAAGAGATTGATGGGCAGGGCCTTTTCCGCATCCGACCATCTGCCCTGGAGAGACCATTGCTCCAGTACTGCTCCCCAGCCTAAAAGGCTGGCATCTGTAGTGACCACCTTCCAAGAAATCGGACTGAAGGATTTCCCTCTTTCCAGATTCCGGGGAACCAACCACCAACGGAGGCTTCTGCGAACGGAAGGGGACAAGGATATTGGTACGTCCAGAGCCTGAACTTTTTTGTTCCAGGCTGACAGTATGGCCCTTTGCAACTTCCTTGAATGGAATTGACCGTAGGGTACTGCTTCGAATGATGCCACCATTTTTCCCAGCAGCCTCATGCATAGGCGTATGGATGGCTGTCTTTTTGAACCCACTAAGTGGATCAAATCTCTCAAAGACGACCCCTTTTCTTGAGGCAAGAAAATTTTTCTCTGGTCTGAATCCAGCCTTAGCCCCAAGTATTCCAGACTTTTGACTGGTTTTAGGGCTGACTTGTCTCGGTTGATAATCCAACCGTGATATTCCAGATACTTGATTGTCTCGTGAACAACCACTTCTAGTTTTTCCACTGAGTGGTCTATCAGCAACAAGTCGTCTAGATATGCCATTATCGTTACACCTCGTGTTCTTAGATTGGCCAATAATGGGGCCAGAATTTTTGTGAACACTCTTGGTGCTGTGGCCAGACCGAAGGGTAAGGCTCTGAACTGAAAATGGCGCCCTTCTATCGCAAAGCGTAGAAATTTCTGGTGGGCTGGAAAGATGGGGATGTGTAAATACGCATCTTTGATGTCGATCGAGGCTAACCATTCCTCCCCTTGTAGGGCAGTGGCTACCGATCGGATCGACTCCATCCGGAAAGTCCTGATATGCAGGAATTTGTTTAGCCCTTTTAGATTTAATATGGGCCTCATGTCCCCGTTTGGCTTCGGAACTGTAAAGAGGTTTGAGTAAAACCCGAACCCCCATTCTTCCAGGGGGACCTCTATAATTACTGCTTGAAGCAATAATTGTTCCAGTGCCAACAGGAGGGATCCTCTCTTCTGGGGATCCCTTGGCACGTTCGACCTTATAAAGCGGGAAGGAGGGGAGTTTTTTAACTCCAATTTGTATCCCAGATTTACTGCGGAGAGCACCCATCTGTCTCGGATCGTGTCCCGCCAGGTCTCTGTGAACAACTGAAGTCTTCCCCCCACCCGATTGGGTGGGGGCAACCCTTCATGCATTTGACTTTGGGGGAGGTTTTGTACCTCTCCTGCTCCAGGGCTTCTTGTTACCCTGCAACTGTCCCTGATTTTTACCTCCGGGATTTGACCGGGGAGGCCGTCGGAACTGTTTCACAGCCGATGTCCTCGGGACTGGAGAAGCCGGCCTCTTAAAAGAGGGACCTCTAACTCTATTTTTGACCGGCAAGAGTGTACTTTTACCGCTGGAAATTCTCTGGATATACTTGTCCAGGTCTTCCCCGAATAAACGCTCCCCATGAAATGGGAAGCTGACCAGCAATTTTTTACAGGGAGCTTCAGCAGACCAGTTTTTGAGCCATAGAAGCCTGCGCATATGTACTATAGACAGCGTAAGGCGGGAGGCCTGATGGATTGAATCCTTTATAGCGTCCACCGCAAAGCATAAGGCTCTAGGTAGATCAGCTAGAGCAAGAGCCTGCTGATCTGGTACGTCCCTTAAGACCTGTTTCAACTGATCCTTCACTGCTTGGCAGACCCCTATAGCTGCCACTGCTGGTTGTGTCACCAATCCTGCTGTAGAAAAAGCAGATTTCAATAAGGACTCCAATTTTTTATCTATTGGGTCCTTGAACATTTGGACATTTTCCACCGGACATGTCAGTGATTTATTCACACAAGAGATGGCTGCGTCCACTGTAGGGACCTTCCATTTTCTGACGAACTTATCCTCCATAGGATAGACCACCGGAAATCTCTTGGGGGGAGTAAATATTTTGTCAGGATGCTCCCAATCCTGGTAAATGAGCCCCTCCAATAAAGGATGGATCGGGAAAGAACAAACAGTCTGGGGAGCTTTTAGCGACCCCAACGAGGAGACAGAAGAGGAGGATGGCTCCGCAAGTGGCATTTTAAATGCTGATCGGACCATATTAGTCAGGGACTGAACCCATAACCTCTCAGCATGTGATGCTGAGAACGGCTCCTCCACTGTTGATTCCTCTACAACCGAATCAACCTCATCCTGATCCCCCTCAGGTAGGTCGACCTCTGTATGGGACTGTTGCTCTGTTAACAGGCACTCTGAGGGAGGAGACGGAGATCGAGCGCTTTTCTCCTGTGACAGGGAAGCAGCAATTAGTGCTGACAATCTCTCTTCCAGCCCTCCCAGAGCTGAGGAAAAAACCTCCTCTGTTACATACACAGGAGCAGGTGAACTGGGGACAGCCACAGTACCAGGTACTCCTGGGGGTGCCCTACGGTCACTAACCTCTGATTCTTCAGGGGAGACTGGTGCAGCCAAAGCATGCCCAAGATCCTCAGAGCCCGATGGAGACCCCCTATTCCTCCTGGAATTTCTAGTCCCGGAGTTTTTAGACGGCATATTCCTAAGCCACAAAGCTGAGGTATTCCAGCCGAAAATACACCAGTTACTGATAATAGTCTAGCATAAATGCTGCTATAATAAACAGTTGGTGTCTACTAATGTGCCTTTCTAGGGGATGCCTGTATCAACCGCTTGCTGTATGCCTTTAAATGTTGTCAGCTCTGTCTCTGTACTTCATAGCCAGCTTACTGCAATAATGTGGCTTTTTAAAACCTGCTGGGACGCCCGCACATGCGCAGAAGCGCTGCGGCGCGCACAGAGCGTCATCCCCCAGGCCCCGCCCCTTTTTCCGGCCACCTCTATATATAGAGGCGCGTGCACGCGCACGCGCGCGGCCACGTGCGCCTCGGCGCTAATTTCAAACATGGAAACCAGGGACAGGAGCCAGGGCCCCCTTTGCCGCAGGCCGGGGGATAGACGAACACTGCAACATGGCAGAGGAAACAGTTTCCTGTAGGAGAACTCACCAGCTGCCTGGACTTTGCTCTCTGAGAAGAAACTAGTCCATATGACAAGAAAAACATTCTACAGCGGCCTCTAGTGGACAAACACAGGTACCGCAGTTTAATATACTAAACATATATAAAAAAACATTCTTTTTTTTTTTTTTTTCTTGACCACCATTAAAAATTATTACATTTTTTTAGTAGTTACAGGCATGCACAGATATTAGCGGGAATACCGTTAGGTAACAGACAGAAAGACAAATTAGGCTTGGGGGTCCCCCAATAGAACCAAGTTCCTGGGGGCCCCCACTTACCTGTTCCCCGCCGCAGGACTTTGTTTGGTCCACAAAAGCCCAAACTTCACCTATCACGGCAGGCATTGTAATCAAACCTTCAGGGACCGGGTTCCCAAGGATTCCACTCCCCTGGACCTGTATAGCACCCTGCACAGAAAACATCTTGGTCGTGGGTATGACCAGAGCTCTGGATCCCAGGGTCCAGCTCTCCTAAGAGAAGCATTACAGGCAGAACCTTGCTCTTCTCTGCAAGGCCCGGGTACCGACCGTTTAGCTATGAAGCTTTTTTGGTCGGATCCGGAATAGCTTACTGAGGCCCAAAAGAACCTGTACGCAAGCTCAGTGAAAAACACATGTTTCTTCTTGGCCAACACCTTAGACACTGGCAAAAAACTGAGGTGCTCCCGGATGGGAGGGGCTTATATAGGGGAGGGTACTTCCGGTTTTGGAAGTTGCCAGTGCCAGCACCTGACGGTAACTATATAACCCATTAGTAATGACTATGTCGCTCTGTGTCCCGTGATGTACGAAAAAGAAATATTACATTTCATAGCAAATAACTGGGTAACAGTAAGGTAAGTCTGATGAAGAATGTAGAGTTTGATTTATTTTATTAACTGCTGCAGACAACGTGAGACGCGAGGAACAAGCAGCCTCCCAATCCTCATCTGTCTCAAGTTTTTATTTGTCTTTGATCCTTGCGGATATTTTCTTCTTCCTATCCCTGTGATGCCAATACAAGAAATGAGGGAATGTTTTTCACCAGGCCCGGGGAAATCTTCCCAATGTGGGACACAGATGACAATAAAAGCCTGAGAGAAGCCTAAACCATTCCCAGTGCTGTCTTTTTGTCTGTATGCCACCCTAATCTAAATAAAAAAATTGCCAGCACAGCAAAATAGTCATTTTATTTTAAGAAAATTTAAATTAAAAGGTTAGTTTCACCTTTTTTAGTGACATTTAAAAAAAAGTTCCTTATGCATTATAGCTTGCACACTCTAAAATGCGGTCCTCTGGTTTTAAAAAAATGATCTTCCCTTTTTAAGCTGCTTTTATCATTGGCTTCCCTCTCCATTTTTGACAAGACGGCTGGACGTCCATCCGTTGGATTGTATTTTGTCTCGCCCTGGCTTGTCCATATAAATCAGGGGTAGGCAACCTTAACCACTTAAGCCCCGGACCATTTGGTAGCTAAAGGACCAGAGGTGAATTCAGAATTTTGCACTGCGCTGCTTTAACTGTAAATTGTGCGGACATGCAATGTTGTACCCAAACGAAATTTGCGTCCTTTTCTTCCCACAAATAGAGCTTTCTTTTAATGGTATTTGATTGCCTCTGCGATTTTTTATTTTTTGCGATATAAACGGAAAAAGACTGAAAATTTTGAAAAAATATATTTTCTACTTTTTGTTATAAGAAAAATCGAATAAACTCAATTTTAGTCATACATTTAGGCCAAAATGTATTCAGCCACATGTTTTTAGTAAAAAAAAATGTCAATAAGCGTATATTTATTGGTTTGCGCAAAAGTTATAGCGTTTACAAACTAGGGTACATTTTCTGGAATTTACACAGCTTTAAATTTATGACTGCCTATCTCATTTCTTGAGGTGCTAAAATGGCAGGGCAGTACAAACCCCCCCAAATGACCCCATTTTAGAAAGTAGACACCCCAAGGAAATTGCTGAGGCATGTTGAACCCATTGAATATTTTTTTTTTTTTGTCCCAAGTGATTGAATAATGACAAAAAAAAAAAAATATTACAAAAAGTTGTCACTAAATGATATATTGCTCACACATGCCATGGTTATATGTGGAATTACACCCCAAAATAAATTTTGCTGCTTCTCCTGAGTACGGGGGTACCACATGTGTGGGACTTTTTAGGAGCCTAGCCACGTACGGGACCCCGGAAACCAAGCACCGCCTTCAGGATTTCTAAGGGCATAAATTTTTGATTTCACTCCTCACTACCTATCACAGTTTCGAAGGCCATAAAATGCCAAAATAGCACAAAACCCCCCCAAATGACCCTATTTTGGAAAGTAGACACCCCAAGCTGTTTGTTGAGAGGCATGGTGAGTATTTTACAGCTCTCATTTGTTTTTGAAAATGAAGAAAGAACATATTTTTTTTATTTTTATTTTTTTCAATTTTCAAAACTTTGACAAAAAGCGAGATCTGCAAAATACTCACAATACCTCTCAGCAAATAGCTTGGGGTGTCTACTTTCCAAAATGGGGTCATTTGGGGGGGTTTTGTGCCATCTGGGCATTCCATGGCCTCCGAAACTGTGATAGGCAGTGAGAAGTGAAATCAAAAATTTACACCCTTAGAAATCCTGAAGGCGGTGCTTGGTTTTTGGGGTCCTGTACGCGGCTAGGCTCCCAAAAAGTCCCACACATGTGGTATCCCCGTACTCAGGAGAAGCAACAGAATGTATTTTGGGGTGTAATTCCACATATGCCCATGGCATGTGTGAGCAATATATCATTTAGTGACAACTTTGTGCAAAAAAAAAATTGTCTTTTTTCCGCAACTTGTGTCAACATATAAAATATTCCATGGACTCGACATGCCTCTCAGTATATAGCTTGGGGTGTCTACTTTCCAAAATGGGGTCATTTGGGGGGGTTTTGAACTGTTCTGGCATTTTATACACAACATTAGGAAGCTTACATCCACTCTTCTAACCACTTGAAGACAAAGCCCTTTTTGACACTTTTTGTTTACATGAAAACATATTTTTTATGTTGAACCCCCAAACATTATATATATTTTTAAAGCAAAGGCCCTACAGAATAAAATGGTGGGTGTTGCATTTTTTTTTTCTACACAGTATTTGCGCAGCGATTTTTCAAACGCATTTTTTGGGGAAAAAATGCACTTTTTTTAATTTTAATGCACTAAAACACACTATATTGCCCAAATGTTTGATGAAATAAAAAAGATGATCTAAGGCCGAGTACATAGATACCAAACACGACATGCTTTAAAATTTCGCACAAACGCGCATTGGCGACAAACTACATACATTTTTTAAAAGCCTTTACAGGTTACCCCGTTAGATTTACAGAGGAGGTCTACTGCTAAAATTACTGCCCTCGATCTGACCTTCGCGGTGATACCTCACATGCATGGTGCAATTGCTGTTTACATATGACGCCAGACCGACGCTTGCGTTCGCCATTGGTCAAGAGCAGGGCAGGACCGGGGTGCTTTTTTTTTTTTTTTTTATTATTAATTTTTGCTATTTTATTTTTAAACTGTTGCTTCCATATAATTTTTTTTTTTTTTTTTTTTTTTTATCTCAGGGAATGTAAATATCCCCTATGATAGCTATAGGTAATGACAGGTACTCTTTTTTTGAAAAAACTGGGGTCTATTGGACCCTAGATCTTTCCTCTGCCCTCAAAGCATCTGACCACACCAAGATCGGTGTGATAAAATGCTTTCCCAATTTCCCAATGGCGCTTTTTATATCCGGGGGGGACATTCCCTCCCACTGCTTGTAAAAGCAGTCCAGAGGCTAATTAGCCACTAGTATTGCTTTTACATGAAAGCCGGCCGCAGGCTGAAAAGAATGATACCAAGATGATACCTAAACCCGCAGGCATCATTCTGGTATAAACATTCAAAGTCCAGCAACATACCAGTACGTTGCTGCTCCTTGTTGGACATGTATTGTAATCTTTTTTTTCATGCAGCCTGTTGGCTGAACGAAAAAAAAAGATTGATCGGTGGGTATGCCCACCATTAGAATACCGCCCTTCATCCACCCACTTCTAATGATGGGCATACATGCACCATTTATATATGCCGAAGCATGGGGGCATCTTCCCGCAAAAGTTATGCCGCGTACACATGGTCAGACTTTTCCACGGGCAAGCCTCCGTCGGAATTTCGACCGTATGTACGCGGCATTAGGAGCAAAATCGCTCCTCCGCCCCTGCTGCCCCAATGCTTCGGCATATATGCTTTTTTTTTTTTTTTTAACTGTGGTGGCGAAATCACCTCCTACAGTACTGGAGTCGCAGGGATCAGGCCTGTCTCTGCGAACGCTGAAGTTATGTGTGTTGTGTTTTGCAAGTGACAGTGATCGATCGATACTGCACTTGGGTGGCCTGGGCTGGACGGAGGGGCAAAACGCAGGTGCTAGCAGGTATCTGGGCTGATCCCGCTAACACTGCGTTTTTGGGAACCCTAAACTGCTGGGGACGCTAGTATAGATCTGATCAGATCAGATATTGAGCTGATCAGATACTATACCACTAAGGGGGGTGTATGCTTCACGCGTGGGTGTTAGCGTTACTGGCACTAACCTGACGCTGCCTGGGGTGTGACGCAGACCCTCTCTGACGCTAAAACCTAATTGATATCACCCGCCGGGCGATCAGGGGGTTAAACCTTTATTGGGTTATATACGGCGGGTGCCCTGACACTATAAAAAGCAAACTAACTAACCAGCGTCACCCGTAACACTTATATGATGATCACTGGTGAAAGGGTTAACTAGGGGCAATTAGGGGGTTAAAACCTTTATTAGGTAATATATGGGGGTACCTGACGCTATATAAAAACCTGACGGCGAACCTAAAAAAAAATCACTGGCTACCGATCTGCATCACCGACACTAAGACAACGATCATAAAAACGATCGCTTAGCGACAGTGGTGATAGGGGGTTAAAGGGTTACCTGGGGGGCGATCAGGGGGTTAAACCTTTATTAGGTAATATATGGGGGTACCTGACGCTATAAAAACCTGCGGCGAACCTAAAAAAAATTACTGGCTACCGATCAGCATCACCAACGCTAAGACATCGATCAGAAAAATTATCGCTTAGCGACGGCGGTGCTAGGGGGTGAAAGGGTTATCTGGGGGGTGATCAGGGGGTTAAACCTTTATTAGGGGGGGCGTTAGGGAGCTACACTGGACCTAAAACTGAATGTACTGACACTTTTACAGTCACAAATGTCACTGATTGCAGTGATCACTAAATAAATGGTAACTGCAATCAGTGACACTGTGACTGGGGGCTGGGGGGTGATCTGGGGGGGGATTTATGTGCCTATGTGTCCTGGTGTCAGTGTAGTGTTGTGTGCACTAACCTGCATCTTCTCCTGTACGGCGCTCGGTATATGTGAGCGCCGCAGGAGAGATGACATCACTTCCTCCAGCCTGTGTAAACAGTACACAGGCAGGGGAAGCTCTCATTCGCCGGGAGCGATCGAGAGGGGGGGGCCGGAATCGAACGGCCGTCCCCTCATGCCGGATCGCTCCCGAAGGTAAAACGACCACCCACTGTAAAGAAGGGGGGTCCGATCGGACCCCCCAACTATACAAAGGCAATCACGTATATGTACGTGATTCTGCCTGTCGGTGCCATTCTGCCGACGTATATTTACAGTGGGCGGTCGTTAAGTGGTTAAGGAGGTGGAGAAGTAAAAGATCACCGGGCACAGTGTCGTTTGCTCACACCTGATTTACACTTTTAGCCTAGGTTCACATTGGAGCGATTTGTCATGCGATTTGAGAGATCAAATCGCATGACATGTCGCAGCCTATTGCCGGCAATGGCACCGTTCCGATCGGTGCGACACTGATTTTACGGCGCAGCACTGATTTGGAAAAGTAGTTCCTGCACTATGCAAAGTGAAGGAAGGATTTCTGGACAGCTGCACTCAAAAACTTGTTGCTTTTATTGTAAATAAAAAACCACAGGATACATGCCACAGCAAGCCGGGTACAAACTGACGCGTTTCGCACTAAAACTTAGTGCTTAATCATAACTATGATTGAGCACTACGTTTTAGTGCGAAACGCGTCAGTTTGTACCCTGCTTGCTGTGGCATGTATCCTGTGGTTTTTTATTTACAATAAAAGCAACAAGTTTTTGAGTGCAGCTGTCCAGAAATCCTTCCTTCACTTTGCATTATCCTATTCATTGCCAGCACCCGTGGCTTAGGATTTGGTGAAGAGGTTTACAATCAGTATCCTTGAGCCGTGACTCCCTTTCCCTAGTTCCTGCACTACTTTTGCAGTTTTTCATGTGTGACTTCAATTGACATCTGTGTATGACGCCACACAGATGTCTATCAAGTAGCACCTGAAATTGCGCTGACCTTGCTACTTTGAAATCGCACTATTCTAAGTGAAGTAGCGCGATTTCAAAGTAGCATCAATGTGAACCAGGGCTTAATTGCGGCACTACCGTGTAGCAATTGCACACATTGCATGGCAATCATGGGTTTAAGGCCCGGTTCACACTGGGGCGACCTCTCGGGTTACTTGGTCCCCTGACAAGTCGCGCCCTATTCAGTACAATGGAACCGTTCTAATCAGAGCGTTTCAAGTCGTACTACTTAGGGGCGACTTCAGAGCAGCTTGCATTGACTTCTGTTAAAAAAAGTCGTTTGCAAGTCGCGCTGTGCGGCACAGCTTTAAATTCGTGAAACTTTGAAGCCGAGCTAGTGTGAACCGAGACTAAATCAGGCGATGAGGCAACATATCGCCTCCTCCCCACCTGTCAAACACGGATCACTTTTCAGAGGAGTAGCCGTGCATGCTGATTTTGTGAATAATGTCCTTAGTTGCATTCGGCAGCAACACTCTTAAGGCTCCCGTTCACACATAAAGTTTGGGGGGCAGTACAGTTTAATCACGGTTTATTCCCCACCTCCCAGTCCTTACCCCCTTTAGCTGCTAAGGCAGCAGCCAAAGGTGTACTTGTGCTGCAGCAGGAATTAAACCTCCTTTTGGTGGTTGCTACTGCCCGTCAATTGTGACCCATTCAAGTAAATGTGGCCACTCTGCAAGCACTAAATGGCTGCACGCTTCTGCGTGGGTCTAGGGAGTTAAACTTTTGCACTTGCGTGCTGCAGACTTTCCTGAATTAGCTGGGCTTTGCCATAGACATCTATTATATCCTGCAGGTGTGGTGCACTTTATGAAAGTGCACAAAAACTCCTGCATTCTGAAGAAAAGTCTATGGCTAAGCTCAGCAAAGCTGCAGGTACATTGCACTGCACTCGCAGTGTGGGTAAACCGCAGGGCATCAGTGTGAAAGCAGTCTTATACTATTATGCCCAGTGTATTGCTTCACACTAACCTGAAGATCTCCTCTTCTTTTCTGCTGCTGGCACCACTCTGGAGACCGCTAGCTGGGACAAGAGGTGGAGTGCAGTTTTTATCACTCCGCATGGGACAGGAGCCAGCACTACAAAGGAGTAATCGGCTTGTGCGGCTCTTTCTATCTACTACAGCTCCATCTTTGCAAGTTGTCCCTTTGCATTCTGTTTGGCATGGCGGGTGAGCAAGCCTAGACTATGATCTACTGGTGGACGGCAATCTACAGGTTGCTGACCCTCGATATAAACCTATGAAGGATTTAGTCAGGGCATGGACTCGCAATGCTCTGCATGTGATGTAGTAAAGGCTCTGATGGTTTGTCAGAGGTAACATATTGAGGTTGCCCCAGTGGGGTTATTAAAAGCTAGTAAGCAGTCAAATCTGATCATTTCTAATTGCACCTCTTCAAGTCTATAACCTTATTCTGTTAATTTCTTTTTAAGCCAGTAGCATTGTCTTTTGACTGTTGATTTTTTTATTTTTTTTTGGAATGTGTTTTTGTCCAGCTTCACGGAGATGCCGACCAATAATTTCATAGAGAGCTCTTTCTGGAACTTTGATGCCTTGTTCCAGCCTCAGCAACATCCAGCCAGAGATCAGCATGATACCTTCTTCATACAGGGTCTGTATGGTGTGCTGTGTAAAACTTCTGCTGATCTTAATAGATATTTGTTGTAATCATAATATCCCATAATAATTCTGTCCTGTTACAGATCCAGCCATGGCTTCAGAATTCCCTATGGATTATCTAGAACGTGTGAAGAAAGTTCATTCTGAAGGAGGATATGGCTCACAAGGGTGAGAGTCCTGTCACTGTTGACATCTTTGGACTCCATGTTACACAGCTTCTCCTCCTCCTGGGTGGTGTCACCCTGTGGTGGGAGGGACAGACTCCATATCACATTTAGTGAGGGGGAAAAAAGTATTTGATCCCCTGCTGGTTTTGTACGTTTGCCCACTGACCAAGAAATGATCAGTCTATATAATTTTAATGGTAGGTTTATAACAGTGAGAGACAGAATAACAACAAAAATATCCAGAAAAATACATTTAAAAAAAAGTTATAAATTGATTTGCATTTTAATGAGTGAAATACGTTTTTGACTCCTTCGTAAAACATGACTTGGTACTTGGAGAAATCCTTGTTGGCAATCAGAGGTCAGACGTTTCTTGTAGTTGGCCACCAGGCTTGCACACTCCTCTTTGCAGATCCTCTCCCAAGTCATTTTATGTTTCAAGGCTGACGTTTGATAACTTGAACCTTTAGCTTCCTCCAAATTTTCTATGGGATTAATGTCTGAAGACTAGCTAGGTCACTCCAGGACCTTAATGTGCTTCTTCTTGAGCCACTCCTTTGTTCCCTTGGCCGTGTGTTTTGGGTCATTGTCACGTTGGGATACCCATTTACGACCCATTTTCAATGCCCTCGCTGACGGAAGGAGGTTCTCACCCAAGATTTGATGGCATATGGCCCCATCCATCGTCCCTTTGATGCAGTGAAGTTGTCCTGTCCCCTTGGCAGAAAAACGCCCCCAAAGCATAATGTTTCCACCTCCATGTTTGACGGTGGGGATGGTTTTCTTGGGGTCATAGGCAGCATTCCTCCTCCTCAAAACACGGCGAGTTGAGTTTATGCCAAAGAGCTTGATTTTGGTCTCATCTGACCACAACACTTTCACCCAGTTCTCCTCTGAATCATTCAGATGTTCATAGCAAACTTCAGACGGTCCTGTACATGTGCTTTCTTAAGCAGGGGGACCCTGCAGGTGCTGCAGGTTTTCAGTTCTTGACAGCGTAGTGTTACCAATTGTTTTTCTTGGTAACTATGGTCCCAGCTGCCTTGAGATCATTGATGAGATTCTCCTGTGTAGTTTTGGGTTGATTCCTCACCATTCTCATGATCACTGAAGCTCTACAAGGTGAGATCTTGCATGAAGCCCCAGACCGAGGGAGATTGATTGTTTTGTGTTTCTTTAATTTGCTTAAAGTCGCACCAACTGTTGTCACCCTCTCACCAAGCTGCTTGGCGATGGTCTTGTACCCCATTCCACCCTTGTGTAGGTCTGCAATCTTGTCCTTGACATCCTTGGACAGCTCTTTGGTCTTGGCCATGGTGGAGAGATTGGAATCTGATTGATTCTGTGGACAGGTGTCTTTTTTGTGCAGGTAACAAGCTGAGATTAGGAGCTTTCATTTTAGGCTGGGTTCACACCATTGCGAATTGGATGTGGGTTCCCTGCATCCAATTCGCAATAGCAGGAGATTTTGACTGGCTCTCTTTGGAGCCGGTTCACATATCTCCGCAGCGGGTCTGGTGTGATTTGCACAAAACTGCTGTGCGTCTTTTGGTCTGTTTCAGGTCTTAGTTTAGTTTAAAATTCGGGCTGAAATCTGACCTGAAACGGTGAACCAGGACGCACGGGACCCCCTGCTGTGAGCCGCATGCGGCTCATATGTGAACCCAGCTTTAAGAGAGTACTTCTAATCTCAGCTCGTTGCTTGTATAGAAGACACCTGGGAGCCAGAAATCTTGCTGATTGAGAGGGGATCAAATATTTATCTTACTCATTAAAATGCATATCCATGTATAACTTTTTGGAAATGCGTTTCTGGGTATTGTTTTTTGTTCTGTCTCACTGTTAAAATAAACCTACCATTAAAATTATAGACTGATCATTTCTTTGTCAGTGGGCAAACTGTCAGCAGGGGATCAAATATTTTTTTTTTTTTTACCTCACTGTAGATCTGTCACCCTGTGGTGGGAGGGACAGACTCAGTGTAGCATAGCTTCTCCTGGGTGGTGTCACCCTGTGGTGGGAGGGACAGACTTGCATGTCTCCTCCTTTCTGTCACCCTGTGGGGGGGGAGGGACAGACTCCATGTCACATTGCTCCTCCTGTCTGTGTCACCCTGTAGTTAGTGACACACTCCATATCACATAGGTCTATCTTGTCTGTGTCACCCTGTACTCACAAGTGTTACTATATTCTTTGCAGCTATAAATATGACTGGAGTATCAATGAGGCCAAGAAGAATCTCCTGCGGACACATACGACGGCAGTCAGTGCTCGAATGCTGTACCAACTGGCTCAGCAGGTAAATATGGGCACTGGAGCTATGCAGGGGTGATTGCGTGCGTTTATCGAATGCCTATTGATCTCCATATTGTTGCTATAAAATGTTCCTATTTAAAGTGGTTGTAAACCCTAACAACACACTTTATGCTACAGGTAAGCCTATATTAAGGCTTACCTGTAGCTACCCTGGATATCTCCTAAACCTATACGGTTTAGGAGATATCCCCCTGTGTGTGCATGTGCCGGAGTGATCGGCACGTCGTGCCGTTGCATCAGTTAGACGTGCAGTTACCGGCAATTTCCACACGGGAGTGATGTTATCGTGGTTCCGGCCAATCGCAGCGCTGGAGCCGCGATACCCGGAAGTAAGCTCCGGGAGAGATGTCTGCTGTCGTAGGGGGGGTCGAGGACCGCTGCAGGGGCTTCGATCTGAGGTAATTAATACATAATGAGCTAGTATGCTATGCATACTAGCTCATTATGCCTTTTTGTCTTTCAGGTTTTTTTTTGTTTTAAGGGTTTACATCCACTTTAAAATTGTATAAAAGTGTTTTAAAAGTTGTATAATATGTGTTCCTATAGTCCTTTTCTCTTAACGCCCTGCTTGAATTTCGCCTTTCTCTTGCTGCTGGAATAAAATATTGCAAAGGTAAAGTGGTGCCCAGAAAGCTTATTTGCTTATTCTGCCCCGCAGGAGTTTACCCCGGTGAAATATTTCTCCATTGACCGCGTGTTTAGAAACGAGACACTGGATGCCACCCATCTAGCAGAGTTTCATCAGATTGAAGGCGTGGTGGCAGATTATGGCCTGACACTGGGGGATCTGATGGGTGTTCTGAAGGAATTCTTCAATAAACTCGGTAAGCTGAATGTGCTAATGGTATTATAATGTATGTTGTGTCTGAAAGGAGCAAGTCTTGCTACATTTACTTTAAGGGCTCATTCACGTTTGCAGTGCTGGCAGAATGTGGGGTAATCCATCTTTGGCTATTGTGCTGATCCTTTGGCTTCCATTGTTATACATGTAAATTCTGCTGTACATTTTTGTTTTAGGAATCACTAAATTGCGCTTCAAGCCTGCGTATAATCCTTATACAGAGCCAAGCATGGAGGTCTTCAGCTACCATGAAGGTAATTTTCTAAACGGGACTATTATGACATCCTGGCGTGCGTGCATGGCTTGTGCTCATGTATACGAGGCAGGTGTGGGATCACCTAGTGATTTACAGTGCATCTGGAAAGTATTCACAGCGCTTCAATTCTACATTTTGTTATGTGTTAGCCTTATTCCAAAATGGCTTAAATTCATTATTTTCCTCAAAATTCTGCAAACAGTACCCCATAATGACAACATGATAGAAGTTTGTTTGAAATCTTTGCAAATTTATAAAAAAAAAACAACCCATGTACATAAATATTCACAGCCTTTTCTCAATACTTGAAGCACCTTTGGCACCAATTGCAGCCTTGAGTCATTGAGCGTCGGTGCACAGCCATTTCTTTTTCGTACATCACGGGACACAGAGCGACATAGTCATTACTAATGGGTTATATAGTTACCGTCAGGTGCTGGCACTGGCAACTTCCAAAACCGGAAGTACCCTCCCCTATATAAGCCCCTCCCATCCGGGAGCACCTCAGTTTTTTGCCAGTGTCTAAGGTGTTGGCCAAGAAGAAACATGTGTTTTTCACTGAGCTTGCGTACAGGTTCTTTTGGGCCTCAGTAAGCTATTCCGGATCCGACCAAAAAAGCTTCATAGCTAAACGGTCGGTACCCGGGCCTTGCAGAGAAGAGCAAGGTTCTGCCTGTAATGCTTCTCTTAGGAGAGCTGGACCCTGGGATCCAGAGCTCTGGTCATACCCACGACCAAGATGTTTTCTGTGCAGGGTGCTATACAGGTCCAGGGGAGTGGAATCCTTGGGAACCCGGTCCCTGAAGGTTTGATTACAATGCCTGCCGTGATAGGTGAAGTTTGGGCTTTTGTGGACCAAACAAAGTCCTGCGGCGGGGAACAGGTAAGTGGGGGCCCCCAGGAACTTGGTTCTATTGGGGGACCCCCAAGCCTAATTTGTCTTTCTGTCTGTTACCTAACGGTATTCCCGCTAATATCTGTGCATGCCTGTAACTACTAAAAAAATGTAATAATTTTTAATGGTGGTCAAGAAAAAAAAAAAAAAAAAAGAATGTTTTTTTATATATGTTTAGTATATTAAACTGCGGTACCTGTGTTTGTCCACTAGAGGCCGCTGTAGAATGTTTTTCTTGTCATATGGACTAGTTTCTTCTCAGAGAGCAAAGTCCAGGCAGCTGGTGAGTTCTCCTACAGGAAACTGTTTCCTCTGCCATGTTGCAGTGTTCGTCTATCCCCCGGCCTGCGGCAAAGGGGGCCCTGGCTCCTGTCCCTGGTTTCCATGTTTGAAATTAGCGCCGAGGCGCACGTGGCCGCGCGCGTGCGCGTGCACGCGCCTCTATATATAGAGGTGGCCGGAAAAAGGGGCGGGGCCTGGGGGATGACGCTCTGTGCGCGCCGCAGCGCTTCTGCGCATGTGCGGGCGTCCCAGCAGGTTTTAAAAAGCCACATTATTGCAGTAAGCTGGCTATGAAGTACAGAGACAGAGCTGACAACATTTAAAGGCATACAGCAAGCGGTTGATACAGGCATCCCCTAGAAAGGCACATTAGTAGACACCAACTGTTTATTATAGCAGCATTTATGCTAGACTATTATCAGTAACTGGTGTATTTTCGGCTGGAATACCTCAGCTTTGTGGCTTAGGAATATGCCGTCTAAAAACTCCGGGACTAGAAATTCCAGGAGGAATAGGGGGTCTCCATCGGGCTCTGAGGATCTTGGGCATGCTTTGGCTGCACCAGTCTCCCCTGAAGAATCAGAGGTTAGTGACCGTAGGGCACCCCCAGGAGTACCTGGTACTGTGGCTGTCCCCAGTTCACCTGCTCCTGTGTATGTAACAGAGGAGGTTTTTTCCTCAGCTCTGGGAGGGCTGGAAGAGAGATTGTCAGCACTAATTGCTGCTTCCCTGTCACAGGAGAAAAGCGCTCGATCTCCGTCTCCTCCCTCAGAGTGCCTGTTAACAGAGCAACAGTCCCATACAGAGGTCGACCTACC
The DNA here is from genome assembly GCA_029206835.1 of Rana muscosa. NCBI lineage: Eukaryota > Metazoa > Chordata > Amphibia > Anura > Ranidae > Rana > Rana muscosa. The sequence continues at coordinate 303,773,116 of CM055118.1, read as the reverse complement.
TGAGGGGGATCAGGATGAGGTTGATTCGGTTGTAGAGGAATCAACAGTGGAGGAGCCGTTCTCAGCATCACATGCTGAGAGGTTATGGGTTCAGTCCCTGACTAATATGGTCCGATCAGCATTTAAAATGCCACTTGCGGAGCCATCCTCCTCTTCTGTCTCCTCGTTGGGGTCGCTAAAAGCTCCCCAGACTGTTTGTTCTTTCCCGATCCATCCTTTATTGGAGGGGCTCATTTACCAGGATTGGGAGCATCCTGACAAAATATTTACTCCCCCCAAGAGATTTCCGGTGGTCTATCCTATGGAGGATAAGTTCGTCAGAAAATGGAAGGTCCCTACAGTGGACGCAGCCATCTCTTGTGTGAATAAATCACTGACATGTCCGGTGGAAAATGTCCAAATGTTCAAGGACCCAATAGATAAAAAATTGGAGTCCTTATTGAAATCTGCTTTTTCTACAGCAGGATTGGTGACACAACCAGCAGTGGCAGCTATAGGGGTCTGCCAAGCAGTGAAGGATCAGTTGAAACAGGTCTTAAGGGACGTACCAGATCAGCAGGCTCTTGCTCTAGCTGATCTACCTAGAGCCTTATGCTTTGCGGTGGACGCTATAAAGGATTCAATCCATCAGGCCTCCCGCCTTACGCTGTCTATAGTACATATGCGCAGGCTTCTATGGCTCAAAAACTGGTCTGCTGAAGCTCCCTGTAAAAAATTGCTGGTCAGCTTCCCATTTCATGGGGAGCGTTTATTCGGGGAAGACCTGGACAAGTATATCCAGAGAATTTCCAGCGGTAAAAGTACACTCTTGCCGGTCAAAAATAGAGTTAGAGGTCCCTCTTTTAAGAGGCCGGCTTCTCCAGTCCCGAGGACATCGGCTGTGAAACAGTTCCGACGGCCTCCCCGGTCAAATCCCGGAGGTAAAAATCAGGGACAGTTGCAGGGTAACAAGAAGCCCTGGAGCAGGAGAGGTACAAAACCTCCCCCAAAGTCAAATGCATGAAGGGTTGCCCCCACCCAATCGGGTGGGGGGAAGACTTCAGTTGTTCACAGAGACCTGGCGGGACACGATCCGAGACAGATGGGTGCTCTCCGCAGTAAATCTGGGATACAAATTGGAGTTAAAAAACTCCCCTCCTTCCCGCTTTATAAGGTCGAACGTGCCAAGGGATCCCCAGAAGAGAGGATCCCTCCTGTTGGCACTGGAACAATTATTGCTTCAAGCAGTAATTATAGAGGTCCCCCTGGAAGAATGGGGGTTCGGGTTTTACTCAAACCTCTTTACAGTTCCGAAGCCAAACGGGGACATGAGGCCCATATTAAATCTAAAAGGGCTAAACAAATTCCTGCATATCAGGACTTTCCGGATGGAGTCGATCCGATCGGTAGCCACTGCCCTACAAGGGGAGGAATGGTTAGCCTCGATCGACATCAAAGATGCGTATTTACACATCCCCATCTTTCCAGCCCACCAGAAATTTCTACGCTTTGCGATAGAAGGGCGCCATTTTCAGTTCAGAGCCTTACCCTTCGGTCTGGCCACAGCACCAAGAGTGTTCACAAAAATTCTGGCCCCATTATTGGCCAATCTAAGAACACGAGGTGTAACGATAATGGCATATCTAGACGACTTGTTGCTGATAGACCACTCAGTGGAAAAACTAGAAGTGGTTGTTCACGAGACAATCAAGTATCTGGAATATCACGGTTGGATTATCAACCGAGACAAGTCAGCCCTAAAACCAGTCAAAAGTCTGGAATACTTGGGGCTAAGGCTGGATTCAGACCAGAGAAAAATTTTCTTGCCTCAAGAAAAGGGGTCGTCTTTGAGAGATTTGATCCACTTAGTGGGTTCAAAAAGACAGCCATCCATACGCCTATGCATGAGGCTGCTGGGAAAAATGGTGGCATCATTCGAAGCAGTACCCTACGGTCAATTCCATTCAAGGAAGTTGCAAAGGGCCATACTGTCAGCCTGGAACAAAAAAGTTCAGGCTCTGGACGTACCAATATCCTTGTCCCCTTCCGTTCGCAGAAGCCTCCGTTGGTTGGTTCCCCGGAATCTGGAAAGAGGGAAATCCTTCAGTCCGATTTCTTGGAAGGTGGTCACTACAGATGCCAGCCTTTTAGGCTGGGGAGCAGTACTGGAGCAATGGTCTCTCCAGGGCAGATGGTCGGATGCGGAAAAGGCCCTGCCCATCAATCTCTTAGAGATACGAGCAGCCCGGTATGCCCTAGTAGCATGGACATCCAAACTCCAAGGGTCCCCTGTCAGAGTTCAGTCAGACAATGCCACAGCAGTGGCATATATCAATCGTCAGGGGGGCACCAGGAGTCGTGCAGCCCAAAGGGAAGTAAATTACATCCTGAGATGGGCAGAAAGATATGTCCCAGCCATATCTGCGGTATTCATTCCAGGGGTGGAGAATTGGAAGGCGGACTTTCTAAGTCGCCAACAATTATGCCCAGGGGAATGGTCCCTTCATCCCGAGGTTTTCCGGACAATATGTCAGCGGTGGGGAACACCGGATGTAGATCTGCTAGCATCCAGGTTCAACACGAAAGTGGACAGGTTTGTCTCTTGGACAAGGGATCCCCTAGCGTGCGGCTCGGATGCCCTAGTGTTCCCTTGGGATCAGTTCAAGCTGATATATGCATTCCCACCGCCACAATTGTTACCTCGATTACTCCGCAGAATCAGGGTAGAAAAGAAACCAGTGATTCTGGTGGCTCCAGCGTGGCCCCGAAGAGCATGGTACGCGGAGATTGTAAAAATGTCTGTGGGGAGTCCTTGGACCCTCCCACATCGTCCGGACCTGCTTTCGCAGGGACCGATATACCACCCTTCCTTACCAGCCCTAGGTTTGACGGCCTGGCTATTGAAGCCCACATTCTAAAAAGGAGAGGGCTCTCTAATGCTGTGGTGTCTACCATGATCAATGCCAGGAAACCGGTATCCAGGCAGATCTACTATAGAATCTGGAAGGCGTACATCGCCTGGTGTGAGGCCAGGAAATGGCATCCACGTAAATACGTAATAGGTAGAATTCTGGACTTCCTACAATGGGCTGTAGATAGGAAGCTTGCCTTGAGTACTATCAAAGGTCAGATTTCGGCCTTGTCAATATTTTTTCAAAGGCCCTTGGCTTCGCATTCACTAGTCAAAGCCTTTATACAAGGAGTGATGCGTATTAGTCCTCCGGTTAATATTCCCATATGTCCATGGGATCTAAACTTGGTTCTGTCGGTTCTACAGAAACAACCATTTGAACCATTACAGCATATTTCCTTAGTGCTTCTCACCAGGAAATTGATTTTTCTAGTAGCCATTTGTTCGGCTAAAAGAGTATCGGAATTAGCAGCTATGTCCTGTAAGGAGCCATATCTGGTTATCCATAAGGACAGAGTAGTGTTACGTCCTCATCCAGCCTTTCTTCCTAAGGTGGTATCGAGTTTTCATTTGAACCAAGATGTGGTTCTTCCTTCTTTTTTCCCCAAGCCTACTTCGGTAGAGGAAAAGTTATTGCATTCTTTGGATGTAGTAAGAGCAGTTAAAGCTTATCTAAAAGCCACTGCTCAGATTCGCAGAACGGATACTTTGTTCATTCTGCCGGAAGGCCCCAAAAAGGGTCAGGCAGCGTCAAAATCTACTTTAGCCAAGTGGATTCGACAGGTCATAATACAAGCCTATAGCTTGAGAAGTAGACCGCCTCCGTTCAAAGTTAGGGCGCACTCCACGAGAGCAGTTGGAACTTCATGGGCAGTGCATCACCAGGCCTCCCTGGCTCAAATCTGTAAGGCCGCAACATGGTCTTCGGTACACACGTTTACTAGGTTCTACCAGGTGGACGTTAGAAGTCAGGAGGATGTCGCCTTTGGGCGCAGTGTGTTGCAGGCCGCAAAAGATCCTCATGTCTGATAGCGCTCAGCTTATATATGGTGTATCCCCCCCCCTCATTTGGCATTGCTTTAGGACATCCCATTAGTAATGACTATGTCGCTCTGTGTCCCGTGATGTACGAAAAAGAAAATAGGATTTTTATAACAGCTTACCTGTAAAATCCTTTTCTTGGAGTACATCACGGGACACAGAGCTCCCGCCCCTCTTTGGGGACACTTATTGCTTTGCTACAAAACTGAGGTGCTCCCGGATGGGAGGGGCTTATATAGGGGAGGGTACTTCCGGTTTTGGAAGTTGCCAGTGCCAGCACCTGACGGTAACTATATAACCCATTAGTAATGACTATGTCGCTCTGTGTCCCGTGATGTACTCCAAGAAAAGGATTTTACAGGTAAGCTGTTATAAAAATCCTATTTTTTCAGATCTCTCCAGAGATGTTCAATGGGGTTCAAGTCTGGGCTCTGGCTGGGCCACTCAAGGACATTCACTGAGTTGTCTCGTAGCCACTTCTTTGTTATCTTGGCTGTGTGCTTAGGGTCATTGTCCTTTTTGGAAGATGAATCTTTGCCCCAGTCTGAGGTCCAGAGCACTCTGAAGCATGTTTTCATCAGTGATGTCTCTGTACATCGCTGCATTCATCTTTCCCTCAATCCTGACTAGTCTCCCGGTTCCTGTCGCTGAAAGACATCTCCACAGCATGATGCTGCCACCACCATGCTTCACTGTAGGGATGGTATTGGCCAGGTGATGAGAGGTGCCTGGTTTCCTCCAGACATGACGCTGGCCATTCAGGCCAAAGAGTTCAGTCTTTGTTTTCATTAGACCAGAGAATTTTGTTTCTTATGGTTTGAGAGTCCTTCAGGTGCCCTTTGGCAAACTCCAGGCAGGACTGTCATGTGCCTCTTACCGAGGAGTGGCTTCCATCTGGCTACTCTATCATACAAGCCTGATTGGTGGAGTGCTGCAGAGATTATGTTCCTCTCTCTCCACAGAGAAACGCTGGAGATCTGTCAGAGTAACCATCGGGTTCTTGGTCACCTCCCTGACTAAGCCATGGTTCACACTGGTGTGATTTGACATGTCAAATCGACGGTAATGAAACCATCCGAATCGGTGCGACGCTGCATTTGCTACACCACACCGATTTCTAAAAGTCGTTTTCTGTACTTTTTTTTTTTTGTGCGATTTCCATTGACATCTGTGCAGAAACCCACACAGATGTCTCTGAAATTGGCACTGACATGCGGGAATGAAATGGTGCGAGTTCAGCTGAACTCGCACCATTTCATTCTTGCACTCAGTGTGAACCCAGGGCTAAGGCCCTTCTCCCCCGATCACTCACTTTGGCTGGGCGGGCCCGCTCTAGGAAGAGTCCTGGTGGTTACAAACTTCTTCCATTTATGGATGATGGAGGCCATTGTTTTTTATTGGGACCTTCAATGCTGCTGTTTCTGTACCTTTTCCTAGATCTGTGCCTCGATACAATCCTGTCTCTGAGGTCTACAGACAATTCCTTGGACTTCATGGCTCGGTTTGTGCTCTGACACGCACTGTAAACTGTGGGACCTTTATAGACAGGTGTGTGCTTTTTCCAAATCTAATCGAATCAATTGTTTTTACCACAGGTGGACTCCAATCTATTTTGGAGTTGTCCTGCTCAGTTTTGAGTGCAAAGGCTGTGAATACTTATATAGGGTTGTCCCGATGCCACTTTTTTAAGACCGAGTACAAGTACCGATACTTTTTTTCAAGTACTCGCCCATACCGAATACCGATACATTTTTTTTAATGTCATGTGTCAGTATTTTTATTTTTTTAAAATAATTTTTGTTTTCTTTTACAATGCTTTCTTGGGGGGGGGGGGGGGGTGGTGGATGGTGTCAGTGTTTTTTTTTTGTTTTTTTTTAATTTAAATTTTTTCATTTTTTTTTATTATTTTGTGAATTTTTTTTTTTTTTTCAGCCCTGTTGTGGGGGGCTTTGGTGAGATATCAGGGGTCTTAACAGACCTCTGACATCTCCCCTTTGAGACAGAGAAAGGGACTAGGGACACATATTCCCCAGTCCCTTTCTCAGCTGCACTGAAAATGAATGGAGAGGAGACAACGGCTCCTCTCCATTCATAAACTGAAGCATCGTAAATACAGGTTACAATGTTTGTTATATGAATGGACAGAGCCAGTGATCACTGACTCTGTTCATTTGGAAAAGGTAGGAGCCGGGTTTAGCGGCTCCTACCTCCACTCTCCATCCTGACAGAAGGGAGCGGAGGAGGATATGGAGAGACATGGAGAGCAGAGGGGGCCATGGAGGCTGACACGGAGCGGAGGACAGCAGCAGCGCGGAGGGGGAGAGCCGAATAATGGAGGGGGAGAGCCGAATAATGGAGGGGGGACACGGAGCTCGGAGGGGGAGAGCCGAATAATGGAGGGGGGACACGGAGCTCGGAGGGGGAGAGCAGCACGGATGGGGGAACTGGAGGATACAGGGACAGTCAGCGGTGAATCGGTGCGGCTTTGGGGGGAAATACAAGCGCCGCTGTATAGATTTCAGTAAAACAGCTGAAAAGAGGGGGGGGTCGGGGGAGAAGCGGACAGGCTGTATTGAAATCTATACAGGGAGATCGATGCTTGTAACTCCCTCCGCCGCACCGATCATCCCTGACTTCCCAAGTATCGGGTGAAGCATCGGAGCATTTTCCCCGAGTACAAGTACTCGGGGAAATGCTTGGTATCGGGACAACCCTACTTATGTACATGTGATATTATTATTTTTTTGTCTTCAAACAATCTCCTTTCATGTTGTCATTATTGGGTATTGTTTGTAGAATTTTGAGGAAAATTATTTAATACGTTTTTGGTATAAGGCTGTAACCTAACAACAATACTTTCCGGATGCGCTGCATGTCCTGTGCATGTGGACCACATAGAAGGTCCAGTGTCTACTAAAGATAAAAGAACTGTTCGAGCCAGAGCACATGATTTTGGATTCCATCTCTGATTTACAAGTGGTTTCCCCTATTATGAGCGCTGTACCTGTTCCTATAAATGAACTGGATGTCCTCCGCACAAATGAGGATACAGTGCAAAGATTTTTCTTCTTCTAGCAGTAACGCTGTGAGCTCTTTATGTATTTCAGGTGCTTCCAGGTAGTAAATATGTAATATAAATTTATCACAGGTGATAGAAATGTTTACAGATAAATGCAGTTAAAAGATAAAAAGCTCATACATTGTATCATATTTAGTATATTACGAGCTATACAGGCATACAATGTGCAACCCAAATAAAGCTACACAGAGAAACCGAGTTTTCCTTTTAATAGTCAAAGTGAAAACGTGAGGAATGTTGGAAGCTGTTAATTTGGTTCTGTATGTGAAGTGAAGGAGTTATCTACCACAAAACTGTAGTATCATATCTCGGCTGACTTGGCCTGTAGTATTAAATCCCTAATGATTACATTTTAGGTGTCGATTTATATAACTGACATTATCTCTTATAATCCCCATATTCCTGCAATAAAACAAATATGTGTATTTTCCTGATCCTCCGGGCAAATCCCTTCGCTGCTAATTGAGGGATTGTAAACGGTTGCATAATACAAAGCTTCTTACCATAAATGACAGAAGCCGAGGAACCCTCATCAATAAACACATCAGCATGGATGTGAAGTCAGTATTAACCTCCATCTGCGTCACAGAAGCAGATAACTACAATAAGCAAAGATTAAATTTAAATTTTGTTTTGAGGTCCGAGGGGTTTTAAGACTTTATTCTCCTTTTATTTTATTTTTTATAAAAAATAAATAAATAAATAAAAAAATAAAAAATGATGGGTTTGGAAGGGAATCTGTTTAACAGACAGGATTTAATGTCGGATTTACATTAGCCCACGCAGTAAAACGCAGCATTGTGCCAGCGTCGGCTCTGGCAAGTTTAAGTGAATCGCACTGGTGTGTGTGTGGTGTATTTTTTTTTTTTTGCCTCACAGATCGGTGCAGCAGTGGGGGCAGTTATAAGCACCGATCTCCCTGCATAGCTTTTCAATAAAGCAGCTGACCGCTGCTTCTCCACCCCTCCCTCCCTCGGCTGTCAGCTGCTTTATTGAAAGCTATACAGGGAAATTGATGCTTATAACTGCCCCCACCGCTGCACCAATCACCCCCGACTGTCCCCTGGGTTCTCCTATGGCTCCCTGGGTCCTTCGCCGGCTCCCGGTGTCCTCAGATTCCCCCCTCTCCCAGATCTATCAGGAAAGAAGCTGGTAAATATGTAATTTACCGCCACCTTCCTTTTCTGATTGCAGTCAGTGATCACTGACTGTCCATTCATTACTGAGCATGGTAAACTGTTTATGAATGGGGAGGAGCCTCTGTCTCTGTTCCTTTTGTCTTTAGTGCAGCTTGGGCTGCTGAGAAAGTGACTGGTGAATCTGTGTTCAGTCCCTGTCTCAAAAGGGAGATGTCTATATCACCAAAGCCACCCCCAACAGAGCTGATAAAAAAAAATTGTAATAAATATTTAAAGGTTAAATTGTAAAAATAACAAAAAAATTAAATAACGGCCCCCCCACAAAAAAAGTATTGTAAAAAAAAAGACATTAAAAAGAAAGAATTGGTATTGGCGAGTACTTGAGAAAAAATGTATCTGTAATTGTACTCGGTCTTAAAGTGGTATCGGTGCAACCCTACATCCTATGGCTGTGACATTTTCACTGCAGAGCTGCATAAGGACAAAGCTTCTAAAGTGACATAGGGCAGTGACAATGAATCAGTCTGCACTGGGTATAAAAAATGGTTTTGTTTATCTTGGCCTCATTTCTGTTTCTTAAAGATCATATCTTCAGAAAATCCCTTAAACCAGCCATACACAGTGCAAATTACTTTCCTGCAACCACAGGAAAGAAATGTGCTCTCTTTCCCCTATCAACACACAGTGTTGACAGGGGAATGCCTCCTGCCGTGTCATTGTATTCTCCCAGAGGGGGAAGCCGTCCCCGCTGCAAGAGCAGTAATTATTGCTAGACTAGCCGCTAGCGATAATCGCATTTAAGATCCGGCAGGTTGGTTGTACCCAAGTTCATCGATGGATCAACTTTGTACATTCAGCCAGCCCATACATGGTGCAAATGTACCTGTTGAACCGGCTGAGATTCGAACAGTCTATGGCCAGCCTTATTCACAAGCATGCATGTGCTGCAACCCATGGTGCCGTTTTCATTTCAGCACTCAAGATAGGGAACAAAAGAGACCTGGCTGACTGTTTCCAACATGGATAATCATGCTTTCCTGAAATACTAGTGTATGTTGTCCTGCATAAACTGCCCTGTTTTCCAAACCTGTTTAGATAATGGATATTGGGGGTCAAGCATCAAAGTAACTATTACTGTGGCCTACTGGTGTTATATAGATTTCTGATTCTTTTAGGAAGCTAACATAATCTCTCTTCTTTTCACAGGCTTGAAGAAGTGGGTGGAAGTGGGGAACTCAGGAGTTTTTCGGCCAGAGATGCTGCTGCCTATGGGGCTTCCAGAGGGAGTATCAGTCATTGCATGGGGTCTCTCGCTGGAGAGGTGAGATGAAGAGAACATGCCAGTGCAGTGCTGTCCATATCCATGCTCAAAGTTCAGCCGTTTTGTGTGGTCCACAGATTCTGTACACTGTAGAGGACAGAGTTGCGTATAAGAAATAGGTTCTTTCTTCTCGTTCTGGTACATAGTATGGGTTGTTGTACCCTGGACACCTGCAATGTGGGGAATCTACAGCATAAAGGTGCCAACATTCCCGTAGTTCTTACTTTGCAAATAGTTTGCCTGAGCCAGTCAGATCTCTACTATGATCAAGGGATCTATAGTGGGAATTAATAGTGTGGCGCAAGCATAAGGCTCCACCCTGCTCAGCTGAGAGAGATGAGGACATTTAACCCTGCGACTGCCATGGTTGACATGCCTGCATATCATCAGGGAATGGAGCTTTGCTAATATAGTACACGTCACTGGCACCTGTTTCCTGAGATATTATAATGGCACAAGAAGCTTAAATTCCCCCCAGCATGTGCTTGTAGCACGATCCTGACATCTGAAGCTGTCTCAACTTTTCTGCCTGACTCTTTTGAAGCAACATTCCTGCCAAAAATCAAAGTAAAAGCCAGCTTTTAAGTAGTACTGGCTGATGAGCGTTGGGACATTAACTTCGGAGAATAGATTGGGATAATCAGCATTACCATGCAGCAAGAGTCAGGTGAGGAGTCGCAAACTGATTGGATTACCTTCAGTGTCGCTGTTGACATGGTGAACAGCCTGGCTGCTGATTAGCCTGTCCTATGTTTAATCCCAACCACATAATCCCCGTAGATGGGTGACTGTGCCCTCATTAGAGACATGCTCCACTTCTGCACATGTAAAAAACACACGAGACCTGTTCTGTTTTTTGACTCCTATAGATGCTTGTGTGATGGATCCTCATAAGGGCCATCAGCAGTGCAGTTAGATTATGTGCTTTAAAGTTTGACTGCCACTTTGTACAACTTTTTGAGTGCAATTTCAGCACCGCAGTTGCATGCTGGTACTAAAAGCATTGTCTTTCAGTGCCGGTTCACACTTGTGCGGTGCTGAAAACGCATTCGTTTTTTGAACAGGAATCGCTCCATTTCAATTGGATTTTACGCTGTTTTTCGTCTCCACCAAAATCCATACTAGACCCTTAGTCGAGCACACAGCCCGGCAGGTCAGAAAGATGGTGGTGACGTGCGAGCGCCCCACCATCCCCTCTTGAACTGTACCAGGCTGCATGCCCTCAACATGGGGGGGGTGCTTTGGGGCACCCCAAAGCACCTTGTCCCCATGTTGATGAGGACAAGGGCCTCTTCCTGACAACCGTGGCTGTTGGTTGTTGGGGGGCTTATCGGAATCTGGAAGTCCCTTTTAACAAGGGGGGGCCCCACAGATCCCGGCCCCCCACCCTATGTGAATGAGTATGGGGTACATTGTACCCCTACCCATTCACCTAAAAAAAAAAGAGGCAGAAGACATCAGCAGAAGAGCCGGAGAGGGTAGCAGAAGTCGGAAGAGACGCCGAAGCTGCCTTAATAAATTACTTTAAACACCTGTGTACTGCGTTTTTTTTTTTTTTTTTTTTTCTCTTTTTTTTTTTTTTAAAGTGAATGGGTAGGGGTACAATGTACTCCATACTCATTCACATAGGGTGGGGGGCCAGGATCTGTGGGCTCCCTTGTTAAAGGGGGCTTCCAGATTCCGATAAGCCCCCCACCAGCAGACCACGAAAACCAACGGCCAGGGTTGTCGGGAAGAGGCCCCTGTCCTCAACATGGGGACATCGTGTTTTGGGGTGGGGGGCACAGGGCTTCCCCTGCCCCAAAGCACTCCCCCACCCCCCTCCCCAAATGTCGATCGTCACCACCCCCTTTCCTGACCTGCCGGGCTGTGTGCTTAGATAAGGGTGTGGTATGGATTTGGGGGGGGGGGGGTTCCCCTTAAAACCCATGCGTTTTTTGGTTTTGTTTAACATTTTGCGTGGAGTACCCCCTAAAGATTCATACCAGACACAGTGCCTGGTGGTGTTGGGGTTTAAAGTCGGATCCCTGTTCATTGAAGTCGGACGCATGTCGGCAAAGTCGGATCCAAAGTGGTACGACTGTCATGTCATACCAGTGTGAACCCGGCCTCGCTGGTGGTTGGCCACATATACATATTTTATGGACTTTTTATGTTTCATTATTTGGGACTTATTTAACCACTTCCCTACTGCTATATTGTCATATGACGGAGGCAGGAAACCTTCGTCCCGCCATCATATGATGTCTTTGGCTACCCGAGCCTCTAGGGGGCGAGCGCTGCTGGGCTCCCGCGATTGCCTGTCACACAGCAGACGTGGATCTGTGTGTGTAAACACACATATCCATGTCCTGTCAGGTGAGACGGGACCGATCCGTGTATTCCCATTACAGAGGAACACCGATCGGTTTCCTCCCCATGCGAGTCCCCTCCCCCTACAGTTAGAATCACTCCCTAGGATACACATTTAATGCCTTGATCGCCCCCTAGTGTTAACCCCTTCCCTGCCAGTCACATTTACACAGTAATCGGTGCATTTTTAAAGCACTGATCGCTGTATAAATGTGAATGGTCCCAAAATGGTGTTAAAAGTGTCCGAAATGTCTGCAGCAATGTCAGTCATGATAAAAATCACAGATCGCCACCATTACTAGTAAAAAAAAAAAAATAACAATAAAAATTCCATACATTTATCCCCTATTTTGTAGGCGCTATAACTTTTTTGCGCAAACCAATCAATATACGCTTATTGCGATTTTTATTTTATTTTATCTTATTTTATTTTTTTATTTTTTTACCAAAAATATGTAGAAGAATACATATTGGCCTAAACTGAGGAAAAGGTTTTTTTATATTTTCTTGGGGATATTTATTATAGCAAAATGTAAAAAATTTTTATTTATTTTTTTGTTTTTTTTTAATTGTCGCTCTAGTTTTGTTTATAGCGCAAAAAATAAAAACCGCAGAGGTGATCAAATGCCACCAAAAGAAAGCTCTATTTGTGGGGAAAAAAAATGTCAATTTTGTTTGGGAGCCACGTTGCACGATCGCACAATTGTCATTCAAAATGTTACAGCACTGAAAGCTGAAAATTGGCCTGGGCAGGAAGGGGGTGAAAATGCCCTTTATTGAAGTGGTTAAAGAGGTTGCAAACTCTGGGGGGAAACCCTGCAAGACAGACATAATGAGCTAGTATGCATTGCATTGTGATTGGCTAGAGCCGCAATTACATTACTCCCGCACATGCACGCAAGAGCCGCCATTCGCGGCACAGGGCTTGGAAGAAACACCACCCATGGCCGTTCCTTCAGAGCGCATGCGCCAGCGAGGTCACTGGCTGCATGTAATGTAAATATCTCCTAAACGGTACACGTTTTGGAGATTTTTTTACTACCTATAGGTAAGCCTTACCTATAGGTAAATGTCAGCAGAGGAAGTTTACTTCCTTATTAAGAGACCGTGTTTAGTTGCGCTGCATCATTATTTGTATTATATCTTGGAGGGGTGGAGTGAAAACGCTTAACGGTGCTGGTCAGCAATTAAGAATTTACAGATTGTGAGCATGTTTTTTTTGCGTGCGATTTATGTCTATTAGGTTTCAAACGTTATAGATGGCTTATGGTATTTTGCACTAATGCTGATTCTTTAACTTTTTTTTTTTTTTTTTTTTATAGCAGTAATAATTTGACATGATTTCTAATCTTTGCCTGCTCTATCTATGCTAGAAAATATGTTTTTAGCTTGACATACATTACTCTTGGAGTAAGGCCCCTTTCACACCAGCAGGCCAATCAGGTCCGCCTGCCCATTTTCAGGCGGACCCGATCAGACCAGCCGTAGTTATCTATGGGGCGGTGGATGTCAGCGGACATGTGTCCACTGTCGCCTACCGGCATCCTGTCCGATGCGGTCTGCTGAAAACAGACTGATGGGGATACGTTCGCCATCCATCTGGCGGATTGGATAACGGTCAGATAGTGACGGACAGGCAGTCCCATAGAGAACAGCGGGCTGTTTGCTCTGCATAGCAGACATGGACCTGTCATCCGCCTGCTTAGCTGGGATTAGCGGAGGGATCCCCCACTGAGCAGGCAGATCCGCTTGGATAGATTCCGCTCCGTCTGAAAGGACCAGTTCGATTTACTAAAATTTATCATTAAATACAGCAGGAGTGGCGCTTCACTGTTGCAGTTTGGGGAGCTCAGACTCCAGCGGTGCTGTATTTTGGCCTAGGCCGACACTTGGCAGGGGGGTGGCGCCGCCCCCAGCCTGATTGCACATTTATCCAGCAGAGCATGGTGACAGGCAGCACAGCCTGGACTACGGGATGCAGACGGACCAAAAGCTCTGGGCGTAATAATTTACCCGGGCCCTTCCAGTTAAGTTCGGTGTGCAGGCAGCCCCGGTGCTAAAGTCTCCCAGCTGAAGATAGACATAAAGCAGAGCTGCCGCGAGGTGCCAAGTGCGCTCCTGCACCCGGCACCAGTGTGTACATACATTGCATTGGGATCTTACTCCGCCTGACAGGTGACTTCTAGTCTCGGCCCCTGCGCTGACGTCATTCAGATGGGAAAGAAAGGGAGCGTGACACCGATAAACTGAAGTGCTGTACTAATTAAACTTTGCAGCACACTCCAGTACACTCAGCTCCTCCCGACCCACATTCTCCCTATACCTAACAAGCAAGATCTTTGCTTGTATGGGGAGAATGTGGGTCGGGAGAAGCTGAGTGTACTAGGGGGTGGGGGCAGGGGTGCGAGAAGGATGTGCTGTGTTTTGGGATGGGTAAGCACTGTACTGGGGAGAATAGGGGGGGGGGGTGAGGCTTGTAAAGGGGGAGGGTCCGAGTTGAGGGAAGAGCACTGTACTTGGGTGAAAGAAGGGTGGGCTCTTTGTACTGGGGGGTGGGTGCTCTGTGTAATAGGGGGACTAGGGGGTGAGGGAAGTCAGTGCTGAGGGGTGGGTGATCTGTATAATGGGGGGACTAGGCGGTGAGGGGAGTCAGTACTGGGGGGGTGGGTGCTCTTTGTAATGGGGGGACTAGGGGGTGAGGAGTCAGTGCTGGGGGGGGTGGGTGATCTGTGTAATGAGGGGAGTCGGTACTAGGGGGTGGGTGATCTGTGTAATGGGGGGGGACGAGGGGAGTCAGTACTGGGGGGGGGTGGGTGCTTTGTGTAATGGGGGACTAGGGGGTGAGGGGAGTCAGTGCTGGGGGGTGGGTGCTTTGTGTAATGGGGGGGGGGGTGAGGGAAGTCGGTACTGGGGGGGTGGAAGGAGAGGGGAGCTCTGCAAAAAGGGGAGAATGAGGGGCAGGTGTGTACCTAGGGAGTGTGAGGAGGGGGGGTTGTGGCTCACATCGGGTACTACAGCTCTAAAGTTGCCAATGCAGCTCAAGTCTAATGTCACACACTGTTGTCAGCCTGTCTGGTTACTCACAGTGGTGCCAGCACTTCACAGGGCACCATTGCTAAATCACTCTGCTCCTCCTGCCCACCCCATAGAAAAGCATTCTTAGTGACACTGCAACTACTGTTGCTTAATAGCTAAGCGGAAAAAGAGTGCGCTCCGAAGAGGGTGGTTCCTCATGGGACTTTTAAGGGTGACTGTTGAAAACCTCTATATAAAGTACAATAGTATTTGTCATGAAGACTTGTTTGTTTGAAAAAGTTTTATACAAAAATATATAATATGAAGGGCTGCTACTCTATACGCACAACACGTATCCAAATGACCAGTGTATACATGATGAAAAAGGAACAATCACAATGCATAGAAGCAGATATCATTGATTGCACAAAAAAAAGGAAGGAAGAATGTAGTACAGGACCCGGCTCTGTCTCAAGGGTGGGACAGGTACCCAATGTTTCAAGGCCTTTTGATTGTACAGCCTCTTCTTCAGGGGTGGGGTGCTGCGCCTTTTAGTGATGAATGATATCTGTATTCAAGAAATAGTACAAAATCAAGATATGGAACAAAAAGATATGATAAATAAGCAAATAGCATTGATGGGGGGAGAGAGAGGGGCGGGAGAAAGATATTCTATAGGCTGTTGGTTATGGGAACACATACTGAACTCCAAATTGTACACAAATACACAATACATTCTCAAGAGCTTTTTGAATACTAACCCTATGTGTTGGGTGCATACGTGTTACTTGGTAGTAATAATAAAAAAGCACTGTAGTTCTGATTTGATGATGCTGTTATTCCCTGGAAGGTTGGACCGGCGGATGACAACGGTGGACCCTAAGTCCAGATGGTCCAGTCCCGATGGACGGTTTGTCACACAGAGGGCGTAGAAAATATGCAGCATTAACCCCACCTCACAGGCGCAGTAAAACTGTTATCTATTTGGTGGGGGTAACTTGCCAAGGTTCAAAACGTGCCTAAATATATAGTAAGTATTAGAGTATTTCCAAGAGTATGTATAAACAAAGGGAAATACAAAGAAATACAAGGCTCTCTAGTGACAAATGCCCTCGGGACAACCTACCTGAATTGGTAGTGTTGCCTCGCAAAAGCCGCACCAGAGGGCTGAAACTAGAGCCTAGACACTAATACTGACCTAAAAGTAAATAAAAATGAAAATAGAAAGTAGGGCTCATTAGACACCGAAGGGAGGCAAGGAAGCTCTCACAGCATTAATGAACTAACAATCAACCTACCCAAAATGGTAGTGTTGCCTGGCATAAGCCGCACCAGGAGACACAAAGAGGACCCAGAAGGCGTAGTGCCCATACAATAATATAGCAGGTTCCTGGGGAAGAGAGTTAAGTAAAAATCTGCATGTCTGGTATTATTCCGAAGGGAGGGCAGGCTTGGATATATTAGTAAATATTTACCTGGTCCAAGAGCTCTGGCGGATACAGAGATATGTCCACCAAAAGCTGATTCCTGCTAACCAAGTGTCACCAATAAAGAGTAGTACCTGACAATCTATGAAAAGGAGAAAACACAGGACCCAGATCTAAATCATGTTGTATAAGCTCTGAGAAATAGCCTGTATGTGAATGGAGGATTTTTACCTTGTTCAGGTCCTGGTGGTGTTTGTCCTGGTGCGGCTTCACTGTGAGCAGACTGAGCCCATGTGGGCGTCAGCTTTTATTTGCTCTACAGATGATAGATAGATTTCAGCTGTTTAAAAGGAGCGAGAAGGGGAAGCCAGGCAGTGAGCTGGGGGTTACGCCCCCCCAGCGCGATGACGCGCCGCGCCACCTCCCCGAGGGCGGGAGGTTGTTATGGCAACCGGAACTCTCACTGGTGAGAGCGTCCCGTCGCACAAGCGTCGCTGACTGCGGCGTTGCCTCGGAGAGATGACGCCACGCGTCAGAGGCTCACGACGCAGGAGTGGCGATGGAGGACAGTCATGTGACCATTCCTGCACCTCCAAGCCAGAAGAAAAGGACCGGAAATGTGCGCCGCACATATCGGTCCTACCTGCGCCGAGTGGACTCAAAAACAACCAGCGGGAGGGGGGGCTACTGAGAGGGAGAACCGCTTTCATTGTGGTGCCACAATCCGACCCATGGGAAACAGCAATCAGAAACTGATCTGGGCATCAATATTGTTGTTGTTGAGCCACAGTGTCTCCTCAGCAGGATTGCATGTGTAGGAAGTACTGTGCACTCGCTAGATCAGAGGCATAGGTTTAGAATGTATGGTGTAAGCACAGTAGTTGTGCGTGTGAAAGTACCTGGAGCGATATATACCCCATAAGTGCAGGATCTGTGTGCATATATACAGCCAATGAATACCTGACCCCTCTCACCATCAGGCATCTGCTAAAAAAAAACAAATGCATATGGAGAAAACTGTAAACTATTGGTAAGCATGGAGTGGGGAGAGGAAATCATTCCCCATATACATACATACATACATACATGCTGTCACTGATTGAATAAATAAAACTAGAAACAAATTTATAAGTCGGGACAGAGCAAATTTGTCATGATAGCTATAAATCCTTAATATAAGGATTATAGAAATGCAAATGACGCCATCCAGTCATAGACACCTATATTAGGCATTTATGAGATGCTTCAACGCTGATGCTGAATAGACATTCCCGTTCATGGTTATATTGAGGCGGTCTCTAATCTGAAGGTTCCCATTCAGAGCCTCCAGATGAGAAGCCCTCAAAGAATGGTCTATACGAAATTGACCCATTCAGGCCTGGTGGTTTGGTGGCGTTTTGGTGAAATATCCACCGCTGTTCGGACTGCAGTAACATTTTGTTCAAGTCCCCTCCTCTTAGACCAGAATGAAGTCTGTCTAAGATTAGAAATGAAATTTTGGGGAAATGTCCATTGTGAAAATCCTTGACATGCCTACCCAGGGGTAGGTCTGGATTGCAGGCCTTCATAGATAAGATGTGCCGGTATGCCCTCTGCCAGAACTGTTGGATGGGCTTGCCAATGTAAAAGCAGTGGCATTCGCATAATAAGAGATATACCACTGCTGCAGTCTGACAGTTTGCATAGTGTTTTGGGGTGTAACACTCTCCATTGGGTAGTTTGATTTCTTTATCGTACACCACGGGACACAGAGCTAGTCATTACATAATGGGTTAAGGGTCACCAGCGGTGATTGGACACTGGCACAACCAATGGAAGACAGTTCCCCTCCATATAACCCCTCCCATCAGGGAAGTACCTCAGTTTTTTCGCCAGTGTCGAAAGGTGTTGGACGCGTTAGGAGGTGCTAAAGGAAAGCTCTACCAAAGAGACCCTCTGGGGGTAAAAGAGCTATGCTTTCGGGTCCATCCAAGACGCCTACAAATGAGCTGAATCTGGATGGGATCCGGGCCTCATCCATGAGGCGTCGCCTGTAATGTCTCTCTTCGGAGGACTGGGCTCTAAGATCCAGCACTTTCGCTATTTCGCTATAAAGTCCTGGTAAGAGTCTTGTACAAGGCCCAGGGGAGAGGTATCCTTTAAATAGGAACCCATATCCCTGAAGGTTGGCACACATAGCCCACCGTGAAGGGTGAAGTTTGGTATCTGTCTGAAATCTTTCAGCAGAAAAACCTGCGGCGTGGATAAGGTGAGATTAGAAGGTCCATAACTAGGTTGGGACCTTTTTCAAAAAGTGGATGTCTTCTTTTTTTCCACCACTGGGGGGAGTAAAGAGCTGAATATACTCACCTCACTCTGTTCAGTGTCGGCTTCGGCGAAGTACACTGCTCGTCACCTCCGCTGCTGAGCTTGCTGGGGCACCCCGATCCTCCTTTCGGTGGCCGACCAGACACCTGCAGATGCAGGTAAGTGGGAACAAGGGCTGATGAGAGTCCTCTCTCACTATGGCCACCGCCATAGCGCTAAGGGCCGCGCGCGCGGGAGCGCGCTTTATCGAAGGGGGGGGGAGAAGGCGTGCGCGGGCACGTGGCGCACGCAGGCACAGAAACGGCGCCAAATTTAAAAGACTGTCAGTGTGAGAAGCACTGCAGCAGCAAGCAAGCTCGTTAGTTCTCTTATTCCTGGCAGAGAAACACAGCAGCTATACAGGGACGTAAGACTCCATGTGGTTGGATTGGGTACTTCCTAGAAGACATCCATGTTATGCATAGTTATGTGTTAAAAGTTGCATACTTAATGTATTTGCTAAACTGAACACGGTAGTATATGCATTTAGGTACCTTGTATTTTGTCTAAACAGTAAGCCTTCCAGGGGAAGTAATACGGACAAAAAGAGATAAGAAAGCACCACCGCCTGAGAGGAGGCTCTAACTGTGCTGACTCGGTACCTTTCTCTCCTGTGTTGCTAAATGCACCTGTTCAGGATGAGCCATTACCTCTGTCAGGTATGGCGGCTTCCCCAGTGAAGCCTGGGCCTGTATATGTCACTGAGGACACTTTATCAGCTGCCCTAAATAATCTGGAGGAAAAAATTGCTACCTTAATCGCTAAGTCCTCTAAAAAGGGACAATAAGCGAAGCAGGTCTCTTCCAGTATTGGACCTCCCTTCAGAAGTACCTGAGGGAGGAGGATGAGGAGGAGGAGGCTACATCAGCAGAGGATGAGGAGCCAGATTTTAAGGTCACAGGTACAATGCTATAGCAGTGCATTTAAGTTAACCTCTGCGGAGGTAACGGAATTACCTGTCTCCTCCCTAGGGTCATTAAGATCCCTGCAAGGTGCATGCTCCTTCCCGGTTCATCCGTTACTAGAGGATCTAATATACGCAAACTGGCAACATCCAGATAAGCGTTTCTCACCTCCAAAAAGGTTTAACATTCTTTATCCTATGGGGGAAATTTTTTTTTTTTAAAGAAATGGAGCCCGCCTGCGGTAGTTGCGGCTATTTCTTGTGTAAATAAAAACCTGACATGTCCGGTGGATAATGTACAAGGGTTTAAAAGATCCTTCTGAGAGGAAGTTGAAATCCTCCTTCCTTTTGGCCGGCTCAATTACCCAACCTGCAGTAGCAGCAGTCGGTATGGGTCAGGTCATCAGCCAACAGGTAAAGCAGGGGCTGAAGGAACTGCCTTCAGAGCAGGCTAGAAATTGGGAAAATTTGCCTAAAGCCTTATGCTTCACAGTGGATGCCATGAGAGATTCTATCATACAGGCATCACGCCTTACACTCCAGCTGGTACAGATGCGCAGAGTACTTTGGCTTAAGCATTGGTCAGCGGAGACCCCATGCAAAAAGATGTTGGCAAGTTCCCGTTCCATGGCGAACGCCTATTTGGGGAAGATTTAGAAAAATATATACAGAAGATCAAGTGGTAAAACGACTTTTACCTGAGAGAAAGAAAAACAAGAGATCTTGTTTTAAACGCTCTCTCCCCAGCTCCCGGGAAATCTGACTCCAACCAGTGGCGGCGGCCTGTTTTAGCCGCCCACAAAGGCCAAGGGGCAAGCTCAGAAGAACAAGAAGCCGTGGGGTGCAAGAGCTAATAAGCAAGCCCCCAAAGCCTCTCAGTGAAGGGGCGCCCCCGCTCGGCCGAGTGGGAGGAAGGCTTTGTCAGTTCTGAGCGACTTGGTGGTCAGAAATCCAGGACAATTGGGTAGTATCCACAATATCCTCAGGGTACAAACTGGAATTTCGAGAGATCCCATCTTCTCAATTCCGAGGTTCAAGAATCACTTAATGGCTCAAGGGGTAGTTACAGACGTACCCCAAAGAGCGAGGTTCAGGTTTTTACTCAAACCTCTTTGTGATTCCAAAGCCAAATGGAGATGTCAGACCCATCCTGGATCTAAAATCCCTAAATCGGTTCCTGAACGATCGCCATTTTCGAATGGAAACGATCCGATCCGTGGCCGCCACTTTAAAGGGCGGAAAATTCATGGCGCCCATAGATATCAAGGACGCACATTTACACATACCCATCCTCCCCGCTCACCAAAGATTCCTAAGGTTTGCGGTAGAAGATCGCCACTTTCAATTTGTGGCTCTGCCGTTTGGTGTAGCCACCGCGCCCATAGTATTCACAAAGGTGCTAGCTCCTCTGTTAGCAAACCTAAGAACACGGGGCATTGCGGTAACAGCCTATCTGGACGATCTACTAGTAATAGATCAGTCAAAGGACGGATTGGGTCACGCTGTACACACTACAGTAGGATACCTGGAGCATTTAGGATGGATTATAAATTTTCAAAAATCCTCTCTCCAGGCCCAAAGAAGGATAGGGTACCTGGGCATGATCATAGATACAGCCCAAAACGGGGTATACCTGCCAGAACCGAAGATACAGTCTCTGAAAGACCTGATCCACAAGGTCAAAGCAAACAAGAGGCCGTCTATTCGCCTTTGCATGAGACTATTGGGAAAGATGGTAGCCTCCTTCGAGGCGGTCCCTTACGCCCAGTTTCATTTGAGACTACTTCAAGGCAATATTTTAGCTTCCTGGAACAGGAAGAGCCAAGCTCTGGATATACCCATGCGCCTGTCCTCACAAGTACGCCACAGCTTCGATTGGTGGCTAGAAGCCAGGAATTTACGGAAGGGAAAGTCCTTCCTCCCAGTGGCCTGGAAGGTGGTATCTAGGGATGCCAGCCTATCAGGCTGGGGTGCAGTATTCGAGGAGGCTTCTACCCAGGGAACCTGGGCCAAGACTCAGGGGATCCTGCCCATCAATGTGCTAGAGATCCGGGCGGTATATCTAGCCCTCAAAACCTGGACATACAGGTTACAGGGCTACCCAGTTCGGGTTCAATCCGACAATGCTACTGCAGTAGCTTACATCAATCACCAAGGAGGCACCCGCAGTCGGGCAGCCCAAAGAGAGGTGAACCGGATCCTGGCATGGGCAGAAGAGCATGTACCTTGCCTTTCTGCAATCTTCATTCCAGGGATGGAAAATTGGCAAGCAGACTACCTGAGTCGTCAGCAGCTGCTACCAGGGAGTGGTCTCTTCACCCCGAGATCTTTCAGGCCATATGTCTGAGATGGGGAAACCCAGAGGTAGACCTGCTAGCTGCCAGGTTCAACAAGAAATTGGACAACTTTGTGTCCAGAACGAGAGATCCTCTAGCCTACGGGACAGACGCTCTAATACAGACGCTCTAATAACTCCATGGAATCAGTTCTCACTGATCTAGGCATTCCCTCCGATCCCTCTTCTACAAAGACTGCTTCGCAGGATCAAGGAGGAGGGAATACCAGTAATCCTAGTGGCCCCAAACTGGCCCAGGAGGCCTTGGTACGCCGAGATTGTAAAAACGGCGATAGGAAGGCCCTGGAAGTTTCCACTCCGACACGACCTGCTGTCACAGGGTCCAGTATTCCACCCTTCCTTACAAAGGCTAAAGTTGACGGCCTGGCTGCTGAGACCCACATTTTTAAAAAGAGAGGGGTCTCTGGTCCGGCTCTTTCTACGCTCATTAATGCTAGAAAGCCAGCCTCCAGACTCATCTATCAGAGAGTCTGGAGAGCATACGTTTCCTGGTGTGAATCCAGATGTTGGAATCCTCAGAAGTATGAAATAAGTAGGATTCTTGCTTTTTGCCAGTTAGGAGTGGATATGAATTTAGCCCTTAGCACCATCAAAGGGTAAATATCGGCTCTATCAGTCTTCTTTCAGAGACCATTGGCATCTCACTCCCTAGTTCGGACATTCATTAAGGGGGTACTGAGGATAAATCCTCCAGTTAGGACTCCCTTGTGTCCATGGGATTTGAATTTGGTATTGTCAGTGTTGCAAAAGCAACCTTTTGAACCTATTCGCCATATTCCTTTAATTATATTAAGTAGGAAGTTGGCCTTTCTGATTGCTATAGCTTCTGCTAGGAGAGTATCAGAGCTAGCAGCTCTTTCTTGTAAAGAGCCTTATCTAATTTGTCACAAGGACAAAATCGTACTACGACCCCATCCGGCTTTTCCACCTAAGGTGGTGTCGGCTTTTCACTTGAATCAAGACATTGTTCTGCCTTCCTTTTTTCCAAACCCGCGGACGGCGGGGGAAAAATTATTACACTCTCTAGATCTAGTGAGAGCGGTAAAGGTGTATCTGCAAGCAACCGCTCAGATACGTAAAACAGATGTTTTGTTTATTTTACCAGATGGGCCCAAGAAGGGCCAAGCGGTATCAAAATCCACCATTTCCAGGTGGATTAGACAAGTAATTATTCAAGCTTATGGTTTAAAGAACAGGACTCCTCCTTTTCCTGTTAAGGCGCACTCTACCAGGGCGATAGGTGCTTCATGGGCAGTGCACCACCAGGCTTCGATGGCTCAGATCTGTAAAGCTGCAACTTGGTCTTCAGTCCATACATTTTCCAAATTCTATCAAATAGATGTGAAAGGACATGAGGATTCCGCCTTTGGGCGAAGTGTGCTGCAGGCAGCAGTATAGGGCTTCTGGTCCGCAAGCGGCCTGTTTTGATCTGTGTCTCCCCCCCTTCATATGAGCATTGCTCTGGGACGTCCCATTATGTAATGACTAGCTCTGTGTCCCGTGGTGTACGATAAAGAAAATAGGATTTTTATAACAGCTTACCTGTAAAATCCTTTTCTTGGAGTACACCACGGGACACAGAGGTCCCCCCCTTCTTATGGGAACCTTACTGCTTTGCTACAAAACTGAGGTACTTCCCTAATGGGAGGGGTTATATGGAGGGGAACTGTCTTCCATTGGTTGTGCCAGTGTCCAATCACCGCTGGTGACCCTTAACCCATTATGTAATGACTAGCTCTGTGTCCCGTGGTGTACTCCAAGAAAAGGATTTTACAGGTAAGCTGTTATAAAAATCCTATTATTTTGGGTGGTATTCATGTACCGGCAATACTTGCAGCCTCCACACGGGAAGGTTCCCAGATGTTTGCAGGGGCATTTTTTGCCAGTTGGTCTGAATTCACTAGAGACCAGCAGATCTCTTAGGGATGTGGCCCTCTTAAAAGTGAATGCAGGATTTTTCGTCACATAAGGACCAATGACCGGGTCCATGGTAAGGACATGCCAATATCTCTTAGTTATCTTCCTGATGGCCTCATTTTGGTTTGAAAATTTGGTAATAATGGAGATAGGGTTTACTTTGGTTATTTTAGATGCAGGGTTATAAAGTGTATCGTTCCTAGTCTTTGAGACTGCTCTTTTATAAGCCTTTTTCAGGATACTCTTTGAATAGCCTCGCAGGGATAATCTCTCTCTCAGGTTATCAGCTTCTTTCTTGAAGTTTTCTTCATTCGTACAGTTCCTGCATATCCGCAGGTATTGGCTATAAGGAATGGAAGCAATCAAGTTTTTTGGATGAAAGCTGCTGGCATGCAAGATCGAATTTCCAGCAGTTTGTTTCCTGTAGAGGCTACTGCTCAAATAACCGGTGGTATCTTTTGTGAATAGTCACATCCAAAAAATTAATTGATTCATTCGCGGTCATCGTGAAACTAAGGTTGAAATTGTTTACATTAAGCTTGATAAGAAATTGGTTTAAAAGGTCCAGCGATCCATCCCACACCAGCAGGATGTTGTCGATGAATCTGTACCAAAGGTTGACGTGACACATGAAAGGTGCCATATCACTTGATTGTCTGATCATGCGTTCCCACTCCCCCAGGTACAGGTTGACGTACGATGGGGCACACGAAGTCCCCATCGCAACGCCCTGTACCTGGAGGTAGTGGGAGCCGTTGAACATGAAGTGATTGTGATGGAGAATAAATTCTAGCGCGCTGAGCAGAAACTGGTTGGTTTTTCGCACAAAGCGGCTGTTCTGGGATAGGATGTGGCCTACACATGCCAACCCTTTGTCATGAGGGATGGAACTATACAGTGCCTCAACGTCGATGGCAGCCAAAAGTGACGTCGGGGCAATGCATAGTCCATCAATGATCTGCAGAAGATGTAAGGTATCCCGAATGTAACTTGGAATTTCAATTGCGTATGGACGTAGGTAGGGGTGCAACGGATCAAAAAACTCACGGATCGGATCGATCCTCGGATCAGAGCCACGGATCGGATCATTTTCGGATCGGCAAAAAAAAAAAAATTTACTAATATCCTCGTCATCCCCCCCCCCCACTGTAATATCCACAATCTCCCCCTGTATGTAATATCCACAATCTCCCCCTGTATGTAATATCCACAATCTTCCCCCCGTATGTAATATCCACAATCTCCCCCAGTAATGGGCATCTCCCCCACTTACCAGTCTCTCCCGCCGGCCAGTTCAGATCCACGAGCAGCGAGGGGTGATGACGTCACAAGGCAGCCGCCGCGGCTCCGGAGCTAGGCCGAAGCCGCGGCCTTTCCTAAGGCTGAGGCCGTGGGGTCGCTCCGCGGATCGAGTGGTGATCCGAACAGGGTGACCCGTTCGGATCACCGCCGATCCGTTGCAGCACTAGACGTAGGTGAGCATCAACAAATGTGCTCAGGTTTTCAGTGATGCATCCATTTCCAGATACTATAGGCCTTCCAGTAGGATTTTTCATGCATTTGTGCAATTTCGGGAGTGCATAGAAGGTGGAAATTCTAGGCATTTTGGTCCTAATGAATTCCCATTCAGTTTTATTTAAAATGTTCTGGGTGTGGGCAGCATCTACTAAGGAGTAAAATTCCTGGTTTAATTTATCAATTTTGTTGGAATTTATTTTACAGTACCAAGAATCATTGTGTAGAATCTTTTCACACATCTTCACATAGAAGGAATTGTCCATAATGACGATATTACCACCCTTATCCGAGGGTTTGATTGTTATTTCCATGTTGTCTTTAAGGGTTTTGAGAGCTTGTCTTTCTGATTCTGACAGATTATCTTTGCCACTCTTTGACCCCTTTAGTTTGCATATCTCACCACCCACCAATTTCACGAAAGCCAAGACATTAGGATTATTATTTAATGTAGGGAATTTATCTGATTTTTTTTTCTTCTTGAAAGTGGGTGGTGGTGGGGGTTCAGTTTGATCAAATCGACCCAGTAGCTTGTCTAGATCAATTTGATCGCTTAAGTCTGGGGTGTCATTTTCCTCTAGTAGACTTACCAGGGCATCAAGATGAAGTGACATATTCGTCACGAAACGCGTCATGTCCTGACGCTGTTGTTTTGAGTCTAGACTAGCCCCGCTTGCTCCTCTCCTTTCCCTTTGAATGAGCACCTCCGCACCATTATATTGCTATCCTACTAAGGACAGTTAGGGACAGTCTGTTTTGGTCCCCAGAGGCTCAATTTGGAAGTACACAGGCTTCTACTGCTCTAGACAACACAGCGTGTCGGCTCCAGGCAAACGTCTACTGCTACGCACACTATAGCGGCAACACGTGACCTGACGGAGAGACGCCGTCTATACAGCAGCTCTACACAAGCCGAAGTGATCCCCGCTTCCAGCAGCAGCACTACGTTAGCTACACTGCTCGGAGACTTCCTCTCACCCCAGCAGCCACGGCCATATTAAGACCTTACAGTCAGCAAGATCGCCGGTCTTATGCCATGGATGGGTAAGCCAGCTAATCATTATATGGTTACCATCTTTTATGCAACCTAACTACACCATATCTGGCGTGCATTGGGGTCTATTTATAGTGCCTTTACAGAGACTGCCGACAACAGACCTTCCCCTACAGGAGCTCTATGTGATACCTTGACGTGCAATATGATAGGTGCTCATTGATAAGGCATATATTCTTCGCCACTTTCTTTACTATCAATTACAAGCACATCCCCAGGTACATAGAGCCTGCTACATATCTGTTGAACACTGTTAAACCTCAACCAAATCAGCTTGATACAAGTTCAGGATTGGACTTTGATCTAAGTAGCTACTTATCTGTAGCAGTAACCACCATATGTTTCTGTTTGAACTGTTGTTTTAGACAGCAGTGATCATCATTTACAGTTATTTCATGTAGCATGATTAGTAGGCCTTTATATAAGACATCAATTATGTCCGGACATTGAATGCTCATTCTCAGCAAGGTTAAGGGAGCAGTAGAGCAGGTGGCCCTAGTCCACTCTGGTCATCGTTTTAATCCTTTCCAACAGTGCACTGTGCAAAGTTTTTTCCATGTCTATATTCTTTTTTTCTAGTGTGTCACTATACGTGAGAAACCTTTTCTCCTTTATGTTTCAATGTATATTATTAGGATGATATGTGTTCAATTAGCATTCAACAATAAAGTATTTTCTATTTTTTCAAATACCAATTGAATAGTGGTTGATTCACCGTATAACCGTCTCATTGGGCCCTGTCCCAATTCCCTTCCCTTTCCCCTGCATTTTTTCCAGTTAATATTTGGTTAGGAGGATCCCGTCCTTTAATCAGACGCATTTATCCTTTGGTATTAATTATTCAATTTGGCTCTATGTGAATCAGGCATACCCCTCTTTCCAGACACACAAACAATCTCCTGCGCTTGGAAGTTTGGTCTCTTAGTGACACAACCAGAGTGTTCCGTAGGGAAGGAAATGACCAGGGATCTTGCTGCCCTCTTCAGAATAATTGGTATTCTTTAAGACTAAAAAGTAAAAGGAAAAAAAGAGGGCGCACCGACCTAGTGCATAACCAGTGGCTAGGTTTATTAAAAATATATAAAAAGATTACAAATACTCACAAAGCAAGTATGAAAATAGGCACGTATAACATTCCATCAATGGGAATTGCCTCCTGCTGGAACCAGACACCAGAGAGTCCAGATGACAGGTGTAACAGCTAGCCGTAGCTGTTACACCTGTCATCTGGACTCTCTGGTGTCTGGTTCCAGCAGGAGGCAATTCCCATTGATGGAATGTTATACGTGCCTATTTTCATACTTGCTTTGTGAGTATTTGTAATCTTTTTATATATTTTTAATAAACCTAGCCACTGGTTATGCACTAGGTCGGTGCGCCCTCTTTTTTTCCTTTTACTTTATACCCCTCTTTCCCCCTGTTTTTATTTAGTCATTTTCCTCTAGTAGACTTACCAGGGCATCTAATGCCTTGAGCTCCAAGGATTCAAATTTTGGTTGGAATGGAACCTCTTTTGAGTATAGCTGTTTAAGAATCCGTTTCCGTGCGAAGCGCTGAAGATCTTTAATCGCATCAAATTTGTAGCCAAGCAACAGTAGTTACAGTGTCACCAAGAATGCTTTTCTATGGGGTGGGCAGGAGGAGCGGAGTCATTTAGCAATGATGCCCTGTGAGGTCACACTCCTCCCGCATTGGTCTTGCCCACATGGCATCATGCTGCCATACGCATTCTCTGGCAGAAAGTGTGGTGCCGCAGCACAAATATAAAGGTTAGAACCTGCCTGAAACTGTAAGACCTATGTTTTTTTTTTTTTTTTTAAACAAGAAAAGTAAGACCTATGTTAAAGTCTAACTTTAGTCCTGTTTGTTTTTTTTTTTAAATGAGCGGACAGGTAGGGATTTTTATGCAGAATAGACATTCTTTGTCTCTTCTGCATTAAAGTTACTTACCTGCCTGTCTGTTGCTGTACAGTGCACCATGCACACCCTCTGCGGAGCCCACTCTGCTCTATGGGCGGTTGGATGTAAACGAACTCTGCTGTCCATTTTTACACCCGACTGCAATCTGATCCGATCCGCCCAGACAGAGGGGGAATGGATCCCCTTCCGTTTGTTTTTAGCGGACTGGAATGGATTGGAGATGGCACCTGCTGGTCCATAGAGAAGAATGGAGGGTTCAATTGGGTCTGCCTGAAAAACAGACAGGCAGATCAAATTGGACTGCTCATGTGAAAGGAACAAATGGTGGGACAAATCTAGATGAGGGGGGTGGGCGCCGATTTTTAGTCTTGTCTAGGGCAGCACAAAATCAAAATACACCACTGGACTCCAGAGTAGCTGGTGCTGAGGTGGGATCTTGCCTACAGGGAACCTGAAGATACTAGAATCCAGTTCATGAAATGGCTCTGTGGAGTCTTCCAAAAAAAAAAAAACCACGGAAATGTCACTTAAAGCTGGGCTGACCCTTAAAGCGGTTGTATACCCCCCCCCCAAAAAATAAAAAATAAACTCTGCAAGGCAAAGGCATAATGAGCTAGTATGACTAGCATACTAGCTCATTATCAATTACTTACCTTAGATCGAAGAACCCGCACCGACCCTCTCCTCCGCCATGATCCCCGGAGTGACTTCCGGGTATCGCCGCTCTGGTGCTGTGACTGGCTGGAGCGGCGATGACTTAACTCCCGCGCATGCACGCGGAACGGCAGGCTCCCATTCAGGAGCCGGCGTGCTTAGTGCGCCTGCGCCGTTGTCTACGGCGCGCCTGCGCCATAGACATCTGTGCCTGCTTTTCTGCAAATATCTCCTTAACCATGAAGGTTAAGGAGATATTTCTTGCACCTACAGGTAAGCCTTAAAGGGGTTGTAAAGGTTCGTTTTTTATTTTCTAAATATGTTCCTTTAAGCAAGTGCATTGTTGGTTCACTTACCTTTTCCTTAGATTTCCCTTCTAAATATTTTTTTTCTTTGTCTGAATTTCTCACTTCCTGTTCCTCCTCAGTAAAGCTGTTCAGTAAGCTGTTCTGGCTGACTCCACACCACTTGGATGATGGTGTGAAGTTTAGTGAGGAGAAACAGGAAGTGAGAAATTCAGACAAAGAAAAAAAAACATTTAGAAGGTAAATCAAAGGAAAAGGTAAGTGAACCAACAATGCATGAGCTTAAAGGAACCTATTTAGAAAATAAAAAATGAACCTTTACAACCCCTTTAATGTAGGCTTACCTGTAGGTGCAAGTATGCTATGAGGGTATACAACTGCTTAAAGAAAATATACTGATTGTGATTCTATCTCTGTTTTCAGGCCAACGATGATCAAGTATGGCATTAATAACATTCGAGAGCTGGTGGGGCACAAAGTCAATCTACAGATGGTGTATGATGGTCCGATATGCCGCCTGGACTCATAAAAACTTGGCAGTTGGGAAGAACAACATGGAGAGTTTCAACAACTGATTAACGGACAGGCAGAAGTCTTCAGTCCATCAATGGCCAGGCCTGGTGCTCTCATATTTAGAAGCCAGAGTGACCATGTTTGACAACGGCCACAATATTACCCATATTTTATTAATGATGTGAAGATTATATACCACTCCCTTTTCTAAGAACCAGATAGTAAAAATGTTTTTTATAGAAAAAAATAAAAATAAAAGACCCCTATTTATTTACATACTCTCCTGGACCTTTAGAATTTGCCCTCTTTCAGGTGTGAATTGTTGAAGTCTTGTGTCCGCTTCACATTACAAAAGGGAATACAGAAATCGCCAACAGTTTTACTACTATTCTTGCAGATTAGATACAACCAGCCGCAATAAAGCTATACTTTATCATTAAATGTGTGTTGTGTTTTTTAATTTTATTTCTCATGCCAGACTCACTTTGGTCCCTTTTTGGAGCCCATGGATCACATACCTCAGAGCATACTGGTAAGTTCTTAGACAGGGGAGAAACTGGAACACCAATGGAAGCACACTGAAAGAAGTGTACTGATCATTGAGCGCCCGTTTTAAACGTTCATGTTGTGGTAATGTGCAGCAATGCGTGTTATATGTGTTGCAGTGGCATTTTTTTTTTTTTTTTGAATGTCACCCCAATGCACAAAGGCAATTGAGGTGCACAATAGTGTATTATGTTACACAAAAAATAACAATGTACAGTTTTGAGCACTTTGAGGTGCACTGGCAGCCCATTCATTTCAATAGGCTGCCTCGACGATTATTAAAGTGGTAGTAAACTCTCAGACCACTTGTATCTACAGATAAGGCTTACCTGTAGGTACTGGAAATATCTCCTAAACCTGCACAGTTTAGGAGATATTTACCATATACGCTTTACCATTTGCGCACTTTAGCCGGCTCACGAATACATACGGCAGCAGAATAGCTCCCCTGGGCGAAAATACCGTATTGGTACGCCCTTCCCTTTAGCGGCCTCCTGAGGGCGTGCGCCGGCTGCACGGCGGGGGACCCGATGCGCGTGGCCAGCGGGCACGATCACCGCCGGCCACGCACGAGCGCCAGCAGGGGGATTTGTGTGTGTAAACGCACAAATTCCTGTGCTGTCGGGAAAGAGGAGCCTTTTGTTCCTACTAAGTAGGAAAAACAATGTCTCCTCTCCTAGTCAGGCCTATTCCCCCCCCCCCCCCAGTTAGAACACACTGAGGGAGCACACAATTAACCCCTTGATCACCCCCTAGTGTTAATCCCTTCCCTGCCAGTGGCATTTTTATAGCACTGATCGCTGTATAAATGCCAATGGTCCCAAAAAAAGTGTCAAAAGTCTCTGCTCTATCCGTTGCAGTACCGCTAAAAATCGCAGATCACCGCCATTACTAGTGAAAAAAAAATGCCATAAATCTTTCCCATAGTTTGTAGACACTATAAGTTTTGCGCAAACCAATCAATATACGCTTATTGAGATTTTTTTACCAAAAATATGTCGAAAAATATATTGGCCTAAACTGATGAAGAAATAAAAAAAAAAAAAAAATTGGATATGTATTATAGCAAAAAGTAAAAAAGAACTTTTCTTTTTCAAAATTGTCTTTTTTTTTTTCTTCTAGCGCCAAAAAATAAAAACCGCAGAAGTGATCAAATACCACCAAAAGAATGCTGTAAAAAACATGTGAATTTTGTTTCGGTACAGTGTCGAACGACCACGCAATTGCCAAATTGTAAATAGTTCTCTGGTCAGGATTTGGGTAAAATCTTCCGGGGCTGAAGTGCTTAGAAAGGGCACGATCGTGCAGTTTCTCTAGAGCTCGTGCCGTGACTTTGACAGCAGTAGGACCCAATGGCACCCCACTGCTCTCAGCCAATGAGGAGGGGAGTCCCAGACAGCTGAGGCTTTCATTCAACATCGCTGGATCAAGATGGGGCTCAGGTAAGTATTAGGGGGCTGAGGGGGGGCTGCTGCACACAGAAGGCTTTTTATCTTAATGCAAAGATTTTATTAGGAGAAAGAACCTTCTGACTCTAGAATCACCTTTTAAATGGGCCCTTAGTCATCCTTGAGGCATATCATTGTGGTGTTTAAGTTGTACACTACATGCCATTTATTTTTACATTTCCTCCTTACAGTTTTTAAACCTACTGGCACAAAGGTAGGTTAGTTAGTAGACAAAAATCACACGCTCCTCAATAGGGTAAGAAGTTCCTTTTTATTTCTACAGCAATCTATACATGTATCTGTCAGCTACAGCAAGAAACCACTTTCAACTAATTTGGCATTTATTGCAGCTAAATTGTCATAAAAATTTTTAATTGTGCAAGTGTGTGTATAAGCTGCATAGGAGATTTGTAATATCTTTGTCATGCTACTTAAATCGCTAGAAATTAATTTGCTAGATTGCTGAATTGTTGGTTTTCCAATTAAGTTTATTCAAGATGCAGATGCGACTCACTTCACTTTTATTGCACCCACTAAACCGGCCTTTCTCAACTTCTTTTACTGCCAAGAATCCTTACAAAAATGTTCAGGTCTAGGGGAACGCCTGCTAATTTATCAAGGGGTCAGTGGGGGAAAATAAAATGCACCTTATATTGGTGGTCAGTAGGAAGAATGCCCCATTTGAAGACGTTAAAAAGAATAGCGGTGCCATACTGCTGGCTTATTGCAAAACTTTGTAGGCATCGTCAAATGGGAGGTCAATCAGCCACAGGTCAAGGAACCCCTAGTTAAAGAGGAAGTAAACCCTCTTAAACCCCCCCCCCCCCAAAAAAAAAAACACCTGCAGGTCAAAGGCATAATGAGCTAGTCTGACTAGCATACTGGCACATTATGAATTATTTACCTTAGATCGAAGCCGTCCTCGTCTCCCCCTCCAGCCGCAGACATCTCTCCCAGAGGTTACTTCCGGCGCTGTGATTGACCAGGGCTGCGATGACGTCACTCTGTGCATGCACACGGTAACGGCACACACTAGGGAAGAAAGGGCACGGAGTTTCATTTCTTCCCAGTGCATGCGCTGTTTGTATTATCGGCGGACTACAAGTGAAATATCTCCTAAACGGCGCACGTTTAGGAGATATTTCCACTACCTATAGGTAAGTCTTATTCTAGGCATACCTATAGGTAGACGTAAAAAAATTGGGTTTACAACCACTTTAAGGATGACTAGACAAGAACATATTAAAAAAAAACATTGTTAATTTCGATCGGTAGTAAATCATTGCTAGCGATTTAAGTAGCATGACTAAATCGCACAAACAAAAAAAAAACTATATCTTAGACTGAACAACGGGGTGGGGAGGTTCCAATTTAATAAAATGCCATTTATACATGAATAAAAAATAAAAACTTTAAGGGTATTGTCATAAATATTGTATGTAAATGTTCCAATTTGATCTTCATGTATTACTTCTATACGTTGTGCAAAAAAAATAAAAATTGTATATAGCATGTTTTGATCCCCTCCCCTACCTATGACCTTGTGCTTGCCCCTGATTAATTAATGACAGGATTTCACATCTCCAAGCATTTGTGAATGTAGTCAGTTGCCTGTTGTACTTGCCCATTCACAGCGAAGAAATAACAAAATGGCACCTCTGTGGCTAAGAGCAAAATGGTTGCTTGTTAAGACCTCTTAATGTAATAATAATAAGATTTTACAATAGTTTGCTGATTTGGCCTTCGAGAGGGACTGAAATTTGGTGCTTCATCATCATCTTCCTGACACACCTACATGCAGCCGCCAAGACCGAAACTGTGGTTGGATCTACAGTACATAGCCTGCATCAGCTGATGGAGTCTTCTGGGGAGCGCCTTCTTTCCCTTGCACTCGAGACTGTCTTAAATAAAGTTGCTGTTTCCTGCACTCCCAAGCACCAGAATTGGACACTTTGCCTGAGTCAAGGGCTTTTGGGTATAGTGTGCATACTCCATCACTCATTAGTAAGAATATATTACACACAGCAAGGAAGTACTATGTCCGGTGACTTCAGATGCTGTGTAATGAGGCTTTCCGCAGGCCAAGGTTTCCGCCGTATGCTGCTGGCAGGTAAAGGTTATCGCTGCTTTTCGATATGGGTATGCAGACCTCAGGCTGGCTGGACATGCAGTACACATCCATTTTATCTGTTGGTAGTATAGGATGTGTCGATCTTGGATCATGAGCTAATTGACTTTTACTTTCCATGTGAGGTCCTAAGATGCAATCTTAAAACAGATAAAAAAGAAATTGCATTAATTTTCATCTTGACGACCCTTGAACTGGCACAAGTGAAGCCTCGTGCACACTGGGTGCTTAGCCCACATTTGTCAAATTCTGATGTTTTTTTAGTGCCCAGGGGGTACAGGTGCAGTTTCCACCAGCCTGTCAAAATGTATGACAGACTGAAATATGCAGTGGCTAAACGTTGTACCTAGTTGTACTTGCATTTACGGTTGCGATTACTCCGTGACGTATGTCAGGAATTCTGCATCCTGAATGCATTCAGCTCTACATAAGCTAAACATCCAGTGTGCATGTAGCTTAAATCAGTGATTCTCAACCCTGTCCTCAAGTACCCCCAACAGGCCATATTTGCGGGTTTTCCTTTAGCTTGCACAGGTGTTTTAAAGTGGAGTTCCACCCAAAAATGGAACTTCCACTTTAAAGAAAGGTGACCCCCTGACATGCCACATTTGGCATGTAATTTTTTTGGGGGGGGAGCGGAAACCCTTTTTTTTTATTTTTTTATTTAGAGGGTTCCAGCTCCCACTTCCTCCCGGGTGGCGGAAGTAAGCTCACCTCTCCCTTTCCTTCTCCGCAATCATCTGTGACACGTCACAGGTCCCAGATGATTGCTCCGCCAGTCACGGTGTGCAGCGTGGCTCGCGTATGCCCGGCTGTGAAGCCACAGCCGGGCGCCAACAGTGACAATGCCGGTGCCGCGGAGAGGAGGGGGAGATGAGCGGGGCTTTGTTCCCCCGCATCGCTGGACCCTGGGACAGGTAAGTGTCTGATTATTAAAAGTCAGCAGCTGCAGTATTTGTAGCTGCTGACTTTTAATATATATTTTTTTTTTAGGCGGAGCTTTAAATCAAAGTCAATGGCTTGGTATTTTGGACAGCTTTTTTTATCTAAGAGAAATTCCCAAAACATGGCCTGTTGGGAGTACTTGAGGACAGGGTTGAGAACCACTGGCCTAAATCACGAGGCAGTATGAAGCACCATACAAAGTTTTTCATCTAGTTTGAATAGTGGAGAAGTGTTGGAACATCTGTTTGCACTGGGGCGATTTCTATTCACTTCCTGCCCAGAAAACACATCAGGACGTGAGAATAAATATCTCAGTTAATTAGGGAAAATCCCACCTTTAAAGAGTCTTTGTATTTTCTTTACTAACTGCTTTGGCCGCTGTCAGCACTGTATAACGGAAAATTTATATCAAATACGTTTACCATAATATCTCTTTCATGCTGCCATGGATTGACACCAGGAAGGGGAATTATGGTAAGAATTTGATACGATTTTCCATTATACAGTGCTGTTAGCGGCCAAAGCAGTTAGTAAAGGAAATATTTGGCTTGGGCCAAGCTGGCCCAGACAAACTATATAAAGTGAAAGGAAATATGCAATAAGGAGTTATAGAGGAAGTAAATCCTGTATGCACTTTGTTCTGGAAGCAGTACGAGAACTTCACGTTTGCTGGCAGAACAAAAATTAGTTAGGCTGAGAGCTTCTCAGCCATTCACAGAAAGCCTTGAAGTATTATCAACGAATACAAGACTTCCTCTGAGATGGAGAGGCAGGCTGATGATGTCACAATTTCCACCTCTGTCCTAAAAGGGAAGCCTTTTTGCATTGATAAAAACATAAGGCTTCCTATTAATGGCTAAGAAGCATTCAGCCCAACTTGATTTTGTTCCGGCAGTAGAGGGGAAGTCAATTAGAAGAGGGAAGGTCTGGACAGCCGCACTACAATAAAAACGCCTTTATTGTGCAAAATAACAAAAGTACACACCGCAGCAGGGTACAGGATAAAAAACTGACGCGTTTCACACTCAACAGTGCTTAGTCATAATGACTAAGCACTGTTGAGTGTGAAACTTGTCAGCTTTTTTATCCTGTACCCTGCTGTGGTGTGTACTTTTGTTATTTTGCACAATAAAGGTGTTTTTATTGGTGTGCGGCTGTCCAGACCTTCCCTCTTCTAATTGCTATATGCTTAGCCTGCACCTGATGCTTCCACCTTGAGGAGAGTGCCATTTCCACACATCCACCTGGAGCGGTGATCCCTTCCCCAGTAGACGGGAAGTCCCCGTACCACTTCCGAAACACAGCATTGTGTACTGTATGTAGCTGCATACAGCCACTGTATCAATTATTAAAGGAAATAGTTAATTTGGGCCAGCTTGGCCCAAACAAACGACTTCCAATGAAAGGAAAGATGGAGTCAGGCTTTAAATCCAGTTACCATGGAAAGTGTAGATGTTGATTGTCCAAGAATAGGATGGGAGATGTGGAAACCACCCTGTTTTACTTACATCATTTCATCCTTGGAGTTTCTCTAATATCTTTCCCTGGCAACAATTCACACCTTTGTGCACGTAATTTGAAAATGTAACACTTTTGGAGACCTCTTGGAATCAAGGGTGGGATTATGTAAATAGTTCTACAATTTTCATAGCTCCAGTCCTGTTCTTGGATAATCAACTTCTTCACATTCCATGGTGACTGGATCAAGGTGTCTGTGCTGCCTGTGTGGATATAAATGTTGGGGTGTGTACCTTTCACTCATTGGAACTGAAGAAATGGCTTGGAGAAGCTATGAAAATTCTTCAATGTTACAGTACGTCTTGCTGACTGTGACTATAACCGTGTTTCCCCAAAAACAAGCCCGGGTCTTATATTCATTTGGGCAACAAAAGACAAAGTAGGGCTTATTTTGGGGGTAGGTCTTACCATGTAATGTGCTGTCTTCTCTCCCCCTCTCTTTCCCTGCCTGATAGAAATCCCCAATGTGAACTGAGTTAAAATGTTTGTAAAATCCTATAATCCACTCTATTACAGTAGTATATAATGTACAATGTGTGTGTTTCTGTACTATAATTGTGCCAAATACCTTCGTTATAGCGCTGCTCTGCGCATCTGTGACCCATCAGAGCTTTCTTCCCCACAATTATATTACAGAAAACACACACATTGTACATTATATACTACTGTAATAGAGTGGATTATAGGATTATACAAGCATTTTAAACTAGGGCTTATTTTCGTGGTAGGGCTTATATTGCAGCCCTCCTGGAAAATAACGCTAGGTCTTATTTTTGGGGCAGGTTTTATTTTCGGGGAAACAATGTACCACCACTTATACCATGACCTGGATAAATGAGAACCTTCACAGGCATATGGATGCATATTTTTTAAGACATACTAAGTAATATACATTCTGTATATTATTACATTTTCGGTACATAGCGAGTTTAGTTTTTACCTGCAATGTCATGGGCTAAATCCTTAATGAGGTGACCCACAATGGCATAAGCAGCCCCCACCACAACCAGTCCGGCCATGAGCAGGTAGATTACGGCTCGTGGGAGAGGGATAATCTCGTATTCCATGGGCTTGTAGTCTGGGTAGGAAGGGTTTTCATTGGAGACAGAGAACTGGTACGCAGACTGTGCCTGGAAGTGGCTGTCGGTGAGATTGATTGTTCGCAAATTGGACATTACTTCCATTTCCTAATGCAAAGAAAGTGCAAATTAGATTTTTTCGACCTTACTGTTAAAATCCAAAAGTTCTTATTTCAAGTGAATCCATTAAAATCCATTAAATTTTACCTATCGCAATATATTTAAATCAGTTCAGACACTGCTACAATTAACGCAGAAAAGACTGCCAGAAAGTAACCACTATTTACCACCCACAGCATTTCAGCTTTCTGTTTCCATTGGGCTATTGGCAGAAGAGCAAGTCCAAATGTTCCATCTTATGTGTCCACTTGAGATCGAACAGTGCTTTACGTCTAAAGACAGATCTGTGGCTAGCCTTGGCATTTTGTTTTCTATTTAATCTATACAGATTACATGCTATAATATTTTATAACACAGTACTGTACCTCTTTCTCTCTGCATAACTGAAGCTGTTATTCCACACAAAGATTGGGGCACAATGACATCCCCAGCGGAGGTTTGTTTGCAAACAAACCTCCGGTGATCAACATAATTGGCCGTCTTGGGGATCACATGATCGAGAACCATGTAAATTGATTGTTTGAAAACTGCTGCTGCCAGCAAGAATGCAGACAAACTTTTAAGTTTACAGTGGTAGTGTTCATTAATAAACAGACTGCAGATGCCTAGGGATTAAAGAAAACCTGTTTATGGAGAGGAAACACGTAGGCTGCTGATCCGATGACTTTAAAACTCTGACACAGAAGCAGGCAAATTATGAGCTCTGACTTCACTGGCTGGATGCTTGTTCCAGTTGACTGGACAGTAAACCCAAAATCAAGATGACAGCCCTGGGGACTACATTTTGCAAATGGACAATGGTAGTTTTATATTTTTTATCCTGACAGGTCCACTTTAAATTTGTTGGTTTTTTTTTTCCATCTACGTCTGCTGGTAACTGATGCCAAGCCTTCAATACTCTTATGGTAAAATTTACATTAAGCAGAAACATGCAAACCTGAAACACACACACAGTCACACACACACGTTCTTCCAAGTAATGCCCCAGTGATTCACCACC
The DNA here is from genome assembly GCA_029206835.1 of Rana muscosa. NCBI lineage: Eukaryota > Metazoa > Chordata > Amphibia > Anura > Ranidae > Rana > Rana muscosa. The sequence continues at coordinate 303,734,584 of CM055118.1, read as the reverse complement.
TCATACAGTGCTACTTTGGATCAGTGGTCTCCAGCCTGCATGGGGGACCACTAGCAGCCCTTTACTTGCTTTTATCCAGCCCTTGAGACAATCTTCTTCCCACTGACACCAATGATGGGACACTATTCCCCCCACTGACACAAATGATAGGGCACCATTCCCCCCACTGACACCAATGATGGGGCACCATTCGCCCCACTGACACCAATGATGAGACACCATTCCTCCCACTGACACAAATGATGGGGCACCATTCTTCCCACTGACACCAATGATGGGGCACTCGTCATTCCCACTGAATCCAACAATGGTACACTATTCCTCTCACTAAAACCAAGGATGGGGCATCGTTTACACCCAATGGCCACAGTCTGCCACCCTAAAGCCAAAAGGACATAAAACTGGCCCTTTGTTTAAAAGGTTTGGGGACCACTGCTTTGGATAAATAGTAAGCATATGCCAATTGGCCACATTCCTCTTGAGCTCTCTCCTTCCATCTATCAACCAACAGAGCAACCAATTCCAACACAAGCCTGATTTCAACTTTCACCTCACTATTAATAACAGATTTTAAGCATATACACCAGTTGCTTTAGAGGAAACCATTCATGACTTTTAAAGTAATTTAGGAAATTTGAGGCCAATTAAAGGATTTTTTTAATAGAATTTGGAGATCTACTTTAAAATAATCCCATAAAAAAAATACATAATTCAGCCGTCAGGAGCATAAATCAAGTTTCTCCAAAGCCTAGGGACATCTGTACCTGGAAAACTGATGGCAAGTACACCCAGTCCTCCGGCCTTACTACTGCGCTGGCGTTTCAATGTAATAGGTGGGCTCGGCAGCCAAAAGTGAGACAAGAGGTGGGAGAAGGCATGGCCCAGTCAGCAAACCTAACTTCCTAATTTCAGAATTAGCAGTAGGCAAGTGTCAAAATTTGTGTAAGGTAATGCTAAAGTACACCCTTGGTTTATCCTACAAGGCAGTGTGGAACACCTATTGAGACCTGTCGAGAGATACCCCTACTGAACTATGTAATGCGGTGGAGGTATGACTTACCTTACTCCATGGACCAATACAAGAGAGCATTCAGACACACTATGATGAGGCGGGCTAAAGAAACCAAAAGCCCGTAATGCATCTGGTTGTTCTGGTATATCCGTCCATAATCTCTACTGCTTAGAACAGTGATTCTCAACCAGGGTTCCTCCAGAGGTTTCTAGGGGTTCCTTCAGCATTGGGCAATTTTGGCCTCAGATAAGTTCCCACTGACACCATTGATCTTTTTAGCTATCTGTAAGGAGGCAATTCTTCCCAATGACCACAAGTGTAAGGACCATCCTTCCCACTGACCATCACACTAATGTATCATGATTTGTAGATTTCTGATTTTTAGCAGGGGTTCCCTGAGACCGGAGAACTATTTCAAGGGTTCCTCTGTGTTGAAAAGGTTGAGAAAGGCTGGCTTAGAAGCTATGGTTTCCATATGGTGCACCGAGCATGGTCAACATTCAACAGTAAAAGCTGTAGGCAGTTTAGAAAACTTTTATATTTTGGATGATTTGGATGTAAAGTTGACCACTGGGGCAGAAAGGAATGATTTGCGTGACTCCGCTCACTGTGCTAATTTTTTGGATTTGTGATGGAAGCGGGACCAGCAAATGGCTTCTGATTTAAGAACTCTCTAATGTGTTTCCCACACTCATTTTTTTTTCTAACCATAATTTTTTTATTGTTTTATAATGAAAAGAGCATAAAGTATACAAAAGTACAAAGTTATGATCGATTTCTGAATATTACATCCAAACAACAAGAAAACAGTTCAGCAAAGATACCAGGAGATACAACTAACAAGTAGGCAAGACCAATGGGCTGACCTGCCACCCCAAATAGGCTCAGACTGTGGTCAGGTCTTGGTCAAACATACCAGCAATGAGTAAACCATAACAGAACATAGTAAGTCAGTACAGTTAGGAGATACTTTGCCCTGGGAAAAGGTGGAAAACTGATAAAAAAAGGTCCACAGACTCACTTTTTAACTGGTATATTCTTTATACAAATCTATACATGAGACCTGAAACACAGAAGAAATAGACAAGGGAAGTTTGAGTTCAAAAGATACAAACTTGGGAACTCTATATACTTTGTATCGGTGGCGGTCAACTTACTTAATATAGGGGGCCTGAAGTGTGGTCCCTAACATCATCAAAGGGGCCACACATAATATTCAGTGAATGTAATGCTACAAAAAGATGTCAGTAGATTGTCAGAGACTGCAGAAATAGTACTGTACAAGGCATGATCAGAGACTGCAAACATGTTAGAAGATATGGTCAGAGACTGAAAACATGCTACAGGAGGTGGTATAAGACTGAAGACATAGTACAATAGATAGTAAAAGACTGCAGACAAAGTACAAGAGATAGTAAATGACTGCAGGCATGGTCATAGGCTACAGACATTCTTCTTGAGATGGTCAGAGACTGCAGACATGGTACAAGAAATGGTCAGAGAGACTGCAGACATGATACAGGAGAGGGTCAGAGACTGTAGACATGGTACAAGAAATGGTCAGAGAGACTGCAAACATGATACAGGAGATGGTCAGAGACTGTAGACATGGTACAATAAATGGCCAGAGAGACTGCAGACATGATATAGGAGATGGTCGGAGACTGCAGACATGGTACAAGAGATAGTAAAAGACTGCAGTCATGGTCAGAGACTGCAGAAATTCTTCATGAGGTGGTCAGAGACTGTGGACATGATACAAGAGATGGTCAGAGACTGCAGACATAGTACAAGAGATAGTAAAAGACTGCAGTCATAGTCAGAGACTACAGACATTCTTCATGAGGTGGTCAGGGACTGAGGACATGATACAAGAGATACTCAGAGACTGCAGACATGATACAAAAGATCGTCAGAGACTGCAGACATAGTACAAGAGATAGTAAAAGACTGCAGTCAAAGTCAGAGACTACAGACATTCTTCATGAGGTGCTCAGGGACTGAGGACATGATGCTCAGAGACTGCAGACATGATACAAGAGATCGTCAAAGACTGCAGACATGGTACAAGAGATGGTCAGAAACAGAAGACATTCTTCAGACTGGAGACATGTTACATGAGACTACTAGAGGTAACTACGGTAGTTACAGCCCCTTGATAAAATCAACGCTTCCACATTTGTGCTCCCTACATCCTCCTTAAAAAACTACTTGTGCCACATGCTTTTGGCAAGATCCATTATAAAAGATCAAAGAAAGAAAAAAAAAAAACATTAACGAGATTAAGAATAGGCAGCAGAGATAAAAGTAACACAGGGTTATAAAAGGCAGTCTAAAGAATACTTCCTTCTTTGGTACCTAGGTAAGCAAAATGCAAACTTCTGTCTGCAGGGGCCCAAAGGGCCACACAATAAGTACCACCTCTTTGGGCAGCAAGAGTCCCTTGTATACCAAGCAAGGAAGGAAACAAAAAGTTAAATAATACTTACTGCTTTTCTGCTAATCAATAAGAAAATATTCTTTGAGAAGGTAAATCCAGGCTCGTTGGGTGTTTGAATGGTTTCCTTCCAGCTCTAGCTAGCCAGCTTATACTAACAACAAGAGCTTTCTCATTAATGTGTCCTCCTGGCAGAGGAACAAGTCAGAACTCGCTATCTGTGATATAACAGCGGATTAAAAGGGCCCTTCCAGAGAGTTGCCAGCTGTTACTGCAGCTTAAAGCTCCCTGCCGCATCTCACAGTATTTAATTTTTCCCCTGATGATTGTCTCCTAGTCTTCTATAATACATTTTGGGTCTAAAACGTGGACTTATGTCATCGACTAAACGCAACATGTGCATGCTATTAAAGGGGTTTCCTGCTTTCTCAGATTTATACCATCGATTTTCAATCTCCTGCCGATTAAAAGATAAATGTGCTGTTAAAATGCATTATCTTTCTTAAAGCGGAACTTCAATCTCCCATTCAAAATTGATTATTTGTGCTGCTAGCGTTAGTAAATAGATAGGAAAGTTTATCATATTTACTTCTTTTTTTTTTTACGTTTCTTTAATCACTTCCTGGTTTCTTGCCTAGGCAAATGATGTCATGCATCCAAGGAGTCTTCAGGAGGGTTCTTTCTTAGCTAAGCACACCCTCCTGCCTGAGCTAAGGGCAGATGGATTCCAGGAAGTAAGTGCTTCATGAATCATCTGCCCTTACTTAAGATGGCCATGGCCAGAAATGCTAGGGGGTGTTTTTTTAAAGTGATTTCTCAACAAAATAAAGCATAGAGATGTGAATAGATTAGTTTGCTTTGAATATTAAATATGGATTAAACACTTGCCCTATGGAAGGTTTACCCCCCCCCCCTTCATGACCAGGCCTTTTTTTGCGATACGGCACTGCGCTACTTTAACTGAGAATTGCGCAGTCGAGCAACGCTGTACCCAAATAGAATTGATGTCCTTTTTTTTCCACTTTTGGTGGTATTTGATGACCTCTGCAGTTTTTATTATTTTGTGCTATAAACAAAAAAAGACTGACAAATTTGAAAAAAAATAAACAATATTTTTTACTTTCTGCTATACTACAAATCCAATAAAAAAAAAACAAATTTCTTCATCAATTTAGGCCAATATGTCTTCTGCTACATATTTTTGGTAAAACAAATCCCAATAAGCTTATATTGATTGGTTTGCGCAAAAGGTTATAGCGTCTACAAACTATGGGATAGATTTATGGAATTTTTATTTTTTACATTTTTTTTTACTTATAATGGCAGTGATCAGCGACTTATAGTGGGAATTCGACATTGCAGCAGACAGATTGGACACTATGTGACACTTTTTGGGGACCAATACAGTGATCAGTGCTAAAAATATGCACTGTCACTGTACTAATGACACTGGCAGGGAAGGGGTTAACATCAGGGGCGATCAAAGGGTTAAATGTGTTCCTAGGGAGTGCTTGCTAACTGTGTGGGAGGTGCTTGTATTGTGGTAAGGCAGAGATCTGTGTTCCTGCTTAGCAGAAACACTGGATCACTACCTTCCCTTCTCACAGATTGGCGATATGCCTTATTTACATAGGCAGACTGACGTTCTGCTTCTCTCTGGTACGATCTGCGGGTCTCGGCGGACATTGCATCCCCCGGACCTGCTGATTGGCTCCTGATGTGTCCAATCACAGCAGGAGTGGGTTGCAGGCGGTACGCATGCACGCCCCAGACCCGGAAGTGCAGAATCACGTACAGGCACGTGATCGTGGGTAGAGGAGCCACTTTGCCGCCGTATATATACAGTATACGGTCAGCAATCGCCCTAAATAACGTTTTTGGTTTGTGGTGATCATATTCAGTGAAGATCCGCTTTAAAGTACACCTCCACAGAGACAAATATGCAGGAAGCTATTGCTGAGCTTCTTCTGAATATACTGGGTACCTTGTTAGCTATAGCAAATTCTATCCTCTCTCCCCATTTATAATGGGTTTGTGTCCCTTTAATGGAGGGGGCTCCTGCTTAGGTGTTGCTAGGGGGGAGGGTGCTTTATGCTCATCACACTTGATTCTCCTGGGGTATAAAAGGCCACTAGATAGAAGTCGTTGGTGATTGTAGATATTGGGAGAATGAAGACTGTACAGCTGCACCACCATGTGAGTGGAAATATTTCATAATACATAATACATGTTACAATTTAATCATACAATCTCTGTACAGTCAACCTTAGATCTATTAAAACTATGTTATATGAGGTCCTACCTAAACTATCCAATCAATCTGTTTCCAATCAGGAAGGCTCTTGCACTGCATACTTGTTGGTAGACCTAAAGGAGATTGGAAATTGAATGTATTCCATCAGTAAAGAAACGGACCCAATTGTTTTGGAAATATTTTATACGTTTTATTTTTCTAAGTTTAAGCCCTGGTTCACACTGGTGCGTTTTGACATGCGATTTGGCATGTCAAATCGCATGTCAAAACCGCGGTATTTGCCGCAAATTGCTGGCAATGGCATCGTCCTAATCGGTGCGACGCCGCATCCGCACCGATTTCAAATAGTAGTTTCTGTACTACTTTTTGCGATTTCGGGCCGCGATTTACATTGACATCTGTGCAGAAACCTGCACAGATGTCTTTGTAATCGCGGCTGAAATCGGGACTGACCAGCGGGAGTGAAATCGTGCGACTTCAGCTAAAATCGTGCGAGTTCAGCTGAACTCGCACGGCTTCACTCCTGCAGCCCAGTGTGACCCTGGGCAAAAGCAACTAAATCCATTATCACCTGTTTTGGAAACCTGCCTAGGGAAGAGTGGGGTGGTTGGCACCTATGTGGAGTTCTTGTAGTGGTGTAGATTAGTTGGGCTCTGCTGAGCTGGTGGCTTTTTTATGTTCCTGAGGGACAAGGGTGTGGGATGTGATCCTCGTAAACACTATGCTGGTCTTAGGTGTGTTGGGTTTTTTGGAACCTTGTTCGGGAACATAAGGATTGCCAGTGGGACTAATCAGGAGTCATTGGGTGGTCCTGGGACCTATGCTTCCCCCTGTGAGCAGAAGTAGGAGGGTACAGGTGTGCGGTGTATAGGCAAATAGAGTCTAACGCTGCCCCAGTTGGGAAGGTTAGGGTTAATTGTGTTTCCTGGGTCTTTTCTTGACGGGCTTTCCTGGGTCTGACCCACTGGTTCTGTGCATTATAAAAGGGGCAGTGGTCTCTACGCAGAGAAAGCAGAGTGTGGAGAGAGCTGCAGTGAGCGCAGAGAGAGCTGAAGGGGGCTTGGAGAACCTTACGCACATGAGAAATTGCTGATACCGCCGCTGGACTCCATCCTGCTAGCCTGCTGACTATGCCGAGTCCTGGACGACAAGTGATTCAGTTCTGCCCTTAGGGCAATGCTACAGTATGCAAGAGCTGCTGGGACTTGCAGTCTGCCTTAAAAATCCCAAATCTGGACACTACAAATATGGACCCTGCCAGGGATGGACTCCTTTCTGTGCAGGTATGCTGGGGCAGCCACAAACCTGAGTTAAGGGTAGGAATGTTAGGAAAAGACTGCACTTTATGTTGAACTGGTGTGTGAACGTATTCTCCAGTAAAGGTTTGGAAACTTTGCCTTTGCCTGGTCTGAAGTTACTAAAGGGGTATCATGCAAGTAACCGGCGTATATAGTTACAGCACAGGTCACTAATTACCAGTGGTGGCCGCTCCCCTAATCTCCATGCGCCTGGCCCATAATCTCCATGCAGGGCGGTGGACGCATGGATTTGAATGTTTTTTTTTTTTTTTTGAGGCTCTAATTGGCTTCAAAAAGGGTGGGCTCAACCACTTGTGTGACAATAGTGAATTAATATTTGCTATTGTCTTCCAGCTTCTCCTCCCGGCCAATCAGGACGCAGGTTTTAAGACCCGATTGTCCTGTAGCTACCTGCCCGTGAAGCTGCCGTGGAATAGAAGCAGGAGGAGAGCTGCCCATGCTGCCGTGGAGTAGAAACAGGGAGAAAGCTGCCCGTGAAGCCGCTGTGGAGTAGAAGCAGGGGGGAAGCCGCCTGTAAAGCAGCCCATGCCGCCATGGAGTAGAAGCAGGGAGAAAGCCGCCCGTGAAGCCGCTGTGGAGTAGAAGCAGGAGGGAAGACGCCTGTGAAGCAGCCCATGCTGCCGTGGAGTAGAAGCAGGGAGAAAGCCGCCCAATATGCCCATGAAGCTGCCATGGAGTAAAAACAGGGAGGAAGCCGCCCGTGACCTGGATGGGGTAAGTAGTAGGGTGCCTATATGTCCCGTATTGTCCGGGACTGTCCCGCAATTGGCATGTATGTCCCAGGTCCCAGGCACCTTCATTCCGGGACAATACAGTGTCCCGGAATGAAATAGAGGACACAGCCAGTGCAGCCAGCCTATAAATATATTTGCTGAACTGGTTGCTAGGTCCCGCCTGGTGTCTAGCAACCAGTGATGTCATTGGCTCCCGCTGCTGTCAATCAAATCCAATGATGCGGGCGCCGGGGGGGGGGGGCGAGTCATACACTTGCCGGCTATGGACGCCAACTGTATGACACAGGAGCGCGCCCGCAAGGTAACCCCCTCGGGAGAGAGCTTCCCAGAGGGGGTTATCTATTGCAGGGAGGAGCCGCGAGAGCTGCCGTGGGACCCCAGAACAGGAGGATCGGGGCCACTCTGTGCAAAACGAACTGCACAGTGGAGGAAAGTATGACATGTTTGTTATTTAAAAAAAGAAAACGTGAACCTTTAGTGTCACTTAAAGCCTGCGCCTAGTGATGCACTACTCTCTGCACCCACCTCGGCAGTTGGCACCCCCTCCTCCTCTGGTGCCCAGTGGCATTTAGCAGGGATGGGGTGATCTTCACTCTCCAGTGTCAGCCCACACGGTGACCAAGTGCTTGACGATCGAGCGATGGTGGGGGGGTGGTGGGGGGGGGTCGGGTGGCTTGAAGGTTTGTTTGCTGCTACTGCTAAGCACATTGGGGTATGAAGATAATGGTAGGAGAGTCATTTTACTCTTCCTCTTCGGTACCTGTGCATAGGCCGGGGACCTCTGCAATGCTGATCTGCTCCTGTTGCTATGGGAGACAGATCGCTGCGGAAGTAGCGCCGATAACATATCCCTCGCTGCAAAGGCCTTTGCAGCGAGGGATATGTTATCGGCGCTACTTCCGCAGCGATCTGTCTCCCATAGCAACAGAAGCAGATCAGCATTGCAGAGGTCCCCGGCCTATGCACAGGTACCGAAGAGGAAGAGTAAAGTGAATTGCAGGCACGGAGTCAGCGCTAGGTGCATGGTGGATGGACCTCCATACCATTACTGGGAGTGAGGTAGCGGTGTTATACGCTGGACAGGTGGATCACGGGCAGTTCAGTGACATCATTCCCGCCCGGCCAATGACAGCGGCCGGCAAATGAGTCCCTGGAAGGCGGCTGCCCGAAGATGTCAGCAGCCGGGCAGGAAGCTTGGGAACATCACATGGCTGAAGCTGAGGTGAGTATTGTTCTGCTTTTAGGCTTGATGTGTTTTGTATCTATTTTATTTGGCATAACCTCATCTTTTATATTTAAAAAATAAAATAAAAATTGGGTAATAAGTTGGGTTTTGTGCACTAAAATGAACTTTGACAAAGAGGACCGACATCTGCAAGATTGTATTTGTTTAACAGTCACCACATCCCAAAAAGTAGGATTTTTAAAACAGCTTACCTGTAAAATCCTTTTCTTGGAGTACATCACGGGACACAGAGCAGCATAGTCATTACTATGTGGGTTATATAGAATTACCTTCAGGTGCTGGCACTGGCAACTTCCAAAACAGGAAGTACCCTCCCCTATATAAGCCCCTCCCATCCGGGAGTACCTCAGTTTTGTAGCAAAGCAATACGTGTCCCCAAAAGAGGGGTGGGAGCTCTGTGTCCCGTGATGTACTCCAAGAAAAGGATTTTACAGGTAAGCTGTTTTAAAAATCCTACTTTCTTGTTCATACATCACGGGACACAGAGCAGCATAGTCATTACTATGTGGGACGTCCCAAAGCAATGCCACATGAGGGGGGGGGATACACCATACATAAGCTGGGCGCCATCAGGCATGAGGATCTTTCTCGGCCTGCAACACACTGCGCCCAAAGGCGACATCCTCCTGACTTCTAACGTCCACCTGGTAGAACCTAGTAAACGTGTGTACTGAAGACCATGTTGCTGCCTTACAAATTTGCGCCAGGGAGGCCTGGTGATGCACTGCCCATGAAGTTCCAACTGCTCTCGTGGAGTGCGCCCTAACTTTGAACGGAGGCGGTCTACTTCTCAAGCCATAGGCTTGTATTATGACCTGTCGAATCCACTTGGCTAAAGTAGATTTTGATGCTGCCTGACCCTTTCTGGGGCCTTCCGGCAGAACAAACAAAGAATCCGTTCTACGAATCTGAGCAGTGGCTTTTAGATAAGCTTTAACTGCTCTTACTACATCCAAAGAATGCAATAACTTTTCCTCTACCGAGCTTGGTTTGGGGAAAAAAGAAGGAAGAACCACATCCTGGTTCAAGTGAAACCTCGATACCACCTTAGGAAGAAAGGCTGGGTGAGGACGTAATACTACTCTGTCCTTATGGATAACCAGATATGGCTCTTTACAGGACATGGCGGCTAATTCCGACACTCTTCTAGCCGAGCATATGGCTACTAAAAATATCAATTTCCTGGTGAGTAGAACCAAGGAAATGTGCCGCAAAGGTTCAAATGGCTGCTTCTGCAGAACCGACAGAACCAAATTTAGATCCCATGGGCATATGGGAGCCTTAATCGGTGGAATAATACGAGTCACACCTTGCATAAAGGATTTGACAAGTGAATGCATAGCCAGGGGCCTTTGAAATAGTATTGACAAGGCCGAAACCTGGCCCTTGATAGTACTTAAGGCAAACTTCCTGTCTACAGCCCACTGCAGGAAGTCCAGAATTCTGCCTATAACGTACTTACGTGGATGCCATTTTCTGGCCTCGCACCAAGTGATGTACGCCTTCCAAACTCTATAGTAGATCTGCCTGGATACAGGCTTCCTGGCATTGATTATAGTTGATACCACAGAGTTAGAGAGACCTCTCTTCTTTAGGATGTGGGATTCAATAGCCAGGCCGTTAAACTTAGAGTTAGTAAGGAAGGGTGGTATATCGGTCCTTGCGAAAGCAGGTCCGGACGACGTGGAAGGGTCCAAGGACTCCCCACAGACATTTTGATGATCTCCGCGTACCAGGCCCTTCGGGGCCACGCTGGAGCCACCAGGATCACCGGCTTCTTCTCCAACCTGACTCTGCGAAGGAGTCGAGGCAACAATTGTAGCGGAGGGAATGCATATATCAGTCTGAACTGATCCCAAGGGAACACCAGAGCATCCGAGCCGCAAGCGAGGGGATCCCTTGTCCGGGAGACAAATCTGTCCACCTTTGCGTTGAATCTGGATGCTAGCAGATCTACATCCGGTGTTCCCCACCGCTGACATATTGCTCGGAAGACCTCGGGATGAAGGGACCATTCCCCTGGGCATAACTGTTGGCGACTCAGAAAGTCCGCCTTCCAATTCTCCACCCCTGGAATGAAGACAGCTGATATACATGGGACATGCTTTTCTGCCCATTCCAGGATGTGACTTACTTCCCTCTGGGCTGCACGACTCCTGGTGCCTCCCTGATGATTGATATATGCCACTGCTGTGGCATTGTCTGATTGAATTCTGACAGGGGACCCTTGGAGTCTGGATGTCCAGGCTACTAGGGCGTACCGGGCTGCTCGTATCTCTAAGAGATTGATGGGCAGGGTTTTTACTACATTTGACCATCTGCCCTGGAGAGACCATTGCTCCAGTACTGCCCCCCAGCCTATAAGGCTGGCATCTGTAGTGACCACCTTCCAAGATATCGGGCTGAAGGGTTTTCCCTTCTGGAGATTCTGGGGGATCAACCACCAGCAGAGACTCTTCCGAACGGAAGGGGACAAAGCCATCGGGAAGTCTAGAGCCTGAACTTTTCCGTTCCAGGCAGACAATATGGCCCTTTGTAAATTCCTTGAGTGGAATTGGGCGTATGGCACAGCTTCGAATGATGCTACCATCTTTCCTAGCAGCCTCATGCACAGGCGTATGGACGGCTGTCTTTTTGCACAAAGCAGACGGACCAAGGCCCTCAAAGAGGATACCTTGTCTAGAGGTAAGAAAATCTTCCTCTGGTCTGAATCCAGCCGTAGCCCTAGATATACCAGGTTTTTCACTGGCTGTAGGGCTGACTTGTCCAGGTTGATGACCCAACCGTGAGACTCTAGATACTTGATTGTATCGACAATTACCACTTCTAGCTTGGCAACTGAGTGGTCCATCAACAACAGGTCGTCTAGGTATGCCATTATCGTTACACCCTGTGTTCTTAGATCGGCCAACAGTGGGGCCAGAATTTTTGTGAACACTCGTGGTGCTGTGGCCAGACCGAATGGTAAGGCTCTGAACTGAAAATGGCGCCCTTCTACTGCAAAGCGTAGGAATTTTTGATGACCTGGAAAGATGGGAACATGCAAGTAAGCATCTTTGATGTCGATCGAGGCTAACCATTCCTCCCCTTGTAGGGCAGCGGTGACCGATCGGATCGACTCCATCCGGAAAGACCGGACGTTTAGAAATTTGTTTAGACTCTTTAGGTCCAATATGGGTCTTATGTCCCCGTTTGGCTTCGGGACTGTGAAAAGGTTTGAGTAGAAACCCAACCCCCACTCTTCCATAGGAACCTCCATAATTACTCCTTGGAGCAATAGTTGTTCTAACGCCAATAGGAGAGACCCTCTTTTCAGAGGGTCTCTTGGCATGCCTGACCACATAAAATGGGACGGAGGAGACTCTTTTAACTCCAACTTGTATCCCAGAGTTACTGCGGAGAGCACCCATCTGTCTTTGATCGTCTCCCGCCAGGTCTCTGCGAACAACTGAAGTCTTCCCCCCACCCGTTTGAGTGGGGGCAGCCCTTCATAGGCTTGACTTGGAGGCTGGTTTAGTACCTCTTCGGATCCAGGGCTTTTTATTACCCTGTGGCTGTCCCTGATTTTTACCTCCTGAGTTTGACCGAGGAGGCCGTCGGAACTGCTTAGTAGCAGACGTCGCAGGGATAGGAGAGGTAGTCCTCTTAAAAGATGGACCCCTAGACCTCTTTTTACTCGGTAAGAGAGTACTTTTACCACTGGAAATCTTCTGGATATACTTATCCAGGTCTTCGCCAAAAAGGCGTTCCCCATGAAATGGGAAGCTAACTAAGAGCTTCTTACAGGGAGCTTCAGCAGACCAGTTTTTGAGCCACAGAAGCCTACGCATATGTACCAAAGACAGCGTGAGGCGGGAGGCCTGATGGATAGAATCCTTGATGGCGTCAACCGCAAAGCATAATGCTCTAGGCAGATCAGCCAGAGCCTGGGCCTGCTGGTCTGGCAAATCCCTCAGGACCATTTTCATTTGATCCTTTAAAGCTTGGCAGACCCCAATAGCTGCCACTGCTGGCTGTGTAACAGCCCCTGCTGTGGAAAAAGCAGATTTTAATAAAGATTCAAATTTTTTATCCACTGGATCTTTGAACATTTGAACATTATCTACTGGACATGTCAGTGATTTGTTCACAGAAGAGATGGCTGCATCCACCGTAGGAACATTCCATCTCTGGGTGAACTTTTCCTCCATGGGATAGATCACCGGAAACCTTTTAGGCGGAACAAATAGTTTATCAGGATGTTCCCAGTCCTGGTATATAAGTCCTTCCAATAATGGATGTATTGGAAAGGAGCAATTAACCTGGGGAGCTTTTAGCGACCCCAATGAGGAGACAGCAGTAGTTGATGGTTCAACAAGAGGCATTTTAAATGCAGATCGAACCATGTCAGTTAGGGTCTGGACCCACAATCTTTCAGTCTGTGATGCTGAAAATGGTTCATCTACTGTCGATTCCTCAAAAACAGAGCTAACCTCCTCCTGATCCCCTTCAGGTAGGTCGGTCCCTTCCTGGGACTGTTGCTCTGCCAACAGGCACTCTAATGGAGGTGATGGAGATCTGGCGCGCTTTCTTTCCTGTAGAGAAGAAGCGATCAATGCAGCCAATCTCTGCTCCAATCCCTCCAGAGTTGAGGAAAAAACCTCCTCTGTTATATATGCAGGAGCAGGTGGACTGAGGACAGCCGCAGTACCTGGCACTCCCGGGGGTTCCTTATGGGTATTAACCTCTGATTTCTCAGGGGAGGAGGGTGCAGATGACTGCTCCAGATCCTCAGAGCCCGATGGAGACCCCCTACACTTCCTGAGAGGTATATCTCGGAGTTTTTTAGGCGGCATATTCCTTAGTTCAAAGCTGAGGTATTCCAGCCGCAATACACCCCTTACTGAAATAGTCTAATGCAATTTGCTGCTATGTACATCAGTGGGTGTCTACTAATGCGTCTTTCTGGGGATGCCTGTATCAACCTCCCGCTGTAAGCCCCTATACCATGCTACCAGCTCCTTTTCATGCTCTGTGTCCATAGCAAGCAGCGTGGACTGAGTCCTTTTATCTTGCTGGGACGCCCGCACATGCGCAGAAGCGCTGGGCGCACAGAGCGCGTCATCCGCCAGGCTCCGCCCCCTTTTTTGAAGCTAAACCTTATAAAAGGAAAGCATGTGTGCGCGCGCGCGCGTGCACGTGTGCGCTCTTGGCGCCATGTAGGGAGAGGAGCCAGGGTCCCTGTTTCACCAGGACTCGGGGATGGAAGGAAACTACTTGGCAGCATGACAGAGGAATGCAGCTTCCCTGATAGAGAGCTCACTCATCTGCCTGGACTTTCACCATGGAAGGAATAGTCCCAAGAAAAAAGACGTTCCACAGCGGCCTCTAGTGGACAAACACAGGTACCGCACCTTTGTCTTTTTTTTTTTTTAAAACCTCCTTTATGAAAAAACATTTCCAGGTTTACAGTTTTTTTAAAACTTCCCTTATGAAAAAACATTTCTAGGATTTCTTAGGCATATACAGCTATTAGCGGGAATACCCTTTAGGTAACAGGCAGAAAGACATATTAGGCTTGGGGGTCCCCTCAATAGAACCAAGTTCCTGAGGGGCCCCCACTTACCTTTTCCCCGCCGCAGGACTTTGTTTGGTCCACAGAAGCCCAAACTTCACCTCTCACGGCAGGCATTGTAATTAAACCTTCAGGGACCGGGTTCCCAAGGATTCCACTCCCCTGGACCTGTATAGCACCCTGCACAGATAGCCTCTTGGTCGTGGGTATGACCAGAGCTCTGGATCCCAGGGTCCAGCCCTCCTAAGAGAGGCATTACAGGCAAAACCCTGCTCTTCTCTGCAAGGCCCGGGTACCGACCGTTTAGCTATGAAGCTTTTTTGGTCGGATCCGGAATAGCTTGCTAAGGCCCAGAGAACCTGTACACAAGCCCAGATGAATACATGTTAACCTTGGCCAACACCTTAGACACTGGCAAAAAACTGAGGTACTCCCGGATGGGAGGGGCTTATATAGGGGAGGGTACTTCCTGTTTTGGAAGTTGCCAGTGCCAGCACCTGAAGGTAATTCTATATAACCCACATAGTAATGACTATGCTGCTCTGTGTCCCGTGATGTATGAACAAGAAATAAGTAAATAAAACAAAAAACCCCCTAGGAGGTGGGACTTTAAAAGTGACTGAAAAACACACATCACAGTATGTTGAAAATATATAGATTTTAATAAATAGTTACAAAAGGACAAATTTGATGTAGATCACATGGATTATGCAAATCCAAACTGGAAATTAACATGATACAAAAAGAAGAAATTGAAACATATATTATTATTTGTCAGACCCGACAGCTGTTTCGGTTATACCCTTCCTCTGGGGATTTGCAGACAAAAGATTTTCAGATATTATAGACAAACAGATTCTGTTGAATATACAATATGATATAAATTACAAATTACACAGTGCATATATGTACATAAATAAAAGTAAATATAGAAAATAAATAATAAAAATGTGCTTACAGTAATTTGTCAAAAGAGGGTCAGCATTCAATACACCAAGGAACTACACGCACGGCAGAGAACACAGGGTGAGGCACAGAGTCGCACCCCACCTGTGTGGGGAGTTCCAAGATGAAAGGGATCCAGTAGACCTCAAACGAGGGTCTCCAGGTGGAAACACGCAGGGAAATCAGGAGAAGCTCAAAAGAGTCCCTCAGGGCAGCTCTCTAAAGACAAACACAAGAAAATGTATATAGATAATGGGAGGTAAAAAAGGGGGAGGGGGAAAAATCATATTGATGAATCCCTATTAGTGATGAGCCGAACACCCCCGGGTTCGGTTCGCACCAGAACCCGCGAACGGACCGAAAGTTCGAACGAACATTAGAACCCTATTAAATACAATGGATGCGAACGTTCGAATTCTAAAGTGCTAATTATAACAACTATTATGCATGTTATTGTCATAAATAGTGTTTGGGAACCCGGGTTGTGCACCAGGGGACATGTATCAATGCAAAAAGAAGTTTTAAAAACGGTCGTTTTTCGGGAGCAGTCATTTTAATGATGCATAAAGTGAAAAAAAAAAAGTCAAATATTCCTTTAAATATCGTACCTGGGGGGTGTCTAAAGTATGCCTGTGAAGTGCCACGTGTTTCCCGTGTTTAGAACTGTCCCTGCACAAAATGACACTTCTAAAGGAAAAAAAAGCCATTTAAAACTGCTTGCGGCTTTAATGTAATGTCTGGTCCCGGTAATATGGATGAAATTCTTTAAGAAAAATGGCATAGCTACCCCATGACCCCCCCCCCCTACCCCAGCCCATTACCAGCCCCTTTGGGTCTTGTATGGATATTAAGGGGAACCCCGCACATAAAATAAAAAAGGCCCTATATACTCTGAACAGCCGTATACAGGCGGTGCATACAAGACAGGGACTGTAGGTTTGTTCTTATGTAGAATCTGTTTGTAATTTTGAACAGGTACATTGTTGAAGTGTAGCTCCAGCCCAAAAATCTATTTTTAAACTTTTTGGGAAACATAGGTAAGGGTTATCACCCCTGTAACATTTGTTTTGCTGTCTGTGCCCCTGTTCAGAACATTTCACCTCACTTTCCGTCCCAATGACAACTGTTTTTGAAATGTGGTGTTTTTCTTGAAACAAGGATTGCTGATAAAGCATCAGTACAGATGAGACCCCTTTCTCCCATATTTATTCTTACAGGAGAGAATTTTCCTTTCTAGGGGTAGATTTCCTCTCACTTCCTGTTGTCTTCTTTCGTTTGCAAGTAGGGATCGTTTGTAAGTTGGATGTTTGAAAGTAGGGACCTGCCGTATATACTCTGCAGAAATAGGCCCCTTAGTTGTTGGTGTTGGCACAACACTGTAAGCACTCAGTTACTCTTGGTTGGTGCTGGAACGCCCTGCTGTCAACTATTATATCAGGAATTTTAATTACATATAATTGTTGAACAGTGGTAGTAAAAATTGGGGCTTTGATGGTGGTGCTGGTGCCACAACACTGTAAGCCCTGACAGTTACTCTTGGTGGGTGCAGCAATGGGCCCTGCTGTGAATTATTAGATCAAGAATTGTAATTACATGCCCCTTTTGAACAGGGGCTGAAAAATTGGGCCTTTCGTGGTGGTGGTGGTGGTGGCGTTGCCACAAGACTGTAAGCCCTCAGAGTTACTCTTGGTGGGTGCAGCAATGGACCCTGCTGTGAATTATTAGATCAAGAATTGTAATTGCATGCCCCTGTTGAACAGGGGCTGAAAAATTGGGCCTTAGGCACTGGTGGCACAACACTACAACCCCTCACAGATACTGTACTTGGAGCACAGCAATGAGCCCTGTTGCAAAGTATTGCTTCAAAAATTGTAATGACACGCCCCTGTTAAACAGGGGCTGAAAAATTGGGCCTTAGGCACTGGTGCCACAACACTCCAACCCCTCACAGATACTGTACTTGGAGCACAGCAATGAGCCCTATGGCAAATTATTGCTAAAAAAATTGTAATTACACGCCCCTGTAAAACAGGGGCTGAAAAATTGGGCCTTAGCCACTGGTGGCGGCACCCATAAACAAAAATGATCTTCCAAGCTATCATCATCAATCGTATCATTGAGGACTCGGAGGAGGAGGATAGCCAGTCAACATAACAGCACAGGCACTCAGCATCAGCATCAGTCTTGAAGGGATGTGACATGTTAAAATCAATTAGTCTGTTATATCAGCATCAGGTGTGTGGTAGCTGGTGGTGATCCAAGACTGGTTCATCTTGATGAAAGTCAGTCGATCAACCGAGTCGGTGGACAGGCGCACCCTGTGATCCGTGACAAATCCTCCAGCAGCACTGAATGTGCGTTCCGAAAGAACGCTGGATGCAGGACAGGCCAGTAGCTCAATTGCATACTGTGCAAGCTCTGGCCAGTGATCCATCCTCAAGACCCAGTAAGCCAGAGGATTTTCGGTGGGGAAGGTGTCCAAGTCTGACCTTGCCCCTAGATATTCCTGCACCATGTTTATCAGACGCTGGCGATGGTTGCTGGAACCGATCATACTTTGGGGCTGCGGACTAAAGAATTGTCTGAACGCATCGGTCAGACGGCCACCTTCCCCACCGCTCCTTCTTTGACTGGCCGAAGCCTCAGCAACTCGTTGTCCAGGACCAGGAGTTTGTAACCTCCCAGTCTCTGGGAACGCGTTGCACAGACCTTTCTGCAAGGCCTCCCGGAGTTGTCTCATCCTCTGCTCCCTCTGCGACGGTAACATAAGGTCCGCAACCTTACCCTTGTACCGTGGATCAAGGAGAGTGGCCAGCCAGTAATGGTCCCTCTCCTTGATCCGAAGAATACGAGGATCCTTCCGCAGACTTTGCAGGATCAGGGAGGCCATGCAGCGTAGGTTTGCTGAGGCATTCGCTCCGGAGTCCTCTGGGTCACTAAGGACGACATGATCCGCAGCCACCTCCTCCCAGCCACGTACAAGTCCACTGGTTTCTTGGGACTGTAAATCATCCCTAAAAGACTGCTGCTGATGATGCTGAGTGCCAGCCTCCACCTCCATGCTGACACAATCCTCCTCCTCCTCCTCCTCCTCCTCCTCCTCCTCTTCCTGTGCGATGGGTGGGACAGAAGGAACACTGTCTGGGTAAAGGGGGCCTTGAGAGGCAAGGAAGTCCTCCTCTTCCTGCCTCTGTTCTGCCTCAAGTGCCCTGTCCATTATTCCACGCAGCGTGTGCTCCAACAGGTGGACAAGAGGTACAGTGTCACTGATGCATGCACTGTCACTGCTCACCATCCTCGTGGCCTCCTCAAATGGTGCCAGGACAGTGCATGCATCCCTGATCATGCCCCACTGGCGTGGAGAAAAAAAACCAAGCTCCCCTGACCCTGTCCTGGTGCCGTAGTCGCACAGGTACTCATTGATGGCCCTCTGCTGCGTGTGCAGCCGCTGCAGCATGGCCAACATTGAGTTCCACCTGGTGGGCATGTCACATATAAGGCGGTTCTTGGGCAGGTTCAACTCCTTTTGCAGCTCAGCCAGGCGAGCACTGGCATTATAAGATCTGCGGAAATGCACACAGACTTTCCTGGCCTGCCTCAGGACATCCTGTAAGCCCGGGTACCTGCCCAAGAACCGCTGCACCACCAGGTTAAGGACGTGAGCCACACAGGGCACATGGGTCAGTTGTCCCTGTCGGAGGGCGGAGAGGAGGTTGGTGCCATTGTCGCAAACCACCATTCCTGGCTTAAGCTGGCGTGGCGTCAACCACCTCTCGGCCTGGCCCTGCAGAGCAGACAGGACCTCTGCCCCAGTGTGGCTTCTGTCCCCCAAACACACCAGCGCAAGCACGGCATGGCATCTTTTTGCCTGCGTACTTGCGTAGCCCCGTGAACGGCTACGGAGCACCGCTGGTTCATAGGACAAACCACAGGAAGAGGCCATGGAGGAAGAAGAAGAGGAGGGGGTGGAGGAGAGAGGTGTGTCACAACCAGTAGTAGCATTTTGGAGGCGTGGCGGTGGGACAACCTCCAACACTACTGCACCTTGTCCTGCATCCTTCCCAGCTGCCAAAAGAGTGACCCAATGGGCCGTGAAAGAAAGGTAACGTCCCTGTCCATGCCTGCTGGACCATGAGTCAGCGGTAATATGCACCTTACCGCTGACCGCCCTGTCCAGCGAGGCCAAGACATTGCCTTCCACATGCCGGTAGAGAGCCGGAATAGCCTTCCGTGAGAAAAAGTGGCGTTTGGGAACCTGCCACTGAGGAACCGCACATTGCACAAACTCACGGAAGGGGGCCGAGTCTACCAACTGAAAAGGCAGCAGTTGAAGCGCTAGCAATTTAGCCAAGCTAGCATTCAACCGCTGGGCATGTGGATGGCTGGGAGTGAACTTCTTTCGACGGTCCAGCAGCTGGGGCAGGGAAATTTGCCTGCTAGAATCGGACGTCGGTGTACTGCTAGCAGAGTGGCCGCAAGTACTTGGCTGTGACACACCTAATTCTACACCTTCATTCCTCTCAGTGCATGTTTCAGAGAGGACTGAAGTTATAGTGGGGTTGGAGATCCCAGCTGATGCGGTGCAAGGAGAGGTCCGCTTTGTTCTTTGGTGTGGGTCTTTGAGGTAGGCTTGCCAACGAGCTGCATGGCAGGTCAACATATGTCTGGTCAGGCATGTGGTACCCAAGCGGCTGATGTTTTGGCCACGCGATATACGCTTGAGACATATGTTGCAAACAGCAGCTGTGCGATCTGATGCACTAGCCTCAAAAAAGGCCCACACCAAAGAACTTTTTGAATGACGGGCAGAGGCAGCGCCCTGCACAGGCGGAGCTCTGCGGTGTGATTCCGTCGGTGTACTGCCCTTACGCTGGCCACCAAAGGGCATCCTGCCTCGTTGGAGATGTGCCTCCTCCTCATCCTCCTCCTCCTCCTCTCTCCTATTAGGCACCCACGTGGAGTCAGTGACCTCATCATCACCTCCCTCCTCATCACTGGAGCCAATCTGGCAGTATGCTGCAGCTGCTGGAACATGACTGCCAGATTGGTGTCCTTCTTGAGCATCCCCTCTGTCTGCTCTCACGCTACTGCCTTCCTCTAGCTGGGTTTCATCATCAGACCCTTCGAAACGCTGGGCATCCTCCTGGAGCATGTACCCAACACTGTGCTGAAACAGTTCGGGGGACTCCTCAGGAGGAGGACATGGTGGGTCTAGGGAAGGAGTGACTGATGATGAGTCTGACATTGATACCAGGGAAGAGGACGCTTTGGCAGCTGCTTTTCCAGTACCCTGAGCCTGGGTGAGAGAGGATGAGGAGGAGGAGGAGGGCTTGGTCATCCACTCTACCAAGTCTTCGGCATGATGTGGCTCAACATGTCCAGCTGCCGAAAAGAAGGACAAGCGTGTCCCATGGCCATGTGCTGATGACAATGCACCGCGTCCACGACCAGCACTGTTGCCCCCAGACACAGAGCCTGCTTGCCCTCTTTTATTGCCTCCTGACTGTCTGCCTCTCCTTGTTTGCCTTCCAGACATTCTAATAGATGGCCTGCAGGGAGATGGGAAAAAAGCAATAAGGGCTACCTTCAGGTGTCCTTCTCTGTCCCTTGAAACAAGGACTTTGACAGTGAAAGAAACTGACACACTCTCCCTACCTACAGTTTTCTGTCCCTAGAAAAAATGTTTTTTTTAAGCACAATTTAGCACAAGGAGAATTACCTCACTGTCCTTCCAGGTCCCTGGAAACAAGGACTTTGACAGTGAAAGAAACTGACACACTCTCCCTACCTACAGTTTTCTGTCCCTAGAAAAAATGTTTTTTTTAAGCACAATTTAGCACAAGGAGAATTACCTCACTGTCCTTCCAGGTCCCTGGAAACAAGGACTTTGACAGTGAAAGAAACTGACACACTCTCCCTACCTACAGTTTTCTGTCCCTAGAAAAAATGTTTTTTTTAAGCACAATTTAGCACAAGGAGAATTCACTCACTGTCCTTCCAGGTCCCTGGAAACAAGGACTTTGACAGTGAAAGAAACTGACACACTCTCCCTACCTACAGTTTTCTGTCCCTAGAAAAAATGTTTTTTTTAAGCACAATTTAGCACAAGGAGAATTCACTCACTGTCCTTCCAGGTCCCTGGAAACAAGGACTTTGACAGTGAAAGAAACTGACACACTCTCCCTACCTACAGTTTTCTGTCCCTAGAAAAAATGTTTTTTTTAAGCACAATTTAGCACAAGGAGAATTCACTCACTGTCCTTCCAGGTCCCTGGAAACAAGGACTTTGACAGTGAAAGAAACTGACACACTCTCCCTACCTACAGTTTTCTGTCCCTAGAAAAAATGTTTTTTTTAAGCACAATTTAGCACAAGGAGAATTCACTCACTGTCCTTCCAGGTCCCTGGAAACAAGGACTTTGACAGTGAAAGAAACTGACACACTCTCCCTACCTACAGTTTTCTGTCCCTAGAAAAAATGTTTTTTTTAAGCACAATTTAGCACAAGGAGAATTACCTCACTGTCCTTCCAGGTCCCTGGAAACAAGGACTTTGACAGTGAAAGAAACTGACACACTCTCCCTACCTACAGTTTTCTGTCCCTAGAAAAAATGTTTTTTTTAAGCACAATTTAGCACAAGGAGAATTACCTCACTGTCCTTCCAGGTCCCTGGAAACAAGGACTTTGACAGTGAAAGAAACTGACACACTCTCCCTACCTACAGTTTTCTGTCCCTAGAAAAAATGTTTTTTTTAAGCACAATTTAGCACAAGGAGAATTCACTCACTGTCCTTCCAGGTCCCTGGAAACAAGGACTTTGACAGTGAAAGAAACTGACACACTCTCCCTACCTACAGTTTTCTGTCCCTAGAAAAAATGTTTTTTTTAAGCACAATTTAGCACAAGGAGAATTCACTCACTGTCCTTCCAGGTCCCTGGAAACAAGGACTTTGACAGTGAAAGAAACTGACACACTCTCCCTACCTACAGTTTTCTGTCCCTAGAAAAAATGTTTTTTTTAAGCACAATTTAGCACAAGGAGAATTCACTCACTGTCCTTCCAGGTCCCTGGAAACAAGGACTTTGACAGTGAAAGAAACTGACACACTCTCCCTACCTACAGTTTTCTGTCCCTAGAAAAAATGTTTTTTTTAAGCACAATTTAGCACAAGGAGAATTCACTCACTGTCCTTCCAGGTCCCTGGAAACAAGGACTTTGACAGTGAAAGAAACTGACACACTCTCCCTACCTACAGTTTTCTGTCCCTAGAAAAAATGTTTTTTTTAAGCACAATTTAGCACAAGGAGAATTCACTCACTGTCCTTCCAGGTCCCTGGAAACAAGGACTTTGACAGTGAAAGAAACTGACACACTCTCCCTACCTACAGTTTTCTGTCCCTAGAAAAAAATTTTTTTTTAAGCACAATTTAGCACAAGGAGAATTACCTCACTGTCCTTCCAGGTCCCTGGAAACAAGGACTTTGACAGTGAAAGAAACTGACACACTCTCCCTACCTACAGTTTTCTGTCCCTAGAAAAAATGTTTTTTTTAAGCACAATTTAGCACAAGGAGAATTCACTCACTGTCCTTCCAGGTCCCTGGAAACAAGGACTTTGACAGTGAAAGAAACTGACACACTCTCCCTACCTACAGTTTTCTGTCCCTAGAAAAAATGTTTTTTTTAAGCACAATTTAGCACAAGGAGAATTCACTCACTGTCCTTCCAGGTCCCTGGAAACAAGGACTTTGACAGTGAAAGAAACTGACACACTCTCCCTACCTACAGTTTTCTGTCCCTAGAAAAAATGTTTTTTTTAAGCACAATTTAGCACAAGGAGAATTACCTCACTGTCCTTCCAGGTCCCTGGAAACAAGGACTTTGACAGTGAAAGAAACTGACACACTCTCCCTACCTACAGTTTTCTGTCCCTAGAAAAAATGTTTTTTTTAAGCACAATTTAGCACAAGGAGAATTCACTCACTGTCCTTCCAGGTCCCTGGAAACAAGGACTTTGACAGTGAAAGAAACTGACACACTCTCCCTACCTACAGTTTTCTGTCCCTAGAAAAAATGTTTTTTTTAAGCACAATTTAGCACAAGGAGAATTCACTCACTGTCCTTCCAGGTCCCTGGAAACAAGGACTTTGACAGTGAAAGAAACTGACACACTCTCCCTACCTACAGTTTTCTGTCCCTAGAAAAAATGTTTTTTTTAAGCACAATTTAGCACAAGGAGAATTACCTCACTGTCCTTCCAGGTCCCTGGAAACAAGGACTTTGACAGTGAAAGAAACTGACACACTCTCCCTACCTACAGTTTTCTGTCCCTAGAAAAAATGTTTTTTTTAAGCACAATTTAGCACAAGGAGAATTACCTCACTGTCCTTCCAGGTCCCTGGAAACAAGGACTTTGACAGTGAAAGAAACTGACACACTCTCCCTACCTACAGTTTTCTGTCCCTAGAAAAAATGTTTTTTTTAAGCACAATTTAGCACAAGGAGAATTCACTCACTGTCCTTCCAGGTCCCTGGAAACAAGGACTTTGACAGTGAAAGAAACTGACACACTCTCCCTACCTACAGTTTTCTGTCCCTAGAAAAAATGTTTTTTTTAAGCACAATTTAGCACAAGGAGAATTCACTCACTGTCCTTCCAGGTCCCTGGAAACAAGGACTTTGACAGTGAAAGAAACTGACACACTCTCCCTACCTACAGTTTTCTGTCCCTAGAAAAAATGTTTTTTTTAAGCACAATTTAGCACAAGGAGAATTACCTCACTGTCCTTCCAGGTCCCTGGAAACAAGGACTTTGACAGTGAAAGAAACTGACACACTCTCCCTACCTACAGTTTTCTGTCCCTAGAAAAAATGTTTTTTTTAAGCACAATATAGCACAAGCACAAAACACACTGACACTCTCCCTACCTATCCTTCTCTTTCCCTAAACTAAAGGAATCCAGGTTAAGCAAGAAAGAAATAAAAGTCACTGTCCCTGCCTATGCTGCTCTATCCCTGCTCCGGAACACACTACACTAGGCCGCCGTGCTGGCGGCCTTTTATAGTGTGGGGCGTGTACTAAACACCCTCAGCAATAATTGGCCACAGGCATCCTGCCTGTGGCCAATCATTGCTCTCCTCGCTGCCGGCGCTGTGATTGGCCAAGCATGCGGGGTCACAGTGCATGCTTGGCCAATCACAGCGCCTGGATGACACTGCGATGGCGTAGTGCATTGTGGGCCGTTCGCGTCACTCGAATTTGGCGCGAACGGCCCAAATCGTTCGATCTTCGTCGAACGATCGAACAGCCGATGTTCGAGTCGAACGTATGTTCGACTCGAACACGAAGCTCATCCCTAATCCCTATTGTATAGTAATACCCCCCATTTTATATACCCAAAATAAAAATCCCGTATATACAAGTATAAGTTAACCCATCGTATATATATGTATGTATCCAAGGGCAACCTACCAGTATAGCGAAATATTCCAAATCAAAAAGGTATCAGGTAGGCAAAAGGAACTGCTTCAAAAATAGAGAGGGTGTCCTCAACAAACCATTTGCATTGAATATACATTAATTATGGCCGTGAAGCAAATCTATGTGTGGTTCCAATCTTCTAGTTTGAATTCTAAGAAGTAAAACATAGATGGAAAAAAGATGGTCATACATTAGTCCAGGGCAGATAGTTTGAATATCAGATTGCCAAAGATTGTGTCCTATAGGGAGATTACCTGTATGGACATTGAGAGCTGCTGAGATCCCTGCGTATGATGCCTCATGTGGACTGTAGTAAGACCATGGAGGCTTTAAATGGCGTTCAAAGGGCATCTGCACATGTGTCAAAAGACGCCGTAAACGGCGCCGACGCGGTGACGTCACTACGTCCTCCGCTATACATCCATGCTGTCTCTAAACAGACTCATAGCTAGAGGGCCTATATAGACCATCTGCGCATGCATCAAAAAAGCGGCACGATGGCCGTCAAAGCAATGACATCATCACGTCGTCCGTCGCATCTCTATGACGCTCTAAACAAGCATCTGAAACAGAGGATTTGTATAAAAAATAGGCGCACATTCCAAAAACAAAACAGTAAAACAAAAACAAACAAAAGAACCCAAAGAACAATCCTCCCTCAAGTATAGTAAGTATTATAAGTATAAAAAAGAAGAAAGGGGGAAGGGTTTTCTGTTATTTGTGATATTTGTTGTGGCAGATGGACAAGAAGGATTTGAATCCAAAACTTAATCACCACTCGGGGACCCCCCGTGCGACACCTGCCGGCCGCCGCCCCAAGTGACAGCAGCCGGCACATGACGCACGCCGACGCACAAATGCAAATAATTGCATATAAAAGGGAGAAAAATAACCAGACCGCCCCGGCACAAAGCCGGGCGATATGGCTCACTCCCTATGTGCGCCGTGTGAGGCAAAAAAGGACCCAAAGGGGAGCTCCAAAATGCACGTGTATGCAGGTCGTCGGTGCATCAAAGTGGGGGAAAAAAATCAATAAAAAATAAAATAAAAAAGGGGTAGGGGAGAAGGGGAGGGGGAGGGGGAAGGGGAAAAGAAAAACATTCTATAAAATTCCATATACAAATTTCTGATTACATACTATACATAAATAGACAATATCTATACAT
Organism: Rana muscosa; assembly: GCA_029206835.1. NCBI lineage: Eukaryota > Metazoa > Chordata > Amphibia > Anura > Ranidae > Rana > Rana muscosa. Next base: position 303,708,435 of record CM055118.1, on the reverse strand, counting down.
GATAGAGGATATATCGTGTCCCTTGTGTGTTCACTCTTCCCAACCACCTGAAGAGAAGCCCTCCAGGAATGGACGATAACTAATAAGGTCGTTCAGTCCTGGAGGCATGGTGGCATTTAGGAAAAAAATCCATCGAGTCTCTCTCTGTAAGAGTGTCCTATTCCAATCTCCTCCCCTGTTACTGGGGTGTATCCTATCCAAGATCAGAAATTTTATTCTAGGAATTCTACCATTGTGGACATCTTTTGTATGTCGTCCAAGGGGAAGATCAGGATCACATTTTTTCATGCAGTTGATATGTCTAGCCGCTCGTTTAAAGAATGGCTGTTTGGTTTTGCCAATGTAGTATGATCCACACTGGCACGTGAGTAAATAAACAACTCCTTCTGTTTTGCAATTTGCAAAGTGGGTAGGTTTAAATATTTTACCATTAGGTAATAATGCTGCAGGGTCAATGTTCATGTACTGGCACAGATTGCAGCCTCCACATCGATAAGTACCTGGTCGCCTACACGGGTCAACACGAAATTCACCCGTGTATTCGCTTTGTATCAAATTGTCCTTGATAGACTTGGCCTTCCGATAGGTGATTAACGGTTGAGCCGATACAAATGGGGCTAATGATGGATCGATCTGCAGAAGGTGCCAGTATCTAAAAACTATTTTTCTGACCTGTTCACTTTGTCTGTTGAATTTAGTAATGATGCGTACAGTATTGGAGTCAGGATTATCGGGTTTAATACTCGGTTGTTTTTTTGTCAGAAGTTGGTCCCTAGATTTAAGAGTAGCCCTTTTAAAAGATTTTTTGAGGCTGCTAAGAGAGTAGCCTCGTATTAAGAGGCGATCTCTTAGGGCATTGGCTTCGTTCTGAAACGTAACATCATTCGTGCAGTTTCGACGTAGTCGTAAATACTGTCCATATGGGATTGATTTAACTAATGATATGGGGTGTGCACTTCCCGCATGTAATATAGAATTACATGCAGTGTCTTTGCGATATAGTGCACTTGTTAATCTGCCATTTGTATCCTTCAGTATGGTAATATCTAAAAAATTAATGGATGTTTCACTATACGTCATGGTAAATCTAAGGTTATATGAATTCGCATTCATAGCATCTATACAGGACAATAGTAGTTCTGGAGTGCCTGTCCATACGATAAAAATGTCGTCGATATAGCGACTCCAATTAGTAATGCATTCAGTCAGGGGCATTAAGCTCTCTTCTGATAGAAAATTCTGTTCCCACTCCCCCAGATACAAGTTTGCGTACGATGGGGCGCAACACGTCCCCATTGCTACGCCTTGTATCTGGAGGTAGTGGGACCCATCGAATGAAAAAGCATTACAAGTAAGAATATGTTCAAGAGCGGAAAGCAAGAACAGATCAAAGGGACGATTATCTCGATGGGATTGGGATAGCATGTGTCTGATTACCCCAATGCCCCGCTGGTGGGGGATGGAGCTATATAGTGCTTCTACATCAACAGCCACCAGCAGGGCATTGGGGGGCACAGACATTTCATCCAGTTGATTGAGTAAGTGCATTGTGTCTTTCACAAATGAAGGTAGATTGTTCACATATGGACGAATCTGTTCGTCTATGAATTTGCTCAAGTTTTCCGTAATACTGCCACATCCCGATACAATGGGACGACCCGGTGGTGTAATATGATTTTTATGTACCTTAGGAAGACTATAAAAAGTCGGGATTTTGGGGTAAGGGGTTCTAATGAAGTTCCAAATCTGCAGACTGATTGTCCTATTGGTATATGCACCATCAATCAGCAGATAGAAAGCCTCATTGAATTTTCCTATCTTATTTCTAGAGATTTTACTGTAGCAATCACTGTTATTGAGTATTTTTAAACACATCTCCTTATATTGGAGATTCCCCATGATCACAATATTGCCCCCTTTATCTGCCGGTTTTATTGTCAACTTGACATTTTTGGTCAATTTTTTAAGGGCCTTGTTCTCACCTTCCGTTAAATTGGATGGATTCTGACGCTTACGATTGATATTGATCTTCTTAATATCTTTAGTTGTCATGGTCAGAAAGGCTCCTAAGTTGATATTAGTACCTATGGCAGGGAATTTGTCGGATTTCTTTTTTAGGGAAGATTGTATCTTTGGTAGGATGATTTTTGAAGTACTAGTCGATGGGAATGAATCGCCCATCAACAAACTATCCAAGTCTATCCTATCAATAAGATCCACATTGGGCTTATTCATAGAAAGATCCACGAGAGTCTGTACATCCTTTTCATGTTGACTCATAGTGTTAACTTTCTCTGTTTCTTTTGTGTCTTTACTGGAAATTTCAGTTTTTGTATACATGCTTTTTAATAACAATTTTCTCGAAAATAACTGTAGGTCCTTAACCACTTCCCTACCCAGCCATAGACAAATGACGTCCACAGATGGGATCTCCCATCCTGGGTGGACGTCATATGACGTCCTCGGCTTTGTAGGGGGATATCTGAATGATGCCTGCAGCTAGAGGCATCATTCAGATATCCTTTTGAAGTGCCAGCGATTCTGTGCACCATAAGAACGATCATAGCGGCGGTTCCGCCGCTTGATCGTTCTTATAGGCGGCGGGAGGGGACACCCCCCCCCTCCCGCCGCCATCCGGTGCTTCTCCGGGCTCCCCCGTGCGATCGGGGACCCGGAGCGAATCTTCCGGCATCGTTGGTGGAGTCACGTGATGAGCATAGAGATGACTGGTGACCAGATGGTCACCAGTCATCTCTATGATCGTCGGAGGCCCGGGCGCGATGTGATGACGTCACGCCCGGGTCTCAAAAATGTAAACAAAGCCGCCGTTGCGGCTGTAAGTATGAAATCAGTGAAAAATTTTTCACTGATCTCATGCTTTCCAGCCTGGAGGAGAGATGTGGAGTCTTATTGACCCCGCATCTCTCAATAAAGAGAACCTGTCACACACATTCCTATTACAAGGGATGTTTACATTCCTTGTAATAGGAATAAAAGTGATCAAAAAAAAAAAAAAGTAAAATCATTGTAAAAAAATAAATAAATAAGTAAGTTAAATAAATAAATAATAATAAAAAAATATTAAAACGCCCCTGTCCCCGGTAGCTCGCGATCAGAAGCGAATGCACACGTAAGTCGCCCACATATGTAAACGCCGTTCAAACCACGCATGTGAGGTATCGCCGCGTGCGTTAGAGCGCGTGCAACAATTCTAGCACTAGACCTCCTCTGTAATTCTAACCTGGTAACCTGTAAAAAAAAATTAAGCGTCGCCTATGGAGATTTTTAAGTACCGAAGTTTGGCGCCATTCCATGAGTGTGCGCAATTTTAAAGCGTGACATCTTAGGTATCTATTTACTCGGCGTAACATTATCTTTCATATGTTCCCAAAAAATTGGGCTAACTTTACTGTTTTGTTATTTTTTAATTCATGAAACCATTTTTTTTTAAAAAAAAAAGGCGTTTGAAAAATTATTGCGCAAATATTGTGCAAGAAAAAATGTTGCAATGACCGTCATTTTATTCCCTAGGGTGTCTGCTAAAAAAACATATATAATGTTTGGGGGTTCTGAGTAATTTTCTAGCAAAAGAATGATGATTTGTACATGTAGGAGAGAAGTGCCAAAATAGGCCCGGTATTGAATAGGTACAAAAAGCCCTGTATTGAAGTGGTTAATAACCTCAAATTTATCCAAATCTGAGTTTGGGCAAAAGTTTAGCCCCCTAGATAAGACAGATCTTTCGTCATCCGATAATGTGTAATCCGATAGATTAATAATGTTCAACCTATCACTACTGGTTTCATTGCTATTTAGCTATGATATCGTGCTCGATGACCCAATATTCATCTCTGCCAGAGGTTCAGTCACGTCTAGTACATTCGGGTGAGGGAATAGGATTCCCGATGTTGGTTGTTCCAGTGGGCCAATTCGTGGTCCAGTTGTCTTTATATTTTGTATTCCATTTTGAGGAGGGATTGCTTCCAACATACGTTTTTTGGTCTGTCCCTTATTGGGTGATTTCCATTTGTTTTTAAGGGGTTTTTTCCTATCTGTGACTGAACGCTGGGAGGACGAGGAGAGTGAGGAATTGAGTGAAGCATTAGAGCCCCTTTCGGCAGTTGCGCCTCTTGTTTTATTAAATTTGGGGCGCATACGTTGGTTGTTATTTTTTTGCCAATGATATGCTTTAGATTCTTTAAAAGCAATCTTATCTCTCCAGAATTTTTGTTCTTTGGCAGGCAAAACATTACCCGCCAATAGATCAAGGTGGATTTTTATACTCTCTTCTAGAGTTTTGTAGTTATCAAAATTTTCATATGGTTTAAGCTGTGTATATATATTTTCAATCTCTATATTCAAAATCACAACTCTTCTAGAATATTCCTTCATTAATAACTTCATCATGACAAGGCTGCACTGTTGCAAATTTTTTTCCCACTGTTTTTTAAAAGATTCCTCAATATTCTCAAATGTTGGGAAGATCTAAATACGTAAACCCAACGGGTTCAGGTCCTCCCTAATATATTGCTCAAATCCCTCAATGTGCCATAATAGTTGTGCTTTCTTTTCAACTAATTTGGATAGTTGAGAGAATAAGGCTGACATTTCGGAGATTTGGGCTTCCTTTTTAGCTTGCTCTCTGTATCTAGACATATGTCCCTCAAAGTCCCTAGACTTAAACATGACGTATGGTGAATATAGTGACAGAGAAAACACCAAAACTTATGTATATATCAGAATATGGAAGAAAAAAAAAAAAAAAAGACTATAAAAGCAAAAAATAAATCAAATTAAACATCAACAGAAATTATATTTCTCAGATCTCCAGTAAATTTGTAAAGGAGTATTGTCAAAACATATTTATATATATATATATATATATACATACATATGTGTATGAATACACACATGTATATGTATAAACGTAAAACAAAATCAAATCCAATGATGCGGGCGCCGGGGGGGGGGGCGAGTCATACACTTGCCGGCTATGGACGCCAACTGTATGAAACAGGAGCGCGCCCGCAAGGTAACCCCCTCGGGAGAGAGCTTCCCAGAGGGGTTATCTATTGCAGGGAGGAGCCGCGAGAGCTGCCGTGGGACCCCAGAACAGGAGGATCGGGGCCACTCTGTGCAAAACGAACTGCACAGTGGAGGAAAGTATGACATGTTTGTTATTTAAAAAAAGAAAACGTGAACCTTTAGTGTCACTTAAAGCCTGCGCCTAGTGATGCACTACTCTCTGCACCCACCTCGGCAGTTGGCACCCCCTCCTCCTCTGGTGCCCAGTGGCATTTAGCAGGGATAGGGTGATCTTCACTCTCCAGTGTCAGCCCACACGGTGACCAAGTGCTTGACGATCGAGCGATGGTGGGGGGGTGGTGGGGGGAGTCGGGTGGCTTGAAGGTTTGTTTGCTGCTACTGCTAAGCACATTGGGGTATGAAGATAATGGTAGGAGAGTCATTTTACTCTTCCTCTTCGGTACCTGTGCATAGGCCGGGGACCTCTGCAATGCTGATCTGCTCCTGTTGCTATGGGAGACAGATCGCTGCGGAAGTAGCGCCGATAACATATCCCTCGCTGCAAAGGCCTTTGCAGCGAGGGATATGTTATCGGCGCTACTTCCGCAGCGATCTGTCTCCCATAGCAACAGAAGCAGATCAGCATTGCAGAGGTCCCCGGCCTATGCACAGGTACCGAAGAGGAAGAGTAAAGTGAATTGCAGGCACGGAGTCAGCGCTAGGTGCATGGTGGATGGACCTCCATACCATTACTTGGAGTGAGGTAGCGGTGTTATACGCTGGACAGGTGGATCACGGGCAGTTCAGTGACATCATTCCCGCCCGGCCAATGACAGCGGCCGGCAAATGAGTCCCTGGAAGGCGGCTGCCCGAAGATGTCAGCAGCCGGGCGGGAAGCTTGGGAACATCACATGGCTGAAGCTGAGGTGAGTATTGTTCTGCTTTTAGGCTTGATGTGTTTTGTATCTATTTTATTTGGCATAACCTCATCTTTTATATTTAAAAAATAAAATAAAAATTGGGTAATAAGTTGGGTTTTGTGCACTAAAATGAACTTTAGTGTATTTTATAATGGGAAATTTGCACTTGATAAACTGTTGCGCTGATAGGGTGCTACATAAAAAATCTGAACTAACGTCATTTTTTTCCTCCGTTGTCTGCACTTACAGAAAAAATAAATCTATTTTTTGGGGGTTTTACATAATCTTCAGACCTAAAATGTGCGCAGAATGGCTCAGTATGTGCTGCAGACTGCAGATACTGGAGCTCCACTCTACACAGAAATCATGTACAGGAAACAAGTGGCCCCCACTTCCTGTAGTAGCTTCTATTTGTTGTTTGTTAAATTAAAGTTCATTTAAAAAATAAAAAAGGTGGAGATTGTGGAGGGGGCACATGTCTTCTGGCGACAGTGGAGCTCCAGCTGCAGAGATTCACAATAAAGTTCAGTAAAAAAAAAAAAAGAAGTGGAGTGGAGGCCACATGCTTCCTGTCATCCGTGGAGCTCCACTCTGCAGCCACCTCTCTTCTGTGTGAGGAGGAGAAGTGGCGGGAGCGCGCTTCTACCGCAGCTGCTGTCCTGTAGAGCTGGTTGTGAAGGGAGAAAGTTCCAGAACACGTCACGTAATGGAGATGGGGGGCGGGGCTCTGTATAGATGACGTACTATTACTCCAGATATATGGGATATTCTCAGTGTATTAGTACATATGATATGTATTGTGGAGATAAGGACACATTTGGGGTAATGTTTATTTTTTTTTCTGTCAGGAGATATAACATTTTGGCTTTACATTTATATCACACATGTGTACTTCCTCGCTCTCTGATTGGCCAGACATTGGCGAACATTACGGATCGATGTCCCTATAGTGTGAGAACATAACGCTGCCATCCATGATTTATACACACACGGGGGTGGCCTTAAAAATGGCTGCCACTTGCCTCTGAAAAGCAGTTCGTGTTCGGCTTGCTCTTCAGAGGCGGTGAGGTGTTGTGTTGTATCGCCTCCTCACCGCCTCTTTTAACCCCCTAATACCCTCACACTGGGGCGTTAGCGGTAAAGCGCCGCTAGTTTTAGCGGCACTAGCCGCGCTTTACTGCTGTTATAGTGGCGCTTTTCGGCCGCTAGGGGGTAACTCCCCCCTAGCGGCCGAGGAAAGGGTTAATAGTGCCCGTTTTGAGGCGCTGCTGAATCACTTTGCAGGCGCTTCGGCAGCCCTGACAATTTGTTTCAATGGGCAGGGCGTTTTGGGGGCGCTGTATACACCGATCCCGCACCGCCCCAAAGATGACTCTTTTTTTTTTTTCCCCGTCCTGCAAGCGCACCGCCCCGGTGTGAAAGTACTCGGGCTCCCACACTGGGAAGGCATGAGAGGCGCTTTTACAGGCGATATTTTTAGCGTTAAAACGCCTGAAAAGCGCCCCAGTGTGAAAGGGGTCTTAATGCGGGGCTGCCGCGTTTCAACCCCTCACAACGCGCAGCGCGGCCCCATTCACTTGAGTGGGTTGCACTCAGCAGGCGGGAGAACTCACCAAGTGTGATGGGAAGTAATTGATGACGTGTGTACAAACCTGTCTACTGCCCCAGGGGTGGCAAAAACACTGCTCAACCACTGGGTTTTACCACATACCCCCCCCCCCCCCAATCACAGGTGTAAATGAGGCCTAAGGGCCAGTTCACACCACATGCAGTCCAGTGCATTTTTTTCTACATCAAAAACGCATTGGAAAGTAGCTTATATGGCTTTCAATGGCATAGTTCACAGCAGTGCTTGCAGTTCCAGTTTCAGAAGAAAAAGTAGAACAAGATGCATTTTACCTGAGCTGGACTGTACTGGAATGCTGTAAAATGCATCAAAAACGCGCATACAGAACCGGATCTGGACTGCGTTTTTGTGGTGTGAACTGGCCCTAAAAGTATAGGGTACAGCAGCAGTTTTAGGGCCGGTTCACACCATATGCAGTGCGTTTTTTTTTTCTGCATCAAAAACGCATAGAAAGTAGGTTATATGGTTTCCAATGGCATAGTTCACACCAGTCCAGTCAGTACCAGGGCGTTCTAGAAAGAATACTGCATTTTTCCTGCACTGGAACGTGGTAAAACGCAGCAAAAAAGCACCAGAACGCATCAAAAACGCACCGGACCCTAATACAGTCAAAAAAACACACGCAGTCCAGTGCATTTTTTTTTTCTGCATCAAAAACACATGGGAAGTAGGTTATATGGTTTCCAATGGCATAGTTTACACCAGCGCTTGCAGTTCCTGAAAAAAAGTATAACATGCTGCTCTCTTTCTGTACTGGAACGCGATAAAACGCATCAAAAACGCACTGGAACACACCAGAACGCATCAAAAAAGCACCGGCCCCAATACAGTGTAAAAAATAAACAAACAGGAAAAATTAAGAAAAAAAACATCTGGAAACATCAAAAACGCTCTGGAACGCATTAAAAACACATTGAAATTGCGCTTGCAGGAACGCATCCAGAACAGATCTGGAAACAGCATGTTGCATTCCGCAGGCATTACCGCTGCCCAATGCGACCCATGCAAGTCTCTGGGGGCCACGCAGTAACCGCACGTAGTTGTGGCACGGTGGTGTGGTATTTATGCTGCTAAAACAGGATGTGAGGAAGTGACATAACGCCTGCTGAACACCCCCCTGAAAAGTGATCCACCGCAGATTTATTTTCACAGCATGTGTTCCCAGGACATCATCCCGTCTTGCCTTGTTGCTAGGACGTTGCTAAGGCGCTCCCAGCCATTACCAAAACTCCCAGAGATTACATCATCCAGTACAGCCCTGTTGCTAGGATGTTGCTAAGGCACTCCTAGCCATTGTCAAAACTCACAAAGCTGACATCATCCCGTCCTGCCTTGTTGCTTGGACATTGCTAAGGCACTCCCAGGCATTACCATGAACTTTTAGCCCCTTAACGCCGACGTAACACATATCCGGTCTCACGGAACTACACTTTTTTTCCGTGGGGCCACATATATGTGTTTCTCCCTTTGTAATGGGAGCACGCCATGTGGTGCGCTCCCACCACAGAGAAAACGGGGTCTCACCGAGACCCCCGGTCCCCGTAATAAAGATCGGGTCCCGGATCTCCAAAATCTGGGTCACCTGATTGCTGTGGTAGCCTCTGATTGGCTACCGCAGTGAACAGTCAATCTGAAGCCCGCCCCTGTGTTTTTATCTTTCTGTGAATGGAGAGATTGATACATTGTAACTTTGTCTTTCCATGCAGAAGAGAGAGAAAAAATAAAGAAAGAAAAAATACCTAGATCAAGGTTTGATCTGGGCCAGTGTCAGGTTAGTGTTTGTGTCAAATGCCAGGGTCAAAGGTCAGGGTCAGTATATTTTGGGCAGTTTTTTTTTTTTTTTTTAAATTAGCATTAGTGTCAGTGTGTTTTTGATAGGACAAAAAAAAAGAAAAAAAAGAAAAGTGCACAATTGTTTCTGGGCTGTACTACGAGTACAAATAACTGACATACACATATGTGGTATTGCTGTGATCATCAGGAGCAGGAGAATTTATTTTGGGTTGTTCTTTGGTGGTAGATTATGGTAAAAGCAAGAAATATAAAGCTAAATAAAAAAAAAAAGATAATTTTTTTACTATTTTGGCCCCGTTTTTCTTTGATAATAAAAAAAAAATCAGGAGATATCCATAATTATTTTTTTCCAAATGAAAGCCCAATTTGTCCTGAAAAAAATGCAGTGTAATCCACCTGGATGCACAAAGTAGTTGTGATGATATGTACGGTTTTACTAACACATGTCAAATTTGCAAATTTTTACTTGGGCTTTTAGATTTGTTTTACCCTTAGGTGTGAAGGGGTAATGTGTAACATTCAGGGGGGTATATCAGGGAAAATATTGCGATGTAAACAATCCACTTGCCCCCCCCCCTGTCGGGTCGGTCTGTCAAACCCCCCACCCTGTGTCTCCTGCTCGGCATCCCCTCCTCAGTGTCTCCTGCTCAGCATCCCCTCCTCGGGGTCTTCTGCTCGGGTCCCCTCCTCAGTGTCTCCTTCTCTGTTTCCCCTCCTCAGTGTCTCCTCCCCTGTGTCCCCTCCTCGGTGTCTCCTGCTTGGCGTGCCCTCCTCGGTGTCTCCTGCTCGGGACCCCTCCTCAGTGTCTCCTCCTCTGTGTCCCCTCCTCAGTGTCTCCTGCTCAGCGTGCCCTCCTCGGTGTCTCCTGCTTGGGTCCCCTCCTCAATATCTCCTCCTCTGTGTCTCCTGCTTGGCGTGCCCTCCTTGGTGTCTCCTGCTCGGGACCTCTCCTCAGTGTCTCCTCCTCTGTGTCCCCTCCTCAGTATCTCCTCCTCTGAGTCCCCTCCTCGGTGTCTACTGCTCGGCATCCCCTCCTCAGTGTCTCCTGCTCAGGTCCCCTCCTCAGTGTCTCCTCCTCTGTTTCCCCTCATCGGTGTCTCCTCCCTGTGTCCCCTCCTTGGTGTCTCCTGCTCAGCGTGCCCTTCTTGGTGTCTCCTGCTCGGGACCACTCCTCAGTTTCTTTTCCTCTGTGTCCCCTCCTCTGTATCTCCTGCTCGGCGTCCCCTCCTCTGTGTCTCCTGCTTGGGTCCCCTCCTCAGTGTCTCCTCCTCTGTTTCCCCTCCTCGGTGTCTCCTGCTCAGCATCCCCTCCTCAGCGTGGCCCTCCTCGGTGTCTCCTGCTCGGCATCCCCTCCTCGGTGTCTCTTGCTCGGGTCCCCTCCTTAGTGTCTCCTCCTCCGTTTCCCCTCCTCGGTGCCTCCTCTGTGTCCCCTCCTCAGTGTCTTTTGCTCGGCATGCCCTCCTCAGTGTCTCCTCCTCTGTGTCCCTTCCTCTGTGTCTCCTGCTTGATGTGCCCTCCTTGGTGTCTCCTGCTCGGCGTCCCTTCCTCGGTGTCTCCTGCTCGGTGTCTCCTGCTCGGCGTCCCTTCCACGGCCTCCCTTCCTCGGTGTTCCCTCCTCAGTGTCCCCTCCTCTGGGTCTCCTCCTTGGTGTCTCCTCCTCTGTGTCCCCTCCTCGGTGTCTCCTACTCTGCGTGCCCTCCTCGGTGTCTCCTGCTCAGGCCCCCTCCCCTGTGTCTCCTCCTCTGAGTCCCCTCCCCAGTGTCTCCTAGTTTGAGTCCCCTCCCCAGTGTCTCCTCCTCTGAGTCCCCTCCCCAGTGTCTCCTCCTCTGAGTCCCCTCCCCAGTGTCTCCTGCTCGGGTCCCCTCCACAGTGTCTCCTGCTTGGCTGCCCCTCCTCAGTGTGCCCTCCTCGATGTCTCCTGCTCGACGTCCCCTCCTCTGTGTCTCCTGCTCGGCATCCCCTCCTCGGTGTCCCCTGCTCGGCGTCCCCTCCTCTGTGTCTTCTCCTCTGCGTCCCCTCATCGGTGTTTCCTGCTCAGCGTTTCCTCCTCTTTCTCTCCTGCTCGGCGACTCCTCCTCTGAGTCCCCTCCTCGGTGTCTCCTGCTCGGTATCTCGTGCCCGGCATCTCCTCCTTGGCGGCTTCCCCCAATTTAATCCTCTACAAAGCTCCCAACTGTCGCACATTTGGAGGGACTGTCCCAAATTCCGTTGCCGCTGTTTCCTCCTCATTTGCCTCTTTTTGGTGTGATAAATAGACCTTTATAATAAAAAATATTCCTGCTGGAGTACTAGAGGGATTGAACACCCAGCCACCACAATTATACATGAATGGGGGTGTGAGGTTCTGTCACCCCCCCCCCCCAGTTTACGGTCACTGTTTGCGATCAGGAGGCAGCAGGGCGGGCTCCAATCATGTGGTCACTGTGACAGCTGATAACAGCGATGACGTGATTGGGAAGCGGGTGGGTAGTGTTAAGGGGTTGACTATCAGTGCTTTGCTGAACTAAACCTTTCATCCAACATTTAGCATTTGTCATTTTGTGAAAAAAAAAAAAAATTTATATAGGGAATGTAAAGGAGTAAAAGAAGCATTTATCCAGTCGTTGTGTAATAGTTCTTTTGCTTGTGTGACAGGGGTGTGACAGGTGAGTGACAGGGGTGTGGCAGATGGTGTGTTGCAAATATGTCCTGTTCACTGTATTATCTGTTGCCTATTGTATTTGTTTTTTTGTTTTGTTTTTAGCAGAATTCATATAAATGGCGGATGCAGTACTGGAGCGCAGAAGAGATTCAGGGGAAGCAGGGGCCCCTGTTGTTGCCACATCCAGCCCATCTCCTGCCAAAACATCCTCACGGTGAGCCATGGGACAGACGTGACTGCAGATCAGTGCCGCAGATTACCAGTTGGCACTGTGCCGTGATGTTATTATGTCTCATTATAATAATACAAATTATGAATGGGCCATCCTGTACTGTCTTTTTTCTCCTCTTCTACATTATTCCCTTCCGAGAGCTTAAAGCTGAGCACGAAAGCTTTTAGGCTCCATTCACACCTAGGTGATTTGAATTGCGGACGCAATTGCCACGATTCTGCCTGCGATTTAAATCACCTAGGTGTTTAATGGAGCCTTATTAAACTACATTCCTCAAGAGCTTCAACGGCTATTAATCCAATTTGTGTGTAATTTGTAAAACTAGCAGTGATATCATCACTGTGCTGTGCAAAAAAGCAGGTGTGGGAGGGGTTAAACATACATGCGTCATTTTTTTAGTGCGCTGCAATCCAATTAATATTCTTTATAACATGCATTGCAGTTGGTTGAGAGGCAGATGTGTTTGTTTATTTTGTGGTATTGGTATTGAGGTGCCATCGTAAATTAAAGACAACACATGGTAAAAGCCACCCTAAAGTGTCAATCATAGAAAAAAGCAAAACTGAAATCAGATGGGATGTTTTCCATTGCAGGTCTCTCAGCACCCCTGTGTCTGGGCCATCTGGAGACACTTCAAATGCTACAGCCAGCAGAACCGAAAGGAGAACTCAAAGCTTTGCAGAATTGGAGGCCAATGTGGAGGCTCTACATCTTCGAGCACAATCTCTGATTGATAAAATAAACAAAAAGCGCAACAAGGACCAAACACTGATGGAAGAATTTAAGAATAGTCTCACCTTGAAGGTAATGGCCTTTAGTTCTGAAACTTAGGATGTGACTCAGATTTATGGGTGTAGTGCTTGGGGCTCTATAAAGTTCACAAGCAGCTACAACTGCTTAAACAAACCTATTAAAAAAAGCGAGCAGGCGCTGATGAAAGCAGATATTCTTTGACTCCCGGCTGTATACTAGCACCGAACCGACCTTCTTCATCTTCACTGCAAATGGCATGACTGTACCAGAACTAATGCCTAATGGGAGTCAGAGAATTGCATCTTCCATCAGAGATTTGTCCTGCGCATAATTTTTTTTACTGACAGATTCCCTTCAATGAAATAATTGCTGATATACTCTTAAAGCTAATTTGATAGGGTCGTGAAATAACCCTCCTGCTGAAATGCAGGTGGGAGAAGCTGCTTGTAGGAACCTTTATTTATATTCTATCATCCTTTCCTGTGTGCCAGGATGCCTTTCCCAACTTAAAGCGGATTTCCAGCTGTAATTATTTTTTTGTTTTTGTTTTTTAAGACACTCGAGATGTTCATCTTACTCAATGTTACAAAAGCAAAATCTTTGAAAGGTTGCTGTAGTATTGCATATTTAAAAAAAAAAATAACCTTTATATTCATCCGGGCAGCACGCCCCGATCTTAATTGTGGGCATGTGAAGCCCACTAGTGTTTTCTTCAGGGAATAGGTGCTGCTGGTTACCCAGCATGCACCTCCGGATCTTGCGCGTGCGCATAAGACACAAGGCACGGCACACGATTGTGTCTCTGGTTGCCATCACAACGGTGGCATCGTAGGAAGGTCCCGTCCTGTTATTATGGCAACCAAATGTAACCTAGACATTAGACGCAAGTAATGTTACCTGTCACGCAGATGGAGATGCTGCTGCGCTGGGCTGAGGTGAGATTTGAAATCTCCTCTGTCACATCACAATGCTCAGTCTCATGGTCATGCTCATAGTCTGATGTCCTCCTGAATAATTAAACGTCAAAGTGCAGTAATCCCCTTCTAAATATGAACAGATTTCCGCTCTAGTCGCCTCCGCCACCGCCGCCTCTTCTATGGACAAAACACTAACAATGGCAACAAGCACCTGGTTGCCCTTTTCAAAAATGTCGCTTAGCACCGCCTTGCATCGCATCATTTCCTGTTTGGAAATAATGCGATGCTAACAGGCAGCGGTGCCCACTGACTCCTGGGAATGATGACACACATCCCCCAGGAGCCGCGGCACCTAAAGAGGAAGAAAGATGAATACACCCTAGCAACAAGGTAAACAGAGCTAGAAAAAAAAAAATCCTAATGTGGTTTTAACCACTTAAAGCGGAGTTCCACCCTTTTTTTATGTTTATTAAAAGTCAGCAGCTACAAAAAGTGTAGCTGCTGGCTTTTAATAAACATACACTTACCTGCTCCACTGTCCAGCGACGCGCCGCCTGGAGCTCCGCTCCTCTCCCCCCTTCCTCCGCCGGCGCGTCCATTCACAGTATGGGCACCCGGCCGTGACAGCCTTCGGCTTCACGGCCGGGCACTCACTGCGCATGCGCGAACGGCGCAGCGCTCTGTGAGTGGACAGGCAATCGCCTGGGACCTGTCACGTCCCAGGTGATCGCCTACAGGGAGGAGCCGCCACAAGGCGATATGACGTATCGCCTAGGCGGCTCCAGGGCGGAAGGAGGAAGTGGGACAGGAAGTCCCACTCCTACTGAAGCCCCCACTCCCCCCCAAAAAAAATTACATGCCAAATGTGGCATGTAAGGGGGTGAGCAGTGGAATAAAAAAAAGAAAAAAAAATGGGTGGAACTCCACTTTAAGCCCCGGACCTTTTTGGCTGGTTAAAGACCAGGCCACTTTTTGCGAATCGGCACTATGTCGCTTTAACTGACAATTGTGCGGTCGTGCGACGTGGCTCCCAAACAAAGTTGACGTCCTTTTTTTCCCACAAATAGAGCTTTCTTTTTGTGGTATTTGATCACCTCTGCGGTTGAAATTTTTTGCGCTATAAACAAAAATAGAGCGACAATTTTGAAAAAAATGCAATATTTTTTTACTTTTTGCTTTAATAAATTTCCTCCCAAAAATATATAAAAAAACATATTTTTTCCTTAGTTTAGGCCGATACGTATTCTTCTACATATTTTTGGTAAAAAAAACGCAATCAGCGTTTATTGATTGGTTTGCGCAAAAGTTATAGCGTTTACAAAATAAGGGATAGTTTTATGGCATGTTTATTAATTATTATCTTTTTACTAGTAGTGGCGGCGATCGGTGATTTTTTTCATGACTTGCGACATTATATCGGACACTTTTGACACATTTTTGGGACCATTGTCATTTTCACAGCGATCAGTGCTATAACAATGCACTGATTACTGTGAAAATGACACTGGCAGTGAAGGAGTTAACCACTAGGTGGCGCTGTAGGGGTTAAGTGTTCCCTGCATAGTGTTTCTAACTGTAGGGGGGATGGGCTGTGTGTCACATGACAGTGATCTCCGCTCCGAGTACCCGTTTTGCTGACTAGGTGACAGGAACAAAGTGCTGTCACACTATAAAAATAAGTGCCTGAACATAGATATTCATGATGGGCTCACCAGGTATTATTTTAATGAAAGCTGCAAACTTAAACATATTGTTTTAAATTAATTTAAACCAGGGGTGTTCAACCTTTTGAAGACCATGGGGCACATAAGTTATTTTGTAACTGGTCTCAGGCCACAATTAAATTAAATGGTTCAGTGATGATTTCTTTTTTATTTTATTTTAAATAGCATAATGAAGATTTTAAACAACAATCAGGATCATAATCTTTCCATGGGACCAATCCCCATAGGATGTTTATCCACTGCGCTAATTAAACGGGCAATTGCTCGGTCATTCAACTCTGTACCCAAATTAAACTTTTATAATTTTTTACCCCACAAATAGAGCTTTCCTTTGGTGGTATTTTGATCACCACTGTTTTTTTTTATTTTTTTTATTATACGAGTGAAAAAAGACTGAAAATTAATAAAAAAAAACAAAACAATATTTTCTACTTTCTGGTATAAAACATATCCTTAAAAAATACATTTATTTATAAATTTAGGCCAAAATATATTCTGCTACATGTCTCTGGTTAAAAAAAATCCCAATAAGAGTATATTAATTGGTTTGTGCGAAAGTTATAATGTCTACAAACTCTGGTGTATATACTGGAATTTACGCAGCTATAGATGCTATAATGTAATGGCGGTGATCAGCTACTTATAGTGGGACTGTGATAGTATGGCGGGAAATCTGGCATTAACTGACACTTGGCTGGGAGGGTCACTAACTGACACTGACATCAATAGTGACACTAATACCGTGATCTGTGATAATACTGTACACTGCCGTTGTACTAATGACACTGGCTGGGAAGAGATTAACATCTAGGGGCAATCAAGGGGTTAACTGTGTGCCTAACACGTTGTTTTGCTTGTGTCTATCTAGCAAGATTACTTTGTGGTATAAGCAAGGAAGTTTGGACCTCTGCAGTGTATAAATGTGCTTTTACTATACAAAAATGCTGTACATACAAAACTATTACAATATTAGGAATACAGTACACGACTGACAGATATATCAAGCAAGATGCCTAGCAAACAAGCAGAAACAGTCGAAATCTGCTTTAAAGTTACCTAACTCTCAATCTCCTGGGACTATGTATTTGATGTTCTCACTCGCTTTGGATTTGGGGGACGCTTTCTTTTTTTTAATTACATTTTTTATTTATGTCAGGGAGATCGGTCCACATGGACCACAGTACGAAAGGTATGACAATCGCCAACCGTAATACATCCACATCAAGGGAAGCATGCAGGAATAATTCAACAGTACCTTCTAAGTTATATAGTACAATCCTGCCTATGCAAGGTACTACCACACAGATTAACCTGTTTTAGTGATCTCCCCTAGCAGACATCCGCGCGGGGGACGCTCCCCGCGTGGGGGGGGGGGACGCTTTCTGGGTCTCCTTCATATATTATATGATTCCCCTAGTGCCTCGCTAATGCTCAGAGGATATACTTCCCAAACATTTCCAATCAGGAGAGGAACTAGACAGGGTTGCCCGTTGTCACCGTTATTATTCGCCCTGGCGATTGAGCCACTAGCGATCAAAATTTGCGCATGCAGAGATATTCAGGGCATTTATTGCGGAGACTATGAACACAAATGTTTACTCTTTGCGGATGACTTGTTGCTGACCTTGACCTCACTGATCACGTCCCTGCCTAATTCATATACTATTTTGCAACCCTTTTCCAACATCTCTGGGTTGGCAATCAACCATAGTAAGTCAAGGGCACTGAACTTATCTTTGCTAAGCTCCACCCAGGCAACGCTTGAAAAATCATTTCAATTCCGATGGGAATCCACAGCTCTCCCTTATTTAGGCATACAATTAACCTCATCTGTCGGCAAGTTGTACAAAGGGAATTATCCAGCCCTTTTCAAACGGCTAACAGAAGACTTGGCTAAGTGGCAGGTTCACCCGCCATCATGGTTTGGCAGACTTCACTCAATTAAAATGAATGTTCTACCCCGCTTATTGTATTTCTTCCGCACCTTGCCAGTCTCATTGGCCCGTGAAGACCTTAAACGATTTCAAAATAAAGTTCTACAGTTTATTTGGGGTGACAAGAGACCCAGGGTGAATAGGAGCACTTTATACGTGTTGAAGCGGAGAGGAGGACTTGGTCTACCAGACTTATTAAAATATTTTTATGCTGCCCAGGTAGCACAACTCACAAAGTTTCACTCCCAACAGGCACAGGCCATTTGGATGGCTATGGAATCTTATTCTTGCCGTCCCAAACCTATTTCTCATATTTTATGGCTCCCTATTAAGGAGCGACCTCCTATACTTTGCCCTACTTTATCCATGTCATCGGAAATATGGGACAGACTCTCCAGATCTCAGAAATTCAAGTCTCCTCATTCTCCACTGGCACCTCTGCTTCAAAATAATGCATTCGCCCCGGGTCTCGCCCCACTAGCGTTCGAATGGTGGACTAATAAGGGTTTCATGCGTATTGCAGACCTTTGTGATCATAGAGGTATGCTGTCCGTACGGACTATGACTGACAGGCATCAGATGCCCCCAGCAGAGGGTTATAGGTTTGCCCAGATCTCACATTATGTACAAACCTTGGCTCGTAAGAGCGACCTAGCAACCCAAACTCCCATGGAACATCTATGCAAAAATTATGATAAAATCAAGGGACATTTATCTGCTATATATTCAATATTGCTGAGCGCATCGACAAAGCTGAACTATATGATCCAATGGGAGACCGACTTGCAGGAAACCCTGGATCTGGACGAATGGCATAAGATAGCCGAGACGGCATCTCGTTCGCTCATCAACACTTCAATAATTGAGGCCAATTATAAGGTTCTGCTGAGGTGGTATATGGTGCCGGTCAGACTGGCAACTTTTGTTTCAGGGGCTACCCCGCTGTGCATTAGAGGATGTGGCCAGGTGGGCACCACCTATCATATTTGGTGGACGTGCCCAAAGGTTAGGAAGTTTTGGATCAGGGTGTATAATTTCGTTTACTCCCTTACCCAACTAAACCTGACTAAATCAGCTAAGCAAGCACTACTGGGGGGTGGAGATGTGGAAGCCTCCAAGTCCTGCAAGAGGCTTTTGACATTTTTATTTATTTCAGCCAAAATCACCATCGCTAGGAACTGGAAATCGGCAGCTCTACCATTCGAGCAGCTTAAAGGCAAATTGTCTTGGTTGATGCTAAACGAACGCTTGACCGCATTGGCCCAAGATAAAATGAAACTGTTTCATAAAGTGTGGGACCCATGGCTTTGTTACATAACAAATGACCTCAGGATGTTTGCAGCTTAACCTAAAGGGTTGGGTTGGGGTGTCCGGGTGCTGAATCGGGGCTCCTTCCCCCCCTCCCCCCATTCCCCCTTCTCAACTGTTCTTTCCTCACTCTGTCTCCTCCCTTCTATTCTTTGTCTCTGTTCTCTTTTTTATTTGTTTATTTTTGGAGTCGGATCCAGACCTTAGAGGTTTGTGCGGCTCCCTGTTTTCTAAGCTCCTACGGGATCATTGTCGGTCTGATCTGGCCTCTGGGCTGCTTGCACGGCCAGCGGAGTTGCGCCCCCCGATAGGCGGATGGGGGGACGGCTCTTCTGGGCGGGCGGATCAGATAGGATCTGGGATGTGAAGAGGGGCCAACGGCT
Source organism: Rana muscosa (assembly GCA_029206835.1). Classification (NCBI taxonomy): domain Eukaryota; kingdom Metazoa; phylum Chordata; class Amphibia; order Anura; family Ranidae; genus Rana; species Rana muscosa. Next base: position 303,689,177 of record CM055118.1, on the reverse strand, counting down.
CTGCGGAGCATTGGATTTATGTAAGCTATTAAGTGGCGATCATTTTTTTTTTTGCATGGACCCCTACACGCAGAGATCTTCACTGTGTTACCCCGAATGTTGATTGTGACTGTACAATGTTATGTTGCGACTTTTATACATTTTGTATGACAAAACTTGAATAAACATATTGAAACATAAAGTTACCTAACTCCAGTTACTGTGTGTTCGTAATCTCTGTCGACAACGAGGACTCAGGCTTCTTAAAGCGGAGTTCCACCCAAAAGTGGAACTTCCGCTTTAAGCACTCCTTGCCCCCTTACATGCCACATTTGGCATGTAATTTTTTTTTGGGGGAGTGGGTACCTGGTTTTGACAGGTACTTCCTGTCCCACTTCCTCCTTCAGTCTTTTCGCCGCCTGGGCGACTCCTCCTCTCCCCCCAGGTAGCCCCTTCCTCTCTGCAATCTTCTGGGACATGTCACAGGTCGCAAAAGATTGCCTGGCCACTAGGAGAGCGCAGCGCGACTCGCACATGTGCAGTGCGTGCCCGGCTGTGAAGCTGCAAGCTGTCACAGCTGGGTGCCCACAGTTGCAATGACGAGGCCGTGGAGAGGAGGGGGAGAGGAGCGAGGCTTTGGATGGCCGCATCACTGGACCATGGGACAGGTGAGTGTCTGTTTAGTAAAAGTCAGCCAGCTACACTTTTTGTAGCGCTTGACTTTTAATAAAGTGAAAAACTAGTGGAACTCCGCTTTAAGCAGTTGCTGGAGAATTAGGCAAAAGCATCCTAAGGAATCTTCTTGGCTCTTTACAGACCATGCTGGTTATAATGCATGATGAAGTCTCTCTCTATAAATCTCTGCTGCTGGCTTTTATTTGGACTTTTGTTGACAACGGTTACAAACTTGTTTACCTTAACAACTGACTGTTTCAACTGTCAACAGTTCCCATTGTTTAGGACAGCTTGCGTACTTGTTACCAAGGCATTAGTTTGAGAAGCATCCTCAAACAAACTCAACAGTAACCTGATTTCTGTTTCTATCTAAACAGATCATTCCAGTCTTATAGAAAAATCATTCATATAATATATTTTATATTAAACGCAACACATTCCGTCCTTGATTTTTCTCTCAGACTCCATACAGACTAATAACGATACTAGCCACTATATTTGAAGGACTATAATGGTACCAAAGGGATAATAAAGTATCAAAAATATTTATTGTACAAGATAAAATCTTTTGAAAGACATAAAAAATACACATGTACTGAAAACAGAACATGCAAAGTAGCACTCAAATTTCTTCTTAGTGTAAATAATCACCACTGCAGTGGGGGATGAAAAATGTTTTTCCAGAAAGAAGTTGCAGCCAATCAGCTGACCTCAGCCAAAATCATTGGTTGAAATTAGCTCTTAAATCACAGCAGGGGTAGCGCATGTGCGCCCTGAATCCAGAAAAAGGCGGTGACATACAGGTACGAAGTCCGGCCTGAAGCTGCTGCCCACCCGCACTACAACTACTGTGGGCGGGCAGGAAATAGTTAATCACAAAAATCACAGTTTTAATCAACAAGATCACCATTAATCCCACTCTCACGCTCGGGTGTGACCACCCAAAAAAGCTCCAAACCAGTCTTGCAGCCTTTACTGTATCAGGGTCTTTGCAGCCATCCCTTGAATTGCCTAAGCAAGGACTATGGACAATCTAAACAAAAAACAACGAACCAGGGAAGTGCATGCCCTAGTATATATGCAAATCTTCATTATTAACCCCTTCACGCTGACAGTACACATATATGCGGCCCCACTGAACTGAGCTTTTTTTTCCGTGGGGCCTCATATATGCGTATCTTTCTAAATGGGAGCTCCGGGTCCCGTACTAATGATTAATAACTGGAACTCCTGCTTCTGGGTCACCTGATCGGTGTGATAGCTTCTGATTGGCTATCACAGTGATCAGTCACTGTGAAGCCCACCCCTGTGTTTCTTTCTCTGTGAATGGAGGGGAGAGATACATTGTATCTCTTTCTCTCTCCTTGCAGAGAGACGAAAAAAATACTGTGTTTAAAAATACTTTCCTGGGCCTCCCATTGATTATCCTGCAGCCAGTTACTTGGTATTTTTACCTCGACCACCTGCACTCTCATCCGCTCGTTATCCAATGATCAGTCTAGGGTATTTGTTTTTTTTGGTATTTATCGGTGGAACTTGGATAGGAGAAGGAATTAGTGGGCTCCAACTTGAACTAATGTACTGATGAACACAACTCTCACTGATGCACACGAGCGGTTTTCCTGTCGGAAAAAAAACGGATGGGTTTTCTGACGGAATTCCTCTCAAGCCTGCCTTACATACACACGGTCACACAAAAGTTTGGTGAACTTTTGACTGCCAAGAACGCGGTGACGTAAAAGACGATGAGCCGAGAAAATTAAGTTCTATGCTTCTGAGCATGCGTCAATTTGTTTCCGAGCATGCGTGTTTTTTTGCGCATCCGGAAAAACATACAGACGAACGGTTTTCCCGCTAGGATTTTTTCCCGATGGGAAAATAGAGAACCTGCTCTCTTTCTTTTTCCGGCAGTTTTTCTTTTGAAAAAAGTCAGATGGAGCATACACACGGTCGGGATTCCCGACCAAAAGCTCTCATCAGACTTTTTCCGACGGTAAAACCGCTCGGGTGTACGGGGCATTAGCCTCTTCAGAATGAGCTAGGTAGCAGACTCTCTGCTATACCTTAATGCACTTGTATTGGCCGACAATTCATTATAGCCGCGAGTGCTTTTAAATGACTTTTTTTCCTTCAGAAATGACTCTTTGTGCAGGGACAGTTCTAAGCAAGGGAAACAAGCGCTGCTTTACAGGCATACTATAGACAACCCCCCCGGTACGAAATTTAAAGGAATATTTCACTTTTATTGTTTCACTTTAAGCATTATTAAAATCACTGCTCCCGAAAAAACTGTAGTTTTTAAAACTTTTTTTTGCATTGATACATGTCCCCTGGGGCAGGACCCGGTTCCCCAAACACTTTTTATTACAATAACCTGCATATAAGCCTTTATAATTAGCACTTTTGATTTCGAACGTTCGAGTCCATTGTATTTAATAGGGTTCTAAAGTTCACACGAACTTTAGGTCTGTTCGCAGGTTCTGGTGCGAACCGAACAGGAGGGTGTTCGGCTCATCCCTGCTCACTGGGTGTGTAATATACATGTTCATTGTTTATGTTATTGCATGTTCAGCGCCACTATTTACCTTTAGGTTGTTTTTGGTAGATTTTGTTTATAGCTAGATCAAGGTTTGATTTAGGTCAGTGCCAGGGTTAGTGTTTGGTTCAACGGTCAGGGTCAAAGGTCATAGTCTGAATTTTTTGGGTGGGATTTTTTTTTTTTTTAAAAAGCATTTTTTAAATTAGTACCAGTGTCAGTTAGCGTCCGTATCAGTGTGTTTCAGGTAGGATAAAAAAAAAAAAAGTAAAATGATCATTATTGTTTCTGGGCTGTACTACAGGTACAAACAACAACTAACATACACATATGTGGTATCGCTGCAATTGTCCGGAGCTGGAGAATTTATTTTGGGGTTTTCTTTGGTGGTAGGTTATGGTAGTAACAAGAAATACACAGCTGCATTTAAAACATTTTTTTTTTTTTACTGTTTTAGGCCAGTTTTCTTTTGATATTAAAGAAAAAAAAAGGAGATGCCCATTATCATTTACCACCAAATTAAAGCCCAATTTGTCCTGAAAAAGACACAGTATAATTCACCTGGATGCACAATGTAGTTGTGATCATATGTACAATTATACTAACAAGAAATTGTACTTAGGCATTACCATTTGTTTTACCCTAAGGCGTTAAAGCGTATGTTAACCCCAAATAAATAAAAAAATGGATCCTGCTCCTTTAAAGCATGTTATATGACACAGTGCTTGTCCTGTGTCATTTGGACCCCTATAACACCTAAAAAACCTGTCTGATCCTGCCAGTTTCTCCCCACCCCTCTGTAAACTGACCACGGTAATCATGGCTGCTGAGCCCTGACACTGTGGTCAGTTTGCGTGCCTCTGTCATCAGCAGCTCTGCCGTCTCTCCTCTCTGCTCGTGTCCTCCTCCCCCCTCCCTGTCTCTCGGCTCCTGTGTCAGGGTCCGCCCACCCGCTGCTGCTGTAATAACATGATTTATTGTTCATAATCTACTCAGTCTTATGATGATTTGTTCCCCTGTGTGTGTGTGCTGTATATACGTTATCTGTGAGCGCTGATTAGCGGTCACATGAAGCGCCGCATCTCACCGGCTCTCGCCTCCTCCTCCCCTCCAGACTGATGTCAGCGGGGGAATCTTGGCCCCTCCCGCTTCATCTGTGAGACGGGAAGAGGAGACGTGCCACGTGACCACTGATCAACGCTCACAGATGAGGTATATACAGCTTCTTTTTTTTTTTATACAACACACACAGCGGGACATATCATTATAAGGCAGAGAGGATTATATAAAGTACATGATGTGGGTTAACAAACCCTTTAAGCAAAGATAAAATGACACATAATGGCCTCACATGGTCCCGGAATGGCACCAAGGTCATCAAACAACTGTGAGAATCCACTATAAGAACCCCTGTATAGATATCACTAGATGTGATAGTGATTGGGTTTACATGTACTTTTACCACCAAGGAACACTAATGCCGCGTACACACGATCGGAAATTCCGACCAGAAAACCGTGTTTTTTTTTCCAACGGAATGTTGGCTCAAACTTGTGTTGCATACACACGGTCACACAAATCTTGGTGGAAATTCCGACCGTCAAAAACGCGGTGACGTACGACGAGCCGAGATCAATGAAGTTCAATAGGCAGTTCGGCTCTTCTGCTTGATTCTGAGCATGCAGGTTTTTTTGCCCGTCGGAATTGCATACAGATGAACGGAATTTCCGATAGGAACTTTTTCCGTCGGAAATATAGAGAACCTGCTCTCAATCTTTTGTTGGCGGAAATTCCAACAGCAAAAGTCCGATGGAGCCTACATGCGGTCGGTATTTCCGACCAAAAGCTCACATCGGACTTTTCTTGTCGGAATTTCCGATCGTGTGTACGCGGCATTACGGCATGCAGGGATGTTAGAGAAATCTCTGTGGTGTCTGAGATGATAACTGGCCAGTGTGAAAAAAAACAGACAAATGTGTCACACAATAGAACCCGGAGATTAGAACGACGATACACTTCCAGCACGTACGCTCTTTTTTTATGTCAGGATGAAAACAAGCTTCCCTTTTTATTGCGTTCAGTAATAATACATCATAAAACCGTTTCTTCACAGGCCTATGTGCCTTTTTTGAGCACTTAAATTAATTTAGAGATTTTTTTTTCCCTCTCTGGCATGTAAGTGTAATCCGCTTTCAGCACATTATTCTAACTGCTTTTAATCTCCCATGAGTGAACAGGTAGCCGGAGCAATTAGTTAAGAAGCTGTACAGAACATCCTCTGCTTTTGATTTAGTGGCAAAGAGATGTTTTACCGCCAGCTGTTAGGAAAAGAAACAAACAGCTTTTTGCAGTCCAGCAACACCATTTGCATCTGAATATCGCATTTCCTGGCACCTAAAGCTGGGGCTGTGCTGTCCTTTGGCAAAGCTGGTATTGTGAAAAAGCCGCCTCATGCTACTGGCATAAGGGAAATTTATGTGGTCAGGCAATTCAGAAGCCGATTTTACTATTCATTTGGGAAGTTTTGAAGCGTATGATAGAGCAGATTACACCAGTTTTTTGGGGGGATTTTGTTTCAAGTGTTTTTCTTATCCTGTCTCATTTTCTATGCCAGGTAGAGGTTCTGTGTCAGCGTCTGGAAGAAAAAATGCACCAGCAGTTTGAGCAGAATAACATGCATCTGCAGGTCAAGGTGCAGGAGCTCACCGATGTCATGCAGAGAATCAATCATCTACAGGAAGAGCTCAGACAAGTCTGCAACACCTTGACTACGGTCTATGAAGACCTGGGTTTACAACCAGAAATGTGAAAAGGCAGCGATCCTAAAATCTGCAGGATTTCTTCAGCTTTTGTTGTTGGTTTTAAATTGAACTATTCAGGAAGGGATATGGAGGCTTCCATTGGGGACCTTCACGTCCCATGGAACAGGCATGCAGCAGGAGATGTCAGAACTGATCTACATGTCAGCAATGGCAGCCTGCATTCTTCCTTCCTGACAGGTTATTTTTAAAAGTGTTTACATTGTAGGTTTTGTGTGCCAAGAAAGTTGCTGATCACTTTTATTCAATGTTGACAAGGGCTGTGTTGGATCAGCGTCCCACCACGCTATGAGGCTGGATTCACACCTAATGCAGTTTTAGTGCTTTTTGCATTTTGCAGATTTGCACTACAGGACATGGTAGGGAACAATCAGTGGCAAATCCACAGGTGATGCTTGGCAGTGATCACACAGCTGGTGAAGCATTATCTTCCAGCGCCTGGATTGCATCATTGACACTGCATCGCAGGAGTCCACATTCTGTATGTATGTACTCTGAGCAGAGAATGTGCTGAGGTCGTGGTGGGATATAATGCACTGCACTATACTGGAAATTTGTAATTGTTTTCTTATATAGAATGATGTTTTATAATAAGCTATTGACATTAAATAGTTAAAATATTGAATTTTGCTAAAGCTGGCCAATATACTGTGGGAATTTCAGCCTGTTCCTGATGTTGACCCCCTCTTGCCGATATCCTTTGTTTGGAAAAATCAAAGAAGTCGGGCAGAAAATTGTCAGCTGAACAGTGTCTGCATCCAATCAGATGCAGCCACTGTTCAAGTATTCTGACAACTGTCAAGCAGAAGGATTCGTCCATCGCCGCTTTGTAAGATGGATAGAGGAATCGGTTTGATCTTGCAGGCTGAGTGAAATACAGTAAGTAATACCTTGGATTACAAGCATAATTCGTTCCAGAAGAATGTTTGTAATGCAAAGCACTCGTATATCAAAGTGAGTTTCCCCATAGGAAATAATGGAAACTCAGATAATCTGTTCAACAGCCACTGCTTGCTATGCAGTACCGCATGGGTACAAGCCTCTGGGGTACCACATTTGGCCAGAGGTGCGGGGGCACTCGAAAACACTCGGTAGTGTCTCTGAGTGTTTCCGAGCGTCACCGATGCCCCCGCACCTCTGGCCAAATGCGGTAGCCCAGAGGCTTGAATCCTGCTCGTCTTGCGAGACAACGCTCCCAAAGCAGGTCAGAATTATTTTTTTTAAATTGCTCGTATTGCGAAAGGCTCATAAACCACGTTACTCGCAATCCGAGGTTCCACTGTAGATCTAGCAGTGTATGGGCAGCCTTAGCCCCTGAAGCATAACTTTCCTGAGAGAAAATTGCTGATCTTCTATAAATGCCAGTTGCCTGCCTGTTATACTAACCTTTTTGGTTTGAAGTACTTTCTCAGTCACCGGTCTGCAGATCAGGAAAGTCAAAAATCATTATCTGAGAACTTTTTTCAAATTCTTTTATTAAAGATATTCAAAATGACATGAGAAAATATTCTCAACAATATCAAAATAGAGGGTCCACTCCACGGTTCACAACAGATTGGAGGCATTACTGCAGGACACCAAAGGACCGGAAACATGTATGAACAATACTCAGGACTAATAACATGTATCCCACTAGCAATGGTAACCAGAGCACTTATTTTAGGCTATTGATCATTACAGCATCAGCATGACAGCCAGGAAACTGCCATTGTTATATTGAGAAGTCAGCAATGCGCGCCTCTGTGATTTTCTCAGGAAAGGTTGTCTTTAAAGATGAATTCCAGGTAGTGGTATTTTATAGATAGTTACGTTGATCAAGCTTGAACCAGTGTAACTATGTATACACCATACCTGACCAATGCTTCTGGAAGCTGGAAATCACTGAAGTAGACACTGCCACTACTCCAGTGATCACTTGCTTTCTGGTCCCATGCTGTGTGGCTTCCCTGCTGCATTCTTAACACAGGAGGTTGGCCGCTCGGCCTGGGCACCATTCAGAGAATAAAAGACATCACCGGCCTGTCTCTCCACCTCGTCCAATCAGAGCGGCTGACCTCCTGTGTGCAGAGTAGCAGCACGGCAGCTACTTGGCACAGGACCTGGAAGACAGTGAAGATCATTGGAGTAGCAATGTCTATTTCAGTGATTTCCAGGGGCATCAGCCAGGTATGGTATATGCATAGTACCATTGGTCCAAGCTGGATCAATGCAACTATGTAAAGAGGGAATTCTCTCTTTAAGGTTTGCCAACACAGGTACTGTTCTGTGCATCCATGTCTCATCTATGTCCATGTCTCATCTATGCTTCTTTGTGTTCTCAGTGAGGAGAATAAAGGAAATCTGCAGCTCCTAATGGTAAAACAGATCTTGCAGTGAGTCCTGAAATACATCTACTATCTCTATGGAGTTTATTTACTAAAGCTGGAGAGTGCAAAATCAGTCTCACATCTGCAGAGAAACCAATCAGCTTCTAACCTCAGCTTGTTCAATTAAGCTTTGGCAATAAAACCTGGAAGCTGATTGGTTTTCTATGCAGAAGTGAGACTGATTTTGCACTCTTCAGCTTTAGTAAATGAACCGCTATGTGTTTTGCAGGCATCCCTATGCACTGGCAGACATGATTCAATAAACCCTGCGAGCAGCACCTGCTCCGCTCATTTTACCCTGCTGAGGACAATGCTTTTCATTTATCAAAGTCTCTTACATAACAACCGTCCGTATTGCCTCTCAGCTACCAAATAAATTAAACTGCTTAACTGGCTGAATCTCAATTTAGATTCAAACGTAGGGCTGGCAGGGGCTTTCTAGTCTGCCAGATTGAGGCTCTAGTACCCAGGAAACATCTGCCACATAGCCCCACTCCAAGGTTCTTTGTCTTATACTGCAATTTATTTCACAAAGCTATAGCTTATGTGTTTGTTATAACATTCTTTTTTTAGCAATGAGATTTGTTATTTTTAGCTCTCAATGCTTAAAATAACAATTGTCATGTCAAATAGTGATTGTTATAGCTTAGTAAATCGAGCTTATGTAACTTTCACCATTCTTCTAGAGTGCAGATATCTGTACATGAACATTGGTGTTTTCTGTGTCATTTTTTGCATAAAGGCTGATCTTCTGTATACATCAGCCCTAGGGGCTACACTTTGGGGGTTATTTACGAATGGCAAATCCACTTTGTACTACAAGTGCACTTGAAATTGCACTGAAAGTGCACGTGGAAGTGCAGTCGCTGTAGATCCGAGGGGGATATGCAAGGAAAATAAAAAACAGCATTTTAGCTTGCACATGATTGGATAATAAAATCAGCAGAGCTTCCCCTCGTTTCCGATCTACCCCTCAGATTTACAGCGACTGCACTTTTAGTGCAATTTCAAGTGCACTTTGCACTTATAGTTTGCACTTGTAGGGCAAAGTGGATTTGCCTTTCGTAAATAACCCCCTTTGTGTGATTTTACAGCTGAAACGTACTAACTAAAAGTCTAACCTCTTCCTAAGGCTGGGTTCACATATATGCGGTGCAGGACACTACACCGCATTCCTATTCAAATCACATGCGATGTCTGTGAGGTGCAATTTGAGCCTCTCATTTGTATGGATCAAATTCGCACACAAAAAAGGTGCTGGACCCTTCTGTTTCCACACTGGAATCGGGTCTTATAGGTGTTCATACCTATGCAACCCAATGCTGTCAATCACACTGCATTTTACAGACCATTTTGGGGTGTTTTTAAGGTAACATTGACACCCGCTGTGGTTCGCATGAATGCTGTGTGATTTCAATGCAGTGCAAGAAAACGCAAAGGATTCACTGCGCTTCCTGCACCGCATATATGTAAACCGAGCCTCATGGAGTTGATGAATGGCTGGTTCTGCCTGAATCAGCACCCTTTTGAAGAGCCAATATGATCAGTGCCCTGCAGTGTGGGATTCACAGCGTTTCCTGTGCGGGAAAAAAATAAATAAAAAGGTGCCAACACCTTTCGTGCAGGTGTGGTGCAGTACAAAATGAATGGTTTAAATGCACTGCAAAGAATCGCATGTGATTTGAACAGAAATGCGGTGCGATTCCTGTCTGAATCACATGTGGTTTCCTGCACCGCCGTAGTGTAAACCGGGACTTAACCTAGGAACGGAATCCATCAGCTCATGAGCCTCTCCTCCTGCTACCAAACGCTCCATAGGAGCACTAGCAGAAGGCAATGTAAACACAATGAGGGACAATGCTTACATCAGATATAAAATTACATCACAGCGTTGGAGGCTCAGACAGTTCTATAGCAGCTCCATCCAGCTTTGCTTTTCAGCGGATCATTGTTGTAGTGATCTATTGCTGACTGATTGCACCCAGCAGTAGATCACTATTTTCTAGTTTAGAAGTTAACTGCAGCACTGCATGGGGAACTGGATCCAGATCAAGCATCCCCATGAAGACAAAAAAAATATGTAAAAAACATTAATGCATTTACTTAATTAAAAGAAAAAAAAATCTCATTTATCCTAGGGTCACACCAAATAGATCGGATGTTATTGGTGACAGTTACATCTACTGCATTAGTGCAATTTCATTCAGAATTTTAATGGATTTTTTGCACAAAAATCAGACATGACTTCTTTTAATGCATCAGTCCGCAACACAGGGGGGTAATTTACGAAAGGCAAATCCACTGTGCACTATAAGTGCACTTGGAAGTGCAGTCACTGTAGATCCGAGGGGGACATGCAAGGAAAATAAAAAAACAGCATTTTAGCTTGCACATGATTGGATGACAAAATCAGGAGAGCTTCCCCTCATTTTAGATCTACCCCTCAGATTTACAGCAACTGCACTTTCCAGTGCACTTGTAGTGCAAAGTGGATTTTGTGTATGGACATTGTGGTGTGCTGCTATTGTAATTGTGAGTTGGGATGTCATTCAAAAAGAATAGCACCGCACCGCTTGCACGGCAGTGCAGAGGTCGCCATGCATTGCAGGAATGCACAGTAAGACATGTTTTACCACACCTTAAGGCTACACAAATTTATGAAGACTATTGTGTGGCCCTCAGGACATATCACGGGTCACACTTGAGATGCACTATAGTCACCAAGTTGACCACCACTGGTGTAAGCAATTCACCATCCTTTCTGTAATGTTTTATCGAGTTATATTCAATACACTCTACCTATCATAAAACATAATGCTATGGGTTTTTCAGCTTTACAGTTACATGTGTTATTCAATGCCAGAAAGCTTTTTTAGTTCAAATCTTAAACATGTTTATAGGTTTTACATATATTGATCATTTCAGAGATATTCTAGAAGTACATTAAAGCGTTTCTATCAAAACATAAACTAGCAGTTGAGTGAATCGGCATGCCAGCATACGGTGGAAATGCATGGGTCCAAGACTCTCATCTCAGCAGTTGGGGGGATTCTGTGAGAGTTCCATTGTCCAGCACAATGCAATGAAGGAATTACTCTTTCATAATTCTGCATACACTCAATTTTTTTCTTCCGTTCAACCAGCAGTATAACCTGAAGGTTTAAGACTTCTTGTGTCCCTCAATAAACTTATAGAAAGTAATAAAGACATCCTATTTTAGTGCTGTTTTGACTCATTAACTTCAGTTTTAGCTTTAAAAAGAAGCATCTTCAAGTTGTAGACCAGAAAAGGAAGAAGGTAGGGTAGGGTAGCTTTCTGCTGTAGTCTGCTTGGCCTAGATACTAAACAACAGGCTGTTTGCTACACAGAAATGTAAATATAATAATTTTTTCGCCAGTTACTCTATTTTTTTCCTTCTTTTCTGGTGTGCAGATTGTTTATATCCATACCGTTATGCTTTTTGGATGAGCACCTATACACCAGCACCCTTTCAAACAGTGTGTCATCTGAGCAGTGCAATCAGCACTTAGAGCGGAGCTCCACGTTGTTTATACCAGGTCACAAAATAACATTGGCTACTTAAAGGACATGTGCACACTCACAAGTGCACTTATCTTTTCTGTCCCCTGACTTAAAGGTGTTGTAAAGGCAGAAGGTTTTTTTATCTTAATGCATTCTATGCATTAAGATAAAAAAACCTTTTGTGTGTAGCAGCCCCCCTATTTACTTACCTGAGACCCATCTCTCTCCAGCGATGTCCACGAATGTCTAAGCCAACTGGGACACTCCTGATTGACTGAGACACAGCAGTGGCGCCCATAGGCGTCCGCTGAACTTTTTCCAGGGGGGGGGGGGGGGCATCATTTTAAGGTCATCCATGCTCGGTCCCTTTTTGACAATGCCATGAAGGGGAGGGGCTTAGTCATTATCACATAAAGCGAAGGCATGCAAAGGTTTGAGAAACCTGATCCAACTATCAAGCAACTAGCAACTTTGAATAACAATATCATAAAAAAATGGAGTTTCCCCCCCAAGGAAAATAACCACCAGGATCAATGTCAGTTTCTGCAATAACAATCCCCAGCTTTGCTGTCAGTTTCTGCAATAAAAATCGCCAGCATTGGTGTCAGTAGCAACAATAATAACCCCCCACATCGGTGCAGATTTCTAGAATAAAAACTTCAGCATCTGTACCAGACAGTGTACATAATAATGACCCTCAGCACTGGTGTCAGTTTCCGCACTAAAAACTCCCAGCATTTGGTGTAATTTTCTGCAATAATTGCCCCCAGCATAGATGGGAGGATATCAGGTTAGACACTTCCTAATGGCTCAGTCCCTAGGAACAGTAATGGATAATGGCCAACAGACCCTCTTACCAGACCTGGTGAAACTGCTACAGTGTTCCCTCTGGCTGGACGTTCGCTCACTCTGGGTTGCCCGGGGTGACTCTAGTCAGTAGTGTAGCATGCCTGGCAGTGGCCCGGTCTTTCTCCCTCTCGGGTGGTGCGGGTACAGCGTGGCTCCCTCTCTGGTGGTGCGGGTACAGCGTGGCTCCCTCTCTGGTGGTGCGGATACAGCGTGTCTCCCTCTCTGGTGGTGCGGGTACAGCGTGGCTCCCTCTTTGGTGGTGCGGGAACAGCGTGGCTCCCTCTCTGATGGTGCGGGTACAGCGTGGCTCTCTCTCTGGTGGTGCGGGTACAGCGTGTCTCTCGCTGGTGGTGCAGGTACAGCGTGGCTCTCTCTCTGGTGGTGCGGGTACAGCGTGGCTCTCTCTCTGGTGGTGCGGGTACAGCGTGGCTCTCTCTCTGGTGGTGCGGGTACAGCGTGGCTCCCTCTGGCTTCCCCCAGCACAGTATTCTCTTTGCTCCTCTTGTAACACCCCCCCCCCAGCAGAGTGCTTGCATGCTGGGGGCTGTAGCATGGTGTCTGTGGACACACTGGGGCCACCACTCTTCAGGGACTACATTTCCCATGGTACCCCCAAAGTCTTCTGCTTGGCCCTCGGCTGTGGCCAATCATGGGGAGGAAAACAGCGGGCAGGAAGCAGGGCGGCGGCGAGGCGAATCTAATTAGAGACACACTCTCTTCTAGCTTCAGCTGACAGAAAGGGGAGGGGGGTGATATACTGTACAGACCGCCCGCAGCTCTCCTCTCCTTGTCAGAACCCCGCTGCTCCATTTACCAGAGAACTCGGCAGCGGTGCCGTGACAGGGAGAGGAGAGCCGCAGGCTGCCTGTATATCTCCCCCGATCGCCCCCTCCCCTTTTTCTGTCAGCCAGAGAGAGAGAGAGCGTCTCTAATTGAATTCGCTGCGGCGCCGCCCCGCTTCCTGCCCGCTGTTTTCCTCCCCATGATTGCCCACAGCAGAGGGCCAATCAGAGAATCACGGCTGTAGGGGGGACGGCTCATACTTAAACTGCTTCCTGGCCCCCCCCCCCCGCACCCGCAAACCACTGCACTGCTAAGCTTTACTCCCCTGATGGTGGCCCTGCGTGCAGAAGGGCGCGGGTGCCGTTTTCGTGGGGGGGGGGGGAGCGATTTCTTTGCCGCCCCCCGGCCCAGGCCAAAACACCGCACTGGATTCCAGGGGGGGGGGGGATCAATCGCTGTCCCCTTGCCCTATGGAGTGAACGCCCATGGTGGCGCCATTGGCTCCCATTCAAAGTCAGTCAGCCAATCAGGGGGAGAGAGGGGGCGGGGCCAGGTTGATGCTCAGTGTCTGAATGGACACACAGAGCTGTGACTTGGCTCCAGTGCCCCCATAGAAAGCTGCTGATTGTGAGAGCACTCGATAGGAGGGAGGGGCCAGGAGCAGCAAAGAGGAACCCGAGAAGAGGAGGATCCAGCTGCTCTGTGCAAAACCAACTGCATAGAGGAGGTAAGTATAATATGTTTGTTATTTTTTAAACAAAACTTTACAATCACTTTAACCACCTCCCTACTGTGCACGAAAACCCCCTTCCTGCCCAAGCCATTTTTCAGCTTTCAGCGCTGTCACACTTTGAATGACAATTGCGCGGTCGTGCGACGTGGCTCCCAAACAAAATTTGTGTCCTTTTTTTCCCACAAATAGAGCTTTCTTTTGGTGGTATTTGATCACCTCTGCGTTTTTTATTTTTTGCGCTATAAACAAAAGAAGAGCGTCCAGTTTGGAAAAAAAACACAATTTTTTACTTTTTGCTATAATAAATACCCATTTTTTTTTTTTAAATAAAATTTTCCTCAGTCTAGGCCGATACGTATTCTTCTACATATTTTTGGTAAAAAAAAAAAATCGCAATAAGCGCGTATTGATTGGTTTGCGCAAAAGTTATAGCGTGTACAAAATAGGGGATAGATTTATAGCATTTTTTTTTTATTTTTTTTTTATTAGTAATGGCGGCGATCTGCGATTTTTTTATTGTGACTACGATATTGCGGCGGACACATCGGACACTTTTGACACATTTTTGGGACCATTCACGTTTATACAGCGATCCCTGCTATAAAAATGCATTGATTACTGTATAAATGTGATTGGCAGGGAAGGGGTTAACCACTAGGGGGCGGGAAGGGGTTAAATATGTTCCCTCAATGTTTTCTTACTGTGGGGGGAGGGGACTGACTGGGGGAGGTGACTGATGGTTGTCCCTATGTACAAGGGACACACCATCAGCCTCCTCTCCCTCACAGGACGTGGATCTCTGTGTTTACACACAGAGACCCACTTTCCTGCTCGTTTCCCGGGCAATCGCGGGTGCCCGGCGGCAATCGCGGCCGCCGGGCACGCGCACCGGGGCCTTGTAAACGCGGCTGGCGGCGAGCGCGCGCCTTCTAGCTCGTTTTAAAGGGAGGATGTCATATGACGTCCTCCCAGAACGAGAGTGTCCTCCGCCCGCCGTCAATTGACAGTGGGCGGTGGACAAGTGGTTAAACTAACCTCTCCCACCCTGCCACTGTATTTATATATATATATATATATATATATACACATACATACATATACATATACATACACACTAGCATACCATGGTAATGGTATGACAGAATGTTGTGAGCCCTTGATGAAATAATTTTTGCAATGTCTGGCTTGTGCAGTTGATCCATATAGACTTATATTGGGGGCACTGGGGTTTCGTTTACAGACTTTTATATCATAATAAATATATATATATATATATATATATATATATATATATATATATATATATATTAAACGCTTCTAGACGCAAATGCGGCATGTAAACGTGGCTTAACGGACGTTTTTAGACGCCAGTTTCTAGCTGTCAAGATAAATCGTTCAGGAGAGGTTAAACAACATCTCGTGTACTTGAAGCCTTACCCCGATCGGTGATCAGCTGTGTCTCGAGGACACAGCGATCACAGATACATGCGGATGCACGCAGCAGGGGATGTGTGAAGCAGCCCAATCATTGGAGGAAGTCATATGACGCCCTCCCAGCAATGTGCGACTGCGCTGTAGCTGTCATTCGGATATATTGCGGTCGTGAAGAGTTTAAATGCAAAATTGTCAGCTATGAGTGAAACATTCTTTAAATACTGCATTTTTTATTTTATTTTTTCGAAAATGCTAAAATAAAGCGCACACAATACACACACTAAATGGAGAAAGTTTGGACAGCCGCAATCCAAAAATGTTTCTTTTTATTGTAAAATCAAATCACAAAAATACACGCCACAGCAAAACCAGATGCAAGCTAGCTAGCTTGCATCTGGTTTTGCTGTTGCATGTATTTTTTTGTGATTTGATTTTACAATAAAAGGAACATTTTTTGGAGTGCGGCTGTCCAAACTTTCTCCATTTTCTGCATCACCATATGCATTGCCAGCACCCGTGGCTTTGGATCCAGTGAAAAGGTTCATCAATCACACCTGAGCGGTAACTCCCTTCCTCAATACACACACTAAGCTGTAACAAATGATCAGGTAGGTGGAAAACATTTGCAGTGCTGTTTTACAAAACGTTTGTTTTATTTTGATGATACACTTTGAACGAAAAGACATAACATTTTGATCGTTTTTACAGAGAGTTTTAAGTTGTAGTTCAGTGACAATTGGAATCAACAAAAGTAATATTAATTTTGTCCACGTATCACAATTGGGATATAAACCGCATTTTCAAATATGTAGTGTGGCAAAGTCCATTGGAAATCTTGCTGTACTTTGAATATCTGTAGCTTTATTAACTAATGACAAGAGTTCTGGCTGGCAGCTTAGTAATACATCCATTAACTGTCTAAAAAAAATCAGACTGATTGTTTAGGATTCGTTATTTGTTAACAGTAAAAGACTGTAAACCCGTTATAGCTCGTCCCAGGATCAAGGCGTGGACGTCATGTGTACCTAGAAGGAGACATAATGTTCATATTAGGAACATTTATCCAAAATTATATCAATAGGCAACTAGCATTTTCAAGGCTCGCCAATTAAGCAATGTTGAATGGGTGAAGCAATGCTGGTTTGCACTCTACCTTCATACGTGTTCACAGCCTCCAGGTTCATAACGTGTCTGATTATGTGATACTCGTCACAAATCCCATTACCGCCAAGCATGTCCCGAGCCTGACGAGCGATATCCAAGGCCTTTCCACACGAGTTCCTCTTCAGAAGAGAGATCATTTCTGGAGCAGCTCTGCACAGATGGGGGTTAAAAACAGAGATTTATTATAATCCCACCCTTATTACAGGATTTATATAGCGCCAACAGTTGGCACAGTGCTTTATAAAGTGCAGTTACAATGCAATTTAGTATCAGAGGGCCCTGCTCGTTAGAGCTTACAATATAAAAGGGAGGGTCAAGGGATACAAAAGGTAAAAACTGTGGGCGATGAGCAGGATAGAGATGGGTTTTCAGGGATCACCTAAAAAGCTGGATAATGGGGGGTAAAGAGTTCCAGAGAATAGGAGATAAAAGATGCTTCTGCTGGCCATAGCAGCAAATTATTTTCCAGCTTACACAGGTAATGAATGGTTGCTGTAGACAGGACAAGATGCCTGCACATTATCTCTAGTACCCAGAGAAGCCTCTATTGCAGGGGTCTCAAACTGGTGGCCCTCCAGCTGTTGCGGAACTACAAGTCCCATCATGCCTCTGCCTGTGGGAGTCATGCTTGTAACTGTCAGACTTGCAATGCCTCATGGGACTTGTAGTTTTGCAACAGCTGGAGGTCCACCAGTTTGAGGCCCCTGCTCTACTGGGCTACTCTCTGATTTAGTTTAACCGCTTCTGGACTGCCCCACACATATATACTGCGGCAAGGTGGCCCTTCAGCGCAAAATCACGTACTTGTACGTTGTTGTTTTTTTTTCCGCCGCAGGCGACCCGCTCCAGATGTCCGGCAGGACCTGCCGATCATTCCCGAGGTAGACAAAACGGCGATCTGCCATTGTAAACAAGGAAGATCACCGTTCTGTCAGAGGGGAAGATGGAGATCTTGTGTTTCTGCTAAGCAGGAACACAGATCTCTGTCTTCCCCCAGTCAAAGCACCTCCCCCACACAGTTAGCAAGCACTCCCAAGGAACACAATAAACCTTTTGATTGCCCCTGATGTTAACCCCTTCCCTGCCTGTATCATTAGTACAGTGACAGTGCATTTTTTTTTTGGACAGATCACTGTACTGGTCCCCAAAAAGTGCGACTTAGACTGCTTTCACACTAAAACCGCTGGCCATCAGTGCTGCTCATTTTAGCGGCGCTTTAGCGCTGTTTAAGTGGCGCTTTTGCGTCGCTAGCAGTGCGCTTTTAAGCCCAAAAAAAAAGTTAAAAACTCTAGTTTTGCATCACGTTCAAATCGCTTTTCAGGCACTGCCCAATCATTACAATGGGCAGGGTGATTTGGGATTGCTAAATACAGCGCTCCCAACCTGCCCCAAAGATGCCGCTTGCAGGACTTTTCGGAACGTCCCACAAGCGCACCGCCCGAGTGTTACAAAGTCACACTGGAATGAATGGGAGGTGGTTTTCAGGCACTTAGCAGAGGCTAAAAAAAACGCTCCAGTGTGAAAGGGGTCTTAGTGCCAAATTTGTCCGCCCCAATGTCGCTGTCCCGCAAAAAAAAAAAAAAAAAAAAGCTGATCTCCGCCATTACTAGTTAAAAAAATAAATAAGAATTGCATAAATATATCCTATAGTTTGTAGACGGTATAACTTTTGAGCAAAACTATCAATTAAAGCTTATTGGGATTTTTTTGGGCCAAAAATATGTAGCAGAATCCATATTGGCCTAAACTGATGAAGGAAATAGATTTTTTTTAATTATTGGGTGTGTTTTATAGCAGTAAGTAAAAAAAATAAATATATATATATTTTTTTAAATTGTCGATCTTTTTTTGTTTATAGCGCAAAAAATAAAAACCGAAGAGGTGATCAAATACCACCAAAAGAAAGCTCTAAGAAGCAATCCTGAGTCTACTGTACATAAATTGCACCCTCCAGGGATACAGCTTTTACCTAAGTAATGAGCCTCTGTGTCTTACTATGAAGTGATAAAACGTCAGGTTGGTCACATCAAGGATGTTGTTGTCTGACAACCAACCCTGAGATGACCCAGATAAAACCTTTAAGCTGCTTTCACACTGCTCCATTGCTAAAACCCGGTAGAAAATGCATTTTTGCTGTTTTTTACCTCTTTTCCTGTGAAAAACAAACATGCAACTCCAAAGACGCAACTGCGAGTGCTTCTTTGATGCTTTTTTGCTGCATTTTCCATTCATTTCAATAGGGAGGTGCGTTTTTGATGCATTTTTTTTTACTGAACCATGCACCAAAAAAGCAGGACTTTTAAAAACGCAATTGAACAGCTTGAAGAGCTCCATAGGATTTAATAGTCATGCATTTTTTCTCCGCTTTTGGTAAGGCAAAAGCGGAAGAAAAACTGGCCGGTGTGAAAGGGGCCTTAAAGTGGTTGTAAACCCTTACAGACCACTTTTACCTACAGGTAAGCCTAGATTAAGGCTTACCTGTAGGTACAAGAAATATCTCCTAAACCTCCACGGTTTAGGAGATATGTGCAGGAAAGACGGCACTGATGTCTTTGGAGCATGCGCGCCGTAGACAACGGCGCAGGCGCACCGAGCGTGCCGTTAGTAAAGGTGATCGTGCCGTCACTAGCGGCTCTCGCGCGCATGCATGGGAGTGACGTCATCGCGGCTCCGGCCAGTCACAGCGCCGGAGCCGCGATACACGTAAGAGATGGCGTGAGAGATGGCGGCAACGGAGGAGGCGAACAAGGGCCGCTGCGGGGTCTTCGATCTCAGGTAAGTAACTCATAATGAGCTAGTATGCTATGCATACTAGCTCATTATGCCTTTGTCTTGCAGGGGGTATTTTTTATTTAGTTTTCAGGAGGGTTTACTTCCTCTTTAAAGTTATTTTGTTTTCTGTCTGTGTCCTGTTAGGTGCCTTCACTTCTTGCCCTGAAAATAACAGAAACTAAAAAAAAACTCCCCAAAATAGTGGGGGGGGGAGGACTTTGGGAACTCGTGTCTTTAACCACTTCAGGCCCGGAAGAATTGGCTGCCCAATGACCAAGCCATTTTTTGCGATTCGGCACTGCGTCACTTTAACTGACAAGTGGGCGGTTGTATGATGCTGTACCCAAACAAAATTGACGTCCTTTTTTTCCCCACTAATAGAGCTTTCTTTTGGTGGTATTTGATCACCTCTGCGGTTTTTATTTTTTGCGCTATAAACAAAAGAAGATCGACAATTTTGAAAAAAAAAAAAAAAAACCAATATTTTAGACTTTTTGCTATAATAAATATCCCAATTTAAAAAAATCAGTGGTTCTCAACCTGGGGGTCGGGACCCCTCGGAGGTCAAATGATGATTTGCCAGGGGTCACCGAATCCTGGGCTGTTCCTGAAGCCTGCACTGCTCTCGCAGCCTTTTTGCAGGCACCCAGCAGGGCTTTCCCTGGAGACCACAGCCACCAACTCAGCCTTTTCGCAGCCGCCCATTCAGTTCACTGCATGGCTGGGGGGCAGAGACTAGAGGTCAGCTGACTGGTGAGAAATGTGAAGATGTCGGGGCTGGAGGAGACCCTGTCTCCTGATTTCGGCGAAGGTGTCACTGCTACGAGACACCACAAAGTCGGAGACACGGTGAGTAACACTACCTGTGATTAGAGTTGCCATTAAAAGTCCCCACTACAGTTCTCAGATCAGCAGATGACCTTGACCAAGAGCACCTAAGTTGGCTGATCAGAACTCCCCGCCAGCACTGCCACTCATCCCATTCCCCCACCAAGGAGTAAGAGAAGGAATAAAAATAAAAAATACATGGAAGGGAGAGGAAAAGAGGGGGAGGAACAAAGAAAAAGGGACCATACCATAATGGGTTTTAATAATGTACGAGTGGAAGGGACTCTAAATGGGAGTGCTAAATGGGTGGGTTTGGGGGGTGCAAATTACTTGTCTTGCCTTGGGTGCGGACAACCCATGCTACGAAAATAATTTTAGTGTTAGGGGTCACCACAACTCAGGAAATTTTATCAAGGGGTCATGGCACTAGAAGGTTGAGAACTACTGTTCTACATATTTTTGGTAAAGAAAATCGCAATAAGTGTATATTGATTGGTTTGCGCAAAAGTTATAGCGTCTACAAAATAGGGGATAGATTTATAGCATTTTATTATTATTTTTTTTACTATTAATGGCGGTGATCTGCGATTTTTATCGGGACTGCGACATTATGTCGGACACATCGGACACTTGGCGCATTTTTGGGACCATTGGCATTTATACAGCGACCAGTGCTATAAAAATGCACTGATTACTGTAAAAATGTCACTGGCAGGAAAGGGGTTAACACCAGGGGGCGATCTAGGGGTTAATTGTGTTCCCTAATGTGTGTTCTAACTGAAGGGGTGATGGGACGGTCTAGAGGAAATGACAGATTGTGGTTCCTAGCTATTAGGAACTCATGATCTGCATTTCCTCACTGAACAGAACAGGGATGTGTGTGTTTACACACACACATGTCCCTGTTCTGCCTCTTGTGCCCGGAGATCGCGATGCGGCGGGCGCGTGCCTGCTAGCACCGCTTAAAGCGACCAATGTACAGCTACGACGGTTCGCCCAGTGGAGCCAACCTGCCGCAGTATAACTGCGGCAGCTGGTCCGCAAGCGGTTAAACATTCGTCATCAGAATATATTTCTAAGTTGGAAGATTTCCCCTCACTTTTCCTATCACGACTTAAAATTTTAGGATTTCCATTACTTAAGCCCTGTACACACGATCGGATTTCCGATGGAATAAAATCCGATGGATTTTTCCATCGGAATTCCGATGAAGCCGACTTCCATCAGTCTTGCCTACACACCATCAGACAAAATTCCGACCGTCCCAAACGCTGTGACGTACAACATGTACGACGGCACTATAAATGGGAAATTCAAATCCAATGGCGCCACCCTTTGGGCTGCTTTTGCTGATATCGTGTTACCGCGTGTTAGTAAAGGTTTGGTGAGAGCCGATTTGCGCTTTTCAGTCTCTGTGCTTTTCAGTCCGTTACAGCATGACGAATGTGCCATCTCCATTACGAACGCTAGTTTTACCAGAACGAGCGCTCCCGTCCCCTAATTCAGTCTGAGCATGCGTGGGTTTTTTCTCCGATGGAGTTCCACACAGACAATCGGAATTTCCTATCGTTTTTTTTTCCCATCGGAAAAATTTAAAACCTGTTCTATTTTTTTTCACCGATGGAAATAAGTCCAATGGGGCCGACACAGGATCGGTTTGTCCGATGAAAACAGTCCATCGGACTGTTTTCATCGATAAAACCGATCGTGTGTACAGGGCTTTAGTCTCGTTGACAATGGTCACAAAAAAAAAAAAATATGAGAACACTCACATCCCCCAGCTGGCATACAGACCATAATATAAAAATTGACAGCGAGGATAAACCTCACCACTAAAAAAAATTAAAAATAACACGCAGCATCGTTCCTAGAATCTGTGGCGGCTCAACAATGGAGCAGCACAGTAAGCACATCCTGGTCCTTCCTTTTTACTTTGGCCCATAGAAGCAGATAAACGATCATGTGGTAAGACCACTACTCTGACAAGGGCCTTGCGGTTGATGTCATGAAGAATAGAATTTCACTAAGGAGCTGAAGGACTAAAGAATTGGCTTGGAGAAGCTACAAAATGTTGTCAATATACAGAACAAGTCCAGCTGAATGTGACTAACTACTACTAGATATATCATGACTTGAATAAATGAGAACCTTCACAGACATTTCATAAAGAAGCTAATGCAGTGGTGACTGGTGCATACTTGTCCTCGTCTTTCAGTCTCCCCAACTGTAGGCAGGCCTGCAGACCGATGGTGATCTCCGTCAGCATATCTGCCAGCTTCTTCTGAATGAGCTGGTTCCTGGCAAGCGGCACACCAAACTGAATTCTGTATGAAGAACAAAGAATCAGGCTTGGATCTCAAAACTGGGATTACCTACTTGAAAGGCTTCTAAATAGGGTTCATGCAGACCTCCCATGATGGTCACATAAATGATATCCAATTTTAGCTAAATATAGTTACAGTATGTACCAGCCTTGCTAGAGTCAATGCCTGGGCCATGTGTCATATTTATAAAAGCTGACAGCTGACATATTTAAAGTGGATCTCCACCCAAAAGGGGAAGCCTCCGCCCCCCCGATTTGCTACCTTTAGATGGGAGTGGGTACCTGGTTTTGACAGGTACCCGCTCCCACTTCTGGCAAACTGAGCCGGAAGTTCAGCCCCCCACTTCTTCTCCCGCAGCCTCCTGGGCCTGCACAGGTCCCAGAAGACATTGGCTCATTAAAGAGGAAGTAAACCCTGATGGGATTTACTTCCTCTTTTGCTCACTGCAAACCCTGCAAATTAAAAGCATAATGGGCTAGTATGCATTGCAAACTAGCCCATTGAGTGACACTTACCTACAAACAAATCAAGAGCTGTCCCCTGTGCAGGCTGCGTCCATCTTCCCGCCCCTCTTATTTCTGGGGCCGTGGACTCCGGCTCTGTGATTGGCCGGAGCCGCGTGACGTCACTCCTGCGCGTCAGCCGCCGGTAATGGCACGGTCTAACTGAAGCAACGATGACTTCGGCACATGCAGATACAAGGGGATATCTCCTAAACCGTGCAGGTTTAGGAGATATCCAGAGTAGCTACAGGTAAGCCTTATTATAGGCTTACCTGTAGCAAAAAGTGGTTTGTAAGGGTTTACAACCACTTTAACAAAGCGCAGTGTGCTTCGAACATGCGCTGTAGGAAATCGGCTGGGAAGCCGCAAGGCTTCACTGCCGATATACCTTATGCCCTGTACACATGATCGGAATTCCGATGGGCTAAAATGCGATCAAAGCTGTCTTGCATACACACCATCAGACCAAATTCCGACCGTCCAAAACGCGGTGACGTACAAAACGTACGACGTCACTATAAAGGGGAAGTTTAAATCCAACGGCGCCACCCTTTGGGCTGCTTTTTCTGATTTCGTGTTACCGCGTGTTAGTAAAAGTTTGGCGTTAGCCAATTCGCGCTTAAAATAAATATTAAGATATTTTGGAGACCTGGCTTTAAAATAAAATACGAAGATTCATGAGACCACAGGAAACAAAGAAATAAGTTTGTCAGAACTCGGTGTGAATATCCGCAGCGAAAAATAAAATTTGTTCTAGCATTAGAAAGAAGAAAAGAATGCGCTACATTTAACGATGCATTAATTTTCAGAATGACGAATGTGCTACCTCCATTACGAACGCTAGTTTTACCAGAACGAGCGCTCCCGTCTCCTAATTTAGTCTGAGCGTGCGTGGATTTTTCTCTGATGGAGTTCCACACAGACGATCGGAATTTCCTATCGTTTTTTTTTTCCCATCGGAAAAATTAAAAACATGTTCTATTTTTTTTACACCGATGGAAAAAAGTCAGATGGGGCCCACACACGATCAGAATTTCCGATGAAACAAGTCCATCGGACTTGTTTCATCGGAAATTCCGATCGTGTGTACAGGGCATTAGTGAAGATGGGGGGGGGGGGGGGGGGGGGAGTCTGGAGCTCCTCTATAAAAAGCCTTAGCATGCACAGTAAAACAATTCTGGATTCCCTTCCTTTAGCCTCTGAAATCTTGCAAGGCTAATCTTTAGGTTGGAGAGCATTACATGATGGGCAGACCAGGAAACTTGAGCTGTCTAAGCAGCTCAGGATAGAGGTTTGTTGAGATGAAAAGCTCAGCAATAAAGCGTAATTAAACTCGGCTATCTTTTTTTTATTTATATTATATAGGACCCCATGAGCTTTATGCCAGAATGTGGCAGTATGCACTGCATATTGGCACACTATAGCAGGCTTATCCTCACAAACTATGCCCTCCAGCCCTGTGCTGTCAGTGCTCTTGCTAGTCATGGGCACTTCCATCTTCTCCTGGTCTTCCTACAGGCTTCCATTTGTTCTGCCTCTTGGGTGGCCAGGCCGCGATAACGTCACTCCTACACATACGCATGGGAGTCACATCATCACAGCTCAGAGGGCTGCCATTATTATACGCTGTGTTACGCATGCGTGGCTAAATGTACATTACTGCCAACAGGCGAGGGGAAGCATTTATATCAGAAGAGACCAATAGGGTCTCTTCTGTTATAAAACCCCACCTGTCATCATTTTTGTTTTTTAATTTCAATTCCACTTTAAGTGCAGAATATAAGATTTGACACAATTTTCCACAGATCAAAATGGATCAGGTTTTTCAGTGAGGAACCGTTTCTGGTAAAAAACTAAACCCAATACAAATAATTGAATATACAGTGGGGGCTTCTCATGTCATGTAGGTAACAACAGATTGCCTGGCAGCCCTCTGAAGGGCAAAAGATGAACATGTACAGTGCCTTGAAAATAGGATTTTTATAACAGCTTACCTGTAAAATCCTTTTCTTGGGAGTACATCACGGGACACAGAGCGACATAGTCATTACTAATGGGTTATATAGATACCGTCAGGTGCTGGCACTGGCAACTTCCAAAACCGGAAGTACCCTCCCCTATATAAGCCCCTCCCATCCGGGAGCACCTCAGTTTTGTAGCAAAGCAATAAGTGTCCCCAAAGAGGGGCGGGAGCTCTGTGTCCCGTGATGTACTCCCAAGAAAAGGATTTTACAGGTAAGCTGTTATAAAAATCCTATTTTCTTTCTCGTACATCACGGGACACAGAGCGACATAGTCATTACTAATGGGATGTCCTAAAGCAATGCCAAATGAGGGGGGGGGGGGATACACCATATATAAGCTGAGCGCTATCAGACATGAGGATCTTTTGCAGCCTGCAACACACTGCGCCCAAAGGCGACATCCTCCTGACTTCTAACGTCCACCTGGTAGAACCTAGTAAACGTGTGAACTGAAGACCATGTTGCGGCCTTACAGATTTGAGCCAGGGAGGCCTGGTGATGCACTGCCCATGAAGTTCCAACTGCTCTCGTGGAGTGCGCTCTAACTTTGAACGGAGGCGGTCTCCTTCTCAAGCCATAGGCTTGTATTATGACCTGTCGAATCCACCTGGCTAAAGTAGATTTTGACGCTGCCTGACCCTTTCTGGGGCCTTCCGGCAGAATAAACAAAGTATCCGTTCTGCGAATCTGAGCAGTGGCTTTTAGATAAGCTTTAACTGCTCTTACTACATCCAAAGAATGCAATAACTTTTCCTCTACCGAAGTAGGTCTGGGGAAAAAAGAAGGAAGAACCACATCTTGGTTCAAATGAAAACTCGATACCACCTTAGAAAGAAAGGCTGGATGAGGACGTAACACTACTCTGTCCTTATGGATAACCAGATATGGCTCTTTACAGGACATAGCTGCTAATTCCGACACTCTTTTAGCCGAACAAATGGCTACTAGAAAAATCAATTTCCTGGTGAGAAGCACCAAGGAAATATGCTGTAATGGTTCAAATGGTTGTTTCTGTAAAACCGACAGAACCAAGTTTAGATCCCATGGACATATGGGAATATTAACCGGAGGACTAATACGCATCACTCCTTGTATAAAGGCTTTGACTAGTGAATGCGAAGCCAAGGGCCTTTGAAAAAATATTGACAAGGCCGAAATCTGACCCTTGATAGTACTCAAGGCAAGCTTCCTATCTACAGCCCATTGTAGGAAGTCCAGAATCCTACCTATTACGTATTTACGTGGATGCCATTTCTTGGCCTCACACCAGGCGATGTACGCCTTCCAGATTCTATAGTAGATCTGCCTGGATACCGGCTTCCTGGCATTGATCATGGTAGATACCACAGCATTAGAGAGCCCTCTCTTTTTTAGAATGTGGGCTTCCATAGCCAGGCCGTCAAACCTAGGGCTGGTAAGGAAGGGTGGTATATCGGTCCTTGCGAAAGCAGGTCCGGACGATGTGGGAGGGTCCAAGGACTCCCCACAGACATTTTTACAATCTCCGCGTACCATGCTCTTCGGGGCCACGCTGGAGCCACCAGAATCACTGGTTTCTTTTCTACCCTGATTCTGCGGAGTAATCGAGGTAACAATTGTGGCGGTGGGAATGCATATATCAGCTTGAACTGATCCCAAGGGAACACTAGGGCATCCGAGCCGCAAGCTAGGGGATCCCTTGTCCAAGAGACAAACCTGTCCACTTTTGTGTTGAATCTGGATGCTAGCAGATCTACATCCGGTGTTCCCCACCGCTGACATATTGTCCGGAAAACCTCGGGATGAAGGGACCATTCCCCTGGGCATAATTGTTGGCGACTTAGAAAGTCCGCCTTCCAATTCTCCACTCCTGGAATGAATACCGCAGATATGGCTGGGACATATCTTTCTGCCCATCTCAGGATGTAATTTACTTCCCTTTGGGCTGCACGACTCCTGGTGCCCCCCTGACGATTTATATATGCCACTGCTGTGGCATTGTCTGATTGAATTCTGACAGGGGACCCTTGGAGTTTGGATGTCCATGCTACTAGGGCATACCGGGCTGCTCGTATCTCTAAGAGATTGATGGGCAGGGCCTTTTCCGCATCCGACCATCTGCCCTGGAGAGACCATTGCTCCAGTAGTGCTCCCCAGCCTATAAGGCTGGCATCTGTAGTGACCACCTTCCAGGAAATCGGACTGAAGGATTTCCCTCTTTCCAGATTCTGGGGAACCAACCACCAGCGGAGGCTCTTGCGAACGGAAGGGGACAAGGACATTGGTAAGTCCAGAGCCTGAACTTTTTTGTTCCAGGCTGACAGTATGGCCCTTTGCAACTTCCTTGAATGGAATTGACCGTAGGGTACTGCTTCGAATGATGCCACCATTTTTCCCAGCAGCCTCATATACAGGCGTATGGATGGCTGTCTTTTTGAACCCACTAAGTGGATCAAATCTCTCAAAGACGACCCCTTTTCTTGAGGCAAGAAAATTTTTCTCTGGTCTGAATCCAGCCTTAGCCCCAAGTATTCCAGACTTTTGACTGGTTTTAGGGCTGACTTGTCTCGGTTGATAATCCAACCGTGATATTCCAGATACTTGATTGTCTCGTGAACAACCACTTCTAGTTTTTCCACTGAGTGGTCTATCAGCAACAAGTCGTCTAGATATGCCATTATCGTTACACCTCGTGTTCTTAGATTGGCCAATAATGGGGCCAGAATTTTTGTGAACACTCTTGGTGCTGTGGCCAGACCGAAGGGTAAGGCTCTGAACTTAAAATGGCGCCCTTCTACTGCAAAGCGTAGAAATTTTTGGTGGGCTGGAAAGATGGGAATGTGCAAATAAGCATCTTTGATGTCGATCGAGGCTAACCATCCCTCCCCTTGTAGGGCAGTGGCTACCGATCGGATCGACTCCGTCCGGAAAGTCCTGATATGTAGGAATTTGTTTAGCCCTTTTAGATTTAATATGGGCCTCACGTCCCCGTTTGGCTTCGGGACTGTAAAGAGGTTTGAGTAAAACCCGAACCCCCATTCTTCCAGGGGAACCTCTATAATTACTGCTTGGAGCAATAATTGTTCTAGTGCCAACAGGAGGGATCCTCTCTTCTGGGGATCCCTTGGCACGTTTGACCTTATAAAGCGGGAAGGAGGGGAGTTTTTTAACTCCAATTTGTATCCCAGATTTACTGCGGAGAGCACCCATCTGTCTCGGATCGTGTCCCGCCAGGTCTCTGTGAACAACTGAAGTCTTCCCCCCACCCGATTGGGTGGGGGCAACCCTTCATGCATTTGACTTTGGGGGAGGTTTTGTACCTCTCCTGCTCCAGGGCTTCTTGTTACCCTGCAATTGTCCCTGATTTTTACCTCCGGGATTTGCCCGAGGAGGCCGTCGGAACTGTTTCACAGCCGATGTCCTAGGGACTGGAGAAGCAGGCCTCTTAAAAGAGGGACCTCTAACTCTATTTTTAACCGGCAAAAGTGTACTTTTACCGCTGGAAATTCTCTGGATATATTTGTCCAGGTCTTCCCTGAATAAGCGTTCACCATGAAATGGGAAGCTGACCAGCAATTTTTTTCAGGGAGCTTCAGCAGACCAGTTTTTGAGCCATAGAAGCCTGCGCATATGTACTACAGACAGCGTAAGGCGGGAGGCCTGATGGATTGAATCCTTTATAGCGTCCACCGCAAAGCATAAGGCTCTAGGTAGATCAGCTAGGGCAAGAGCCTGCTGATCTGGCAAGTCCCTTAAGACCTGTTTCAACTGATCCTTCACTGCTTGGCAGACCCCAATAGCTGCCACTGCTGGTTGTGTCACCAATCCTGCTGTAGAAAAAGCAGATTTTAATAAGGACTCCAATTTTTTATCTATTGGGTCCTTGAACATTTGGACATTATCCACCGGACATGTCAGTGATTTATTCACACAAGAGATGGCTGCGTCCACTGTAGGGACCCTCCATTTTCTGATGAACTTATCCTCCATGGGATAGACCACCGGAAATCTCTTGGGGGGAGTAAATATTTTGTCAGGATGCTCCCAATCCTGGTAAATGAGCCCTTCCAGTAAAGGATGGATCGGAAAGGAACAAACAGTCTGGGGAGCTTTTAGCGACCCCAACGAGGAGACAGAAGTGGATGATGGCTCCGCAAGTGGCATTTTAAATGCTGATCGGACCATATTAGTCAGGGACTGAACCCATAACCTTTCAGCATGTGATGCTGAGAACGGCTCTTCCACTGTTGATTCCTCTACAACCGAATCGACCTCATCCTGATCCCCTTCAGGTAGGTCGATCCCTGTATGGGACTGTTGCTCTGTTAACAGGCACTCTGAGGGAGGAGACGGAGATCGGGCGCTTTTCTCCTGTGACAGGGAAGCCGCGATCAATGCTGACAATCTCTCTTCCAGCCCTCCCAGAGCTGAGGAAAAAACCTCCTCTGTTACATACACAGGAGCAGGTGAACTGAGGACAGCCACAGTACCAGGTACTCCTGAGGGTGCTCTACGGTCACTAACCTCTGATTCTTCAGGGGAGACTGGTGCAGCCAAAGCATGCCCAAGATCCTCAGAGCCCGATGGAGACCCCCTATTCCTCCTGGAATTTCTAGTCCCGGAGTTTTTAGACGGCATATTCCTAAGCCACAAAGCTGAGGTATTCCAGCCGAAATACACCAGTTACTGACAATAGTCTAGCATAAATGCTGCTTTAAGAAACAGTTGGTGTCTACTAATGTGCCTTTCTAGGGGATGCCTGTATCAACCGCTTGCTGTATGCCTTCTTTAAATGTTGCCAGCTCTGTCTCTGTACTTCATAGCCAGCTCACCACACAAAATTGTGGTTTTTAACATGCTGGGACGCCCGCACATGCGCAGAAGCGCTGCGGCGCGCACAGAGCGTCATCCCCCAGGCTCCGCCCCCTTTCCCGGCTCACCTCTATATATAGAGGCGCGTGCACGCGCACGCGCGCGGCCACGTGCGCCCTCGGCGCTAATTTCGAAAATGGAAACCAGGGACAAGAGCCAGGGCCCCTTGCCACAGGCCGGGGGATGGACGAGCATTGCAACATGGCAGAGGAAGCAGTTTCCCATAAGAGAACTCACCATCTGCCTGGACTCGCTCTGATGAAAAGAAACTAGTCCACATGACAAGAAACGTTCCACAGCGGCCTCTAGTGGACAAACACAGGTACCGCAGTCTAATATATTAAATATATATATAAAAAAATTTTCTTGACCACCATTAAAAATTATTACATTTTTTTTAGTAGTTACAGGCATGCACAGAATTTTGCGGGAATACCATTAGGTAACAGACAGAAAGACAAATTAGGCTTGGGGGTCCCCCAATAGAACCAAGTTCCTGGGGGCCCCCACTTACCTGTTCCCCGCCGCAGGACTTTGTTTGGTCCACAAAAGCCCAAACTTCACCTATCACGGCAGGCATTGTAATCAAACCTTCAGGGACCGGGTTCCCAAGGATTCCACTCCCCTGGACCTGTATAGCACCCTGCACAGACAACATCTTGGTCGTGGGTATGACCAGAGCTCTGGATCCCAGGGTCCAGCCCTCCTAAGAGAGGCATTACAGGCAAAACCCTGCTCTTCTCTGCAAGGCCCGGGTACCGACCGTTTAGCTATGAAGCTTTTTTGGTCGGATCCGGAATAGCTTACTGAGGCCCAAAAGAACCTGTACGCAAGCTCAGTGAAAAACACATGTTTCTTCTTGGCCAACACCTTAGACACTGGCAAAAAACTGAGGTGCTCCCGGATGGGAGGGGCTTATATAGGGGAGGGAACTTCCGGTTTTGGAAGTTGCCAGTGCCAGCACCTGACGGTATCTATATAACCCATTAGTAATGACTATGTCGCTCTGTGTCCCGTGATGTACGAGAAAGAAAAAGTATTCATACCCCCCTTGCAAAATCCCACATTTTGTCATATTACAACCAAAAACGTAATTGTGTTTTATTGGGATTTTATGAGATAGACCAACACAAAGTGGCACATAATTGTGAAGTGTAAGGAAAATGGTACTGGTTTTCAAAATTTACAAATAAATATCTGAAAAGTGTGGTGTGCATTTGTATTCAGCCCCCTTTACTCTGATACCCCTAACTAAAATCTAGTGGAACCAATTACCTTCAGAGGTCACCCAATTAGTAAATAGAGTCCGCCTGTGTGTAATTTAATCTCAGTATAAATACACTTGTTCTGTGAAGCCCTCAGAGTTTTGTTAGAGAACCTTAGTGAACAAACAGCATCATGAAGGCCAAGGAACACACCAGACAGGTCAGGGATAAAGTTGTGGAGAAGTTTAAAGCAAAGTTAGGTTATAAAATAATATCTCAAGCTTTGAACATCTCACGGAGCACTGTTCAATCCATCATCTGAAAATGGAAAGAGTATGGCACAACTGCAAACCTACCAAGACATGGCCGTCCACCTAAACTGACAGGCCGGGCAAGGAGAGCATTCATCAGAGAAGCAGCCAAGAGGCCCATGGTAACTCTGGAGGAGCTGCAGAGATCCACAGCTCAGGTGGGAGAATCTGTTCACAGGACAACTATTAGTCGTGCACTCCACAAATCTGTCCTTTAGAAGAGTGGCAAGAAGAAAACCATTGTTGAAAGAAAGCCATAACAAATTCCATTTACAGTTTGCAAGAAGCCATGTGGGGGACACAGCAAACATGTGGAAGAAGGTGCTCTGGTCAGATGAGACCAAGATTGAACTTTTTGGCCTAAAAGCAAAACGCTATGTGTGGAGGAAAACTAACACTGCACATCACCCTGAACACACCATCCCTACTGTGAAACATGGTGGTGGCAGCATCATGTTGTGGGGATGCTTTCCTTCAGCGGGGACAGGGAAGCCGGCTTAGAGTTGATGGGAAGATGGATGGAGCCAAATACAGGGCAGTCTTAGAAGAAAATCTGTTAGAGTCTGCAAAAGACTTGAGACTGGGGCGGAGGTTCACCTTCCAGCAGGACAATGACCCTAAACATACAGCCAGAGCTACAATGGAATGATTTAGATCAAAACATATTCATGTGTTAGAATGGCCCAGTCAAAGTCCAGACCTAAATCCAATTGAGAATCTGTGGCAAGACATGAAAGTTGCTGTTCACAGACGCTCTCCATCCAATCTGACAGATCTTGAGCTATTTTGCAAAGAAGAATGGACAAAAATGTCACTCTCTAGATGTGCAAAGCTGGTAGAGACATCCCCCAAAAGACTTGCAGCTGTAATTGCAGTGAAAGGAGGTTCTACAAAGTACTGACTCAGGGGGGCTGAATACAAATGCACCCCCCACACTTTTCACATATTTATTTGTAAAATATTTTGAAAACCATTTATAATTTTCCTTCCACCTCACAATTATGTGCCACTTTGTGTTGGTCTATCACATAAAATCCCAATAAAATACATTTACATTTTGGTTGTAACATGAAAACATTTGGAAAATTTTAAGGGGTATGAATACTTTTTCAAGGCACTGTAAAAGTATTTTATTTACTTCAATGCAATTCAGGTTCTGGAAAAGCTTCTAATAAAAATTCGTCAAATATAGGGGGAACCAAATTTTCTGCAGATTTGCTCACCGCTACATACCATGTGTACTATTTCACGTATTATTTCACAGCTGACAAATTCAATGCACTGCAACCCACCTCAAGGCAGCATTGTGGGGTGAACAGGGTGCATAGATAAAATCTATTTATAAAGCTAGCGATGAGCCTGGTTGATTTGTGTAGATTAACGCAGGTCTCTGCATAGTGTGAATAAGCCCTAAATGACAAATGTTCTCTAGTAGGGTTAAAAAAAAGCATTCAGCCACATCACTGTACAGCTAGCCCCTTGCACCTCAGAGACACCCAACATGGGAAGAGGGCGCCGTGTACCCCCAATACATACCTGTCCAGCGTGTACTGTCTGGCTGTATGGAAGCAGAACTCTGCAGCACCCAGAGCACCCCAAGCTATTCCATATCGGGCGTTATTCAGACACCCAAATGGCCCCTGCAACAAAAACACAGTTATACATTGTAAATGTAATGTAGAGTTATAGGAAGGGTTGTTTGGAATATTTGCAAACATGCGGAAGCCCATGCACTTTGGCCTTAAAACTTTAGAACCACCGCCGATGGTTGGTTATATTTAGCTTTTCTTTGCACTTCTGTCACTTTGGGAAGTGAAGTAATATACTTGATACATGGAAGTTTGGGATTCATTCATTTTCTGCCCAGGTGACGTCACTGAGAGACAGCTGAGGCCAAAGCGCTGTCACATGGTGGGGAGAAAATCTTTAGGTCCATGTTAGCTCCGAATAGGATTGACTTGCAGCTTACACTGGGCTTCCTTTCCTTGCTCCTGTGAGCAGCGGAAAGGAAATTAGGTATGTGCAGCTTTGGGCGCCCGCTCTAAAGTGAACCTGTTGCTTGACCCTTGTGTGCACTTTAACCACTAGCCGACCAGTCGCCGTCATTATACTGCGGCACGTTGGCTCTCCTGGGCAAATCGCCATAGCTGTACGTTGGCCCTTTAAATAGACTTGGCAGGCGCGCACGCCCGCAGAGCTGATGCATGTACCCGGCGGCCGCGATGTCTACCAGGCACCCGCAATCGCTCCTGAGAGAGAGAATGGGGGATCTGTCAATGTAAACAGACAGATCCGCCGTTCTGTCAGGGAGAGGAGAGATATCTGCTGTTTCTAAAGATTAGAAACAGCGATCTTTCTCTACTCCCAGTCAGTCCCCTCCCCCCCACAGTTAGAAACACCTCCCTAGGACACACTTAACCCCTGGATCACCCCCCTAGTTTTGACCCCTTTCCTGCCAGTGAAATTTACACAGTAATCAGTGGCTTTTTTTTAGCACTGATCGCTATATAAATGGCACTGGTCCCAAGAAAAAAAGTGTCAAAAGTGCCCGATCTGTCCACCGCAATGTTGCAGTCCAGCTAAAAAAATGCAGATCGCCGCCATTACTAGTAAAGAAAAAAAATTATAATAAAAATGCCATAAATCTATCCCCTATTTTGTAGACACTATAACTTGTGCGCAAGCCTATCAATAAGCGCTTATTGCAATTTTTTTTTACCAAAAATATATCGAAGAATACATATTGGCCTAAACTGAGGAAGAAAGTTGGGGATATTTAATTATAGCAGAAAGTAAAAAATATGTTTTTTTTTTCAAAAATGTTTTTGTTTATAGCGCAAAAAATAAAAACTGCAGAGGCGATCAAATACCACCAAAAGAAAGCTCTATTTGTGGGGAAAAAAGGACGTCAATTTTGTTTGGGTACAGCGTCGCACGACCGCGCAATTGTCAGTTAAAGCAACGCAGTGCCGTATTGCAAAACACGGCCTGGTCATTAGGGGGGCAAATCCTTCCGGGGCTGAAATGGGTAGAACAAATATTAGGAATGATCTATGAATATGAAGAGTCTTACCCCCATCCCAGACACATTGGGCAGAAGGTTTTTCTCCGGTATTTCCACATCATCCATCAGAATCATACCAGTGGCAGAAGCTCTCAGAGAAAACTTCCCCTCAATTTTGGGGGTGGACAGACCCTTTGTTCCTCTCTCTATTAAGAAGCCACGAACTTTGCCATCTTCACACACTGCCCACACCACACACAGGTCTGCAATGGGGGAATTAGTAATCCTAGAAAACAAGAAGCATTATAATAAATCTAAACACAGCTTAGAGAACTAACGTGAGGTACAGCTGATTATACACATTGCAATCTGATTGTACAATCACTTTTAGATCTACCTGCAACTAAAGCCAGACACAGATGGATCAAAATTAAAAACAGACTTAGGCCCGGTTTACACCTATGCATTGTTTTGCGCGTTATCAGTTTTGCAGAAACACACTACAATCCATTTAACATGGTTTCCTATGGATGTAGTTCACATCTGTGCATTTTATGTTAAGGGCCAGGGACTTTTTTTTCTATTTTTTGGTTCCAAAGACTTCAATGGATGAAAAGTGTGTATTGGAAAATGCAAAATGCACCTGCATAGGTGTAAATCAGGCCTAATTTGAATCCATCTTTGGGCAGTCTGGTTGTACTGAAGTTGATTTATAGATCCTTATTTATAGATTTTTTTTTTTGCTGTCACTGCTGGCGGCTATAGCTGCCCGCAGTGATCATTGTATTCTGACAGCTGGGAAACCTCCTGCTGTCAGAATACAATAGCCCAGCGGGAGGGATTCTCCGTGTTGATGGGAAAATCTATCAATGTTCTTTCCTTCAACCTGTGACTGAAGGAAAGAAAATTGCATGAATGCATGGCCTGCCTAAGTAGTGCAGGGGGCTTGTCTGATAGGATATAGCTCTACCTGAGAGTGTATAATCAGACTGTAATAAGTACAGACAGCTTTACACAGAGAGAATCAGGTTTTTATTCAATATAATGCCAGCTGCAACTTAGGCAGGCCATAGATGATACAATTTTCTTTTCAGTACCCACGGGTTGCAGGAGAGAAAATGGTTTTATTTTCCCATCAACAGAGTCAGTGTTAATGGCGGAATCCCTCCTGAGGAGCCATTGTGTTCTCCCGCTGACAATAATTGCATGAAAAATCTGACAGGCTGGTTGTACCCAAGGTGATCGATCAACTTGGGTACAGTCAGCCTGCTCATGCCTGGTTCGAAACTTGGCCGGTCCCTGCTGAACTGGCCCGAGATTTAACCCATCTATGGCCAGCTTTAGAGTGACAATGCACAGCCCAATGAGTGTGAAGCTGGCCATAGATGGATCGTTTTTTTTCGTTCAGCAAGCAGGATGAAAGAAAAAAAAAAGTAACAGATTCCTCCATCCCCACAATCAAGGTGGATAGGGGAGTCCTTCCCGCTGGGACCTTGTATTCTGACAGCAGAGGCTCTCCACTGTCAGAACACACTGATCGGTGACAGGACGGGCTGAAAATATTTCCAACAAAAGTCAATCGTTAAATGGGCATCCTTTGCCCTAACTTTAATCACTTGCCGACCGCCGATCGCACTTGAACTGTGGCAGATTAGCTCTATTGCGCGAAGCAACGTTCCTGTACGTTATTTCATGCAATAGACACTGGGGGCACACGCGCGTGACGCCGGGGGTACGATTTGCGTGCTGATTAGATACAGAGGATGCCAATCAGCGGGTCCAGCGGACCCAATGTCCACCGGCCACCCTGCTAAGCAGAAACACCGATCTCTGTCTTCATCCAGTCAGACCATCCCCCACACAGATAACAAGCACCCCCTAGGAACACATTTAACCCTTTGATCATCCGTTAACCCCTTCCCTGACAGTCTCATTAGTACAGTGACAGTGTATATTTTTAGCATTGATCACTGTAATAATGTCACTGGTTCCCTAAAAAAGTCAGTTAGGTGTCCGATTTGTCCCCCGCAAAGTTGCGGTCCTGCTAAAAATTGCTGATCGCCGCCATTACTAGTAAGAAAAAAAAAAAAAATGAAAGAAAAATGCCAGAAAAAATATCCCATAGTTTGTAAACGCAATAACTTTTGTGCAAACCAATAAATAAACGCTTATTGGGATTTTTTTTACCAAAAATACAGTGGGTACGGAAAGTATTCAGACCCCCTTAAATTTTTCACTCTTTGTTATATTGCAGCCATTTTCTAAAATCATTTAAGTTTATTTTTTTCCTCATTAATGTACACACAGCACCCCATATTGACAGAGAAACACAGAATTGTTGACATTTTTGAAGATTTATTAACCACTTAACGACCGCCCACTGTAAATATACGTCGGCAGAATGGCACGGACAGGCACAATCACGTACCTGTACGTGACTGCCTTCGTATGGGTGGGGGGTCCAATCGGACCCCCCTCCGGTACAGTGGGCGGCCGGGATCGCTTCGGGAGCGATCCGTGATGAGGGGGCCGCCATTCGATTCTGGCCTCCCCCTCGCGATCGCTCCCGGCGAATCAAATGCTTCCTCTGCCTGTGTAAGGTTTACACAGGCAGGAGGAAGTGATGTCATCCCTCATGCGGCGCTCACATATACCGAGCGCCGCATGAGAGAAGACACAAAGGTTAGTGCACATAACAGTACACTGACACCACACACATAGGTACATAAATCGCCCCCCAGGCCCCCTCACAGTCACAGTGTCACTGATTGCAGTGACCATTTATTTACTGATCACTGCAATCAGTGACATTTGTGACTGTAAAAGTGTCACTACAGTTAGTGTTAGGTCCAGTGTAGCCCCCTAACCCCCCCTAATAAAGGTTTAACCCCTTGATCGCCCCCCAGGTAACCCTTTCACCCCCTAGCACCGCTGTCACTAAGCGATCGTTTTTCTGATCGCTGTTTTAGTGTCGGTGATGCCGATCGGTAGCCAGTTATTTTTTTTAGGTTCGCCGCAGGTTTTTATAGCGTCGGGTACCCCCATATATTACCTAATAAAGGTTTAACCCCTTGATCGCCCCCCAGGTAACCCTTTCACCCCCTAGCACCGCTGTCACTAAGCGATCGTTTTTCTGATCGCTGTTTTAGTGTCGGTGATGCCGATAGGTAGCCAGTTATTTTTTTAGGTTCGCCGCAGGTTTTATAGCGTCAGGTACCCCCATATATTACCTAAAGGTTTAACCCCTTGATCGCCCCCCCCAGGTAACCCTTTCACCCCATTTTGCCAGTGTCACTAAGCAATCGTTTTTCTGATCGCTGTCTTAGTGTCGGTGATGCCGATAGGTAGCCAGTTATTTTTTTTAGGTTCGCCGCAGGTTTTTATAGCGTTGGGTACCCCCACATATTACCCAATAAAGGTTTAACCCCTTGATCGCCCCCCCAGGGTAACCCTTTCACCCCCTAGCACCGCTGTCACTAAGCGATCGTTTTTCTGATCGATGTCTTAGTGTCGGTGATGCCGATAGGTAGCCAGTTATTTTTTTTAGGTTCGCCGCAGGTTTTTATAGCGTCGGGTACCCCCATATATTACCTAATAAAGGCTTAACCCCCTGATTGCCCCTAGTTAACCCTTTCACCTGTGATCACCATATAAGTGTTACGGGTGACGCTGGTTAGTTAGTTTGCTTTTTATAGTGTCAGGGCACCCACCGTATATAACCCAATAAAGGTTTAACCCCCTGATCGCCCGGCGGGTGATATCAATTAGGTTTTAGCGTCAGAGAGGGTCTGCGTCACACCCCAGGCAGCGTCAGGTTAGTGCCAGTAATGCTAACACCCACGCGTGAAGCATACACCTCCCTTAGTGGTATAGTATCTGAACAGATCAATATCTGATCTGATCAGATCTATACTAGCGTCCCCAGCAATTTAGGGTTCCCAAAAACGCAGTGTTAGCGGGATCAGCCCAGATACCTGCTAGCACCTGCGTTTTGCCCCTCCGTCCAGCCCAGGCCACCCAAGTGCAGTATCGATCGATCACTGTCACTTATAAAACACAACACACATAACTGCAGCGTTCGCAGAGACAGGCCTGATCCCTGCGACTCCAGTGCTGTAGGAGGTGATTTCACCACCACAGTTTAAAAAAAAAGCATATATGCCGAAGCATTGGGGCAGCAGGGGCGGAGGAGCGATTTTGCTCCTAATGCCACCGTACATACGGTCGAAATTCCGACGGAGGCATGCCCGTGGTAAAGTCCGACCGTGTGTACGCGACATAACTTTTGCGGGAGGATGCCCCCATGCTTCGGCATATATAAATGGTGCATGTATGCCCATCATTAGAAGTGGGTGGATGAAGGGCGGTATTCTAATGGTGGGCATACCCACCGATCAATCTCTTTTTTTGTTCAGCCAACAGGCTGCATGAAAAAAAAGATTACAATACATGTCCAACAAGGACCAGCAACGTACTGGTATGTTGCTGGACTTTGAATGGTTATACCAGATTGATGCCTGCGGGTTTAGGTATCATCTTGGTATCATTCTTTTTAGCCAGCGGCCGGCTTTCATGTAAAAGCAATCCTAGTGGCTAATTAGCCTCTGGACTGCTTTTACAAGCAGTGGGAGGGAATGTCCCCCCCGGATATAAAAAGCGCCATTGGGAAATTGGGAAAGCATTTTATCACACCGATCTTGGTGTGGTCAGATGCTTTGAGGGCAGAGGAAAGATCTAGGGTCCAATAGACCCCAGTTTTTTCAAAAAAAGAGTACCTGTCACTACCTATTGCTATCATAGGGGATATTTACATTCCCTGAGATAACAATAAAAATGATTAAAAAAAAATATATATGGAAGGAACAGTTTAAAAATAAAATAAAAAAGCAAAATTAATAATAAAAAAAAAAAAAAAAGCACCCATGTCCTGCCCTGCTCTTGCCCAATGGCGAACGCAAGCGTCGGTCTGGCGTCATATGTAAACAGCAATTGCACCATGCATGTGAGGTATCACCGCGAAGGTCAGATCGAGGGCAGTAATTTTAGCAGTAGACCTCCTCTGTAAATCTAACGGGGTAACCTGTAAAGGCGAAATTTTAAAGCATGTCGTGTTTGGTATCTATGTACTCGGCCTAAGATCATCTTTTATATTTCATCAAACATTTGGGCAATATAGTGTGTTTTAGTGCATTAAAATTAAAAAAAGTGTATTTTTTCCCCAAAAAATGCGTTTGAAAAATTTGTTGCGCAAATACTGTGTGGAAAAAAAAAATGCAACACCCACCATTTTAATCTGTAGGGCCTTTGCTTTAAAAAAATATATAATGTTTGGGGGTTCAACATAATTTTCTTGCAAAAAAAAAAAATGTTTTCATGTAAACAAAAAGTGTCAGAAAGGGCTTTGTCTTCAAGTGGTTAGAAGAGTGGATGTAAGCTTCCTAATGTTGTGTATAAAATGCCAGAACAGTTCAAAACCCCCCCCAAATGACCCCATTTTGGAAAGTAGACACCCCAAGCTATATACTGAGAGGCATGTCGAGTCCATGGAATATTTTATATGTTGACACAAGTTGCGGAAAAAAGACAATTTTTTTTTTTTTTTGCACAAAGTTGTCACTAAATGATATATTGCTCAAACATGCCATGGGCATATGTGGAATTACACCCCAAAATACATTCTGTTGCTTCTCCTGAGTACGGGGATACCACATGTGTGAGACTTTTTGGGAGCCTAGCCGCGTACGGGATCCCAAAAACCGAGCACCGCCTTCAGGCTTTCTAAGGGTGTAAATTTTTGATTTCACTTCTCACTGCCTATCACAGTTTCGGAGGCCATGGAATGCCCAGATGGCACAAAACCCCCCCAAATGACCCCACTTTGGAAAGTAGACACCCCAAGCTATTTGCTGAGAGGTATGGTGAGTATTTTGCAGATCTCGCTTTTTGTCACAAAGTTTTGAAAATTGAAAAAAAAAAAAAAAAATGATTTTCTTTCTTCATTTTCAAAAACAAATGAGAGCTGTAAAATACTCACCATGCCTCTCAGAAAATAGCTTGGGGTGTCTACTTTCCAAAATGGGGTCATTTGGGGGGGTTTTGTGCTATTTTGGCATTTTATGGCCTTCGAAACTGTGATAGGTAGTGAGGAGTGAAATCAAAAATTTGCGCCCTTAGAAATCCTGAAGGCGGTGCTTGGTTTTCGGGGTCCCGTACGCGGCTAGGCTCCTAAAAAGTCCCACACATGTGGTATCCCTGTACTCAGGAGAAGCAGCAAAATGTATTTTGGGGTGCAATTTCACATATAACCATGGCATGTGTGAGCAATATATCATTTAGTGACAACTTTTTGTAATTTTTTATTAAATTTTTTGTCATTATTCAATCACTTGGGACAAAAAAAATAAAAATTCAATGGGCTCAACAGGCCACTCAGCAATTTCCTTGGGATGTCTACTTTCCAAAATGGGGTCATTTGGGGGGGTTTTGTACTGCCCTGCCATTTTAGCACCTCAAAAAATGAGATAGGCAGTCATAAATTAAAAGCTGTGTAAATTCCAGAAAATGTACCCTAGTTTGTAGACGCTATAACTTTTGCGCAAACCAATAAATATACGCTTATTGACATTTTTTTTACTAAAGACATGTGGCTGAATACATTTTGGCCTAAATGTATGACTAAAATTGAGTTTATTCGATTTTTCTTATAACAAAAAGTAGAAAATATCATTTTTTTTCAAAATTTTCAGTCTTTTTCCGTTTATATCGCAAAAAATAAAAATCGCAGAGGCAATCAAATACCATTAAAAGAAAGCTCTATTTGTGGGAAGAAAAGGATGCAAATTTCGTTTCGGTACAACATTGCATGCCCGCACAATTTACAGTCTAAGCAGCGCAGTGCAAAATTCTGAAAACACCTCCTTTAGCTACAAAATGGTCCGGGGCTTAAGTGGTTAAAAAAGAAAAACTGAAATATCACATGGTCCTAAGTATTCAGACCCTTTGCTGTGACACTCATATATTTAACTCAGGTGCTGTCCATTTTTTCTGATCATCCTTGAGATGGTTGTACACCTTCATTTGAGTCCAGCTGTGTTTGATTATACTGATTAGGAAAGCCACACACCTGTCTATATAAGACCTTACAGCTCACAGTGCATGTCAGAGCAAATGAGAATCATGAGGTCAAAGGAACTGCCTGAAGAGCTCAGAGACAGAATTGTGGCAAGGCACAGATCTGGTCAAGGTTACAAAAAAATTTCTGCTGCACTTAAGGTTCCTAAGAGCACAGTGGCCTCCATAATCCTTAAATGGAAGACGTTTGGAACAACCAGAATCCTTCCTAGAGCTGGTCGTCCGGCCAAACTGAGCTATCGGGGAGAAGAGCCTTGGTGAGAGAGGTAAAGAAGAACCCAAAGATCACTGTGGCTGAGCTCCAGAGATGCAGTCGGGAGATGGGAGAAAGTTGTAGAAAGTCAACCATCACTGCAGCCCTCCACCAGTCGGGGCTTTATG
This sequence comes from Rana muscosa, assembly GCA_029206835.1. Lineage (NCBI taxonomy): Eukaryota > Metazoa > Chordata > Amphibia > Anura > Ranidae > Rana > Rana muscosa. The sequence goes on along the minus strand of CM055118.1, from coordinate 303,646,983 downwards.
GCAGAGTGGCCCGACGGAAGCCTCTCCTCAGTGCAAGACACATGAAAGCCTGCATGGAGTTTGCTAAAAAAACACCTGAATGACTCCAAGATGGTGAGAAATAAGATTCTCTGGGCTGATAAGACCAAGATAGAACTTTTTGGCCTTAATTCTAAGCGGTATGTGTGGAGAAAACCAGGCACTGCTCATCACCTGTCCAATACAGTCCCAACAGTGAAGCATGGTGGTGGCAGCATCATGCTGTGGGGGTGTTTTTCAGCTGCAGGGACAGGACGACTGGTTGCAATCGAGGGAAAGATGAATGCGGCCAGATACAGGGATATCCTGGACGAAATCCTTCCCCAGAGTGCTCAGGACCTCAGACTGGGCCGAAGGTTTACCTTCCAACAAGACAATTACCCTAAGCACACAGCTAAAATAACGAAGGAGTGGCTTCACAACAACGCCGTGACTGTTCTTGAATGGCCCAGCCAGAGCCCCGACTTAAACCCAATTGAGCATCTCTGGAGAGACCTAAAAATGGCCGTCCACCAACGTTTACCATCCAACCTGACAGAACTGGAGAGGATCTGCAAGGAGGAATGGCAGAGGATCCCCAAATCCAGGTGTGAAAAACTTGTTGCATCTTTCCCAAAAAGACTCATGGCTGTATTAGATCAAAAGGGTGCAAATACTAAATACTGAGCAAAGGGTCTGAATACTTAGGACCATGTGATATTTCAGTTTTTCTTTTTTAATAAATCTGCAAAAATGTCAACAATTCTGTGTTTTTCTGTCAATATGGGGTGCTGTGTGTACATTAAAGTGGAGCTCCACCCTAAATAGCAACTTTTGCTATTTGGAACCCTCCCCCCCTCCGGTGTCACAATTGACACCTTTCAGGGGGGAGGGGGGGTGAAGATACCTGTCTAAGACAGGTATTTTCACCCACATCCGGGAGTCCTCTCTCCGGGAATCTGCGGGAGTGACGTCACTTCCCGCAGACTTCCCTTGGTGTTCTGGGAGACACTCGGCTCCCAGAACACAGGAGCACCAATCAGAACGGCGCAGCGCGACTCGCGCATGCGCCGTAGGGAACCGGGCATGAAGCCGCAAGGCTTCACTTCCTGGTTCCCTCAGCGAGGATGGCGGAGGGAGCAGCAGAGCGACGAGCGGTCGCTCGTCCTCTGCTACGGACGTCGCTGGACTCCAGGACAGGTAAGTGTCCAAATATTAAAAGCCAGCAGCTGCTGTAGCTGTAGCTGCTGGCTTTTAATATTTTTTTTTCCGGTGGAGCTCCGCTTTAATGAGGAAAAAAAATGAACTTAAATGATTTTAGCAAATGGCGGCAAAATATAACAAAGAGTGGAAAATTTAAGGGGGTCTGAATACTTTCCGTACCCACTGTATGTAGCAGAATACATATTGGTCTAAATTGATGAAAAAATAAATAGAAAGCAGAAAGTAAAAAATTGCGTTTTTTCCCCAAAATGTTCGCTCTTTTCTTTGTTTATAGCGCAAAAAAAAACAAACAAAAAAAAACAACGCAGAGGTGATCAAATACTACCCAAAGAAAGCTCTATTTGTGGGAAAAAAAGGACGTCAATTTTATTTGGGTAGAACATTGCATGACCGCGCAATTGTCAGTTAAAGTAACGCAGTGTCGTATCACAAAAAAATGGCCTGGTCATGAAGTGGTTAAAGAACATCTGTATTAGTTTCCATTCTAATTCATCTGTTTATTATCTATCCTTCAAAGGAAGAGGGGATGATGAAATCTGATTGGTGCTGCTGAGGGAAATTCCCTGGAATGCAGTGTAGGTTAGCGGGTAGAACTGGGGCGGACTGTACCAGGTTTTGGATCCGTTAAGTGTGTAGGTTTTGCTGGTTGGGTTGTATCGTGCTCTGGTCTCCATTCCACTTGGGTCACTGCCATGATTTGGTTCGGTGAGGCCGAAACAGCCCAGCAACTCTCCTCTGGCTGCATTAAAACAGACAGATTGTTAACACCGACTCCAATTCCTACACCTAATAACCATATCATGACACACAGGCTTGTTTTAACCCCTTCTCTCCCATGAGTAAAACAAATCTTAATGCCCAAGCACAATTTTGCAACTTTGAAATCTGTTAGTAAAACTGTACATATCATCACAACTACTTTTTGCATTCAGGTGGATTATACAATGGGGTTTTCTTTCTCGTACATCACGGGACACAGAGCGGCATAGTCATTACTATGTGGGTTATATAGTTTACCTTCAGGTGCTGGCACTGGCAACTTCCAAACCGGAAGTACCCTCCCCTATATAAGCCCCTCCCATCCGGGAGCACCTCAGTTTTTTGCCAGTGTCTAAGGTGTTGGCCAAGAAGAAACATGTGTTTTTTCACTAAGCTTGCGTACAGGTTCTTTTGGGCCTCAGTAAGCTATTCCGGATCCGACCAAAAAAGCTTCATAGCTAAACGGTCGGTACCCGGGCCTTGCAGAGAAGAGCAAGGTTTTGCCTGTAATGCCTCTCTTAGGAGGGCTGGACCCTGGGATCCAGAGCTCTGGTCATACCCACGACCAAGATGTTTTCTGTGCAGGGTGCTATACAGGTCCAGGGGAGTGGAATCCTTGGGAACCCGGTCCCTGAAGGTTTAATTACAATGCCTGCCGTGAGAGGTGAAGTTTGGGCTTCTGTGGACCAAACAGAGTCCTGCGGCGGGGAAAAGGTAAGAGGGGGCCCCTCAGGAACTTGGTTCTATTGGGGGACCCCCAAGCCTAATATGTCTTTCTGCCTGTTACCTAACGGTATTCCCGCTAAATATCTGTGCATGCCTGTAACTACTAAAAAATGTAATAATTTTAAGAGTGGTCAAGAAAAAAAAAAAAAGGTAAACCGCGGTACCTGTGTTAAACCACTAGAGGCCGCTGTGGAACGTTTTCTTGTCATGTGGGTTTTTTCTTTCCAAGTCAAAATCCAGGCATATGGTGAGTTCTCTGGATGGGAAACTGTTTCCTCTGCCATGTTGCAATGCTCGTCCATCCTCCGGCCCTGTGGCAAACAGGGCCCAGGCTTCTGTCCCTAGTTCCTTTTCAAAAAGAGCGCCGAAGGCGCACGTGCCCGCGCGCGTGCACGCGCCTCTATTTATAGAGGTGAGCTGGAAAAAGGGGCGGAGCTTGGTGGATGACACTCTGTGCGCGCCGCAGCGCTTCTGCGCATGTGCGGGCGTCCCAGCATGATAAAAAGCACAATTAGGTGTTGTCAGCTGGTTATGGAAGGCAGAAACAGAGCTGGCAACATTTAGAAAGGCATACAGCAGGCGGTTGATGCAGGCATCCCCATAGAAAGGCACATAAGTAGACACCAACTGTTTATATAGCAGCAATTGTGCTAGACTATTGTCAGTAAGTGGTGTATGTTCGGCTGGAATACCTCAGCTTTGGGCTTAGGAATATGCCGTCTAAAGTCTCCGGGACTAAGAATCCCAGGAAGCATAGGGGGTCTCCATCGGGCTCTGAGGATCTTGGGCATGCTTCGGCTGCACCAATCTCCCCTGAAAAATCAGAGGTTAGTGACCGTAGAGCACCCTCAGGAGTACCTGGTACTGTGGCTGTCCTCAGTTTACCTGCTCCTGTGTATATAACAGAGGAGGTTTTTTCCTCAGCTCTGGGAGGACTGGAAGAGAGATTGACAACATTGATCGCTGCTTCCCTGTCACAGGGAAAGAGCGCCCGATCTCCGTCTCCTCCCTCAGAGTACCTGTTAGCAGAGCAACAGTCCCATACAGGGATCGACCTACCTGAAGGGGATCAGGATGAGGTTGATTCTGTTGTAGAGGAATCAACAGTGGAAGAGCCATTTTCAGCATCACATGCTGAAAGATTATGGGTTCAGTCCCTGACTAACATGGTCCGATCAGCATTTAAAATGCCCCTTGCGGAGCCATCATCCACTTCTGTCTCCTCGTTGGGGTCGCTAAAAGCTCCCCAGACTGTTTGTTCCTTTACAATCCATCCTTTACTGGAAGGGCTCATTTACCAGGATTGGGAACATCCTGATAAAATATTTACTCCTTCCAAGAGATTTCCGGTGGTCTATCCCATGGAGGATAAGTTCATCAAAAAATGGAGGGTCCCTACAGTGGATGCAGCCATCTCTCGTGTGAATAAATCACTGACATGTCCAGTAGATAATGTCCAAATGTTCAAGGACCCAATAGATAAAAAATTGGAGTCCTTATTAAAATCTGCTTTCTCTACAGCAGGCTTGGTGACACAACCAGCAGTTGATCAGTTGAAACAGGTCTTAAGGGACTTGCCGGATCAGCAGGCCCTTGCCCTAGCTGATCTACCTAGAGCCTTATGCTTTGCGGTTGACGCCATAAAGGATTCAATCCATCAGGCCTCCCGCCTTACGCTGTCTGTAGTACATATGCGCAGGCTTCTATGGCTCAAAAACTGGTCTGCTGAAGCTCCCTGTAAAAAATTGCTGGTTAGCTTCCCATTTCATGGTGAACGCTTATTCGGGGAAGACCTGGACAAATATATCCAGAAAATTTCCAGCGGTAAAAGTACACTCTTGCCGGTTCAAAACAGAGTTAGAGGTCCCTCTTTTAAGAGGCCTGCTTCTCCAGTCCCTAGGACATCGGCTGTGAAACAGTTCCGACGGCCTCCTCGGTCAAATCCCGGGGGAAAAAATCAGGGACAATCGCAGGGTAACAAGAAGCCCTGGGTCAGGAGAGGTACAAAACCTCCCCCAAAGTCAAATGCATGAAGGGTTGCCCCCACTCAATCGGGTGGGGGGAAGACTTCAGTTGTTCGCAGAGACCTGGCGGGACACGATCAGAGACAGATGGGTGCTCTCCGCAGTAAGTCTGGGATACAAATTGGAGTTAAAGGACTCCCCTTCTTCCCATTTTATAAGGTCGAACGTGCCAAGGGATCCCCGGAAGAGAGGATCCCTCCTGTTGGCACTAGAACAACTATTGCTCCAAGGAGTAATTATGGAAGTTCCCCTGGAAGAATGCGGGTTCGGGTTTTACTCAAACCTCTTTACAGTCCCGAAACCAAACGGGGACGTGAGGCCCATATTAAATCTAAAAGGGCTAAACAAATTCCTACATATCAGAACTTTCAGGATGGAGTCGATCCGATCGGTGACCACTGCCCTACAAGGGGAGGAATGGCTAGCCTCGATCGACATCAAAGATGCTTATTTGCACATTCCCATCTTTCCAGTTCACCAAAAATTTCTACGCTTTGCAGTAGAAGGGCGCCATTTTCAGTTCAGAGCCTTACCCTTCGGTCTGGCCACAGCACCACGAGTGTTCACAAAAATTCTGGCCCCATTATTGGCCAATCTAAGAACACAAGGTGTAACGATAATGGCATATCTAGACGACTTGTTGCTGATAGACCACTCAGTGGAAAAACTAGAAGTGGTCGTTCACAAGACAATCAAGTATCTGGAATCTCACGGTTGGATTATCAACCGAGACAAGTCAGCCCTAAAACCAGTCAAAAGTCTGGAATACTTGGGGCTAAGGCTGGATTCAGACCAGAGAAACATTTTCTTGCCTCAAGAAAAGGTGTCGTCTTTGAGAGATTTGATCCACCTAGTGGGTACAAAAAGACAGCCGTCCATACGCCTGTGCATGAGGCTGCTGGGAAAAATGGTGGCATCATTCGAAGCAGTACCCTACGGTCAATTCCATTCAAGGAATTTGCAAAGGGCCATACTGTCAGCCTGGAACAAAAAAGTTCAGGCCCTAGACTTACCAATGTCCTTGTCCCCTTCCGTTCGCAAGAGCCTCCGTTGGTGGTTGGTTCCCCAGAATCTGGAAAAGGGGAAATCCTTCAGTCCGATTTCTTGGAAGGTGGTCACTACAGATGCCAGCCTTATAGGCTGGGGAGCAGTAATGGAGCAATGGTCTCTCCAGGGCAGATGGTCGGATGCGGAAAAGGCCCTGCCCATCAATCTCTTAGAGATACGAGCAGCCCGGTATGCCCTAGTAGCATGGACATCCAAACTCCAAGGGTCCCCTGTCAGAATTCAATCAGACAATGCCACGGCAGTGGCATATATCAATCATCAGGGTGGCACCAGGAGTCGTGCAGCCCAGAGGGAAGTAAATTGCATCCTGAAATGGGCAGAAAGATATGTCCCAGCCATATCCGCGGTATTCATTCCAGGAGTGGAGAATTGGAAGGCGGACTTTCTAAGTCGCCAACAATTATGCCCAGGGGAATGGTCCCTTCACCCCAAGGTTTTCTGGACAATATGTCAGCGGTGGGGAACCCCGGATGTAGATCTGCT